>OZ010787.1:356113954-356806812 GCA_963932465.1 Maratus speciosus
ATATAGGTATGTATAAAGGTATTTCGGATTATTCAGAAATTCACTTTTTTCAAAAAAATTATTGTCATAGATTATAACAGTATTGTGTTTGTTTTTAAGTGTTTCATACTACCATCGATGCCATCTTTTACGCTTTTTTCTTACTACTACAATTTAACAGTATATGTTGTTTCATTTAATCGACGAAATATTTCAAGTAAATAATATAAAAAATTCTGTTAAATTTTAGTGATAATAAAAAAAAAAACCCGTAAAAGTTGGCAGCTACGTACTATTTAGTTTCGCGTGTAATTCAATAAATATAAACATCTCATTGTAATGATTTTATGTAACAGCCTTGTTCAAAAAAAAAAAAAAAAAAAAAGGAAACTCATTAATTTTAATTCAATAAATTTCAATATAAAATATTTTATTTTTGGAAAAATGAGCACATTTATCTTATTTTGTGTACGTAAATAATACGAAGAGTTTGTCTAATACTTATTTTAAGAAAAATGTGTTTAAGAAAGCAGTTATTACACTTAATATTTCTCCTGAAAATGTTAAGATATGCTGTAACACTTGTAAAATTGTTTTTAAAATATTCAATACATTTTAATGATTCTATGATAAAATATGTCATATTTTACTAAATATTGGTAATTACACATATCCAAAATTGATATTAAAAACATAATGATAAAATTTCCCTGTACGTCAGCATTATGGGAATATTTGGATTAGATATAATTTGTAGAAGGAAATAAAATGATTTTCCAATAATGCAAGATCAATTTTCATAAAATATTTTTTTTTTGTTTTCTTCAAAAGAGTTTTAGTTAATGATATGAGAAAAAAGAAAAATGAATCGCAAGCAAATTTAATGTATATTTGTAATCATTAAAGGATGCTCATTAATAACCTTTAAACCTCCGCCTGCCAGATGTAGGGCCCATTGGACCCGACGAGCACATTCAAAATATTTATTCAAACAAGAAATTTCTTTAAAATAAACTAAATGTATAAGCCAAATAACAATAAGTTAAATAGTTCTTAATAAAAATTCTGGCATAGAATATTTTTATAAATCTTGAGTAAATTTTACGGTTGCTCTAGGGTTTTTTACAAATAGGGGAGACTAGAGAGGGTTGACCCACTTTTTACAAAATGATTTTTTATTTTTTTAAATATTGAACCTAGAATAAAGTTTTATACATCATTTTATTCGTTATACAATCAGTTATCAAAATACAATTGCTACGTAAGTGTAATATATAAGAAATTTGAAAAATCATTGATTTTAATTATGAGAATATAATAGGTCAAAGCTCCCCACATATGGGAGGGTTGACCCACTATATGGGAGGCTTGACCCACTTTGTTTTATATTGAAATATTTGTGAAGAGGAATAAAATTATTTTCAAAAAAGAAAAATAACTTTATGCTACATGCTTTAATTATTATAAAAAATATATTTTTGTAAATATGATGCTTTAACAAACCTGTTTAGATGCATTTGCAAGTCAGAAGAGAAAAAGTTTGGTTTAAACATGATTTTTCTGAGGTATAATTGTACAGCAGGGAAATGAAATTTTGACATTTAAGACAGCATTCCGTTAGAGACTGGTTCCGTTTTCATAGGTTTTCATATTATTATGATCGTATTAAGAGCCACTGGCCCTGCTTTTTTGTCTCTTTATCCTACTTTTTGTCACACTAGATCTAACAACTCTAGTTTTCACATAGTTTGGCTTCATCTCACTGGTGACTTGACGACATCTCATTGGTGAGACTTGACTACAGACCGTACTAAATTTTTTCGATCGATGCTATGTTCATTTGCAGCCGAATGAGCACTTAACTTTTTATTAACATCTTTTAACGCTTTCGGTTGCAAAGTACTTTCAGTAATAAAATGTTGAAATAAATAACTGGCCCCAGAATTTACGAACAAATTGATTTGTAAATAAGAAAATGTTCATATTTCACATCTATATTAAATGGAAAAGATTTTAGCAAAATTTTGGTGCCACTGTGGCGTTTTGGAATTAAAATTAAGGGGTTTCATAAACATACCACTGTCGCTGTCAAGGTTAAAACTGTTGCTTTCATACTTTCTAATTTCCACTGATTCTATTTACTGATTGTAAGTAATATTTAAATGGAAAAAAAGTTCCTATCAATTTTCCCATTTATATTTCATTATTTTTTTTTTCTTGCAGGGGATACTATAGCAATTTTTCACATCTTTCTTTAATCAGTTTTAAACATTTTCTTTTCCATCATCCTGTTTTACTGAAGCTTTACAGAATAAATGTACATTTTTGATATATAGCCATTAACCTTTCATTTTGCACAGTGTATAATAAATTGATTTCCAAAACCACTTAATTATGGGAGCCTTGAGTATCTGGTCAACCCTCCGTCACACTGACTGGGTCGAGCCTTCCCACATTTCCCTGTTCTAAAGAATAGCACACTATTATGTTAAGCCTAACTTACTGTACAATCTTTATGCCTGGAATGAAAGCTCAATACTTGAGCATTACTTAAAACGTACTTACTTAAATATCTATAATATATCTTATCTGAAAAAAGCTTACAAAATATTTCTAAAAAACCCTTCACAATTGATTTTTTCCGCACATATTTCGATTATCTGTATGAAACAAAGATTTTTGTTTGAGCATTCTAATAGTTTTGCTTGACACCTATTGATAAAAATCTGAAATTCTTTTAAATAGGAAAACTGATGGGTGGGTTAAGCCTCCCGCATAGTCAACCCTCCCTAGTCTCCCCGATATATTACATAGCTGCCAACATCTTACGTTTTTTGTTAGCACAAAAATTTTGTATTCAATTTTACCTTTTCTAATTGCTGTAATCTGTCAGTAAAATAAAGCAAAAATTTCTGTTAAATTTTTCTGGTACAAACAAGCGCAATAATTTGCAGCTACGTATATATCCATATGACTTAGGATTAGTCATTTTAATTAGTTATCTCTAAAATGTAGATAATTATCAAAATCAAATGACTTAGGCGTATTAATGGTGTCCATAACTTATACAGGGTTCGTACGGTGCTTTCATTTTCACAACATTTATTTCCAAAAAGAATTTTTTGTCTTGTTTTATTGCAAGATTCTGTGATTAAATACTGCAAAATATAAGTTATAAGATGCCCCAAATGATCCACTTTTTACCCGACTGCCAAGAATGGTCATGTGGATTTCTTTATACCCACGAAACATCCCAACAGCTGGGTAGATTTTAATTAATGAGGATTCTATCACTTCGTCTTAACCGTCCGATGGTTATAGGTTAGATTTTGTTTTTATAAATTCAAAATGGCGACCGTAAAACACAAAATGGAGGTAGAGACGAAAAAATACGCACCATGTTGAGTGGCATATCATTGGATAAATTTTTCAAAATGAAGACGATGTTTTATAAACTATTTTACAGTCAGAAGCTCCGTTTAAATATTACATAACCTGGAAGTTGTGTAGGTAGGATCTCTACCTTTACTGAAACTCTAACCTTCAAGGAGATATAAAGGTCTCATCACAACAGTGTTTATAGATAGGAACTAACAATTAAACACAACTTAAAAGTCATCAATACAAGTAAATAAAAAAATAGATAAGTAATATAAAAAATAGTTTCACATTTATGAGAAATAATTCATTAGTTCGCTTTTTACACAGTCGGGTTTTTGCATTTTTTAAATTTAATTTTATGCATGTTTATTTAATAGCAGTATTTTATAAGAAAGTTTCTCTTTCAAGTTTCGTAGAATCTAACTTCTAAAGCTGATATCTGTTGAAAATATTGTAGAATATCCACCACGAACATTTTTCTTTATTTAAGCCATTTGTTGTTCAGTGTTCCATTACACGTAACACCCAACTTGATTCTCAGATTAGTTTCGTTCAAGTGTTTCCCGTTCATTATGTATGTCAAATAAAACTTTTTCTTATTTACAAATAAACTTTTTCGTGAATTCCGGTGTCACACGTTCATGTAATCTTTTCAGCAATGGAAATGCTTTTCGCCTGAAAGGGTTAAAAGTAAGAACACTTACGAACCTTGTTATAAGATTCTTCTACTTTTTCAAATTCCTTTTAAAAAAATCAAGTACGTCTATTTTAATTTTTTTTTCCTTTTATTGCAGTTGAGGAAAACAGAGATAAAAAAAAAAAAAAAAAAAAAAAAAAAAAAAAACAGACTCAATAAAATAGATTTATATGAGGTAATAATGCTTAAAGTAAGGGGCATTTTAATGGAATAGCCGTGGAAAACAAAAGTATCTTTCTATGCTGTTTTATCAACACATTATCGCAGGGTGATGCGAGAGCTGCCATTCGACCGGGAATTGAGTCGCTATTCCAATTATAAATACAAATAAAATAAAATAAAATTTGTAAAAACATTTTTTTTTTATATGGAAACATATATTTTGGTCAACTTTTTTCAGATCTTTGGAGCAAAATAGCACAGAAAGAAACGTACTTACATGTTAAACAAGGGAGGTATTTTCGTAGAGATAATATGTATCAATTGAGTATACAATTCTGAATATTTTACAAATTTTTCCTTATAATATTGGATATTTAGCTTTTTAGTTTCATGCTTTATAAAAGATAAATTTTACTCTTTAAAATATTACAGGTATGAAAGAATATATTAAGAGTAAATACTGCTTCTTTTTTTACAAGAATTAAAAAATATTTGAATATTACTTTTATTTCTTTATTTATTTATTCATTTAATTTTGCAAAAATAACAACATATTTTTTTTCAAACATGTACTTTTTCAAATTTTCAAATTATTTGTCTGATGATCTAGTGTAAACACAAAATATTTACTATATGATATTAAAATAAATTTCCTTTATTGCTGATTAAACTTAGATAAACATCAATTTTATAATAATTTCATTATTATATTTCAGAATGTTTTAAATTTTATGTGCGAATCTGTTGAAGTGAATAGATGAAAAAATACTAAAATTAAAAATAGAATTTTTCCTTTTAAAATATCCTAACAGAAACTTGCTATAAATAAGTCAAACATTATTTTAAAATCGTAATGAAAAATAAACTGCGACATTTTCTTTTTAACGGTCTCAAACTTGAAAAATTATTAATGATATTTCAATTTTTTTTTAAATATCGTAAAATTATGTTAGCTTTAACCCTTTGAAGAGCACCGGTATATTATCTATACCTCTTAATTTTAATTCCCAAGTACCAGACTGGTACCAGAATTTTCGAATTAAGTTTCGCTTTTTATAATGTATACGCTAAAAAAAAAAGCTGTTACTTACTTTCATATGAATTTGTTCATAAATACCGGTGCCACACAATCATTTTTACATTTTAGTACCAGAAGTACTTTGCCCCTTAAAGGGTTAAAAATTCATATATAGCGAGTTATTAAAAAATACATATTATAGATGGCGCCATAATTTTTATCGGTTTTACTTCAAAACTCAATTACAATATACTATTTAGCCATTATTAAAAAATCATTTTTCAATATTGAGCCATATTTAGCCAATAATGGGATTTCAATTAAAATAATATCTCTGTAAGACAAGTATATACGAAAATTAATTACTTTGCTTTCCAAACAAAAGCAACTATTTCAAAACATCATTTGCGGAACTTGTACTGCTTTGAAAATAATACAGTAATATTCCGCACAATTTAGCGAAAACTTGCCGGATTTATATGGATTTATAATCTCAAAATGTCAATTACGGAAATTGTACTTTTTTTTTTTAGAAAAATGAAAGTATTCTGTAAAATTTTACGGAAAAATTTTTGTATATTGACGGATTTTTTTACAGTGTAATGTTATTTCCGCGTGGCAAACTTTAATTTTTATCTTACCAAGGCTTCAAAGATTCCTTCAAATACTTGTCATATACTGTGAACACTTATCAAAAACACGGTTATTTGCTTTTACTACTAATTCTTATCATTAGTCCTTGATGATCTAATGGAGGGGGGGGGGGGGGGATTTCCTTTATCGTTGGCATCGACAGAAAAGGAAATGTTAGTATGTACCTAGGAAAATGTTACAGGTACTTTTATCGTACGATGTTCTTTTTTTAAGAATTTCTTTACAACTTTTCTGATAACTTATTCAAATTTCTTAGTAATTTATATTATAATAGTTTAATTTAAAGATTTGAAATTGATGAATAAACACCATATTTTTAAACATAGGCGCTGACTTCACGGGCCAGACGGGGCAAATCTGGCAAATTTCAACCACTAATTACAGGGCTCACAAATGGTCTGCCAACTGAATACCAATATTATTTTAGAAAAAAAAATTTTTAGATTTTTCTTATAAACCGCCCCGGAATCACATTTGAAAGTTAATTTTAGCGCAAACCTGCTATAAAATTTTCTGTTAAAATTTATTCGTATTCAGTTGGCGGATCATTTGGGAGCCCCGTAATTATAAAATGAACATTTTTTTTTTCTATAAATCACAGTGATTCAATGCGACAAAAAATTATAAAATTAGTTGTATAAATACAAATGATTAATAATTTTTCCTCTGTGAAGCTTGAAGATAGGTGAATTCTGCGGCTGTCAACAGGACTTCAACGCCCTGAGCCCAACACTTTGTGTTTTTCGATGCATTAAACGCACTGAATTTTGCTTTAAAATTTATCCGTTAAGGCATTTTTAATTTTTTCAGTGTCTGAAAGGGTATAGGGATCTTCGACGGGCACTCTGGACGCCGCGCTCCCTGAATTCTAAAAGCCCACTAAAAAATTTTAAAGGTCGTCCTATGTCTTCAAGGCCCTGAGAGCAGTCCTTCGAGTTTTACGATGAATTAAAATGATTGAATTTCGCTTTTAAATTTGTCCGATGTCGTTTTTATTTACTTTTCTCCAGTCCGGCCAACTGCCGGAAAGGGCTTAGCAGATCTGCTAAGCCTCTGGCCTTCTGGATACCAATATTTTAATATTTAATATGTTCTTTTATTTAATTGGAATGTTCGGGCGATTTAAAAAAACAAAATTTTCTCTATAATAATGGTGGTGTGCAAAAAGCCGGAGACTTGGCAACTCTGGTATAGGTATCTCCGACGGGCACACGAAATGCCGTTCTCAGATAATTCTGCTGCGCACCCATCTTTTTATGAAAATTTAAGAATAAATACACAAACTTTACTTTTTTCTAGGCTGCTTTGATCCAATGAACTCAAACAAGTTATCAAAACTGTGTGTTACAACTATAGGCTCTTTCCATGAGTATTTTTAGTGTAAGTCACACGCTACGATTTTTGGTTACTAGTATTTTAGAACGGGAAATGGGACTTATTTTGTGGGAGTTATCTCATTAATTGAATAAGGCCAAGCAAATTTATGAAAAAAATTACGAAAATAACGGTCGTCAAAAAGCATAGCAGTTATCAGCTATGTGACTCACACTACAAAAACACATGGAACTAGCCTGTAGAAATTAAAGTTGGTATCATGTTTTATAGGCACCGCACCCCTATGTCAAAATTTGAATTCATACTCCAAAAAATGCAGAATTCCAATGCAAACAGTACCTGTCGCATTCCTTTGCTATAATTTGGTGATACAATTGCGTAGGCCCGTGCGAGTTTTTCTACAAAAATATGCACCACATACGTAATTGTTTATGCTCTACTTCAAAATTACGTACTTAACCCTTTGAGGGGAAAAGTACTTCTGGTGCTAAAATGTAAAAATGAATAAATGGCACCGATATTTATGAACAAATGTATATGAAAGTAAGTAACAGCTTTTCTTCGCTTACATTATACAAAACAAAATTTAATTAGAACATTTTGGTGCTAGTGTGATATTTGGGAATAAAAATTAAGTAGTATATATAATATACCGGTACCTTCAAGTGGTTAAACTAGGAAAAAATATTAATAAAGAGGAACTGACATATCCTTAACCCTATAGTGCGCAGCTTTGCATATATGCAAACAACAGTGTTTTGAATTAAATAGATATTATTTCATTCGTATATACCTAATTCACACCATAAAATTAAAATATCAATATGTGCTTTAATTAATAACAGACATTCTGTTTTTTAAATAAAACGAAATTAACCCTTAAAACATTCTGCTGTAAAGTCAGATTTTCTGAATTACGTAATTTCTAGAACATATTCTATCAGGGGAGTTAAAGGGTTAAATGTTAAATTTTATAAAATAAATAATAATGTAAAATAAGGTATTTGGAGACATATTTATTAAAACATTTACTAATTTGCATTATTTTAGCGTAAAACAGCCACGTGACAGTAGTTTTTACCTGTATTTCAAATGTGCAACAGAAGAAAAGAATGACGTATTATATGAAAAATGTATTTCTGATTTTTTTCATTATTTTTCCTGTATAATAAACCTTTCAGAGAATCATACATAATTTTTTCAAAACAAAATAAAAAATCGCGCATTTAAGGATTAAAACAGTAAAGCTTCAACTGTAACCGCTATCGCAGAGGTTCTTTACCGCCGGTGGAAACTTCCACAAATATATTACATAAAATTTTTCCACTTATTTAAAAGCCTTCTTAACCCTTTGGTGCGCAGTTTTGCATATATGCGAAGTACAGTGTTTTGAATTTAATAAATTATTTTTATTTGTATATACCTAATTCACACCAGAAAATTAAAATAGCAACATTCCCTTTAATTAATAACTTACGTCCCGCATTCGAATAAAGCGAAATTAAGCATTGAAACTTTCAAGTGTATCGTCAGATTCTCAGAACTACGTAATTTCTAGAACAGGGTGTGACAGCGTTTCTGTCCCATACCTATCATTTTTATTCAAAATTAATTTAAAACATAACTTTCTTACTTTTAGGTCACATTATCCTCCCCCCCCCTCTTTCCTATACTGAAATATGTGATTACATTCATTTCTCAAAACCATCCAGCTTTTATTAAGGTGTTTTCTTTCTTCTTTCTAAAAACATCTTTATTTCATGCCGCTCAAAGATTCATTTCTTTTTTTCCCTATATCCCTTATCTGTTAGCGCTCCCAGTGCAAGGAAATAAATAAAAAACTAAGAGGCACAGCTGCTAGTAGCAATGTCCTCATTTAATTTCATCGTATTTTCGCCCGCCGTAGTCAGAAGAAATTTTTATCTCTACTAATACGTGAACGTTGAATATGTATTAACAATAAAAAGTAAAAATGAACGAATCTTATGGGAAGCATGTATTTTTCGTGTTTTGTGGTCGAGCTAAATGCCAGATGCCTGTGATTTTCAGCATTCTTCTCATGCGGCGGTCTGCTTTGTAGAATTTCATGTAACATTTAGTTGGGCAGAGGCCTATCTGTAATATAAACAATTTCGGTTTGTCTGTTACTTTTCTCATCCTAATTAGAAGCGCTTACTTGCAATCTCGGCCTCACCCGTCCGGTAGTGTCACCACATTTTTGCGGTAATGTTTATCGCCAAAAGCCTTTGTTCACTTTCGCGCAGTCACCAAAAGTTTGTAAATTGGCGATTCTGTGCAACGCCAAGATTTCTAGACTTCTTGCAAAAACTTCACTTCTGTTTCAGCTTTTGAGATGTAAAGTTGTCTAAAAAGAAAAGGCGCTTCGGCGTCCCATGTATTATGGGGTCTCTCTCTCCCATGTTTTTCTCTAACTGAACCACCTTTTAAAAAGATGTTTTTAAATAAAGAGTAGTTCCAGTAAATTTATAGTTGGAGTTTTTTTTAGCAATTAGAACCCGGTCTTCAATCTATGCTATATATTTTGGCGCATCGCCTATATTTTTTTCTCCAACTTAGTTAAAAAAATAATAATAATAATAAAAATAAATGCACGTTAGAGAGAGAAATCCCCCCCCCCCCTTAAAATCATTCAAGTACCCCATTCAAGTACTCTTGCAGTAATTTTCTTCAAATTCTTGGACTGGATATTTTTCAACCATGCCGGACAGTGTGCCTTCCTGGTGTGCAGTGATATCCTGCTCTCATAACATCCTGTGCTCGATGAATGGATGCGATTTTCTTCGACGGACAGTGCTGGAACACATTCTAGTGTTTCGTCGCTCACCAGCTGGACATCTTCGAGCCACTCTTGTTTCGCCTGTATGCCACCCCCCTCTGATGTTGGTGCGGTTGTTTCGTCGTTCCTGCTCACCATCACCTCCCCCAGATGATCGGAATCAGTCAGCGCTTTGATCTTCTATCGTCACTTATCGTAAAGATAAAAAAAAGCGTGACTTCAGCGGTTCGCCTTGTGTGTGTGTGTCGACGTTTTTCTTTCCCCTTTCGACAGAATATTGTGACCTAGTGTGTTATCATATATGTGCGTGTGCATTCAACGGTGCCTGGAGATTATCGTGTGGAATGTGAAAAAGTAAAAAGGTTCGCGTGCATTGCGGCAAACGTGTACGTAAAATCTTATGCTACAATTTTTTAGGAAAGTGTCTTCAAAAAAAGTTTTCTTTTTTCCAAGTGTTGCGTCGATGATTTACGTGTGTTACTTCAAGTATGTGTTGCCTTCAAGTGAAAATTAATAAAAAATTATGTGTTGACAGATGTCAGACTCAGTTATTCTCTAATCAGGTGTAAATTTTTTGTAAAGGAAAAGAAAGTGCATCTTAACAGAATTAGTGCTTCCGAAAATATTTCAAATTATGTGAACAATTTTCTTTTAATCTTTGCTTCAGTTATCAACAAAATAACTATTCGCTTCTTGTGCATAAACGAGATTAAAAAAAAGACTATCAAATTTGCATCAGTTTGGTTTTTTTTTTTTTTTTTTTTTGCTGGTTTCTGCCATCTTGCTTGTAAAAAAAAAAAAAAAAAAAAAAAAAAAAAAATCAGTGCCAATATGTTCGCAATAGTAAAAGTCGTGCACCTGATAAAAAAGGAAAACGTGATGTTATAAAAAAAAAGTGAAAACGTACAGAAATGTACCATCGTATGTCTGCGAATAATACAACAAAAAATTCTACGGCTAAGAATATAAATTAAATAAAAAGTGTCTAATATTCACTGCAAATGCATGAACACGGAAAATTCAAGTTTTTCTTTTAAACTTTAATTGTAGTAAATACAGTAAATTAGTTATTATTGTTTTGCTTCAATTTTTTTATCTGTAGGTATGCGTTATGATTTGTCAATTTTCCTTTTCATGCTGTTTGGGTAAAAAAAAAAAAAAATGAAAAATGAAATGATGACTTCTTACTATTCATTATGTTTGTTAGCATGAACAGAGAAGCTTACGAAATTTAAGCATTATATTTTAATGTTTTATTGGGCACTTATAATTTTTTGTCTTCTCTTTTCTTGCTTTATTTTGAAAGGTAAGTTTTTTTTTTTATGTCAGTATTTCTGTGCATATTTATTTTATATTGATGGTTAGGTGATTCATTATTTTCCATACAAAAAATAAAATGTCATTTAGTTAAAATGTGTTTGTGACAGGCTAGGCATATTGACATTTATTGTCGCCGTTTCCAAAGGTGCCTTATAAAATTTTCTTGGCTATTATTTGATAGTTATTTATTTTTTTTTTTTTGCTTTTACTCAGCATTTACAAGTGAATATTATTTTTGCATGCATATTATTGGAGGATGTTGCAGTGATTTTGTGCTGTTTTATATATAATATCTGAGGGTTTAAAATTTTTTCTTACTGTATGAATATTTCAGATACTGCATACTTTTAAAATAGACAGAAATTTTTTTTGAGAACTTCCAGTTTTTTTTTCTTCTCTTTTAATCTGCTCATTCAAAAAAAGAAAAAGGGAGAGAAAATATTTGTTTTGATTTTTTTTCTTTTTCTTGTTGTTTTGCTCAAATACAGTAACTAAATTTTAAATTATTGTGCCATCTTTTATACTTTTAAATTTATTCTTCTGCTACATTTTTTTTCAACATTTTTGAAAAATGTCACAGGCCGATAGCCATCCAGAATTAGAAGTTTCTATGGCTGAATTAAAATGTTCTCTGCCGTACATGTTTGAGGAAGCACTTAACAGATTTGCGGAAAAGGTAAACACAGAATTCCCTATACTACAGGAACAAATTGGTAGTAAAAACAATTACACTTTAGTTGAAAATATATCTTCTATGCATAAGAAATTTTTATGGGAATTTCTAATTTTGGGTAATTTTTTTCAGGTTATAAAAGATGATTATGTTAGGTTGCAGAATAAGAACAAATGTTTACAAATTGTTAATACAAAAATTTTGGAAAGATTGCACGCACTCACAGTGAAAGAGAAACATAAAGTTGAAATTAATGAGACGTCTTATCAAAATCAAAGCACATCCGAGGCATACAGCGAAATATTATCACCTAAGCGGATTGAAACAACAGTGAAATCACCAGTCTGACTGAAAATTCCTTGCAGCATAAGTAAAATATTATTTCTGATTTGAAATGCCCACAACAAGATGCTACCACTTCTCCTAAAAGTAGTAACTTTTTGTCCCCTTTTAAGCATGATTTGAAACAATTTTCAGTTATAATTTGTCAGTTGCCAGAAAATTTTAATATTCCTGATATTCTTTTGGCAATTTCTGACTTAACTGGTATATCCACATCTTCTATTCAATTTCAACAAAAATATAAGATGAAATATGTTGAGTTATTTAATTGGATATTTCTAATGCCCCCAAAGATAGCTAAAATGTTAATTGCGAAATCATGGCGAAATCAAAATTCAGTCTACGGGTTACCCTGTAAAAAGATACGTTTCGGTAAAAAGATGGTTTGCATGTCAAAATCTTCTTCATCAGGCAAAATCATGGACAGATAAAATTAGGTGTCCTGTATGTGGCTTATCAGATAAAGATCCTCATTCTTCAAACACCCCAAAAAGCATTAATTGTATTAGATGTAATGAGGTAAACAACACAAAATTTAACGTTTTCCATACAGCTTTCTCACATAGATGTCCTACCGTAAAGAGATATATACAAGAGCAACGAGAAACCTTAGACCACTGCAATTCATTTCATTGAACACACTTCTTTTTTTATATAGATATAAAAAAAAAAACCTCTTTACAAGATATATTTTTTTTTTCTCTTGCTGCATTTTGAATTGTGAAGGATTCTTAAAAAAAAAAAAAAAAAAAAAAAAAAAAAATTCATTTAAAGAAAAAAAAAAACATTTCACTGTGTTAGGCAGTTATGTACATCTTAATGCTTCACCATATGGCATTAGTGATAATTTATTTCGCAGTTAACACTTAACTGCAAATTTAATTATATATTTTTTAGAAATTATGTGTGTACTGTTAGGTATACCTTTTTCTCATTCGATTATTACTGCAGGAATGGTCGGATGATTAAAAGATTGTATGGGAGAGTAAAATACATTGATGCAGGTCATCAGTTTTTTTTCGCTTTTAAAAGTTTCGGTAGTACAGGTGTACACACAAACACTGTACAGATGTGTCTTCCCTTTTTTTTTCCACCAGTTACACTTAAACGATTTTAGATTTTTTTTTTCTACTTTGGTGATTTGATAGATATAAGTGATGGAAACATCACATTTCACTCTTTACATTCAGTTTTGGTTTTGGAATTTACATTTTCACAATATAATTTAATAACAGTTTCTATTTTTGTCTCTTACTTAACATTTATTTTAAAAATTGACGGTACTTTTTTTTTACTTTTGACAACATTAGTTCATGTGCTGCACTTAAGTTTTAGATAGATACACATTTAGTTCATGTGAAATACAAGTAGTTCATGAGATTAATTACACAATTTTGTTCATGTGAAATCACACATTAGTTCATGAGATTAGTTACACAATTTAGTTCATGTGAAAACACACATTAGTTCATGAGAATAACTACACAATTTTGTTCATGTGAGATTACATTTAGTTCATGTGAGTTTATTTTAGTTCATGGGTATACCTACACAATTTTAGTTCATGTGAGAATACACTTTGTTCATTAAGATATTATCATATATTGTTCATGAGTTTGTCACACTTTGTTCATTGAGAGAATCTAAAACTTCCACACTTTGTTCATATGTTTATACACTCAGTTCATGGTGTCAAGCAAAACTCTGTATCATTACATAATCTAATGATATTAATTCATTAATTATGTAATTGAAATCACATTCACAAGAATGATTTTGGAGTTTTGTGTTTGTACACACGTACCGTTCTTTTTTTACTTCTACATTTTAGGTCAGGTTTTCGATTTACACTACAGATTTTTTTTCTCTCTTACCCTCTAAATACTAATATTCTTTTTTTTAGCTTGGGTAATGTCATAAGTTACTAATGATACCATCCCTTTGTTAATTACACAGATTATTTTTTAGATTTACATGAAATTATCCTTCACATGACATTTTTACTTGACACATTCATTTTGCGGCAATTAACCTGTAACAGTTCTTTTTTTAACGCTTTTGTTATAGACTCCTTGCTTGTAGGTGGCATATCAAGTAAGGTCTCTATTTACACTACACGAAGTAAAATACAATTTATAATTTTTTTTAATATACTTGATAGGATGTTTTTGGTTGGTGTGTTTAAAAGTTTTGCAGGAATTATGACATAATTTAACTATTGTACATGGTTTACACATACATCTTAAATTTTTATGCAGGAGATAATTAATTGGCTGTAAATTTTTACACATACAGTTAATCTACTGTTTAATTTCATTGTTTACACAAAACTGGTGACTTGTTGCTAGATTATTTATAACGTAAGGTAATTTTATTTTATTTGACATGATATGTGATATCGTTAAGAGTTGTTGTTTTTTTGTAAAACTTATTCAAATGCATAATGTGAGCTGTTATGTACAATTTGTATTTTTAACGCTATTCACAGAGAGTCATTAAACTAAATCTTTGGCATTTTCGCACATTTGAAATTTTTTTAATTTGTGAGTGAAGTCTCACGTTGTCTTGTGACGGATACATACACTCATATGACATGAAGAATATAGCTTTTTTTCTATGCATTTTTTACTTTCTCTTTCATTCTTTTTACTTGGAACATGTTTGGCTTGGCATAACTTCTACATTTTTAGCGTAGAGTTATGCAATCTGCGGGCACTTGTGCATTTTATACACACTTTTGTTACCTTAATACAGTAATAACTTTGGCAGATACAATTTTATTTTAATTTTAACCCTTAAGCAACCATTTATTCAATTTTTTACAAGCAGTTCATGTGTTGCATATTTGTTTATGTTGTATAACATTAGCTTATTTAGAATACATTTTGTACATCCATATACATACATTACACTAGTTCATGTGTTGATTTAAATATTTTGTTCATTTGCTTTTACACATTGTACTTTGCTAACGATCTATTCGACAGTGTTTCTTTTTTTTTTTTTTTTTTTTTTTTTTTTTCTTACAAGTAGTTTATTGAGTAGTACACACTGGCTGGTTTAGAGTTTAACCAGAGTTTACACACACATTACAAGTAGTTCATTTGTTTTTTAACCTTTATTCATTACATTTTGATGATAACTCATTAATTATGTAATTGAATCTCACTCGTATGCAAGTGTCTTGGGTTTATTACACATATACTGTCTGTTTATTTTGTTGGCAAATGTATAACAATTTTAGTTCTTTGTTACATTATTACATATAGTTCATGGGGAATTATACAATTTGTTCATGTGTTTAACTTACACGTTGCGTATGTTTGCGTACACACTTGTTCATGTGTTTTATTTCAGGTAGTTCATGAGTTTGGGGTTTCTTTTTCCCCTCCATTCACACACATTCAGTTCTTTTTGTTTTTTTTTCTTTCCCCTGTTACTTTCCTATCTTTTAAACGTTACACCATATTTCAATATTAAAATATTCTATCACCTTTTTCATTTTTTTATATGTTCGCATAATGACATAACATATCAATGACAACATCACTTTGTCTATGTACAAAGATTTTAAAGTTACAAGGAGTTATCCGTCACATGACATAGTAAACTACACATACATTTCGAATTTGTTTATTTTTACCATGTTACATTATAACACTTTGCTTAGATACTTCTTACTTGAAAGTGGCAGATCGAGTAAGGTATTTTGTTACATTATATAACATTTAGATACATTTTTCTTATCCTTTTTTTCATATTCTTGCCAGGAGTAAAAAAAAAAAAAAAAATACTCTAGTGATTACACAGGTACTTCATATCATGCAGAATCTTGAACACAAGATGGGAAATTTTAATTAACACACAGAAATACAGGACGGCAGTGTGTAAATTTATCAAATGCTAAATTATATTATACTTTGTCTTCTTGTTACAGCGGGAACTTTGTTATAGTGCAGGTATCTAAAAAATATTTACCCTTATTATCTAAGGCAGAAGCCCTAAGCTCACGCCATAATACTTGTGGTCTCCACAAGATTTAGGGCTACACCTGTTTGCCAGCGTGCTACATGCACCCCTTTTTGGTAGTCTTGTGGCTTGTGCACAAATTTTTCTTTTCATATACGATTCCTCTTTAGTGTAATACAGTTCATTTTAACTTTTTTTTTATATATATATACATACAATACTTTTCTTTGTTTCATTTTTAGAAAAAAGTTCCTATTAATGTGTTTTGTTTTATTTGCTTATATTTTTTATGAAATTATGATCTCATGGTAAGATCACATTCTGAGAAGTTATAAATATATCTAATGTAAATACTTCTCTTTGGAATCATGACACAAAAAAAGCTGGTACCAGCGCCACAAACATAGAGCCACATAAAAAGCATAGGATCCTAACTCTTCGTCAAATGTGGCACACACTTTTTTTTCTTGTGGCATATTGAATTGATAAATAAGATTTGTTTTAAATATGAGCGCTCAGTCATGAATAAATATTATTATTTTGAATTATTTGAAAGCAAGCAAATATTTTTATATACTACCTTTCTATTTTATTACTTAAATTACTGGAAATGATGCTCTAATAGCATTTTAGAGAAACAGGTTCAAACATTTTTCTGTTATTGGATACAAAATTTTTATATTTCTATGTAGATTGTATACTCTATATGTGCGAAGGTGGACAAAGGATTTTAAGTAGATATAAAGCTGCAACGTACACGTTCCAGATTTCTTCTGTGGTCGGGGTGAGTTATGTGACAGCGTTTCTGTCCCATAGCTATCATTTTTATTCAAAATTAATTTAAAACATAACTTTCTTACTTTTAGGTCACATTATCCCCCCCCACCTCTTTCCTATACTGAAATATGTGATTACATTCATTTCTCAAAACCATCCAGCTTTTATTAAGGTGTTTTCTTTCTTCTTTCTAAAAACATCTTTATTTCATGCCGCTCAAAGATTCATTTCTTTTTTCACTATTTCCCTAATCTGTTACCGCCCCCAGTGCAAGGAAATAAATAAAAAACTAAGAGGCACAGCTGCTAGTAGCAATGTCCTCATTTAATTTCATCGTATTTTCGCCCGCCGTAGTCAGAAGCAATTTTTATCTCTAATAATACGTGAACGTTGAATATGTATTAACAATAAAAAGTAAAAATGAACGAATCTTATGGGAAGCATGTTCTTTTCGTGTTTTGTGGTCGAGCTAAAAGCCAGATACCTGTGATTTTCAGCATTCTTCTCATGCGGCGGTCTGCTTTGTAGAATTTCATGTAACAGTTAGTTGGGCAGAGGCCTATCTGTAATATAAACAATTTCGGTTTGTCTGTTACTTTTGTCATCCTAATTAGAAGCGCTTACTTGCAATCTCGGCCTCACCCGTCCGGTAGTGTCACCACATTTTTGCGGTAATGTTTATCGCCAAAAGCCTTTGTTCACTTTCGCGCAGTCACCAAAAGTTTGTAAATTGGCGATTCTGTGCAACGCCAAGATTTCTAGACTTCTTGCAAAAACTTCACTTCTGTTTCAGCTTTCGAGATGTAAAGTTGTCTAAAAAGAAAAGGCGCTTCGGCGTCCCATGTATTATGGGGGTCTCTCTCTCCCATGTTTTTCTCTAACTGAACCACCTTTTAAAAAGATGTTTTTAAATAAAGAGTAGTTCCAGTAAATTTATAGTTGGAGTTTTTTTTAGCATTTAGAACCCGGTCTTCAATCTATGCTGTACAGGGATGGCCAACTGTGGCACGCCAGGTACCACTAAAACTTTACAGAAAAAGTTGACTTGCTGAATCGCATAGATTCGATGATTAGATAAGGCAATGATTACTGTAAAATTTTAGTGGTGTCGAGCGTGCCACAGTTGGCCACCCCTGTTCGAGAACGTGTTCTATCGTGGGAATCAAAGGATTATAGGTTAAGTCTTATAAAATGAATAGTTATGTAAATTAATGTATTTGGAGACATACTTATTACAATATTTACTGATTTGCAATATTTTAGCGTAAAACAGCCACACAACAGTAGTTTTTACTTATATTGCAGATGTGCAACATAAGAAAAGTTTGTCGTATTATACGAAAAATATATCTCTGATTTTTTTCATCTTTCCTGTGTAATAAACCTTTCAGAGAATCACATATAATATTTTCGAAATAAAAAAATAAAAAACCGCGCATTTAAGGGTTAATGCAAAATTTGAGTCATAAATAATGTTAAAAACTGTTTTTCATTTTTACTGTTAGAAGTTTACTTTAGCGGTAATCAGGCCCTGCGTTTCCGCCAAATTGTGACAACTTGGGGAACAAACTGACAGTTTTACAAGACAAACTGACACCAGTAAAAACAGACAGAAATATTTACCACATTCGTGAGAAAAAAGTTCCGTGTATAAGTCGCTTAAGTACGACTAAATTTTGTAATCTGGTGGGACGTTTGCCCCGGCAGCAATCAGAAACCGAAGATCCTATTTAGAAACAGCAGCCGCCATCTTCTGACAACCTCCTCAGTTACTTCACTCTCAGCTAATAGTCAGTACACTATATGTCTCCCCAATGGTGTTATGAATAAAGATGAGGAGGTATATAGTGTATTGTCTAGCAGTTACGATTGAAGTAACTGAGGAGGTTTTCACAATATGGCTGCTGTCTGTTTTTTTTTTTTTTTTTTTTTTTTTTTTTTTTTTTTTTTTTTATCGGATCTACAGTTTCTGATTATCGCCAGTGAAAACTTCCATCAGCAAACTTAAACAGAAAATTTCGTTTTATTTAAGCGCCTAATGCATGGGAAATTTCTCACACAAATATTGTAAAAAATGTCTATTTCTTTTTACCGGTGTCAATTTGTCCAGGTATAATCATTTCACTGACACTGAGAGGAGGTTGTCTTGGTTGTCACAATACGGCAGAACTACTAATGCTGAAGTAGTCTTCCACCAGTAGAAATGTACATAAATTTTTGCAATTCTTTTTGAATGAAATTTGCCATTGAAAATGAATTTGAATATATAGAAAATTTCTACTTAAATTTACTGGTGGAAGTTTGCTCCGGCTGTAATGAACCCCTGCAAAATCGGTTACAGTTGAAGCTTCACACTTTTAAAGATATGTCAGTTCCTCTTTCTTAATAGTTCCATGGTCTCCTCCTCTTATCCATAACTACATTGGTTAAACAAAGTGCAACAGTATTACCATGACAAGGCAAAATATTTCTAATTTTATGCATGTTATTTTCTGTTCATTGATATTTTTGCGTTTCGTTGGTATTCCCTAGCATCTACACGACTCACATACTCCTTAGAATTTCCAAAGAGTATTTCGAAATTTATTCTGATTAAAAATTTTAGCCTTCAGATTAAAAATATGTCTGCGGTTAACACATACATGTCAAGTGTTACCAATTTTGAATACCACTTTTTCTTTACAGAAAAATCGCCTTATTTAATAACAAAATCATGTGAATATTTAAGATGAAATGTCTTAAAAAAGAAGCGTTATTCGAAACCGCAACTATTGTTACCTATGTTAATCGCTGAAGTTATTAAGATTTTCTGCGATTAGCTAAGGCAATAAATTGCATTTAAAAATTGTGTTATCCCTGAACGGAACCTGAGTAATGTTCTATTTTTTAAATACAAGAATTTTTTGTATTTGTAAATTGTTTAAAAATTACAAGCACTTGTTGATTCATAATAATGGGTCAAAAATTTTGCTTTAATTTTTCGCATTTCCTATACAACTGTCAAAGAGACAATTATGTGACAAACGCAACACATAAATCAAGTTTCTTAAAATATACAAATGGTATTTTAGAGACTGGATGCTTCTAGGTTACGAAAAATAAATGTTTATGAAGATAAAATATTTAACAAAAAAAAGTTTAGGCTATATACCATTAAAGTATACTATCCCATATACCCCTTTGTATTTCGCGATCAGCTTATTTTCCTTGTAGCTTTTTCTGTTTGGATAACCTCATACGTACTCTCAATGGCAGAGTTTTTGTACTCAGCTTCCCTGAATACTAGACCTAGGTGCTGACATAAAATTCGCAAGTGTCGAAGGCGTTTATTTTTAGCAACTGTCCGTTTGTTCCAATGGAATACCAGTATTTGATAAAAGTTTCCGTATTCTTTTTCTTCTAAGGCTGATAATACTTTTAGAAGATACTAAAATTAAAATTAAACAGTCCTTATCAAGGATGAAATCCCCGCCCTCATATGTTTTGTGTGTGTGTGTGTGAACTCGTAAGAATATTGATTAGAAACCTAAGATCATAGAATTATCAGTCAAAAGAGATCGGCATATCGTCGGTGCCATGCCAAACTATCCAATATGAAAAGAGTGTTTCCAGTAGGCTCGTTTATTTAAAATTCAGATTTCTTGATTGGCACCACTTTTCTGAAATGGTAAAATTCTTCGGGTTTTCGCCTAAATCCATCTGTCGTTAAATAAGGCGAATTTTACTATTTCTGAAAAAGATTCAAGAAATCTGAATTAAAAAAAAGTAGACCACTGGCAACACTGCTTTCATATTGGATTGTTTGACATGCATAGTTGCCAACCTTGAGCTAATCTTCCGTAAGGACTGGATTAATCTGACCCAGGTTAACTGCATTTCGCACCAGATAATTTATTTCATGAATGCTTATTCATTCAATTCCAGGTTTCTACGTGGAACACATTTAATTTCCTTTCTTAGAAAATTTTCTGGTTCGAAACGTATTAAACCAGGGTCAAGTTAACGCAAGTATTACGGAGGATTAGTGTGAGGTTGGCACCTATGGACATGGTACCGACGATTTCTCGAAATGAATAAACCTAAACTGTAACCGGTTCCGTAGGTTCTGATTACCGCCAGGGAACACTGCCACCAGTAAATTTCAATGTAACTTTCTTATATATTTAAACTACTTATTCATGCAAAATTTATGTCCTAATCAAGGTAAAAATATCAATTCATTTTTACTGGTGAAAGTTTGTTCCAAATGCTGCCAGGCCATCGTTTATGCCATATTTTGACGAAATAAGCAATCATCCTAACACATGTCTGGCGTGGAAATATTAATAATGAGAAACTGACATATACTTAAAATAGTGAACCTTCAACTTTAACACGTTGACTGCCACACTACGAGTATACTCGTAGCTTTAATATTCGTGGCTTTAATATATTACTTTCTCACCATTATTTTAAAATAAAAATAATTGCCTTATTTTTTGGCAGAAATTTTCCTGTATTTGTAAAGCGAAATTTACCTTTCAGAATTTGTGGTGGCAAAAGACTTTCAAGAAGAAATTTGAAAGTTCTTACTTTTTGCGGCAGTGAACGCTTTCGTAGGGGTTGATTACCGCTGGCTCAAACTTCCACCAGTAAATTTAAATAGAAATTTTCTCCATATTTAAACGCCCTATTAAACGCAAAATGCCAGTCATACATGATTACAAAATTAGATATTCATTTTTACTGGTGAAAGTTTACTTCGGCAGTATCCAGGCCGTGTGTTTTCACCATATTGTGACAACATAGACAAGTGTGAGTGAAAATGATTATAACACGTGGGCAAACTGCCACCACTAAAATTAAATAAAATTTTACCATATTTGCGAGAGAAAGTCTTCATATAAAGGACGCTAAAATGGGGAAAATTTTGTAATCAAAATTTACTGGTGGAAGTTTGCGTCGGAAGACACCAGAAACGGTTTATCAGATGCAAAACATTTAGCCGCCCTATTGTATCTTCCTCAGTTACTTCACTTGCAACTGGTAGAGAATACACTATATTTCACCTCCTCTTTATTCATAACTCCATTATTTCTGACCACGGTGAAATAATACATGCAATAAAAATTAGTTGCAAAAATGACCGATAGGGGTATATGTGGTGCTGGGATTATTATCATGTAATTAACCTTTTGCACTCGTATGTCCTGTCTGACGGGACATCATCTTTCTTTGCAAAATTTGTGTTTCGCTTCTTTTTAAAAAGTGGTTTCAACTGAATACAATTTGTGTAAGAGACGCCGGAGTCGAAAGGGTTAATATGATTTCCGTTGCCAATAAAATCTAACATAAGAAGCGTGTTCTTTTACATTTATTTACTCACACCATATAAACAGAACTTTTTGATCACGCAGAGATGTGGTTACTACTGATTGGCGGAGCCAGAATTTGACTGACGGGCACACCGTAACACCTCTAATTCATTTTGATAGATTTTATTTGTACTGCCTTTCATATTTATTACATGATAATAATCATCGACAGTATTTACTATATCGATCAATTTGTAACTGATATTTCTTATTTCGTCAGCCACTTCCCCAAGTTTTGAAATGTACGTATTCAATTTTGTATAATGCGGGCTCCTTCCAATATTTGGGTACATTAATGACAGGTGCACACATTTTGCAGGATATTTCTGAAAACTATATAAAGCTATATATGTTTTAGCCAAGTAACAGAATCGCCGTTTCAGACATGGAGGTTTAATAAATTTTTATTCTTCCTTCCTACCTAATCCTCAGTTAGGTGATCATTCCAAACATTAAATAGTCCAGTGTTGCCAGTGGGCTACTTTGTTTAAATTCAGATTTCTTTCACTAGATTAATTCTAACACAATTATTCTAAATGGTAAATAAATAATATCAGATGTAAATTTCCAACTGGGTGAAAAATGTCCGGACCAGGATTCGAACCAGGGATCTCTTGCCTGAAGCCGCCAGTGCTCTACCATCTAAACTATCCGGGACGAATCTGGTGGAACTTTCTCACCCAGCTAACCTTCTTGATTATAGCATCTGGTCTGAAATCTGGTTCAGCTCAACAGAATATATCGCAGGTATTGGAACTCCAGAAATCGCTGGATACGATATTGCACTAGATTAATTTTAACACAATTATTCTAAGTGGTAAATAAATCATATCAGATGTAAGTTTTTATCTGAGCGAAAACTGGGCGGGTAGAGTATTGGCGGCTTCAGCCAAGAGATCCCTGGTTCGAATCTTGGTCCGGAAATTTTTCGCCCAGTTGGAAATCTACATTTGATATGATTTATTGACCATTTAGAATAATTGTGTTAAAATTAATCTAGTATAATTTCGTATCCAGTGATTTCTGGAGTTCCATTACCTGCGATTTATTCTGTTGAGCTGAACCAGATTTCAGACCAGATGCTATAATCAATAAGGTTTAATCATTTCTGAAGTTAAATTAAGCGGGACATACTGTATCCCACCGCCCATTAAATGTATTGCAGAGTTCGCACGAATAAAATATTCAGAGTATTTTATGTGTTTCAGTACCAGGAATTTCGTAAAGCATTGGTCGCTATATCTGGAGATAGACTTTTTTTCATTAAATAAAGCCAATATTACTCTTCAAGAAAATTCGTGTAAAAGGTCTTTGAAAGTCCTTGAAGCATACGAACCCTGTATTAACCCTTTAAGACCCAACCCGCACAACCGTGCGGGTTAGACATTCATTTAATTTTTTGTTTCTGAATCGTATGTAATAAAAATTCGAATTGAACGAACGTTCTGGTTTGCAAATAGAGTAAAGTATCATTTTTTATCAACTGGTAGCGATTGCAGTCAATGTTATATTTTCCACAGGCATGACTAACTTTGTTTACAAATTCATTGGGTCATAAAGGGTTATAACAATCGTAAATACATTTTAACACGTTCACTACCCCCATAGGAATTTAAAGTGATCACCAGAGTGCCAAATTTAAAAAGAGTAATTAAAGTGTTTCTAACCCCTTCGGGACGGGAGTCTTTTGCAGAATTGTTAATATTCTATCACCCGTTTTTCAAAACAGAAATTTTTTGCCTAATTGAATCGGGAAAATGCTCGGATTAAATAAGGCAAATTTACTGGTGAGAATAATCACGGATTCTGAGTAATTGTTATTTAATATTTTATGGAAAGCTATGGTTGACCCACTGGTGATCCTCACGACACAGAATGAAAAAATGTTGAGAACTGTAATATAGATTGAAGACCGGGTTCCTTAAAATGTACACAGTAGTAATGAAGAAAAACTCCAACTATCAATTTACTGGAACAATGATTTATTTAAGTTATTTTAGAGATGGTTCAGCAGGAAAATGGGAGAGAGAGACCCCCAGTTACAAATGGGGCGCCAAAGCGCATTTTCTTTTAGAACCTTCACATCTCGAAGGTCAGAGGAGTAGTGGTGTTTTTGCTAGAAGTCTAGAAATCTTAGCGTTGCACAGTATCGCCAATTTACATAGTTTTGGTGACCGCACGAAAGTGAACAAAGGTTTTGGCTTAAAACATTACAGCACATAATCTGGTGTCCCTACCAGATGGGTGACGCCTAGGTTGCAAATAACCACTTCTAATTACGAGGAGAGAGGCAACCGAAAAACGGAAAATGTTTTTATTACAGACAGGCATTCGCGTAACTAACTGTTACATAAAATTGCAGACTGCAGATTGCTACATGAGAAAAATGCCGAGAATCAAGGCATCTGGTTTATAGCTCGACCCTTATTCACGATAACGTATATGATTCCCATAAAAATACCTCCTTTTACTTATGTTGTTAATACATTTTCAACGGCCAAATATTAGCAGAGATAAAGAATTGCTTATCAATGTGGCGGGCAGAAATCAGATGCAATTAAATGAAGGCATATTGTTTCCAGCAGCTGCGTTTCTAATTTTTATTTATTTTTTGCACTGGGAGCAGTAACGGACAGATAAATAATTAAATGAGAAAGGGAAAAAGTAATTGAATAACTAAGCGCACTGAATTAAAGAGAGAATGTTTTTAGAAAGAGAGAAAAAACACTTTAATAAAAAAATCTGTATGGTTTAACCTTCCGTCTACCAGACGGGTCCATTGGACCCGACATGTACATTCAAAATATTTATTCAAACCAGAAATTTCTTCAAAACAAACTAAATGTATAAATCAGACAATAATAAGTTAAATAAACAAATTAAATAGTTTTAAGTAAAAATTCTGGTATAGAATGTTTTTATAAAACTTGAGTAAAATTTCCGGTAGTTCTAGGGTTAAAGAAATGAATTTAATTACGTATTTCAGTATGAAAAAAGGGGGGTGTGGCAGATGTTATCTGCAACATATCAAGTTCACCCCCCGTTTTTCAAAATCGACTTTACACAAGTAAATTCACTATAGCAATTCCTTTTTTCCTAAAACAATTCATTGTTCTACATTCATTTATTTATTTTTTCCTTTCACAAGGATCTTTACTCAACACATACAAAGATTTATAGTTTCATATTTTTTTATACTTATTCAAAATGCTCATTCCCGCATATTTATTTATATTTTCATTCCTAACGGTTTTTATTTAAATGCAATCACGATCATATTTAACTCCGTACAGCTGCACTTTATTTTAACCGCTCATTTTTCTTTAACGTACTTCATTTGCGCTATAAATAAACTACTCTCATTTCCTATTAGAACCTGTTAAAAAATGAAATAAAGGAAAGATGTATTTATTGGAATTGCAGTTATAAATTATATCTTCAATTGTCATTATGCTTTCTACAGTTCACATACATTTATTAAACATTACTCAATCACATTTAACTGCAATCTGTTAATGTAAACATAATCGAAACTTGTTGTCGCCCTCAGTCTTGAAGCATGTAGGGTTGCCTCACATCCTGTGGGTGCGCCGAAAGGCTGAGCTGCCACGTTATTTGTCGGCTAATCCTGCAGCCAATCCTTTGTCTCTATAATATCGACGTCAAAAACTTGATTAGTTGGCTATAATACATGATGCCAAGGCTTATGATCTGTGCACGCATCATCGAAGAGATCGCCCCCAACCGCCCTGCTGAACGGTCCTCAAAAGGACCGCTGTTGTTTTTTTCCTTTTTCCTGTTGTGACGTTGCGTAGCAGTTTCTTTCTCATTAACGGATGTGCTTCTACACATAGAGATAAATATATTTAATCTCTGCTTTTACAGAGCTTCGTATTTGAGGCTTCCTCTTTGTGAGATGTCCTTCTGCGTATTGAAAAATGAATAAAGACTAATTGTGCTTACATGTATATGTTGGAGTTTTTTTACACCATTTCAGCGAACCCGTGAACCACCAGATGTCCGCACCAACTCATCGAACCCGATCTCCACCATAAAACTTTTGTGCATATCAGCCGAATTTTTCTCCCCCCCCCCCAAAAAAAAAAAAACGAAATGAAGAGGTGATGTTACTTTTGTATCGGTCTCCCCACTAACATGCATTTAGAACATTCTCGCCGCTCCATGTCATCGACAGTATCCAGCGTATGCTGAAAGACTGCGAATCGTCGCACGGAAAATCCTGTCCGAGATATCTAAAGTTTTCCTTTCCCGAGTGACAGAGGTCGTCTTCTAGGACGGATGTTCTCCAATGCTCTTTCACTCCCTGCTGTCGCCGAGAGTGACTTCTTTTTCCTTTTTGCTTTCCGATTAATGTCACCTTTCAGTGACATTTGTTTGTGTGCTTCATCCGATGCTGCAGTGAAAAATATAAACCAACAGTGCTATGCTATAGAAAACCGCGTTCTGTGTCACCTGTATATCTAGTGTGAAATATGTTTAAAGGTGACTTAGAATAAAAAAATTCCCTTGGTGAAATTAGAGTGCATCAATTTTCAACTGTGCAAAGAATATCGTTGTGTGACGGCCAAGTTGGTGTAAAAAAAAAAAAAAAAAAAAAGGCTTGTGAAGTTTTATAGTGAAAGTATAAGCGTCCTCAGTTTTAGTGCTTTAGTGCCTTTACAATTTTTAAACCACAAGTGAAAGAGTTATTTAAAAAGTGGTTTAAAAAAACTGAAGAAAATTTTCGTTTCATAGTGAAAAGTGGCTGAAAAAAATGCCATAATAAAAAACAAAATTTTTTTTGGCAGTTGATAGTAAAAAGAAAACTGCTGATATTTTTTTCCCCTTACACATATATATAGAATACGAGAATTGAATATTTGTTTCAATTTTTTTTTCTTTTCAGTAATTTACTGAAGTCACATTAAATGCTTCCATTGCATTATATTTAATTCAATTTTCGTATTCACGAAAGAATATATTACAAAGTAATTTTTATGTGATTGAAATGATTTATATCATTTTTGCCTTGACTTTCATGCTCTTTATTGATTTACTTTTTAATTAAAAAAGATATTAATAAGGCATTATTTTCAGTATAACGTTAAATCCCTTATTTTTAAATTTGTGATTTTTCCCAAACTTTAGGGATATTTTACGTAATTATTTTTTTTTTTACATTTTTTAGAAAAGAGCTATTTGCTTATGCATTTTTTTAGTTGATTTACTGGCATGATTTATATAGATTTTTTTCTACTCTTAAAGAAGTTACATTAAGACTTTTTATTTTTATTTTTTGGATTAAGTTAAAAGGAGAAAATTTTTCTTTTCTTTAAATTATCCTATATAATATTTTATAATGCTATAATTTTAAATTGCATTTTATTATTTGATATGCTTTGGTTTTATGCAGTGATTGTATTATTATTTGATATGTGGTATTATGCAAAAATTCAGTAATTATCAGCTATCACATTACTTAAATTGATTCTTTGGCGACAATGGATAAGAACATCCCAATTGGTGTTATTGAATTTGACGGGGACCCCGAATTATTGCAATTTTTCTATGACCAGTTCAAAGCTGTTGCCAAAATTAATAAATATGATGAGCAAACAGCTATTTCGTTCCTCATTGGTAAATTACGAGGACAAGCCAGAAATTTTTCGCGCAGAACCCTGATTTCAAAAACGTAAAAGATTTGGAAACTTTACGTAAGGAATTCGAGGCTTTCTTTTTCTTGAAGCGATTCCTTCTCGAATTAGAATTAAAATTAAGAAGAAGGAATTACTGATTATCGTGCCACGGTTGAAAGGGCAAATCAGTTATACGAAATTCTGCATAATGAAAAAGTGTTACATGCTTTACCCTCTATCAGAATCTAATGTTGAACAACAGTTACGCGAAATTTCTGAAAAAATAAATGCATTAACATTTAAACCTAAGGAATCAAATAAAAATGACATAAATAAAAAATATGTTGATAAATCTAATCGCAACTCGAACAGTTTTCGTTACAGACAAAATTTCAAATATCAAAAACATGAGAGACATATTTCTCCGCGTAAATTTCATTAAAAAAATGTTATAACGTCTCAACTATGCAACCGATCTGGCCATGACGCCCAAGTTTGTTTCAAATGGAAACGTGCAAATACTCAGAGAAGAGAAAATAATTATAAAGCTAACAGTCGCCGTAGTCAGGAAAACTAGAACAGAGACGCAATGTTGCTGATGGTATTGTGTCTCACATTAACAGTTCCACATCAGCTAATTTCTTTTGTACTCAAACCAGAGAGCATATTACTGTTGCTAGTTGCATAGCGACACAAACTGAAAACAGCAACAAGACACACTTAATTTTTAATGTAAATAAAGACACCCCTTCTCTTCCACTTGTTAAAGCTACTGTGGCAAAACAAACTGTCACTTTTCTAGCAGATTCTGGAAGTTCCATATCACTTTTGTCAGAAAAGTGGTTTAACGATATTAAATCTACACTTAAATACAAACGACTATCAACTGGCATATGCATCAAAACAGTAAATTCAGATGTTGAATTTTCTGCATGCATTAGAGCTACAATAAAATTACAACATAAGTCTTTTTCTCACCATTTTTATATTGTTGATGTTCCTGAATCCTCGACTTTTGAAGGTATTCTGGGATATGACTTTATAAACAAATTCAATATCATAATAGATTCTGCTAACAAATGTATACATATAAATAACAACTTAACTATTCCATTAGAGTGTCCAGATACTGAGGCAACTCTCAGTAATATAACACAATGTAATAATCACTCTATTCGCACAAAAATTCAAGAAGTTCTTCTAACACGTAAAGTGACATTAGAACCACATGAAGAAAAATGGATATCTGTGTACACCAATAAAAATGACAACAAGCAATCCGTAAGTTATTTCTTTGAGTACGTGCCACATAAAAAAGACATAGTAGGATTTGACGTCATTGTTCAAATAAATAACAAGCCTAAACGCAAAACTAAAACTGCTCAACCGCAGGATTTCTTTACTGTTTTGGTTAAAAACAATTCAAATACTACCATACACCTGCAAAAAAAGACAAGAGTTGGTGAATTATCTGAAGTTGAAGAAATTTTGGAGTGTTCTCCTGGAAATTCAGAAAAGCATCATAACTCGGAACAACACTTTATTAATCTTCTACAGGCATCTAAGGAAACTTTAAAAAAGAGAAAAGAAGATTTAACGACTAATGATTTTGATCTGAAACACTTAAACTCTAAAGAGGCAAAGACTTTAACTGAGTTACTACTCAATTACTCAGCTGCATTTTCAAAATCTTTAAATACCCTAAGTCACACTGAGAAAATAATTCCAGACTTAAAATTTGTTAATGAATACCCTATCAAAACCCTTCCATTTCCCATCCCTCAATCTCTACAAAAAGATGCTCAAGATCAATTAATTCAATTATTAGAAGCTGGTATAATTGAGCGTAACTGCTCCGAATGGGCATGTCCTCTGTTACTTGTTAAGAAAAAGCCAGATGCTAATGGGAAACAAAGATATCGCCTTGCTCTAGATCTTTGCATTCTCAATACTGTAATATAAGGTTCTTCATACCCTCTGCCTAAAATTCAAACAATAATTTCCAATCTGTCATCTTTTAAATTTTTCACTGCTCTCGATTTTCATCAGGCCTACCATCAAATCGATTTACCCGAAAAATTTCAAAACCAATTAACCTTCACAACCATGTTTGGTTCGTATAAATAAAAGAGACTTGTTTTTGGATTAAAATCCAGTCCTTCTATTTTTCAAGCACTAATGGACTCTTTATTGGATGAATTACAGTTAGAAGGTGTTTACACCTACCAAGATTATTTTATATTAAGTGCAAATTCATTTCAGGAAATGTATGCAAAACTTGACAAAATCCTGAACATCTTAACTAAATACAACTTAACACTTTCACCTAATAAATGTACATTCCACAAAACCGGTATCGATTATTTGGGCTTCACATTCAAAATCACTCTGTGTCACCAATTAAGTCGAACATTGTTAAAATAACCTCATTCCCCATTCCTACAACAAAAAGGAAATTAACAAGACGCATTGGCGTAATCACATTTTACAAATCACTTATTCCATCCTTTTCTGAATTGGTACAACCTCTGATAAACTTAACCACGCCTGAAATTAAATTTAAATGGACAAACACACACCAGGATATTTTTGAAACTATACAGAAAATCTTCTTTAACTCACCCATGGTAAGGTTACCGGATTGTGATAAAACTTTCTATCTAAATACAGACGCTTCAAATGTTGCCATTTCTGCAACCTTGTTGCAAGAACATGACAATCAGTTATTATCTGTTGTTTATTTCTCTAAATCTTTAAAATCTTCAGAAAAGAAATACCCGGCATTAAAACTAGAACTTATGGAAATTTACAAATCAGTTGTTGCTTTTAAATATTACCTATACAACAGGGATTTTGTAATTCTTTCTGACATTAAGCCTTTAAAAAATACAACAAAACAACAAATCCTGCTGATATAACTACTAGACGGCTTATTGAACTTTCTGAATATTCTTATACTTTTCAACACATTCCTGGTGCAACAAATGTTTTGTCTGAATATTTATCTCGTTGCAATTTTGAAAATAATCAACAAACTTTGCTTACTAATCCTGAACTTCCACATGACACTAAATTATTACCTATTGTGAACTACGATACAACAGAATCTAACAACTACTCGTCAAATATCAACACTCATAATGAAAACTATCTTGTAACTGGTAATCAAACAAAACGTGATCCATTGTTAGAAATACCTAATGATACTTCTGCATGGAACAGATAAACGACCCTAATTTGTCTTCAATTTACAATGAAATTTTAACTAAAGGATCTTCACAAAAGTTCCCTAAATATTTCATTCATCCTGATTCGAAAGTTTTGATGATAAAGAAAGAAGACCTGAACAACAACTCCTTTTCTTATCATATTGTTGTTCCAGATACCCTAAAAAGTAAAGTCCTAACTATTTCACATCTGTCTCACTTTGGTTTTCATAAGACATACGAATTTCTTTCTGTTAGATACTTTTGGAAAAACATGTATGTTGACACTTTGAATTTTGTCGCCTCATGCATCAAATGTTTACAATCAAAGCATCACCGCACTCCTCCAGCACCTTTAAAACCCACTTACACTGCCCAGATACCCTGGCCACACAATAAGAACAGATTTAGTTGGACCTTTCTCAAATGGAAAACATGTATTAACTGTCACTGATCATTTTTCGCGACACGTAGAACTTTATCCACTTAACGATACTTCTGCTTCTAAAATAGTTAAATGTCTTTTCAGTTACATTACTACTTTCGGCAGACCTGCTGTGGTTTTGTCTGACTTAGGACCCCAGTATACTGCCCATGTATATAATATTTTTAATGAAACTCTTGGTATACAGGTTCTTCACAGTTCTGTTTCAGACCCCCAATCAAACAGTCTTTCGGAACGTATAAACACCTCAATTAAATACTCTGTTACTACTCTATTACAAGAGGGTCATTCTTTTGAAAATGCAATTTTTATACACAAATCTCTTTACAATGGTTCAAGACATTCTACTACATTATTTTCCCCTAATATGCTTCATTTTGGTCGTGAACTTTCATTAATCTTTGACACTTTTGATCATTCTTGTAATCAACCTTTTCTAGATAAGCATATTGAAATTTCTAAATTACTAGAAGACTTGCACAAAATTTATGAAAAAGCCTATTCTAACCTTAAAACTGCTCAACATAAAAGATATAAAATGTACAGTCGAAAAGCTAAATTAAGAAACATCTGTTTGAAAGACATTGTATACTTAAAAACAGTTGACAAATTTAAACCTAGATATACAGGACCATACATTGTTACACATAAACATTCACCTGTTTCTTTCTCGATAAAAAGGTTACATGCTGCTGATGATACAGCATTTCGCGTGCACATAGATAGACTACTCCTTGCACCACCTCGTTATGGACATTTTTTTGATCCTTCAAGTCATGTTAATAACGGTAATTTCACTAGTAACTTTCAATCACACACTTATAATTTAAGACGAAGATAATCTTTTATTATTTACAAGACTCATTTTGAATTTATGTATTGTGACACTATGTTGTTAATCCCTGATCAATCTTATACATGTTTTGTTTATAGGTGATCTTTAACAATATTGTGGCTGGTCCATGAGTGTGTTGTTTCGAAGATCATGTGTGAACAATATTCTCTGTCGCTTTGAATTTTTTTCTCTTTTTTACACACTTAAGTGAAGCAATATAAGCTAACTTTAAACGCTTTCACTTTATTACAACTTAACAGTAACAAGTCTAGCTAGATATTCTTTTATCATTCATAAAAAAAGAAAGGTTATAATTTTACAGGTCACTTATGTGTAAAACGTAAAAAAAAAAAAAAAAAAAAAAAAAAAAAAAAAAAAAAAAAACGTTCAATTAAATTCTATACCTGCTTACATGACTTGAACATAATTTTACAAGAGTATGACACTTCGTCTCTCACCAATTTAGGATTGTCCTTTTTGAGAAGTTTGATATTTACAACATATTTTTTTCCCTTTTTATAATCATTGCCCCCAAGAAGTCGTGAATCGTTCGGAATTGTTGCCCTAAGGTTCACGCAACACTGTGATGAGAGACATCTTTCACGTGAATTGGTTTTCCAATTAAAATTACTTAAAACGAATTTATATGAGATACTGAATCGCGCTCCTTTCGCAGATCACTGTGATCTACTGGGGAGCGAGGAGGCTCATGTTGTGCTCAATGTGAGTCGTCCTTTTTATTCCCTCTTCCTCTAGGGCTGAGGTCTTAAACCGAAGCCATAATACTTGTTGACTTACAAGATTTAGGGTCACACCTTTTTTTATGGGCGTGCTTTAGGCAACTCTTTATTTTGTGGTCCTGTGCCACGTGCACGAATTTTCATTTATACTCCTCATGTGTACATTTAAGTTTTGGTTACACTTACTCATACTTTATATATTTTTCAATTTTTATTTTTAGTGTACTTGAATTGTGTTTTTATTATTTCTTTTAAATGCTTGCAAATGTGTATTACATGGCTGATCCCAAATAGGATCAATGTTAAAAAGTGAGTCTTGGTACCAAGGACAGAAAAATGATTGCTCACTGACTTTAAAGTTGCACTGGATCCAAAGACATAAGCAATCTATTTGAATGTATGCTTTGCATGCATAATAACCCAGCAAACACATACCTTTCGGCACGCGATCGGGCCGCAGCCGGCAGTGTCGGTTAAGTGTCGGCATGGGCACAATGATTTCGGTGAAGTGTCGGTAGCATATCGGCAACTGAAACATAAGAATTTGCTTTTTCGGCTGCCGGTTACCGTAATCGGTCCCCTTATGGTTATATATCGGCAAGTGACTTACACCGGCAAGTGACGCAGGACCGATACGTGATTTCTGATAGTGGCCCGATTAGATTTGCCAACATCGGTCCGAATTTGGAATTTTTAGTTTTAGCCGACATTTTTATTTTCTTTTTCTTAATTTTGTTTGAATTTGAGTTTTGATAAGATTTGTATATTTCATGTATTTCATATGAAATTCTAACAGTGATAAACAAACAAAAAAAAAATCAAAAATAACTTTTTTATATATATATTTAAAAAAAACTGTTATTGAATTCATTTTAAAAAGGCTTACAATTATTTGAATCATCAAAAGAGTTTCTATCGCCCCTTAAAATAATTATTCGTTATAAACTTAATCGTAGAAAAAAAAACTTCATAAATTAATTATTTTCTATTTATATATATTCATTTTAAAAGCAATAGCTATGTTTCTTATTTTAATTAAAAATCAAATTATTAAAAAAGTGCTTAAAATTATTTTACAAGCTATAAAAAGATAAAAAAACTACCCAACTTTTTAGCATTAAAGAAAGATTGAGAAATCTCCCACTTCTAAAAAATTATTTACCAAAAAAAAAAAAAAAAAAAAAAAAAAAAAAAAGATAAATTAATATTTCTACTTTATTTGATGATTAAAAAATATTGATAAGTAAAAGAATCATTTTTGCTACTTAATCACTAAAAATATATTCTACAGTATATCATCAAATGATAAGAAATGAACCCTTATTCTAATTAAAAGTGATTAATTACCAACCTCTTTTTTTTATTATTAAAATTAGCTTTTCTATGTAACAAATATATATTTCTTGAATTAACGCATTTAATTTCATTATAATTCCTTAACAGAAAATTTTATTACGAGAAGAACCTCTGAAAGCCACTTATTTTATTTAATAAGCATTCTTAAATTTATAAGAAAGATTCAGAAATATCCCCCATTTAAAAATTATCTTCCAAAAGAAAAAAAATGTAAATTAATATTTTTATTTTATTTTTAAGTTAAAAATATTGATAAGTAACAAATTAATATTGCAACATACTCATTAAATATATGTTCTACTTTAAATCATCAAAACGACATAAAATGAATTCTTATTCTAATTAAAAGTTAATAATTACTAACTTTTTATTTATTAAAATAAATTTTTCCATGTTAAATATATATATATTTTATAAATTAACGCAACGCATGTAATTACATTATAATCCTAATAAGAAAATTTGATTAACTGAACAAGACATCTAAAAATAATTTTTATTACTTAATTATTCTTAAATTTATACCTATTCTTAATTATATCTTCTATATCTTAATTAAACTTACAATTTTTCTTAAATTCCTTTGCTTTAATGAATTCACAAAGATATTTATTTCGTTCATTTAAATATTAAATTAACTTTTAAATAAAAGCGCGTAAGACAATTATAAATAAATAAATAAATAAAATAAAAACACTTCAAAATTCTAACTTCCCATCTACCATTTACCTTTAATGACAAACCATTACGTATCGATAAGACTTCCCCTTATTACCTCATACAATCCTCCACTGATCAAGTCTGAGTGGTCAAGTGGTTAAGGTGTCTACTTCCTCTCCTCGAGTTCCTTGGATCAAACACAACCTCGTCCAGCGCCGAAACATGTTCTTTTCAAATATGCATTCCGCGATGGCACATAGATATGTGGCAGATGTTATCTGCAACATATCAAGTTCACCCCCCGTTTTTCAAAATCTACTTTAACCCTCCGTCTACCAGACGGGTCCATTGGACCCGACAGGTACATACAAAATATTCATTCAAACCAGAAATTTCTTTAAAATAAACTAAGTATATAAACCAGACAAAAATAAGGTAAATAAATAAGTTAAATAGTTTTAAATAAAAATTCTGGTGTAGAACGTTTTATTAAAACTTGAATAAAATTCCCGGTAGATCTAGGGTTAAACAAGTAAATTCACTATAGCAATTCCTTTGTTCATAAAACAATTCATTGTTATACATTCATTTATTTATTTTTTCCTTTCACAAGGATCTTTACTCAACACATATAAAGATTTATAGTTTCTTATTTTTTTATACTTATTCAAAATGCTCATTCTCGCATATTTATTTATATTTTCATTCCTAACGGTTTTTATTTAAATGCAGTCACGATCATATGTAACTCCGTACAGCTGCACTTTATTTTAACCGTTCATTTTTCTTTAACGTATTTCATTTGCGCTATAAATAAACTACTCTCATTCCCTATTAGAACTTGACGGGTAAAAAAAACGAAATAAAGAAAAGATGTATTTATTGGAATTGCAGTTATAAATTATATCTTCAATTATCATTATGCTTTCTACAGTTCACATACATTTATTAAAGATTACCCAATCACATTTAACTGCAATCTGTTAATGTAAACATAATCGAGACTTGTTGTCGCCCTCAGTCTTGAAGCATGTAGGGTTGCCTCACATCCTGTGGGTGCGCCGAAAGGCTGAGCCGCCACGTTATTTGTCGGCTAATCCTGCAGCCAATCCTTTGTCTCTATAATATCGACGTCAAAAACTTGATTAGTTGGCGATAATACATGATGCCAAGGCTTATGATCTGTGCACGCATCATCGAAGAGATCGCCCCCAACCGCCCTGCTGAACGGTCCTCAAAAGGACCGCTGTTGTTTTTTTCCTTTTTCCTGTTGTGACGTTGCGTAGCAGTTTCTTTCTCATTAACGGATGTGCTTCTACACATAGAGATAAATATATTTAATCTCTCCTTTTACAGAGCTTCCTATTTGAGGCTTCCTTTTTGTGAGATGTCCTTCTGCGTATTGAAAAATGAATAAAGACTAATTGTGCTAACATCTATATGTTGGAGTTTTTTTTAGACCATTTCAGCGAACCCGTGAACCACCATATGTCCGCCCCAACTCGTCGAACCCGATCTCCACAATAGGGGGGGGGGGGGGGTATAACATGTTATAAAAGTAATAAAGTTATGTTTTTAATTAATTTTTAATTAAATGAGAAGTATGCGACAGAAATCTGTCACATAACTCACCGGTGATGCTCATGCCAGTAAACCTGTTAATACCAAATGAGTGACTTATGATTGTTTTAATTTTAAAATTACAAATAAAATAAACATAAATCAACATCTTATAAAGTGACTTTTGACGCAAGTAGAAAAATGGAGTTATGAATAAAGAGACGAGACAGATAGTGTATTGTCTACCAGTTGAAAATGAAGTAACTGAGGAGGTTGTCACAAGATGGCGGCTTTTTTTCTATCGGATAAACATTTTCTGATTACCGAAGGAGAATATTTCTACCAGAAAATTTAAATAGAAATTTTCATCTTATTAAAGAGATTATTGAAGGAAAATTTCTCTCACAAATATGGCGAAATTTTCTATTTGATTTTACCGGCGTCAATTTGCTCTGGTAGTAAAATCCTTTCACTGTTACTGACATGAGGCTGTCTGGTTGTCACAATATGGCGGAAATGCAGGTCCTGACCATGGAACTATTAATAAAGAGGCACTCACATAACCTTAAAATGGTGAAGCTCCAACTGTAACCGCTATCTAAGGGGATGTTTACTACTGCTGGAAATTTCCACCAGTAAATTTTTATGGAAAATTTCTGCTTATTTAAACGCCTTATTATAGCAAAATTTCACATATAATTATATATTATAACAGATATTTATTTTTACTGGGAGTAGTTTACTTTGACGGTAGTCACGCCCTGCGTTTCCGCGATATTGTGACAATGAGGTAAACAAACTGACAGTTTTACAAAGCAAACTGACACCAGTCAGAAAAAAATGGAAATTTCTGCCACATTCGGCAGAAACAAATTCCATGAAAAAAGACGCTTAACTAAGACTAAATTTTCTATTATATTTTACTGGTGGGATGTTTATCCCGGCTGTAATCAGAAACTGAATATACCATTTTACAAAAAAGCAGCCGCCATCTTGTGACAACCTCCTCAGTTACTTCACTCGCAACTGGTAGATTGTACACTATATGTTTCCTCCTATTTATTTATAACTCCATTTTTCTGACTACCGCCGAAGTAAACTTCCACCAGTAAAAATAAATATATGTTCATACCACTATTTATGACTGAAATTCTGCATTAAAAAGGCGTTTAAATAAGGAGGAAATATTTATTTAAATTTACCGGTGGAAGTTTTCTCCTGAGGCAATCAAAACCTGCAATAGCGGTTGCAGATGAAGCTTCATTATAGTAACCCTTAAATGCGCAATTGTTTATTTTGTTTCGAAAAAAATATATTTGATTCTCTGAAAGGCTTATTACACAGGAAAAATAATGAAAAATATCAGATATACACTTTTCATATAATGCGGCAATCTTATCTTCTGTTGCACATCTGCAATACAAGTAAGAACTACGTCGTGTGGCTATTTTACGCTAAAATATTACAAAAAAATAAATATTTTAATAAGTATGTCTTCAAATACCTTATTTTATATAATAATCTAGTTTATAAAACTGAAACTTTATCCCTTTCATTCCTATGATAGAATACGTTCTAGAAATTACGTTGTTCAAAGAATCTCATTTTACACCAGAAAGTTTCAATAGTAAATTTCGCTTTATTTAAATACGGAATAGCTGTTATTAATCTAACTAAATATTGCTGTTTTAATTTTCTGGTGTGAATTAGCTGTATACGAATTAAAAAAATTATTATTTTCAAAACACCGTTGTTTGCATATATGCAAAGTTGCGCACTAAAGTGTTAAGGGTATATCAGTTCCTCTTTATTAATAGTTCCATGAGTAGAAATAGTGTTATACGTGAATTTTACATATTACCATACATAAAATCATTACATCTAAAACAAGACACTTATCCCTCTCTCTGCGTGATTGTTTTATCGAAATAGCTTCAAAAATTGCGTATTTAACACCTTCGCGACGAGCGTCTTTTAAGAATTTTTATTCTTTTGCCTCCGTTTTTTCAAAACAAAAATTTTTGTGTAATTTGATCGGGAAAATGCTCCGATTAAATAAACCAAAAGTTACAATAAAAAAAATAACTGTTGGGAATAATCAAGTAGGGTTAATTAGACGGAAAAGTGCATAAACGAGAAAATCTCGGTTTGCGCAAATTTTGCTACTTTTACGCTGCCCGATGGAATCGCGGATTGCGCTGCGAGAGGGTTAAAACTCTGGCTCGCAAACCGACTAATCTACCATCATACTATAATTGATGAATTTGCCTTACATAGAGACAGAAAAATTGCGAATAAAGTCAGAGTTTACTACTGCGAAAGTCAGAGTTTACTATTCAAATCGTGGTGGCAAACGATTTTCAAGCAAAAGGTTTGAAAACAGTATTAGTCACTAACCCGCCTGCAGAGTTACTAATTAAAAAATAAAGTTCTTCACTTATTTAAGTTTGAAATTTCTTTCTTTAAATAAAGGGAATATTGCTTTTTGAAAAGATCTGTATGAAGAAAAATTTCCCAAAATGAAGTAATTACCTCTACTCTATTAAATAGTTATCAGAAAAGCAGGTCTTCCATCATGTCCGGTTTTTTAACCCTTTAAGGGGCAAGTAATTGTGTTTCTGTAATGTCGAATTTACACCGGAATCTTCGAAAAAAATTATTGCAAAATATGGAAAAGCAATTTTACGACTTTTTTCCCCTAAAGCTAGAAAAGTAATTTTTTTTTTTTCTGGTGCAAATCTTCATTAATCGTAGATGGGTTATAATGTATCCCACCGCCCCTCAAGGGGTTAAAAATTTCTTTAAAAAAAAAATCCTGTTTTTTTTTTTTTTTTTTTTTTTTTTTTTGCAAATTTTGTGCAATCCTACCTCAAAATTAATTTTTGCTGCAATTTTTGTTAAAAAAAAAATAAAAAAATAAATAAAATAACTACAGTTAAAATTTTTTCTTCATAATTACTGGTATTCGAAATTTGGTACAGTGAGGCGCCTTTCAATGTTATGTTTATTACTTTAGCATATGTCACTACAGGGCCCGTTATAGTCACTTTTTGGCTAACAGTATTTTAAAAAGACTATCTATGTGATAGATGTTTACACGATTCGTAATATAACTTTTCTGAGTAGATTTTATTTTAAAATACTGATATCTGAATTGTGACACCGCCAATGAGTTAGCTGTTTTTCATTGTTTAATTTTTCTTATACTTGCCTTATTTTTTTAAACCCATTATCAACTGGTGTTGCGTTGGCGCAACGGTCCAAATATCTGCGCATGTTTAACCCTAGATCTACCGGGAATTTTATTCAAGTTTTAATAAAACGTTCTACACCAGAATTTTTATTTAAAACTATTTAACTTATTTATTTACCTTATTTTTGTCTGGTTTATATACTTAGTTTATTTTAAAGAAATTTCTGGTTTGAATGAATATTTTGTATGTACCTGTCGGGTCCAATGGACCCGTCTGGTAGACGGAGGGTTAAACTATTTACCTTCGCACCGCTATTTTTCAATTAAAAAATTAGCCTTACATAAATACACAAAATTGTAAGAACAGATAACATGAAAATTATCTTTTACAATTTGTGGTGGGGAACGATTTTCAGCTAAAAAGTAAACAATCTCAACCTTATAGTTTTGGCAGTTAATGGCTTAAAGATTTTATCCTGAAATGAGTGAGATGATGACTTTACTCTGATAATAATATTACAAAAGGTAGTCGTTGCAGTTATGCATTTGCGCTCGTATTCACCGACTAGTTCGACACCGAGTTATACCCATAACATCGGTCGCAGTATTCAGGGTATGCACCTTTAATCCTGTTTGGACGTCTCCTTGATAATATCCAATCAAATATTATCGTGAGTTTCATTTGGGCGTTCGACCGAGGTTTTCTAGGTCGAGGTAGATGGTGGAGTTCTTTTGAACCAGTTACTAGACAAAAATACCGATTAGCTATATATAAAGTATTCATTATATAATATATATAAATGCTTACACTTTACAAGTATTTGAATACATATTTTACCCTTTAACGCACGGTGACATATTTTTAGATCTCTAGACTAAACCCCAAGAAAGCACTTTTCATACCAGTAAATATGAAGATAAATATATACTTGCTTTCCCCAGACATATTTGTTGATAAAATAAGGTAAAAATTACTTTAAAAGTGGTGGAGATTCCAAAATTTAAATTTTAACGAAGAAAATAATTCAGGCCTTAATGGGTTAAATAATACAATATTTACGTATTACGTTTCATTGACTAGTTCTAATTCAGATTAATATTGATATTTAATCTGTTTTGATAACCCCCTTTATCATACTATAAATATTTACTATGTATTTTATTTAGTTGCAATTACTTTGCTCCAACTATATATATTCTCAATAATCTCCAAAACCTCTTAAATTAATTGCCTTATATATAATATTGAAGAAGCTAAAATGACTTTTCGATATGACCCTAAGAATTTCCCTCCTACAATCGTAGAAGTAATCGATTAAGTGCCGAGTAATATCGATACTTTCAGACAGCACTTAACGAGCTATATCAAAATCATGAAATGGATTCTTAGAAGATAAAGTAAGACTTAAAAGACATCCTGTTTGCTGCAATATTTTGGAACATACTTATCTTAAATGATGGTAAAACATTTTAAAATTACCTAATCGACATTTCTGCTTCATAAAGTATTGAGACTGTTCTCTTAAATTTATTTACAATTTAATGAGAAAAGTAAATTTATAAATGAAGCTAAGCATTTACATGCTGTTTAAGAGTTTTCTTAAATTTACCTTATTAAAAAGAATTTAACTTACAAAATTGTTTTATTATTTTGATTTTACCACGGGTTTTCATTCTTTTTTCATTAGGGATTTTATAAAAGTAAAGTATTGTAATTTTATTTTGTAAAAAAGAAAGGAAGTTGCACATTTTAAAGTATTTGTAATGCAATCGTTGTAATATAACATCGAATTTATTTTTCCAAATATATGCATACATTTTATTAACATAATTAAATATTTTTTAATTCAAAAACAAACAAAATAAAATTCCAATTTTATGTAGAGAGTATATAAGTTTTATTATTTAATTTAGTAAAATTTATCTATATTATTAATTATTTGCTAAACGTTGATTTGTTTATATGTTTTTTTTTTTTTTTTTAAATCTGCTGATATATATATATATATATATATATATATATATATTACAACTGGCAAAAATTTGAATAATACGACTTATAAGCCTAATTTCCGTGGTATTAAAAGCAAATTAAAAAACGCATTTCAACGAGAAATTTTTCTTATAAAATGTTGCCTAAACTACGCTACGTAGAAATATTTTAGATTTTATTAATAATTTCAGGGTATAGACATATTCATAATGTTCTTAGTATATATGATCGAAATTAGGTTAATTTAGATCTTTAAAGACAGCTCTCTAAATATTACACTGTCAGAAAAACACATCTTCAAATACAACACTATTCCGAATTTTAGAACAAATAATTTCCGTTCTCCTACAAAACATGCTTTTCCCGCGAATTCTCACTGAGAGTGTCAACAAGAGGGGAAGTGCAAGCATGCGTACTGGCGCTGCCATCAAAATGCTCAAGGCCGGAGGACACGAGTTTGACGTCATCGCTAATCGACCGATTTCTAACTAGTGTTGGAATTCACACCGGAGATTTTTGAATAGCAATATTCTTTTATTTTATCTGTGGGATAGCTATCATCTTATAAAACAATAATAACTATTTAAACTTACTGGTGAGAATTCGGAATCCCTAAATAAATATTAAGCCGGATGCGTAATGCCACAGTGTTGCCGCATCTGGCTGATTTTTTAGTGGGGATATCAAATTCTCACCACTAAGTTTAAATAGTTATTATTGTTTTATAAGATGATAGATATTCCACAAATAAAATAAAAGAAACCTGCTTGTAAAGTAGTTATTTGTTGTTGCACAGGTGGTTCATTTTGCTAAGCTTCAATACTGACTCTAAGGCAAAAAATCAATTGTTAATTATTTTAATAAGGAGGCAAGGAACTGCTGAGATAATAGAAGGCAGAAAATATCTGAAGGTCTTTATTGTGCACCGGGATCGTTTCCACCACCGCCGAGAATTACACGGCCAATGTTGGAGAAGGGAGCGAAGAGTTACATTTCTTTTTATTCACATCATGCGAGTTCAGAAGCTAGACTGCCTCAAAATACACTTTCTCGAAATCTCGAGTGTTGGCAAGCGTACATACACAATTTCGCCAAATACATATACTATATGGCGAGATTAAAGAGAGAGGAAGACATGTGGTCAAAGTACAATAATTTAAATTGAATGGGGAATGTAAAAGAGTAATAAGAAATATTTAACGCCAATGGCTGTGTAGGAATTCTAGCTCATAAACCGCGAAAGACATTCTATAGGGGTTGCTAAAGTTCTCATGGGATTGAAGCGGCCGAAAGAGCACGTTAAAAAAACAAAAACAAAATAAAGACAGGGTTAATAACTGAAATGACACATCTATCTAACATCTGGACCAACGGCTAAAAATGTAGATGTAATATGTCTGACTAATTTCTGCATATCATCAAACTAAGGCAGAAGGATGAAAATTAGAATCCAGTTATTAGGCGAGAAAAGGAAATGATTTCTTTTCTTTTAACTGTAGTGCGCTGCGGTTAAAATATTAAAGAGACTGAGAATCAAAGCGTTATAAGTAAGCGAACAAACTTAATGCTGGAATCAGGCGTAAATTAACACAGTTGCGCCACCTTGTGGTCGGAGTGATAATTCACATACGCGGGCTTTTAGTGTGGCGTGTATTTTCTAAATCTTTAGCCACTCATGGAAATTAATTTTGTTTGCCACATCTATTGCAAAATAAGGGCGTAGCGAGAAGGCCATCCAGACGCAGTTGACGCCACGAAGTTTTCTTCGCCTTATCAAAAGCACTTCATTTATTAATCAAGGTGACAAAAACTTTACAATTTTAGTGGTGTGAATAAGAAAACAGTTAGGTATCTACCTGGTTCACACTTCATCCGCTAATTGGTGCATGACGTTGATTGATGTGACCTTGCTTTTAATCTTGCGGTTATTTCTCCCATTTAAGATAGGACGCTTACTTATATCGCTTTGCTGGGAATTGAATGCTTAATTTATGAAGGGAAAGAGGACTAAAAACAGATTGAATCGGAATGCAAACAGATAATTACATTTAAGAATTTAAAAATGTAATTTTAAAGGGGGGAAAGAGAAAAGGTCTTAATATTAATATGTGAAGGTAGGCAGGCGCCTTCACACTGCTATTCAAAATTTTCCGGTGTGAATTCCAACAGTAGTGAGATGTCGGTCGTTTAGTGATGACGTCACATTCGTGTCATCTAGCCTTGAGTATTTTGATGGCAGCGGTTTGACCCTTTAATTCTCGCTCCCATGATATTCACGGGCTGTGTCTTTTACCCAGATTGTTTGATTCCCACCAGTTTTATAAAATAGTGGGATTATTATGGCATCATTTTACCTGTCCATACTTGCCAACTTTCCTTTACATTTCCGTAAAATGTGAGTTAAATTGATCCAGGTTAAACACGTTTCGAACCTGAAATTTACTATAGAAATTAATTCAAATAAATGCTATAGAGAAACATCATTTTAAATATATAATGATATATCAAATTAATTTTCTGTATAGTAACGCGTATAACCTGAGTCAACATAACTCACATTTTACGGAAGTTTAGTTGAATGTTGGCAAGTATGACCTGTCATTAAATAATGTGGATATTTCTTTCTCAAAGAAGTGGTGCGATCAGTCATAACGTCATACTGATGTTCTCTGACCTTGAGTATTTCGATGGCCATATTGTGTCAACTAGTGAAACAAACTGATTGTTTTACCAGGCAAACTGACACCACTAAAAGCCAATAGAAAATTTTATCATATTCTTGAGAAAATATTTCCACGAATAAGACGCTTAAACGAGACGTAATTTTCTATTCAATCTTACTGGTGGTAAGTTTGCTTTGGCGGTGATCAGAAACTGTAGATACGATTTTAAAAAAGCAACCGCCATATTGTCACAACCTCCTCAGTTACTTCACTCGCAACAGGTAGATAGTGTACTATATGTCTCCTCCTCTTTATCCATAACTCCATTGGAGAATATAAGCCCTGATCCTCAAGTTGGAGATTTTTATCATCGTGACTACAGTTACCAGTCCGCTACTTTTGAAACATTGTGATTGTTTGATTAGAATAATTTTTTGCTATAATATTATTCATGTTATTTTCTCTAAATAAACTGTAAGTAATTACTGGTGTCCAGAGCATTTGGAGCCCTCATTTAGGCGAGACACCTGGGAATACTAATTGTGAGACTTGATTGATACACTTTGCTTTTGTCATTTGCACTATGCGAAATTTCCGACCCTTTTTTTTTATATTTAGATCTTGCAATTGTTAAAATCTTTTGTAAAAACCGAAATATTAGTTTATATCCCTTATTCAGACTTTACAACTCAGATTAAATAAATGAACAGATAATTAATGTCTGATTTGTTTTCTTTTGAATTTGCGTAATGCACCGTGTATGTTTCTAGCAAAACTGCATACATATTAAGCACCCTAAATTAAGTGGGAGATGTAACCACAAGATTAAGGAGGAAGTCATATCAATCAAGGTCACGTGCAATTGTTGAACTACAGGAAGATGCCTAACTGTTTTCTTACGTCACACCACTAAAATTGTAAAGTTTTTTTTCACCTTGATGAATAGCTGAAATATGTCTGATTAGATAGATAAAGCGAAGAAAACTTTGTGGTGTCAAGTGCATATTAAGTGTTTCAAATTCTGTAATTGCATATTATTTTAATATTATTGAATATAATTTGTAGTTTTTTCTTGCCGTAAAAAGGGAACGATATAATTTTAATAATACTAAATGCTTAATCCTTAAATGCATAATTCTTTTATTTTGTTTCGAAAAAATTATATATGATTCTCAGAAATGTTTATTACACAGGAAAAATAAAGAAAAAACTCAGAGATCCATTTTTCGTATAATACCTCAACGTTTTCTTATGTTGTACATCTGCAATACAAGTAAGAACTGCTATCCCAACTAAAATATTGCTAATTAGTCAATATTTTAATAAGTATTAATCTAAATGCCTTATTTTATGTATTTTTTGTGTAAAACTTAATCCCTTAAATTCATGAATTATTCTTTTAGAACTGTGTTTTTTATTCTTGGATTAAGGATGAGACACCAGAAATTCTGTGATAGATTTTTAACATTATTTAGGAGCACATTTTTGTAATTTTTAGACGATTAATATTTGTATATGAATATAGTGGTTGGTAAGAGTTGAGTTAAATATAAAGTGATGCAGATATGCTTCAATATGCATTTAAGGGTTAAAACTCCTAAGATTCAAATTATCCTAAATTGATAAATTTTTGTCGTTAAAAAAAAAAAAAACGGGAAATTTTATTTTTCGTTAATGCGCATGAAGTATGTTTTTTTAACATACGGCCCACGGGCCAAATTTTTTTTAAATTTTTAAATTTTACAAATATAAATATTTTGACAGTGGACACCTTTTAAGATGATTAACAAGAGCGTTTAAGAATTTTTCACAATTGAAATTATAATTCTAAAATTAACTGTTTAGAAATTAGCCATTGAGCAGAGAAAAAACACAGCCTGCATTTATTTACTACAAACACTACAACTTCTTTTGGAACAGATGTCATAAGTTCCCGCCGCCGCCATCTTGGAATTTTTCTTGGCGTGAAAACCCTTTTCTGCCAAGTAGTAAATGTCGCCAAGCACCGGTTTATACGCATATTTGGCTTAACGAAAATAAAATGTCTATAATAAACAAAATTCGCTAAAATGGTAATCAGTAATCGTTGTATGTGCGCTTCGCGCACATTAACCGAAAACAAATATCACTGCATTCAGCAGTTCTCGCTGTATAGCATTCTCAAAATTCAGCAGTTCTCGCTGTATAGCATTCTCAAAATTCAGCAGTTCTCGCTTTCTAGCAATCTCAAACTGTAAAAAACTCTTAAAGCAGCAAAATACACGTAAAAAACAACATTCGCTAAAATGGCAATCAGTAATCGTTGTATGTGCGCTTCACGCACATTAACCGAAAAAAAAATATCACTGCCTTCAGCAGTTCTCGCTGTATAGCATTCCCAAAATTCAGCAGTTCTCGCTTTCTAGCAATCTCAAAATGTAAAAAACTCTTAAAGCAAACAAAATATGCATAAAATTATAAACATACCTTAACAGACATCTGCTTTCTTGAAAGCTCCAGCGCGAAATATCACCACCGTCGTTTTCCAAAATAGGCTTATGAATACGCATTCACATTCTATAAACAAACATTCTTTTCTTGTCAATATTTCCTCATATTTCCTAACAACTTCAGCAAGAGCGTTTAAACGGACTACAGAAACCACAGTCAATCAAATACATTCAATAAATTTCACATAAAAAAAAAAGGCAGAACTATACAACACGATATCAAAATACATTCACAATATTCCAAGCTAAAATGAGCTTCTCAAGGCTTGCCAGAACGGCACGTCACAACACACACGTCACACGGGATTCCACATATCGAGGTTGCAATATCCACAAACACCGCCAACACGCCAACAAAAAATCGCCTAACAATATAAAACAACGCCTGAGGGAATATATAAAGCATCTAAGCTCTTCTTTTATTCAGATAAATTATTTATGGTTATTTTATATAATAAAGTAAATAATTAAATTACTGAAATGAAATTAAAGTATATGTAAATTATAAGGTGTCTAATTATCAGTGTATCATAAAATATTTCTTATGCTTGATAGAACCTTTCCTAAATATTAATACTTTTTCTATACCTTTTTTACTCTTGTAAGTACTTAAAAAAAAAAAAAAAAAAAAAAAAAAAAAAAAAAAAAAAAAAAAAAAAAAACTTTTATTTAATTATTGAAATATCTTTAAAAACCTTAAAAGTTATTTTATTGTTTGATTTTAATTTTTTATCATATATTAGAAATAAAAGACTATGTAATTGAAATCAATGATTCAAAAATGAGCTGATTAAAATATTAAACATCCGTGTAAACAACGTTACAGCCGTAACTTCTGTTACGACTGTAGTTGAAGGGCTGCACAAACGACTAATTTTAAACTGTGTTTGCACCACTATTTTTTAGAAATATATTTTGTTATATATTTCTCTTAAAAATGTTGTCAAAGCGTAAGTAAAAGATTTTGTTTTGAAAAATTAAGGAGAAATAGAATAAAAAGGTAGTCGCCTGTTGCAGCCCTTGCCACGTCATCCGTAATGTTCGCTACAGTTTATGTGAAATACCATTTAAAAAGAGATAAACATTGCGATCTATGGAAAGGGATTTTCTGTAAGAAATGCTTACTCTGTGATCGAGGGGTTCACCATCATCCTCTGAATAGTAGGTCTACGTTCAGACACAAAAATTACAGCAATCGTACGCGGATTTTTTCAGAGTTTGTACGGTCCCTTTTATTTGAACAGTAATATTTTCTTAACCCTGCAGAAGCAAGGTACTGCTATTCGTAAAATTCTGAAATGAGTGAACGACACCAGAATTTGTTAACAAATTTATTCCAAAGTAAGCAAAAGCTTTTATTCACGTACTTAATAAAAGGAAAAATTTAATTCTAATATTCTGGTGCTAATTTGACATTTAGGAATTAAAATTAAGTGATCCAAAAATGAACCACCGACCTTGAAGGGGTTAAAGTACACTTTGCTTTCATTTGATTGTAAAAAAATGCTAAGAATAATTTTAAATTTTATTGGTATTAAAATTCAATGCGACCGTACAAACGCTGAAAAAAATCCGCATACGGCAACCGCCAGTTTTGTGTCAGTGCGTAAACCTAGTATGCAGAAGACAACGGATTGACGCTCGTCAGAACCGAAAATCGCGGTTTCTTATGGCGCATCATTTTCCGTAGCTGGGACCAACTTGGTAAGCTGGTCCTATAATAAAAAATTTCGGTTTGCTTTTGCAAGAACCTGTACTAGGGACTAAACTAAATAGATGTTTGATCAATTGAAGGATACTTCCCCTCCAGTAATGGAGAAAAAGGAGACGGACATTCTTCAATTAATTAAATATAACGGCAGCACTGTTGCAGTAAAAATTCTGTGATTTGAAAAACATATTTCTGAGATTGTAAGCCACAGAATTTAAATGCATAGTGATGCATTTCTGCCTCACCTTTTAATTAACTTTTCGCAACCACTATATTTCTATAGAATTATTAATCCTGTAAAAATTACAAAAATAGACGAATAAATAAAGTTAAAAATCTATCTTAAAATTCCTGGTGTCGAATTTTAATATAAGAATAAAAAACACAATTCTAAAAGAATGATTCATGCATTTAAGCATAGATGCGAACATCTCTTAATTATTCCGGAATCTGATCCAAGACGAACATGTTTTAAACCGAAAATTTTATTTAAAAAAAATTCCAAACGAAAGAGGACACATTTCTGCCTGTATATTTTCCGTTTTAAAACATTTTTGTCTTGGATCAGACTCCGGAATAATTAACTGGTGTTGGCATCTATCATTTAAGGGTTAAGTTTTACAATATGTATCTATGTACATAATAAGTTACCAAGATTCATACTTTTTAAAATATGTACTAATTTTGAACTATTTCATTTGTAACAATAGTTTTTGCTTGCGTTTCCGATGTGCAACAAAAGAAAAAGTTAACGTAATATACGAAAAACATATCTCTGATTTTTTTCATTATTTTTCCAGTGTAAAAAAATTATTTCTTAGAATCATTTTTTTTAAACAAAATAAAAAATCATGCATTTAAGGGTTAATATGAGTCCTAAGCGTTGACACAAAAATGACGGATAAATCTGATGGATTTTTTTTTTCAGTTCCCACTATTTTTGAAAAGTATTTTTTTGCCTTTCTTAATCACAGAAAAATAAGTCTAAGATTTTTTGTTTGAAATTACTGGTATTCCATTCCGAGATTGCGTACAGAAACTTATAAAAATCGTCCTACGGTAGCTGACATTTTTAATCCATTCGGGAACATGGGTGCATATATGCACCTTTAAAATGTGCATGCAAAATATGTTTTGGGCACTAATAATATGTAAAAGTGATATTTGCCTTATTTAATTACAGTATTTATGAAATTAGGTAATTGAAGGTAACTTTTTTGAAAATAGTGGTCCACACCGAATACAATTTGAGTAAAAGACGACCGTCCCGAAGGGGTTAAGTCATCTGATTTGATAAATAAAGAGCAGAATCTTGACGGAAAATAACGGATAATGGTAAGGGTAATTAAAATTATAAAATAACGGAAAATGGATTTGTTATAAGGCAGGGAAGTTGAGTATTTAGCCTGTGGGTTGCAAATATACCACTATTTTTCGTGTACAACAATTAATCTTATGAATTACACAATTTTCGCGATTAATTAATTTTCAGGAGAAATTGTTGATCACACTAACTCTAAAGAGTCAAAAGATAGGCAAATGTAGTAATTTGGTAAGAAATAAAACAGATCTAGATAATTTCTTTAACTTCAGAAAAATGTATATTTTTTCCCCCTGTGTTTTAGTTTGAATGTTTTCCAGAAATATTATTTTATTTTATTTACTTTATTTTATCTAATGATTTTAATTTTAAATATAATTCCTAGAAAAGTGGCGTCCAAACTTTTTGCCTGAAAACCGATTTTCAATTGAATTTCCAAATAAAAAAACGTCACCTTATTTTATCGCAAATTTTCTGTCATTAACACTAGAACCACCAAAAGCGGTCATTTTGACCCTTACTAAATTAACCCTCTCGCTGCGTAATTGTTTTATCAACATAGCTTCAAAATTTGCGTACGTTATTCCTTCGCAGGGCTCCCACTGGTCCGTTTTTTGAACACCAGTATTATTAAGGATAAAATTTCGTGGTAAGTTTCGGCAACAATTGGGAGAAAAACGCTTCGCCGGGTAAGTTTCTACGAAATTTATAAAGGAGATTTTTGTTATAATAATAGTGGTGTTCAAAAAACGGACCGAGTGGGAGCCCTGCTTCGTGACGAGCGTCTTTTAAGAATTTTTATTCTTTTGCCTTCGGTTTGAAAAACAAAAAGTTTCTTCTGATTTGATAAAAAAAATACTTCGATTAAATAAGGCAAAATTTACAATAAAAAGTAAATGGTGGAAATTATCAAGGCGGGTTAATTAGACGGAAAATATGCATCCCCGATGAAATCTCGGGTTGCGCACATTTAACTACTTTTACGTTGCCCGAGAAACTCTCGGTTTACGCAGCAAGATGGTTAAAAATAGTTAATTCGAACCAGAAATTTCTTTATGAGATATGTTAAATGCATCAAGGGCAAAAAATAAGCTAATTAAATAAGTTAAAAAGTTTTAAATAAAAATTCTGGTATGGAATACCTTTTATGGAACTTTAGGTTATTATTATTATTATTATTATTATTATTATTATTATTATTATTATTTCCGTCGGTTCTAGCGTTAAACGAGCCGATTTATGGGAAAACAGTGTTAGCTCTGGGACACGCGAGATGCAGATAAGGAAACAGTACCCAAAAAAGGGGTATTTAAATTAGTGCAAATGCACTTAAATTTGTGAAACAGGTTAATAGAGTAACTTATGTAAATTCCTATTTTTTCAAATGGGTTTGAATGTATTTCAATCTTTCTTAGGAAAGATTTTTCAAAGAATTTTCAAAATTTTACTAGCATACATTTCCTATTTAAGATGAATAGCTGCTACGTTTTTGCGATTTTTTTGCACCACTATTTTCGAAAAGTAATTCCACTAAATTTCCTCTATCAAATGTCAGAAATTTGCGAGTAAATTAGACAAAGTTTACTAAATGAAAATAGCAGCATGTGTTGGATGTTTCTAATATGGTTTGCTTTTATAAGACGAAAATAACAATGAAATTAATTATATGTTGAGAAAGTAGGTTAACCCTTTCAAGCACAGTGATCCCGCGACGGGACCACCTAAATTTAATTCCAAACATAGAATCGGCACTAAGAATAATTTAATAAAATTTTGCTTTTATGATGAAAGTTTTGAAGAAACAGTTTTTTTTTTCGAAGACTTTCGTTTATAAATTTTGGTATCAGTCAATTATTAAATCATATTTCGAACAGAATTTTTCTGTGCCGGAAAGGGTTAACTGCAAATATTGTATTTCTTTTTAATCACATAGCTGCCCACTCTTCCGCTTTTTGGTACCACAAAAATTTAATGGAAAATTTTGCTTTATTTAATCGGCAGATCACGGCAACTTAGAAAGGTAACATTTAGTATAACGTTTTCGTGGTACGAAAAAGCGTGAGATGTTGGCAGTTATGCAATCTGTATTAAAATATTACGGAATTTTTTATTCAAATATCTGTTACTTTATCCGACTAGCAATCGTCGCTGTTTTTAATCATGGTATGTGTGTCATTTAATAAAGCGGATTACAAATACTGGTACGCAATTTGATATATACTGGTACGTAATTTGTTCGTATTCAAAATACTGGTACGTAATTTGAATAAAAAAAATCCTCAAAATCTGTAACACTTTTTATTGTGAATTTGAAAGAAATATTTCAGGTATTATATCATGCATGGGGACCTATAAATTACGCAGATCTTATAAAACATTTTTAATAAAAATGGATAGCTTATTAAAGCATAATTTCAGTCATTAATTAAAAAGAATATTTCTATTAGTAATTAGTGCTAAAAGTTTAAATTAATCTTATTCAATTGGTTATAACCTTACAGATATAATTGTTCATTATCTTTTCTTAAAACTTTGCAGTTGGTTCAAATTTTCTTTCAGTTACGTGAACAACGACATAAACATCATTAATTGGAAAATCCATATGGTGCTGGCGTATCGAATACAGTATTTATATTATAAAAGTCAAACGTGTTCGTGTATAACACTGACGTCATTTTGACGGCATCAACAGAAGACGATTAAATTGTCCTTTTAATGTAATTCTTTAACTTCTAAACATCGCATAATTTCAATTTTTACGCCGATGAATGGGGAAAAATATGTACAGTCGAGGAAAAAAAAAAGTAAACACCCCCTACTAACTCTTCAACAAATTATCGTAGACGGAAGTTACTGGTCCCGAACAATTGGAAATAAAGTCTACTTTTAAATGATGTATATAAAGTTTGCTTGGGGGGCCATCTACATATTAAAACGAACCCAAACTCAATTTTTTTCAATAGCAATACCCAATTTTAACGACATATTTCAAATCTACGGTCCAAACTATGCCTAGACACCAAATTTCAAGTCATTTGAATGATACGTTTTTGAATTATAAAAATTCAAAATTTTGTGCTTCTAATGTTAACCCATTAATACCGAGTTTATTTTACACATTTTTAATACCTAGGTACCAGTTGACACCAGTTTTCCCATAATATAATTTTAAGTTATTTGAACTCTCAAAGTTTGAGATTAAATAATATGAACATTTATTTACTAAAATACTGGTTTTCACATTTAAAATTTTCGTATTACTTAAATGGCAGATTTTCGTACCAACCGGCATTAATGGGTTAAATTACATTTTCATATTTTTATTTATATCTCCTGAAATTATGCTCATAATGTGCTAATTTTTTGTGTAGCAATAATGCTAATGTGTCCAAACATAAGTACGCTGAATTTGCAATTTTTATAATTTTATGATATGAATTATGAATTATAAAATTAATATTCGAAAAAAATATGAATTGCAACCTACAATTTTTTTGACGGATTTAGATTTATTATTTCCTGCTGTATGGAAATCCGAAATTTCAAATTTTTCTTCCAAGTAGTTTTCCAATGTTGCTTAGAAAACGACAAAATGATGGTTTAAGGGGCCGTCTATGATAGAAGTGAGTAGATATTTTGAAATTTATTCTGCTGTCCTGTTATCTAACAGGCTTCATAAGGTGCCTTGATAAAGAAGGGGGCTCTCTCGGTTAACAATCGAGTAAAGAACTTCAATTTGGATACAGCCCTTAAAATACGCTCGTTTTAAAATAATTAATTTCTCAAAAACTTATGGTACGAATTGCATAAAAATTTGTTTTTAGGCTAATTGAAGGGTGTAAAGTTCATTTATGCCGTCAGAATTGGGTATTGCCATTGAAAAAAATGAAGTTGTGGTTCGTTTTAATATGTAGACGGCCCCTAAGCAAATTTTATATACATCATTTAAAAGTAGACTTTATTTCCAATCGTTCGGTACTAGTACGTTTCTTCTACGATAATTTGTTGAGGAGTTAGTAGGGGGTGTTTACTTTTTTTTCCACGACTGTACTTAGAAATGCAATTTGTTTCAAAAATCACAAGTTACTCATTTTTGCATGGTTTTAAAAATAATTTTCAAGCATGAGCGTTTTTTTTTTAATTCCATCTCTATCGCCTGCAGACGATTATGAAAGATAAATCCGTTTGGACATAAGTAATCATAAATTGGTCATCGTATTTTTTTCCGGCAGATATCTCATAACGAATTTTAAACTTCATCAATTAAATAAAAAATTATGGATAGAAATTTAACAAACATGTAATCGAACTACGCGCTTAATTATTGAAATGATCAGAATTAAAATGGACTGCTGTAAGTCACGAAATATTTGGCGATTCCTTCGGCTTTTAACACCTTGAGGGGCAAGCAATTACGTTTGTGAAATGCCGAATTCCCACCGGAATCTTTGAAAAATTCTATTTCAAAATAAGTAAAAGCTATTTTACGGCCTTTTTCCACCAAAGTTAGAAAAGTAAAATTTAATAAAATTTTTTCTGGTGTAAAACTTCATTAATCGTAGGTGGTATATAATATATACCGATGCCCCTCAAGGGTTAACTTATAGGGAAATACCACTTTAATAAATTTCAAAACTTCATTTGATTGCATAATTCATACTTTTCAAATAAAAATGCTTTTGGGAGTTAGTGAGCAATCTAAAAATATATATTAACATGAAGAACGGCTTTCCCTTATATTCTGTAACTCGGGAGACCGGGGTTGGTTCCCCTTGTATTTATAACGGAGAATGTCCACCTGCTAATATGGAAACCCGACTAAAACAGGTTTGTTTCGTTACCGTGTCAAAAGGTTTTATTATTCCATGAACACTATGGCGGCTATTAATCTGTTAACTTTGTGGGTGTGTAACGAGTATACGCGTTGTTTATCCTTTTCAGGGGCAAATTACTGCTGTTGCTGAAATATTTAGATGATTAACTCTTACGAGACGGCAACCCTTACACAAATTTTATTTGGTTGGCACCGCTTTTTTAAACAGTTCTTTTTAATGGTGAAATTACAAATAATGTTCTAATTAAAAAAGACAAATATTACGTTTATTTATTAATTGCGCCAAAAAACAAATTCCACATGTACATTTTTACGATGCATATTTATCGTCGGTATCATGTCAAACTATCCAGTATGAAAATCAGATTTCTTGATTGGCACCACTTTTCTGAAATGGTAAAAGTCCCCTTGTTTTCGCTTTAATTAATATGTCATTAAATAAGGAGGATTTTACTATTTCAAAAAGGTGGTGCCAATCAAGAATTCTGAATTTTAAATAAGTAACCCACTGGCAAAACCGTTTTAATATTGAATAGTTTGACACGGTCCCGAAAAGGTTCAATGAAACACAAATTTGCGAACAAATTTATTGGAAAAGAAATAAATCTTTACTTCGTGTACATTATAAATGCAAAATTTAACTCCAGAATTCTGGTGCCATTGTAGAATTTTGTGATTAAAATTAAGTGGTATATATTATATACCGGTGCCTTTCGAGGGGTTATAACTAACTCCTTCGAGTAAAGGCGTGTTCTGAATCAGACCCAATTATCAGCGGAGCAATCTTCCACCATTTTTTTTTAAATAAAAAAGGTCGGTTATTTGAACACAGAATTTCTGTCAAATATAATGTGAAAACACTTATTTAAAAAATAACAATGGAATTTTGCCCCTGTGTGAAACAGTATTGCTGCCAACATTTATTTTTTCTTGTTAGCATTATATTTAATATTAACGCTAGAACTCCTGGAAGTAGTCGAATCGACTCCGATCGAATGATTAAATGTCAACTGGATGCAGAAATGTTTTCAGAAAATAAGTTAAATTTAAACCACGCAGAAATACGTTAAATAAATCATTTAAATAATTTTAAATACAAATTCTGGTGGAAAATATTTTTATGAAGCTTAGGTAAAATTTCCCGGAGTTCTAGTGTTAATATTTACCTTATTTCCAAAATTTCTGAGGGGGGAAAAATCATAAATTACTTTCGAAAATAGCGGTAATAAATTACGCTCAGTTCCGTAGCGTTAGTCTTAACTATATATATTTTTTTTCATAAATTTTTCGTTTTCTTTTATTTGATCAAATTTGTATTCATATAATATGTTTGGTCATATATTATTAGGCTGTAAAGAAATGCTTATATATCTACACAATGGAATATATTTATTCATGCATAAAATTTTTAAAAAAGTATCTAGGAGCCTATCCCAGGTAGCATTTTTAATTTGCAGTAAATTTGCAGCAGTCTTGCTTTGAAAACCTGCAAAGTTGCACCAGGCTCAGTATGACAAGAGTGAAAGTTCATAACAAGACTGCTGCAAGATAACGCAAACGCCGAAGTCATCACACTTTGAACTTGGAGCTAAGTTGTCGTGCAAGTTAAATTCATGCTGTATCAAATTTATTGCAAATTAACGCCGCACAAGTAATCAAAAATACCGCTAAGTAGTAATCTTTCCACACTCCACTATTATCGGTTTACAACTGTTAAGTTTTACCCCTTCGGAGGGGTTCATAGACTTGATCAGGTCGATTGATGCGAACGCGCCGTCGGAAGGTGCATGCAATGTTTTATCACCATAAACAAGTTAGGGCAGTATAAGGCGAGATTTTTTTGGTATTTGATAAGTATTGTGTTTAGAAAAGCAGTGCCAACCGAATAAAATTTCTGAGTATCTGCTGATTGTCTATTCTCTCAATAGAGGGATTTTTTGCTTTCATTACTTTCGTGAATTAAAGACAGTATTACCATCAGTTTCACAACAAACTACTCGTGCAAGTGGGGGATGGTATACCTTGCGGGAAATTTGCTGCGGATTTCTCAATTCAAATTTGTCACGGCAAGATAATGTCAGAAAAAACCAAACTTGCTGCTAATGTTCATGCTATCTGGGATGATGGAGAATTTTGTAATGAAACATATCTACCACAATTTCAGAAAAGTAATCTTCGCTTTATTTAATGACGGACATTCAGTGAATTAAGTACTGTTTAGCAGTCGAAAAGTGGTAGATATTTTGAATAATAGTTTCTAATATGGAAACACTGGTAGGCGACGAGTATAGGTCATTTTTCAGTAATGGAAGGTATTCAATATATAGAAACCTATATTATATATTTAAATGCCCCTTAAAATAAGTAAATTCGGGAAACTGAATTTTGTATCAATCCTCACCTCCCCCCCCCTCCCCCCCCCCCCAAAAAAAGAAAAATATAAACATTTGGCAATTTTTTTATTATTATTGGGAAGAATTATTGGATTGATCGGAAAGTCATGTCCGTTTGGGAAAATCAATTTGAACCGGAAATTTCTGCTATTAGATGTCGAATCAATATCTAATAATTAAATAATACAATTTTCCGGTAGGAATTGATTTTCTCAAACGGACACGACTTTCCGAATTCAACTCAATCATAACTCTGTCTTTGTTGCAATAGGTTGCCGGAAATTTAGGTTCCTTTTTTTACAAACAATGATGATTTTGTTCAGCTTTTCCGACTTTTTTTAAAATACGGTAAGTACTCATATTAAGCAATCTTTTTTTTTTTTTTTTTTTTTTTTTTTTTAAGATTAGACATTTAAATGCATTAATATTATTAGGCAATAAGACCGGTGTTTCAGTTACTTCATAATTTTTCAAGAATGGGGTAACTGGGAGATGTATAAGAGTTAACTGGGCCATGTGGGATCCAGTTACACCAGCAGTAATAGATAATATTTTCTAGTTTCTCACTTACAATGGGAAATTAATTTCTCAAATGTGTTTTTGCAAAAGAAAATTATATAATACCTAATTAAAATTACATAATAAATTTTTTAAAAAGCATGTTGGGTGGTGGGGGGGGGGGGTATCAAATCAAATTTCGAATGTGAGATAACCAAACCTCGAAATTTTGCGATACAGATGGAGACGCATACATAAGGCAAATTGAAATTATGAGAAAATTATCGAAACTGATAAAAAATAGATCTGTTCACGGTTACATTCTCCACAGATTTATTGGACTTATCGAACTTTCATTGAGGTAAATAAAAAAGAGAATGAGATACATAAGTACTTATGTACCCGTTTGCTCACAAATTTATCCTGTTTATTTTTTTCCTAAAATACCCATGCAACTTTTATACTTATTACCTATACTAAATTACATAAGTACATACTTAATTATTATGTTTTTTGTGTAAATAAATCTAATAAATACACAATTTGTGCTTTTTTTTAGACAGCTTGATAGCATAGGTTTCCCTTACAACGCTCCTTAGTTGATATATAATTTACACGATCTGTCTAGTTTATTTATTTTAAATTTATTTACACTTTTTCAAACACGACCTGATATCCCATATTGTAAAAAAAAGAATCGCGTGTGGAACACAGATCTATTTGGCCCAGTTGCCCCATATAATTGGGGTAAGTGGACCCATGAGGAAAGAAATGTGCAATATATATCACTTTTATTTTTCGACATTAAAATGTACTTTTGAAAATTTTTGTCTGTTAGAGTGAAGCTATCTGAACACATTTACAAAGGTTCATACTTTAATTCAGATAAACATTAGCTTTTGGAAGCAGATTTGCCAGAATCTCAAGAGTCACACTGTAAAATCCTACGCCCAGATGCCCCACATAACCATATGTAAATGGTCGTGTCGATTCTCACAATGGGGATTTTTAACTATTGCATAGCTGCCAACTTGTACGGATTTTTGCTACCGCTAAAATTTAACAGGAAATTATGCCTTATTTAATTATCAATATTCACTACAATTCGGCGATTGAACTAGGCAAAGTTTTCTATTAAATTTTAGTGGTAGCAAAAATCCGTACAAGTTGGCAGCTATGCCAACTATATTATGTAAATATTATGCAAGAAACAAGCCATCAGATTATAAACTATTTTATATATTCTTCTGAAAATGGGTAAAAAGTTAACGTTCAGCTACTTCTTAAATGTATCTTAAAAAGTTTGATCTACGTTTTAACACTAGAACCGCCGGAAATTTTTCTCAAGTGTTATAAAAATATTTCACACAAGAACTTTTATTAAAAACTATCTAACTCATTTTAACTTATTTTAGAAAGAAATTTCTGGTGCGAATCGAAGTATTCTTATTTGTTACCGGTCAAAATGACCGCTATGGCGGTTCTAGTGTTAAACCTATGATAGAAAATATAGTGTACAAAATAATATTAAATGCCTTTCAAATACTCGATGTAAAAGAGTGATAAGAAAATAGCGTTTTATTTTATTATTTTTATATAATGACAGCTGTATGGGAATATTTCAATTGGAAAAAGTTTTATAAGGGAAACAAGATGGTTTTTCCAATAATGCAAGATCACTTTTCACAAGTAAAATTTTCCTTCTTTTGGAAAACTTCAGTTAATGTAATTTTAATTGATTAAAAATACACTCAAAGCATATTTATAGGTTAATAGAAATCATTACAAAATTTTTTCGAAGTATTACTTTATAATATAAATATAAATTCTTTAACAATAATGAATTTAAATTTTAAATAAGAAATATAGTGTATATTTCTTCCAATTACCATCTTTACGTATTAATGAAGTCCAAGTGTTACAACTTTCCTTTCGATTAGCATTTATAACGTTATAGACTTTCATAACTTTATTTGTTCTATACAGAATACTAAGAATTTAACACTGATAGTACTTATCAACTGACAAAAAATCGTCAAAAATTAGCACAAAAAACTCTAAAAATCACAATAAAAAATCTCGAAAAAGTTAAAAATCTCTGCATGAATTCTGAATAAACATTATTGAAAAGAAAACAAATTCAGGGTTGCCACGCTTCAGGGAATTTCCAGAGCAGGAAATTCTTCGGTACAAGTATTTTCTTATAGAAGATCGGTCCATAAATATGCCGAAATTTCGTAAGTTTAACCTAGATTTATTTTTCTATAAACAAATACAGATATTTTTTTCTGGAAATACTCTGAAGCGTGGCAACCCTGAAATTTCACTGCACCGAGCTAGAAGACTGGAACTGGATTCCTTTTACTAATGTTGAAAAATCTCAGCGAAACGTGAAAAAACGATTAAAATATCAAAAGTAGAAGAGGATAAAATTTACCACATTGAGATAAATGATGTTGAAAAATCTCTGCGGAACTCGAAAAAACTCTAAAAATCCTTTACAAAGTTTGTGGAAAATTAGAAAATTGATGTACTAGAGTGGAATTAAAAAAAAAAGTAAACACCCCCTGCTAATTCTGCAAAAAAGTATCGTAGAAAAAAGTTACTGGTACCACACGAATGGAGTTATGAATAAAGAGGAGGAGACTTATAGTGTACTGCCTACGAGTTGCGAGTGAAGTAACTGAGGGGGTTGTCACAAGATGGCGGCTGCTTTTTACTTACCCATCATACGTAGTATAGGGTAAGTCTTGTAATCGTTTTAAAAATCGAAAAAAAAAATTTTTTGACGGATTTACACGTTTCAGACACTGGAGATTCCGAAAAACATATTTTTAGAAAAAAAATTGCCGTCCGTCTGTATGTCTGTGTGTCTGTAAACGCCCTATCTTCCCAACAAATTGAGATAAAGACTTGAAATTCGGTGTGTACTTAGGAAGTAACAATGGAAAGAAGCCTGTTGAATATCAGTAGCATCGATTATCCGAAACTATGTTTTCGGACTCTCGAAATATTCGTTCTGATAAAAGGTATACAAAAATTTTCGAAATTGTTTATTTGAAGGAGTAAATATAAAAGTCAATAAAAAACATAAATTTTGCATCATGAATGAACTCGATCGGATAATTAGTTGCCGAGATATTTGTAATTCTATTTTTCACACTCTTCGATTTTTCATGACCCTGTATTTCATTCAAATTTCAATTCAAAGGTATATTTTAATTGGAAATGAGACGCTTAATCCGACGCAGTAAACTGTTAATTAATATTATTATAATTTTTTGAGTTATAAGGATGTTTCTTTTACGCAATTCGGTTCTACACGATTATTCCGCCAACCAAAAAACTATCGCCAAACTATAAGATTAGATGCAGATAATGGCTTATCGTAAATGTCAAGCATTTAATTCATCGCCATACCTATAAGAGGGGGTTACCATAGGGGGATCCTATGCTGTCGCCAAATGCCGCCATCTTTCTCGCCATCATGGCGATATAGCGCCAAATTTGGCGACCAAAAGTAGTCGCCAAGTGTGGAGCCAAATTAGCGGTATCTCTAATATTTCGCCAAATTCCCATAGACTTCCATCGTAAACCTATAATGTTTACTTGCTTACAGAAAATCAACAAATTGAGATATTTTAATGCAACAAAAAGTAATAGTAGCTTAACGGATTATATTAATTATATTTAAGGGAGTCCAAGTAAATTAAATTATGAATAAAGTTACATGATACAATGCTTAGCATATATCACATGTTTTATTTTCATATTTTATATTATGTATATCCATGATGGGTAAGTATTATGGTGGCCCCCAACGACTAGTTTTAATTTGGATCTACAGCTTCTGAATACCGTCGGAGCAAACTTCCCACCAGTAAAAATAAATACAAAATTTCGTCTTATTTAAGCGTCTTACTCATGGAAATTTTTTCTTACATATATTGTAAAAACTTCTATTTACGTTTACTGGTGTCAGTTTGTCTGGGAAAACAGTCATTTTTTTTTTCACCAGTGGTCACAATATGGCGGAAATGCCCAAGCAATCCGCCAAAAATGCTCAAGCATTCATTGAAGACCGCTAGATTGCAGGATAGCATAAGAAATTTCAAAATATCAAACCACTTCTATCATAGATGGCCCCTTAAACCACTATTTTGCCGTTTTTTAAGCCTAATTTGAAAACTATTTGGAAGAAAAATGTTAAATTTTCGATTTCCATAAAGCGGGGCTTAATAAATCTAAATCCATCAAAAAATTGTAGGTTACAATTCATAATTTTTTCGAATATTAATTTCATAATTCATATCATAAAATTATAAAAATTACAAATTCAACATATTTATGTTTGGGTATTTTAGTATTATTGCTTCACAAAAAATTAGCACATTCGGAGTATACTTTTAGGAGATATTAATGAAAATATGAAAATGTAATTTAACATTAGAAGCACTAAATTATGAATGATCACAATTCAAAAATTTATCACTCAAATTACTTGAATTTTGGCGTTTAGGGATAATTTGAACTGAAGATTTGAAATATAGTGTTAAAAATGGGTATCGCCATTGAAAAAAAATTAAGTGTGGGATCATTTTAATATGTAGATGCCCCCCTAAGCAAATTTTACATACACCATTGAAAAGTAGACTTTATTTTCAATCGTTCGGTACCAGCCACTTTCTTCTACGATAATTTGTTGAAGAGTTAGTAGGAGATGTTTACTTTTTTTTTTCCACGACTGTACGTATACCGAATAAGCTTTATTAAAAAGAGGACAGAATAAACTATTTTCAAATAAAAGATTAAAACCAGATTCATTAATAATGTAGAAAAAACAGCGAAAAGTGCAAAACCTCGAAAGTAACTGCAGAGGACACAATTTGCTACAATCAGAACAATAAAACAGTGCAAAACGCTTAAAACCTCATTGAAAATCGCGATTGATAAAATGGACGATATTAGGTAAAATTTTGACAAGCTTTAACTTTTATGAATTTCAAAAAATAGTCAACGGAGCGCCGAAAAAAGGTAAAAATCGCATTGAAAATAGGAAAACTACAAAAATTGTGTAGGACAAAATGTATGACTTTAGACTATAAACGTTATGTCAAAGCCCTTCCATGATTGTCAATAAATCAACGAGGAACGTAAAAAATAAAAACATCGTAAATGGAAATTGCAATAAAAATCTCTAAAATGTCAAAAAATCGCGGAGGAAACAATTACAGTAATATGCTAAAGATTTTAAACCGAATTCCTTTCACGAATGTCAGAAAATCAACATCAAACGTAAAAAAAAACCCGCTATAAATCGCATTAAAAATTGCTAAAATTTCAAGAACAGCAGAGGACAAATTTTCCTTTATTAGAGCTGCCCAGTCTCCGGCTTTTTGGATAGGAGTATTTTAATACTGAAAATGGTGTTTTATTTAATTAGAATATATCGGCGATTCAAAAGAACAACATTTTCTATAAGATAATAGTGGTGTGCAAAAAGCCGGAGACTTGGCAACTCTGTTTTATTAGGTCAGATGTTTCGAACCGAATTCATATTACGATTTTTAAAAAAGCGCCAGGAACGCGAAGTTTTCTTATATAGACTCATAAAAAACGCTAAAAAATTAAAAGCTCACCGTATAAAATTTACTATAATAGTCAAATGTTAGAAATCAAATTCCTTTCCCGAATGTCAAAAAAGTTCTGCGGTCTCGAAAAATTGCTACGAATTACATTGAAAAATCATAAAATTTACTATATTAGGCTAAAAAATTAAAAACCAATTCACTTCCCGAATGTCAAAAAACTCTCCGGGGAACGCAAAAATTGCAAAATATTACACTGAAAATGGCAATAAAAATCTTTAAATTCAATAATTGAAAAGAACTATATAGTATTTTAGGCTTAAAGTTTGAAACCGAATTCCTTTTAGAAATATCAAAAAATTACTGCGAAATACAGGGCTGCCACAGACGAATATTTTTAATTCTATCTTGCACCACTTTTCCAAAACAGAAAATTTTCAAATAGGCTTTGCCAACATTTGAAAGAGAAATATAATACGAAATTTGTATTTTAAAAGTAGTGGTGCGAATAGAATATAAAAATAGTCACTTGGCAGCCGTGGAAATATGAGAAAATGCTGAAAATTAAATTGAAAATCGCATGAAAAATCTTTAAAAATTCTAAAATCGCGGAGTACAAAATTTAACGTATTAGGATAAAAGTTTAAATATAACTTTTTTTCAAAAACAAGTCCCCACTAAACCCGAAAATATACTAAACATCGAATTGAAAATAGTTAAAATTTGAAAATGTGGGAAGAAATAATTTACTGTGTTAAGCTGAAAGTTTGAAAGCAAATTCATTTTCAGAATTTCAAAAATTACGGCCGTATTATATAAAAAACGCTAAAAAAAAAAAGCATTAGAAATCTCTATATATTAAAAAATCGCAGAGGACAAAATTCACTACAGTGATGGTAAATAATTATTGGTCAGTAATATGATGCTTTCGACTGTACACTGTTTTAGTAATGTTAATAATATTTTCACAAAAATTGCTATTACAGTATAATGGGCATTGACTAGATTCCAACCCAGATTATTTATTTAACAGCCAATGAAAAATTCTTTTAGGTAAATTCAATAAAACGAATTCTGTATAAATCCATTTTTTCTGTTTAGTCAAACTCAATATCCATTTGACTCTAAACTATATTCATAAGAGAATATATAAGCACTTATGCTACAGCCGACTCTGGAATCTGAAAACAAAAAGAGTAAACGCATACCTGAGTTATTAAAAAAAAAAAAAAAAAAAAAAAAAAAAAGAGGAAAAGGAAAAGAAAAAAAAAAACATTAATGCAGATCAAAAATGACCAAAAAAATTGATGTGCAACAACTTTTAAAATTTTAACTTTTTTTATCAACACTTTACCCATCAATTATGCAGATGTCTTATGCTGTAACTTAAAAATCATCTTCCTTACAAAAGTTCAACTCCAAAATTCACAAACTCAGGGCTCCCACTCGCATAGCTGCCAATTTGTACGGATTTTTCACACCACTAAAATTTAATAGAAAATTTTATCTAATTGAATCACCGAAATTCAAGCAATTTTAACGTTTAAATAAGTCACAAATTTCTATTAAATTTTAGTGTTAAGAAAAATCCGTAGAAGTTGGCTCCTATGCACTCGGTACGTTTTTTCTAAGACCACTTATTTTTTTTAATTAAAATCTTCTTTGTAATTTTCTTCGCAACTTATCTCGAAAGGCTTTTTTTATGTCATTGTTGCAAAAATTTTCTTTAAAAAAGCTAGTTTTCCAAAAAACGATAAAGTGGGATCCCTTTAAACTAAAAAAATTCTACTCTGAGAAAAACATGATTAAATTTGAGATTGTTTTGGCAGTTTTTTCACATAATTATTAAAAATAAATGAAAGAAAATGTTATCTATGATAAATTAGTTAAAATCAGCCATCTTAACCCCTTAACGGCCGCATTAAATTACAGTTTAAAAATTCAATTTGCTTATTGTCACCACTTTTTTGAAAAAGAAATATTCAACTTATTTAATGACAGGTAAAATGATACCATAATAAAGCTAATTATATTAGTTTATAAAGCTGGTGGGAATCAAGCAAATCTGAATAAATCTAAAAAAAGACACAGCTCGTGAATATGACGGGAGCGAGACTTAAAGGGTTAAAAAACAAAATTATTTTATTTCATTAAAATTGAATTTAATATGATTACAAATGTACATCGTAATCTCTATTATAGCAGAGCAGAAATATAAAATATATTACCTGTGAAATTTCGATACGTCTTATATATATAAGACGATGATAAAATGTAAGTTAAACAATTTAGAAATTGTGTTATAGAATATCTGTACAGGAAATTTCTATATTTGCCAAGTGGCTTGGAAATAAAGTCAATCGGAAATAATCGAGCTATCTAAATTCTAGTATATTTAATAAAATATCTAAAAGTCGAGTAATTACCTGAAAACGTTTAATGGACGTTTACATTAGCAGATACATTAGTTTTGATAAATTTATGGTATTATTTCCACTCAAGTAATAAACAAAAATTAGGATACTGAAATGAAAATGTTAAACTTGTTTTAAAGCAATATTCTGCTTTTATATTAGATATTTTCGATTAAAATGTAATGAATAATTTTATTTATAAACACATCCTCAGCAGTCTTAAATTTTATTCTTCTCAATATGAAAATTTTAAGGGTAGTATTTAAACGAAATTGGAGTTTTCCTGAAGTAAAAACTGCTGTGAAATTACAATAACTTTCAAAATGACATCTTATTGACTTGATGAAAAAAAATCTATTCTTTGAATTCGAATGAATATCTTTATTAGAGATACTGTTTTATTCAAGGTTTCTAAAACCTTGTAGTAACAGAAGACAATGCAGCAGTATTTCACATAATAAATCCAACTTTCGAATTTTAAAAATCTTTGCACGATCACAGTTTCAAGATCATCTTTTCACCTTTTCAAAATTCAGCATATTTGATACTTGCGTGATATTGTTGCAAATATATTAAGCGTTGTCGTTACGTTACACTTCTGAAATAACTTATGAAATAATGTTTGTTTTTCAAAAATTAGAAATATTTACAAAAATTCAGTATTGTTTTATTGAACATTAACAATATTATTAAATTAAATATTATTTATTAAATGTTTGATACAAATATAAACTTTAAAATTTTGAAACATTTAATACTGTCAAAAGATTAAAGTAGAATTTTGAAATTAAATAAAGGAAACTTAAACTTACACTATGTGCAAAACTACTTAAAAGATGACAAAATATTAAAAAAAAAATGTTAAATTGTTTTAATACCTTAGTACTTTTAACTATAAAAACATAGTCTTCGTCAGAGAAATATAAGAAATACTACTAAAAATCAGAAACTACTGTTATTAACGTTATTTCTTATATTTCTCTGACGAAGACTATGTTTTTATAGTTGACAGTACTAAGGTATTAAAATAATTTAACACCATTTTTTAAATATTGTCTCATCTTTTAAGTAGTTTTGCACATGGTGTAAGTTTAACTTTAACTTTTTAAAGATGAATTAAGCATTTCTATTTATTTATTTACTGACTTAAATAAAGGATAATGGTAAAAAAATACTCCATCGAAAAAAGACCAGAATTAAATATTACAATTTAATATTAAAATCTTTCATTTCTACTACAAATCTTTATTTATATACCTTAAAAGTAAGTTATTTAAATTTTAAAGTAATACATTTGTATTTCTACTTTGCAAAGCAGAGTCAATCCTCACAGCAATATCGCAATTAAATGTACTCAGAATTTCTCTGTAAATCAAATTATCGTTTATACTGGTGTATAATATAAATATGAAACAGTCAATAGTTAAACCAGAATTTATTTTTTATTAAATGTAACTGATTGCTTTGTCGTACAAATTTAACTCTTTGCGCTCGGCGTCTCTTACACAAATTTCATTCGATCGGCACCACTTTTTTAAAAGAAGTTTCGTTCAAATACACAATTTCAAAAATGCTCTGATTAAATAAGGTCCATTTTATTTTCCTTTATTACTGGTGCCAGAAAGAAATTTTGCAAAGAAAAATTATGTCTCCGCAGCGGAGCCCTCGAGTGCTAAGGGTTAATGTATTTTTTAAATATGAAATCTTGATATGAGATTGTTTCTAGAATTGATGCGACGAAATATTCCAAATAAAAATGTTAGCTTTATTTAGTTGCAAATATGTGTCATTAAAAATGCGATGATTTCAATTCGAAAGTAGTAGTATAGAGATCGAACAGCAATTCTTCTTGTTGCGCAGCGATCATTTGAAATGTAAAATTAACCATTAAATGCATGATTTTTTACTTTCTTTTTCGAAAAAAATATACATGATTCTCTGAAAGGTTTATAACACATGATACATTTTTTCTTATAATACGTCAATCTCTTCTTATGTTGCACAACTGCAAGTTCTGAAACTACAAGTAAAAACTAAAATATAGCAAATTAGTAAATATCTTAATAAGTATGAATCAAAATACCTTATTTTACATATTTTTTTTTTCTAAAACTTAACTCTTAAATGCATGATTTATTTTTTAGAATTTTGTTTTTTACGCTTATATTAAAGATGGGACACCAGAAAGCTTAAGATATATTTTAAACTTTATTTAGTAGCATATTTTTGTAAATTTTACACGTTTAATATTTCTATGTAAAAATAGTGGTTGCTAAGAATTAAATAAAAAGTGATGTAGGTATGCATCACTATGCATTTAATGGTTAAAATGTAGCGAGTACAAAGGATTTTTCAAAAATACTCACTGCTTCTCTACTTTCTTATTTTGTCAAAAGGTTCAAACTTACACTTGAAACTGCAAGCAAGAATTAAGTAATACAATAGCCCCTCATTATAACGCGTTTGACAGTATACAATCATATAAATGCGATAAAACAAGGGACATTTAAAAGAAAATAAGGAACATTCAAGAAAATATTTTGTGGCGTTATTCTCTAAAATGTTATTTTATGCACATGTAACTCATTATGTGGCGGCCAGGAAAATTCAATAATAATTTTCTCTGTCATATCAAAAAATATTAAATCTGTAAATGAAGCAATTCCAAAACAAGGAACACAAAATTAAACATGAAGATCTAATAACACGTACCATAATTTCCGCCTCATAATCCGTAAATCAAGCAATTCTGTTTCAACACAGAAATTTTATTCACCAATTGAGGACAAATATTTTCCGCGATCTAAAGTGTTACATTTTATTTAAAAAGATTTCTGGGTCGAAACATAAATGTTTGATCGGCGAATTATACGCCGGAAATTACGGTAAGTAGAAAACAGCTGTCAGCCAGGAAATTAATTTCTTTGACTTGAATCAACAAGCAAGTTTTAAAGAAAAACCAATGACGCCATATTATGCGCATGGAACTATTAACCCTCTCTCTGCGCAACCCGAGAATTTCTCGGGCAACGTAAAAGTAGCAAAATTTGCGCAACCCGAGATTTCATCGGGGATGCATTTTCTCGGTCTAATGAACCCGCCTTGATCATTCCCACCTGTTACTTTTTATTGTAAATTTTGCCTTATCTAATCGGAGCCTTTTTCCCGATTAGATCAGATAAAAATTTTTGTTTTGAAAAACCGGTGGCAAAAGAATAAAAATTCTTAAAAGACGCTCGTTGCGAAGGAATAAAGTACGAAATTTTTGAAGCTATTTTGATAAAACAATTACGCACCGAGAGGGTTAATGAAAAAGAACTGACATATCCCTGAGGCAGTGTTCCTTACACTTTCGCTGAGTTTTATGACCGCCTGGGAAAAATATAAAAGTAAATTTAAATAGATTTTTTTCCTTATTTTAACGCCTTACTAAAACAAGTTTTCAGTCGTAAATATTCGCAAAAACAGATGATTATTTTTTCTGATGGAAATTTACTTCGGCGGTAGTAAGGCCCTGCGTTTCCGTCATGCTGTGACAACCTAGATGCGTTTATTTACCATAAGAAAAGTTGAATATTTAATGATAAAGTATTCAGTATTTTACGGTAGCTTCATTCTAATGCTTGTATGATTTGTTTTCATGTTCACACACAGATATATATACAATAACATAGAGGAAACCTCACTTCTAGTTTCAAAACATATTTTGACTAAATATACATTTTTTTTTTTTTTTTTTTACATTTTTTATATAAATGAACTATGGGAAAAACCGCAATTATATTTGCAAAATGTAATTATGCATGGAAATATACACCGGTGAAAACAATTAAAGGGACAAATGTTTTTTTTTTTTTTTTTTTTTTTTTTTTTTGCAATTAAAAAAAAATAAAACCAAAGCAAGTAAAACCAAACTTGTGCAAAATATCATTCGATATAAGACTAATGTATGGGAAAACAAAAATGGGCACAACCTGCACCTTAAATAAGGTAACTGGTCACGTGTCCAGCACAGCAGCTGACCGACACTTTGTCAGTCAGAGAAAAACATGTCTAATAGAGTGTATAATCGTCTGTAACAACTACACAACTCTCGCATCGGCGTTTCATACTGCTTACCAGGGTCCTTATCAATCTCTATGGCAACTGCACCCACTTTTGCACCAAGGCACCCTTGAGATCATCGATGGTCCTTGGAGCTGGTCTTCGAGCTGCAATTGATGGTCCAAGGGCGTCCCATATGTGTTCGGTGATATAAAGGTCAGGGGACATCGCAGGTCACTCCATTCGTTGAACATCCTACGATTCAAGGTATTCGTCCACCAACTGATCCCTATGTGGACGGGCGTTATTGTCCATAAAAACGAATTTTGGTCCATATGCTCCACGGAAAAGTCTCAAAGAGGGTGCAAGAATCTCGTCCCTGTACCGCTGACCTGTTAGAGTACCTCTATCAAACACATTATGATCGGTACGCCCGTCTGCCTTGATGCCTGCCAGACAATAAGACCACCTCTAGCATAGGGATCATTTTCGACAATGTTTGAGGGCCGATATCGACTCTCGGGTTCTCTCCAGATGCGAACACGTCTCGATTCGCTATCCAGACTGAATCGCGACTCATCACTGTACAGAACCGCCCCAAACTATCATCTGTCCAAGACAGGTGTTCTCGGTACCATGCTAGACAGAACTTTTTGTGGTTCAAAGCCAAAGGGATACAGACTACAGGGCACCTGGCATACAGGCCACCTGCATTAAGTCTCTGGGTGACTATTTTCTGTGAAATGGAGGATCCTGTACCATTATACAGGTGGCGAGACAGTTGTTTCGCTGTCGCAAACCTATCCCTTTTGGTTAAAAGTCTTAAATAATGGTCTTCAGCGGGCATTGTTGCCCTTTTTAGGCCTTTACCAGGTCCGGAGATCACTGTTTTGGTCTCTGTGAACTGTTTCCACAGAGTAGACATCACATTTCACGGAACACCGAGGTCCTTAGAACAGTTAGCCTGTGATTGGCCGGCCTCGAGTCTTCCAACAATCTGTCATCTTGTGGCATCATCTAGACGATGTCGACTAGCCATACTAACGATGGATAAACAAAGAAATAAAAAAAAACAAGGATTGGGTTATGCTACGATGCTTCAAAACGCCCTTCCGCTACAAGTTTCGGCGGGCAAATGAGGCACCTCTGCACAAACGCGATCACAGCGCCACTTTCTTATGACCACACATACCACTGCGTGGCAGGTGTGTCCGCGACGAGCTGAACTATCATCTGATACCTTATTTGCGTATAGGGATAACTTATTTTTTTTTTAAACCGTTTGTCCCTTTAATTGTTTTCACCAGTGTACAAAATTCTAGCTTCTTTCTAATTTCCATTTTAAACTTGTAATAACCCACTTAAGGCTGTTCTCTACTGCTCGCCCAATAAGCGCAAAATGTTTTGACACATTTACAAATACATTTTTTAACGGAAAGATATAAAATTGGAAGGCCTGATTATGAAAGCGATCCATTATATATATATATATATATATAAATAGCATTGAGACCTGGTGCATTTTAAAGCCCTATATTATGAAATTTGAGAATCGATAAAATTTTTCTGTCAAAATAATATTGCTTGATTATAAAGCAGCATAACTTTCTGAAAATGCAATTTTCGAGACCTCTTATCGGACTATTAACATTGAATTATTTAAAGAAAAGCATTTAAAAATAAAAATTAGTTAATAATAAGTATAAAATAGTGAAAAAAGTTTGAAAATTCCTTCAAAACCCACGAATTTGATTTTGAAAAATTGCAACTTTATATTCATATTTTTGGCGGGGAAACAGTTGGTGTTTAGTTTCAAAAGTAGAGCTTTCCGGCATCCCTAGCCAAATGTCATAGCTGAAATTGTAATAGCTAGAAATTGCAATGTCCGACCTATTTCTCAATAGTAATTTTTCTAAATTGTGTAAAAATATTAATTTACTTTAGAATTACTTTTACCGAAGGACCATTTAATACAGCAACATTTCATTTTAAACATTCGAAACTTTATTTCATTCGATTTGAAAGAAAATAGTTTGCTTATTTTGTATTTCACTAAAAAATAGTTCTCAATGATCTTCGAAGCTTTTACAGAATTATATTTATTACTTATATATTTACAGTCTGCAAAGAAAAAAAAATAAATACCTAATGTTTGTTTCTCATGCTATCAATTATACAAAAAAAAATCGCAATCTGATATAATAGTCCAGGCAATAGGGAATTTTACTTAGCAAAATTAATGGTAGTTCTGTAAAGCCTACTTTATGTTTTTTGGGTCGTTGAATCCAAAATTGTAATTTCCCCCGGCACCCCCCCCCCAAATTTTGGTAAAAAGCCCCCCAAAAAAGGTTTTTATTAAAAAAATAAATTTTTTTATTGTTTTAGGGGAAAAGTATCTAGAAATTCAGAAAGTAGACAACATTTGCAACAAATTAGATATATGACATTAGGATGAAGGGAAAGGGGGGATCTGCCTCGGAACATGCGCGTGGTGCTGCGTGGACTAAGTTGCTTAATTCCACTTAAACACTCACACGTTTACATTCGCCCTCCCATCTCCCCTCCGAACTTTCCATATAAGGTTTACTTTAAGTTTTTTGGGTCGCTGAATCCGAATTTTTAACTTACCCGCAAAATTTTCCCCCACGAAAACCCCCCAAAATAGTTGTTATTAACTTAAATTTCTTATTGTTTTAAGAGAAAATTATTACGAAATTCAGAAACTAGACAAAATTTGCAACAAATAGGATATATGACGTTATGACGTAGGATAAACGGGGAGAGAGGGGGCTGCGTCGGAACATTCCCACGCGCTTTTCTCAAAATCCAAATATTTTCAAAAATAATTTTTTGGGGGGGTTGCCGGGTGAAATTTCAGTGGAAGATACAAATTCGGATTCAGCGATCCAAAAAACATAAAGTGAGTCAAAATCCAGAACTAGTATTAACTTTTCCAGGTAAAATCCCCTACAGCCTGGACTTCATAACTTAGTGCACGAAGCGCCGCAGTGCATGTTCAGAGGCAGCCCTCCCCCGCCCCGTTCATCCTACGTCATAATGTCAGGTATCCTATTTGTTGCAAATTTTGTCTAGTTTCTGAATTTTGGAATCCTTTTCTCCTAAAACAATAAGAAATTCAAGTTAAAAACAACAATTTGAGTGGAGGGGGGGGGGGGTTCGGGAGAGAAAATTTTTGAGGGAAGTTAAAAATTCGGATTCAGCTACCCAAAAAACTTAAAGTAAACCTTATAGAGAAAGTTCGGAGGGGAGATGGGAGGGCGAATGTAAACGTGTGAGTGGTTAAGTGGAATTGCGCAACTTAGTTCACGCAGCACCGCGCGCATGTTCCGAGGCAGACCCCCTTTCCCCTTCATCCTAAGTCATAATGTCATATATCTCATTTCTTGCAAATTTTGTCTACTTTCTGAATTTCTAGATACTTTTGCCCTAAAACAATAAAAAAAACTGATTAATTTAATAAAAACCTTTTTTTTGGGGGGGGGGGGGGAAGGGGGCATTTTACCAAAATTTGGGGGGAGGGTGCCAGGAGAAATTTTGGTGGGAAGTTAAAAATTTGGATTCAGCGACCCAAAAAACATATAGTAAGCCTTTTTCCAGAGTTATAGAACTTCAGAAGTTGAGTTCAGGTGCCATACACACGTATTTCACAAGAACACTAATGCAGAATAAACATCTGTATTATACATAGATCAGATAGACGGACGCACGTGGAACTGAAATATTCACAATAATATATTTAATGAATTTTCACCTAAAAAATCTGTGTCGAATTCGCCCAGAAAATTGTTCAAAGAACCTCTAAATTCGAATGTACGAACGGACGTAAATGTCTCCCGGACAAAAGAAACAAAAAAGATTAAGTAAGCGTTTTTCAATTTCGAATGCTCTGAGTCAGTCTACACTATGGTTGACACGTTTACAGTAGATAATGAGCTCGTGTATTATGATGAGCATTAAAACTTTTTATCAGCGGGAATTAAAATATTCTATAAGCACAAATGAAAAACATTTTATTTTCTTTATTTGGTATTTTCCGAAATGCGCTAAATTGATCAATTATCTGAATATTATTATTATTAAATTTTTTATACTTTCTGACAGAGAGAAAACGCAGAAAACGTAACTTATATAAAAATTTGTCGTAACACTTGCAATTAAAATATCTTATTTTGATGAAGCATAATCAGCGGCATAAGAGCGGTTGAAGGCCATTGCCACTCCCTATATTTTGAAATTTAATTAATTAAATTTCCTTTACGTCAAAAAAAATTAAATGTATTCTTCTAAATGACTATATAACATAAAACGCTTTGAAAAAAAGAAGCTAAGAATTTTTCGCCAGAGTAGCCCTCCTCTTTGAATCGCAGAATCCTATGTAGAATTTGTTATTATTATTATTATTATTATTATTTGCTTTAGATGTTCATAAATTTCCAAATTATTTTTAAATCGACATCAATATTAATCTGCTAATATATTCATTAATTCATCTCTTCAATTAATTGTTTTCTTGACGAACTCTTATGATATTGTTCCAAATTTTTTATGTGTTCATTAACAGTTAATGTTTTTAATTCATAATTACATATTGTATTCATTGTTTTGATATTTAGATAGTTATATATTGATTTTTAAATGTAGAGGGAAGGGAGGGGTTCAGAAGAGCGAAGCACCCTAAAACGAATAAAAAATAAATTCTGCGTTTTCAAAAGTATTCTTATTATATATATATATATATATATATAGCCCATATAACATCTCATTTATGTCACACATGGTCACAAGTGTCACAGTCACTACGGTGAAGCAAAAAATAGGAAATTCCATACATCTCATTATGAGTCTCAAATGATCACTATATGTGAATCCACTGAGAAGTCAATGTGACTGCTGCTTTGTGACGAGTCACCATGTGACTTTACAATGTTACATTGTGCAGTTACATTGTGACTCTCATGTGACTGTCATTTTTAGACTCAATTTCAAAGTCATCGTGAACGCTGTATTGTGATAAGTCACAAAATAATGTCACAATAAAGTCACATGATGACTTTCAGGTGACAGAGAGACTACTGTGAAGTCACCAATGTACTCTTTTGTGAAAAGTCACCATGTGACTATAATGTGATATTATTTGGTGACTTATCATAATGCAACGTTCATGATGACTATAAAATTGAGTCTCAAAATGACAGTCACATGTGAGTCACAATTTAACTACATTGCAAAGTCACATGGTGACTCGTCACAAAGCAGCAGTCACGTTGACTGCTCAGTGGAGTCACATATAGTGATCATTTGAGACTCATAATGAGATGTATGGAATTTCCTTTTTTTTTGCTTCACCGTAGTGACTGTGACACTTGTGACCATGTGTGACATGAATGAGATGTTATATGGGCTAGCTGTGTTGTAGAGATAGTAATTACTCGAATTATATTATTTCCTTTTGAGTGTTCGCGTATTTGAAAGTTAACATTTTGTGACTTTTCCTTAATTTTTGAGAACCAGTGTATATATATATATATATTCAAAAATGAGTTTCTATTTCTTAATTAATAGATTTTTCAATTTCTTTTATGCGAAAATCCTCTTGCACGAGGCATTCCGAAAATTTTTTCTTAGTTTAGCTTATTTCATGTTTTGATTCTGTGTTTAAGTTAAGCAGACTAGGCTGTGGACTCCAGGCATAGGTGTTTAATCTTTCCCCTCCATGCATTTTTTTCTACCCAGCACTTGTATTTCTTAGTATTTAGCAGAGATTTAGCAGATCAGACCTTCTCTGCATCCCTACCCCTTCCTTTCTCTACATACTCCCATTAGTAGAAGCAATTTTTGGAAAACTTTATATTTTGTGAAAATCATGTTGTTAATTATTTTTTGCACCAAAAATAACTCTATTAAACTTTAGTAAGCGGACTGTTACAGTTTTGACAGACGACCTGTAGTTTAATCAGATTGCTCGTTTTATAAATAATATTGGATATAAGTTTATTGGATGGAAAAGCATTTTAACATCTGCCATCCATTTGAAAGCTTTTTATGATTATGCTGGCATACATATTGCAATAGAATAGTGTATGCAGTCATCACACATATGATATAATTGTACTACATTCAGACACTTAAATGTCTGAATTTCTAAATATCTTAATTTCAGACATTTTTTCATTATTCAGACTTTATTTTCAGCCCATTTATACAATGATCACAGTAAGACACTTGTGTGTCCTAAATTCAGACATCTATGACGTCTGAAATTTCATATTCAGACAATTAAGTGTCTGAATTCCATTTTCAGTCACATATATTTCTAAATTTAAGACGCCTCTATTTGCAGTGTACTGGTCCGTTTTTTGAAAAACAGATTTCTTAAGAAGAGAATAATTAGTGGTAGGCTTTTGCAACAATGGCAACAAGAATGCCTTTCGAGATAAATTTTGACGACAATTATAAATAAGATTTTTCTTTGAAAAAAAGTGGTGTTCAAAAAACTGACCGAATTGGTGCCCGGCCTATTGCAGGCAAACTATTGACGAAAGTATTGATTTGTTATCTTTACATTTGTAATTATGTTTTTAATACTTGAAGCGTCATAGAAGTCAATTTGACTGCTACCAAATATATATTTTTTGATTTGAACGAGAAATTTCTTTTAAAAATAGTCAAATATAAATATTATACAGTAATAAGTTAAAAAGCTTTAAATACAACTTCTGGTGTACACTCTTTTTATGAAACTTGAGTAAAATTTCCGGCGCTTTCAGTGTTAAGCGCGAAAACTTTTACTAAATCACCTATTTTAAATAACTAAGGTAACTAGTCTAATACACCCGGCTAACCTTATTGATTATAGCGTTAAATTCATTATAGGGCATGTTGATTATAAGGTTATAATCAATAAGTTTATCTGGGTGAATTAGATTCTCCAGATTTGTCTGTGATAGATCAGATGGTAGAGCATTGGCGGCTTCAGCCATAAGATCGCTGGTTCGAATACTGGTCCGGATATTGTTCCTATAGCTGGAAATTTACATCTCATATGATTTATTTACCGATTAGAATAACTGTGTTAAAATTAATCTAATGTAATTGCGTATCCAGAGTTTTCTTGTGTTCCAATACCTGCGATTTATCCTGTTGAGGTGATTCATATATCAGAGCAGATGCTATAATAAATAAGTTTAGCTGGTGAATTAGATCCACAGGATTTGTTCGGGATGGCTCAGATGGTAGAGCATTGGCGGGCTCATGCAAAAGATCCCTGGTTCGATTGTTGGTCCGGATATTGTTCGCCCAGATGGAAATTTACATCTCATATGATTTATTTACCAATTAGAAAAATTATACTACAACCTGTGGCCAGAAAGTTCGGTGAATTAATTTAATTTCAAATACAGTATTGTGCAGCATCGAATACAATTTACTGTTTTTCAAAATAATCTCCATGGATGGTAATGCACTATTGGGAACGAGTATATAAGTACTCGTAACTCCTGTAAAACAGTTCTTTCGGAATGGCTTTCAGCTCGGCCGTCACGTTGCGTTGAATGTCGGTAATTTCCGTAAATCTCTTTCCCTTCAGGACTGACTTCAATCTGGGTAAGAGGAAGAAGTCGTCTTTTTGTGCCAAATCAGGTGAATAAGGTTTTTCCAGTGGTAATCAGGTTTAAGGTAATCAGCTGAAGAACCGTTTTTTTAGGCAACGATGGACTCCGCCGTGACGGCCGAGCTGAAAGCCATTCCGAAAGAACTGTTTTACAGGAGTTTCCAGGACTTATATACTCGTTCCAAACAGTGCATTACCAACCATGGAGATTATTTTGAAGGGCAGTAAATTGTATTTGATGCTGTACAATACTGTATTTGAAATAAAAATTCATTCACCGAACTTTCTGGCCACAGGTTGTAAAATTAATCTGATGTAATTACGAATCCATCGTTTTCTGGAGTTCCATTACCTGCAATATTCTTTTGAGCTGATTCAGATATCAGAGCAGATGCTATAATCAATAAGGTTAGCTAGTGAATTAGATCCACCGGATTAGTCGGGGGCAGAACAGATGGTAGAGCAATGGCGGTTTCAGTTAAGAGATCCCTGGTTCGAATGCTGGTCAAGACATATTTAACCCAGTTGGAAATTTACATCTCATATAAAAATATTTAGTTTGTCTAAGATCCACAACTAAATATACTATAGAATTTCAACTTTAACCCTCTCCGGCTCAAAGTACTTCTGTTGCTAAAATGTTGAAATAATTGAATGACACAAGGACTTGTGAACATTTTTATTTTAAAATATGTAAAACCTTTTCTTCACGCATAATCTAAAATGCATAAATTCTTTTCAAAATACTGGTTTCCAGGTGTCTCTTGGGAATTAAAATTAAGTTGGGCAGAATTTAACCCACCATGCCGGAAAGAGTAGAAACGCCTCTGGAAGGCTCAGAACGCTGCAGTAACGAAAGAATAACAGAAAAGTATCTGTAATAAAGTGGGAATTTCATGTCAACTGAATTACAGGGTATGTTGGCCTCTGTCCCTGTACACATCAAATAATATCCATGTACACATCAAATATCTCTTAGTTGGATACAACTATAATAGTTAAACAAGTGTTTACCTACAAAAATGGCTATATGCTGTAGGTGTTTCAGAGCCCCCTAGTAGTAAATGTGGAAAATGCCGAACCTATCTTGGAAAATATGAGAGACAGCGAAAAATTTTCAATTACAAAAGTATAGAACATCCCCCATTTATTTCCAAAATATATATTCTAAAAACACACTCAAAATATATATTAAACATTTAATTGCTAAAAAGGACGTCAAATGTTAATAAAATACATTAAAAGATCTTAATAATTTGACATGTTTCGATTGAATTTATTCAATCATCATCAGAAAAACAAATAAACACAAAGATGGTAAATGACAATAAACTATTACAAATGAAATTTAAAAATAAATAAATAAAAATAAATAAAAATCACTCGCATAGTTTATAGCATAGTTTAAATAATTTATTGTCATTTTCCATCTTTGTGTTTATTTGTTTTTCTGATGATGATTGAGTAAATTCAATCGAAACATGTCAAATTATTAAGATCTTTTAATGTATTTTATTAACATTTGACGTCCTTTTTAGCAATTAAATGTTTAATATATATTTTGAGTGCGTTTTTAGAATATATATTTTTGAAATATTTTTAATGGACGTATAAGAGAACTTCTGTTTATAATTTAATATCCTCCATTTAGTTTGAAAGGACTTTTTACCGGTAAAAAATCTTTATTAGAAGCTCTGAAAATTCTGAAGCAATCAGTTGCGTATTTAAGCCTGTAATTGGTTATTGAAAAATGAACATTTCAAAGCAAAAAATATCAGAATCAAAAAGGATGCTGAAAGTAGCGAAATCTATTGCGATTACTTCTGCTGTTATTTTCTGGCATGCGGTTAATAAGAAAGTATCACATAAAATAAATTTCAAAACGCTATTTTAAATCATTAATGATATTTTTCTTATAAAAATGTTGCATAATGTTGTTACTGGGCAATCTGAAACAAGTGGGTAAGTGTGATCACAAATCGCACAGAGGGTTTCGTTTAATATTCCTTTCAAAACACTTTATTATTTTGCAAAATATGTTAGTCCCACACAACGAAACTCCGTTTTACAAACTATCCGCAAATATATTAGTCGAGGGGATCGCGACCATAGCACCCGAAATAGGTAGTCGCTCCCTGGCGGTAAAAATTGGAACTAAAATACGCACGGCTATGATTCATAATATTAAAGAGTAGTCAAATGTGTGTCTGCAAAAGTTAGAAAAGTGCACCCCAGGTGAAAAGGGTGGAGGTTAGAAAAATTGCTAAAAATACAGAAGATAGAGCCCGGAGGGTAAATAATATAAGACTTTTTCAAAATTTTATGATTTGTAGTTTGATCTGAGGTGTACAGTTATAAGTATCCAAAATTCCAAGTCTTGAACTTAATTAGGGGCTCAGTTAGGAAAAAAAAGCTTAAAATACACAAGTTAGAGACCAGAGGGTTAAATATAAGACATTTTCAAAATTTTATAATTTGTCGTTTGATGTTCAGCTATAAGAATCCAAAATTTCAAGTCTCCAATATATATTGTTTCAGAGAACGAGCTCTGTGATAGACGGATAGAGAGACAGAGAAGTGGGACGAATAGGGTTTCGTCAGATGAACGAAACCCTTAAAAAAATTAGCTATTAGATTTTTCAATTAAATAAAAATGATTTCACCTGTATTATGTAATCCGGGAAGCTCGGATACGATCACTTACTTGTTCTAAAAATAAGAATAAACATCATTAGAACATACAATTAATTGTAAAAAATGTATATTTGCGATCATTATGACTACAGTCCGCGCAACATCCCCTGTATAAAGGAAAAAGCCTTGAGGCGCATCACGAAAACGTCACACACAGCATGCAAAACAAAGAAAAAAATCGAACAACTTGCATGTTTCGTTTTCTTTCGCCTGTGGAATTAATTATTATTATTGGAAAATAAGAATTAATAATTCAACGAGCCAAAGTAACCAAAACATGCAAGTGTTTCAAATTCTCTTCTCTGTCTTGCCTGCTTTGTGCGACGTTTTCGTGACGCGTGTCAAGGATTTTTACCTTATCTAAGAGGCGTTGCTCTAAACGTCTAATGCCCATGGTAGCTATACAACCATCATAATTCCTTATTCGGTGATTTTTCTTATTCAAACCAGAAATTTAAAATAGACATTTTAGCTTTATTAAAAAATAAAGACATTTTGTTTTTAAATAAAACAAAAATTACTATTTAGATTTTCTGACATAAAATTGGATTGTCTGAATTACGCAATTTCTGAAACCCATTTTACTATGGGCATGAGAGGGTTAACATATTTAACAAAAGATATCATAATCACGACCATTTTCAATAATAATAATGAAAAAAGACTACAGGCTTCGAAAAAGAATTTTGACGCAACGTACTCGTAAAGTATGAGGCAGCGTGGAATATGTGAAAATTTATCAGCCCTGTACTTTTTGTCAAGTAATTTGCCTGATTTTGTCACCAGATTTCTTCGTTAAAAAGGCGAAAAATGCTATTAACCCGGGAATGCTCGCGTATATCCAGGATATGTACGATTTATATTTTGCCACCAATAACTTCAAACAAAAATCGTCATTTTATTTTATCGTTGGCATTGCTGACAAATTCTGCGCTAAAATAGTTTGAAAATTACTTTTCTAAAATTAGTGGTGGGAAATGTAATAAACGTGCCCACCCTGGGTATGTCATGCCCTGCGCGTGCAATCCCGGTTTAACACATTCACGACGGGAAACGAGAATTCTCATTTTCATGCAAAAAAATCATTCACTAGGGCGTGGCTTCTACTTTACAGAAAATACATTTATATCGTGTTGTCCATATTTTTTTTAGATTGTAAGATATTTTATATTAAATTTGTACTCGGATTTGATTAAAATTGCCTTTCGGCAATGTGTTAAAAAAATATTGAAAAATCCAGAGACTTGGCAAGCCGGCATCGCCACTGCTGTTAAGATTGAAATCGTACTGCGCTCATTCTATGTGGGGTTCTCCGAAACATTCCCAACGAAATTTGTTTTGTAATAAAACTATACAGAATGGCGGCTGTCGTACTGGGATATATTTCTGCATTTTTATAGCCGATTCTAATTTTGCCAGGTGCCTCGCGCAAATCGGGTCTTCAAATCCTCTGCACACCAGTATTTTAAAATATTTTTTTCGCATTATCAAACGCAGAATTATCTACGATTAAAGATGGGGAAATAAAGTAAATTAGATAGTGCCCGTCAAGACTTGACGGTAAATAACTTGAATGTTTCATTAAAAAATCTTGAATTTTTAATTAGTTGCTTTTAAATTAATTATTGAATGACGAATTACGTGGCGAATTTCTATACTGAATGATTCCTATTTCTTTAACACCAGAACGCCATGAAATTTTGCTCAAGTTTCATAGAAATACTTGATACCAGAATTCTTATTTAAAATTATTTAATTGATTTATTTAACTTGTATCTGCGGGATTAAAATTTAACTTATTTTATGAAAACATCTCTGGTTCCAATTGATATTTTTCACATGGTCGGAGTCGAATCGAGTCTTTCCGGGCGTTCTAGAGTTAAGGCAATACATGGTGCTGTCAGTCTAACCTATTCAACGAAGTGAAAAAAAAATTAAGTTTAATAATTTACAACCAATTATGTTTGCTTTTTATCAGAAATTTATCTAAATATACCGGGTAGTGATTTTATTTTTACTTACTACGGCATCAGGTTTTTTAAAAATAACAATACTATTATTATTATTATTATTTTAACAACACGACCATTAAAAGTTTCCATGAATTTTATTTCTGTCTGTCTCATTCTCTAAAAACCTAAATTTGAAACTTGATGCAGCTAACGATTTGTAATATATATTTTTTATTACTTGAATTTTATTTTACATTTTTATACATTTTTAAAATATTAAATCTGGATATCGAAGTAATTTCTTTTATAGCTCTTATACGAATATTTTTCTCTCGTTCCGTTTTTTTTAGGCAAATGAATGAAAAACTTTTGTTTCTGACACAAATATATATTCTTGACAATGGTCAGAAAATACAACGAAAATTGTAGATCAGCTCAATTTATTTAATTGATAATTACATGCGAAATATTTAGTTTAAATATTTTAAATATAAAATCATTATTTTTACAAAATATTATTGAGTGTTAAATTTTGTTTAATTATAAAGAACTCAAATATTATTAATAATAAAATTAAAATCCTGTAACTTCTATTTCTAATAAAATGCGTCATTACTGAAATGAATTTTCGAAAAAAATATTATAAGTTTTGCCAGGATTGTGCTCGAACCTGCGTCCTCTACAAAAAATCAGAGCATTAAACTGCTGCTTTAATCCGCTACGCTACCAGGAATTCGTTTTTCTTCCTCCTAAATCGAAGAGGTTCGAAAAACAGATGACGCATACACAATTGTCTTGGATTTGAGTTCTGATCTTGCAGAAATAGTTTTGCGTTTTAATATTTACGATACTTTATTTTTTCAAAGAAGCAGCTACAACTTAACATGCAACTTAACTTTATTACTATGCATTTAAGGGTTAAACGTGTTGGCAATTAGCTCAAATTAAAGAAGGTTACAATCTAGGCAGACAAAAAAAAGCCTTCTGTAATCATAATATATTTATATGGAACAAACAATAAAACAAGGCCTTTCGAGTGAACATTACCAGAATCAGAGCCTCTATTCAAAACTTTATCCATCGCACCGAATTATAATTGATATTTCCAAATTATACAACCTCCTTTCTTTAAAATTGCAAAAAAAAAAAAAAAAAAAAAAAAAAGAAGAAGAAGAAATGCCACAAGATTGGATCCACTGGTATTAAATTAATAAAAAGTGAACAAAACATTATATTTATGTTATTTATTGTTTTTTATGATTATTGGAATCATTTCGTGATCTTTGCACTAAAAAGCTAAGTTGACATTTCTTTATGCAAACAATACATAATCAAAAGTTAGATTTAAACATTAAAGGTTATGTAAGAAAATTAAATACAAACTAGTAAAAAACTTTAAACCTCAAAGCAATGCTATATCACAGTTAGGAAAAGCCCAGTTAATCTACACTTAACAATCCTTAAGTTGATACAAGAAAATATAAAATCTTACATTTATCGTTTTTTTTTTTTTTAATTTCATTTCAGTGGAAAATCGATTTAATTTTTCGTTTGACTTGTTGTAAATAATGAATAGTCTTTTTTTATTATCACAGGACCATCATGTGCTTCTTAGTTACGCATATACCACTGCGGAATGGGTTTTCATGAATATTCATGCTGTCCATCTGTCTGTCTTACATTCCGAGCTCTAACTTGCGTTAATATAGTTGGACTGCTCTCTAATTGATATATATTATTGAGATTTAATATGCAGTGTTCGATATTGAAAATAATGTGTGTATCGTTTCATTACAGAGACACTCAAAAGTATTCCCTTACATTGTGGTCTAAGGGGAAATTTCGTAATAATGGAAATACCTAGCACCGTTGTCGTCGTCCGTTCTTTCTATCTGTCTGCATACAACAGCGCAAAAACTACGCAACCGAATAGTTTGAAATTTAATATATATATAATCGTTGAAGAATTTTTCCCAGTCATTACAAATTTTATGAAAATCGAATTAAAACTTAAAAAATATATTAATGAAAGTTTTCTTCATTCTATTAAATCCTATCCTACGTAATCAACTCAATGATTTCCAACGATAGGTAATGATTTTAGGTTGTCACGGTGTTTACGTCCTATTTAAGATGGAGTACTATTATTTCCGTATTAGTGAATTTAATGTAGATAATCGTAATACATTTTGCATTCATGCATGCATAAGAGTGCCAATTGCCAATTAATTGCCAAAAATAAAAAGATAAACTAAAAATGTAAAATAAACAATATTGGAATAATTGTTTTTGCAGATTTTATGATTGAGCTTTCAAAAATAAATATGTTACTGGTATGAATAATAATTTTACAATAGACGTTTTATTGCCATTGTGCTACTTTTTTTTCACTCATTTTGCTCGATTGGAACCACTTTTTAAAAATCGTGTAATTCGCCTTATTTTCACTTTAATATCTCATTAAATAAGAAGAATATTTCTTTTTTTTTTTTAAGTGTTCGCACTAAGTGCACAACTGGAAAAAGAAAACACAATAGGCAAAAACCGCACAGATGTATATAAAATACGAAGTTTGTACTGTAGGCCATTCGAGAGCGCTATTTTGGATTCGCTAACTTCTTTAATTCTTTCAGGGGCAAGGCATTTCCGCTCAAAAAATGTTCAAATAATTAATTCTCACCGCAATTCACAAACAAATTTATTTGAAAATAATCGAAACCTTTTTTCACGTTTATTATGAGATCGAAGTTGTACTAAAAAATTACTGGTGCCGTTTGGATATTTAGGCATTAAAATTAACCATTTGCATACTGCAAACGGCACCCCTCAAGGGGTTAAGTCATCACCGCAGGTCTTAAAAGCGGGCTTTGAACACATAGAAATAATTTAAATATGTAAGTTAACTAATACGAGTATTTTTCGCAATTATATATACGGGTATTACTCATATTTTTAAAAATTCTCGTTTAACACTAGAACGTCCGGAAATTTTATCCAAACTTAATAAAAACATTTTAACACCAGAATTTTCATTTAAAACAATTTAAGTTACTTATTTAACAGAGTTTTCTCTAGTTGCAATTTAACTAATCTTACGAAAATAATTCTGGTACGAATAGACATTTTGTCATTTGATCGGTGACAAATCGACACCAGCTGGGCGTTCTAGTGTTAAAATATACGTATATGGATTGCGTTGAATTTTCTCACGCAGTTTTTCTAGTTTTACTATGTATGTAAATTTAACATATTTAAACATTTATTAAACGCTTTAATTTAAAAAGTAACTTATAAAAAACTTAAGGCATTTTTGTACATAGTATAACTTTATTAAAATTCTCAATTCAGAATAATCAGACTGCCAGTAAAATGTGTCCTTTGATTCAATACTGTGTATTACATTTTGAAATCTAAGGCCAAATTTCTCTCTTTGTCAGTATGTAATGTGTGCAGTAATTCATAACTGGCATTAAAGACTTACGTTATGCACTGAATACATTTAAGGCAGGTAGTTCTTACTTTCACGCGAACAAAAAGGAAATTTCAACATTCAGCTGAATGTAACTATGAGAATTATGATTCAGAATATGGATGTCAGAAACCTATATTTGTTTGTATTACAGGAGATGTGTAATGCATTTGAAATCTGAGGCTCCTTAAATTAATATCGAGAGATTCGAAAAGGCTTTCGTGAATTCTCTCCAAAATTCATGATTTTCCAATGACTAACAAAACTAGAGTTTCAAGATGAAGATGAAATGAAATGATTAATGTAATTGTAAAGTTAACAGATAACTTTAATGATAATATACGAATAGTTAATACTCGGTGTCGATAAAGATTGAATAATAATATTTAATGCAGAATAAAGAAGAAATGGTTCTCTTTCTTTGAACCGTATAAAATATTTTTAATTAATAATGTATTGGAAATATTTTTACGCATGTGACGGTAATTTTCTTAATTACAATACCGTAATTTCCGGCGTATAATCAGCGGATCAAACAATCATTTTTCGGCCCAGTAATTTTTTTAATAAAATGTAACTTTTTTAAATCGCGGTAAATATTTGGCTTCAATAACTAAATAAGATTTCTGGGTCCAAACAGAATTGTTTGATCCCCGGATTATACGCCGGAAATTACGGTATTTAAATCTTCACACATGTTTTAAATTAATGAACTCATACAAGTACATATGGTATTGTAGAAAATCTTATATTAAAACATATATAAATGAATAAACTTTTCAAATTTACCTACATGATAGAGCTAAACATACGATCTAAAATTGCTTGTAGTAATAATGTAAAAAAATAGGTCCAGTCTTTCGAAACAAAACATGAACTCTTCACTATTTTATCGTCAAATAGGCGCAGCAAAAAGTCGAAATAACCATTGGAATAAGAATGACTTCTTTAACCCTTTGCGGTCGAGTGTCGGCAAATAGACGCCCATGATTTATATACATGATTGTATTTTTATATTCTATTTGCAATGCTATAATTTAAAAGTACATTCTTTGCTAAATTTCTCTTGCATATGTTGTCAAAGTGCAAATAAAAATGTTTCTTAAAAAATTAAAGTGGTGTCAACCCAATAAATTCGTATAAGAGATGTCTGTGCCTTGAAGGAGTACTTCGACCGCAAATGGTTAATATTAGTAAGAATGAAATATGATATTTTGAACTAAGCAAATGTATGTTACATCATGACAAAATCATAAATAAATAAAAATAATAATATGGAAAATTTAAGTGCGCACAGTAGTGACAGATAATAAACATATTCTTATCTTCCTATCTATTTTTCAGATTGTAACCGCTTTTGAAGTCCATATAATTAAAATTTGTGACTTCCACAGCAATCACGTTAGCTGCTTCTACAAAATGTAACTGTCTTCAAAATTTTATCTGGCCTCTGGATGGTCACATAAGTAGTTTTATACAAGGAGACAGTAGTGACAAAAAAACTAGGGGACAACTTTTCTCTGGACAGAATGTATATAAAACTATTTATATTTTACAAATATCTATATATATATATATATATACTTTAGAATATTTAGTATATAATATAGAATAGAATATTATACTTTAGAATGTACCATAATTTCCGGAGTATAAGCCGCACCTCTGATAACTCTATTTCCCCCCAGAATTTTTTTTAAAAATAAGATATGATTTACTTCTGGTTAGCATATATTTTACTTCATTTTTGAATTAAAATTTTCCGGCTTGAAAAATAGTTAACTAAGCCGCATCTAATACGCCGGAGATTACGGTACATTTTATTTTTTTATAGCAAAATTTCCAAAATTAGTTTGTCATTACAAATAAAGTTGTGCCGCAAGATCAGTGCATGAAATGAGAGACAAAGGACAGTAGAGGCAATTTGAATATTTAAAATATTATTAGAGTAAAATTTACTGTTATTTTCTTGAAAATTCTTTCCGAAATTGTAGAAAGGCGGCATTCCAAAATACATTTTATGCTAACGAAAATTATATAAATGATAAAATGTAGCATAGCACTTTAAGGAATTCAAATTACCAACTTCTTAGAGAATCGCCCCTATAAATATTTCCCTTTTATAATTACAGAATTCTGCAATTGAATAAGAAAAAATTTCCATTCAGAAATACTTTGGACAAAATTTCGCAGATGGCAACAATGCAATATCATGAATAACAATGGCATCTTGAAATATTAGTACAGAATATTATTTTATAATCTAACACATGTTTATTATAGAATGATAAGATTTTTTTTTATAAGAAATCAGTGCGCAACAAAAATAAATTTAATAACCTGCATATTTTTATGTAATACTTGAACGAAAATTTAGTTCAAAATACTGTCTTGAAAAGAATCTTATGCGTTTAACCCTTCCAGGGGCAAGTAATTGTGTTTCTGTACTGTAGAATTCACACAGGAATTTAGGAAATTTTTTAATTAAAATTAAGTAAAAGAGATTTTATATCATTTTTCCACCAAAGTTATAAAAGTGAAATTTACCATAATTTGCGGTGTATAAACCGCAGCGAAAACAAATCTGTTTCAAACCAGAAATTTTATTTTTAAAATAATGTCAAATATATGCCAAACATAAAAAGGTTACATTTCATAAAATAGAGTTTCTCGTCTGAGAGAGATTTATTTAACCCGCAGCTTATACACCGGAAATAACGGTACTACAATTTCGCGCGTATACGCCGCAGCTCAGATAATTGGATTTCCTACCAGAATTTGTTTTAAAAACGGCAAATATGTCTATTCTGAAATAGTGTTATTTTTATACAACCTATTAATTATTTAAAGTATTAAAAAAAGTAAGTTAAAAAAAAATTATAAGCATTATTCAGGTACATATCGAATGTTATTCAGCAAGAAATATTGCTGTCATCTCATTTTAACTCCTTGAGAGGCATATATTATATCCCACCTAATTTTAACCCCTTACCAGCGACATTTGTTTTCTTACAAAAAAAAATAAAAAATGGGACTGGACACCACTTTCTCCATACTGAAATATTTACCTTACTTAATCGAAAAATATCTGACAATCAATAAAGATAAATTTACAGTTACAAATTAGTGGTATCAACATGCTTTTAATAACGAAGCAAGCAAAGTGTTATTGCCTGAATCCAGTTCGGGCCACACTGTTAAGGGGTTAATCAAGATCGGCAACAGACACTTTTAATAATCGTAATTTCCCGCGTGTACCTCGCTGTTTAGTTAAGTATTTGTCATACCCGAAATTTTATTTAGAAAATGAAGTCAAATAAATGCTAAGCAAAAGCAAGTCACATTTTATTTAACCCTAGAACTACCGGAAATTTTACTCAAGTTTTATAAAAACATTCTACACCAGAATTTTTACTTAAAACTATTTAATTTGTTTATTTAACTTATTATTGTCTGATTTATACATTTAGTTTGTTTTGAAGAAATTTCTGGTTTGAATAAATATTTTGAATGTACATGTCGGGTCCATTGGACCCTTCTGGTAGACAGAGGGTTAATCAGAGAAAATAATTTCAAATACTGCAACTAAGTAAGGAAAAAATACTATTCAGAAATAGTTGTACCATATTAAAAATTCTTATTCACCATGTGTAATATACAGGTTGTCCTAAAATAAACTGAAGTTTTTAAAAAAAGTCAATAACAACACCGTCAGGCCTCGGAGCAGCATATTTTACCACTGCCATTTCCTTACGAAAATTTTCGTTTTAGATTTATCTTGGATATGTCACAGGAACCGGATTCGCGGTGAGTTTATTACCCCGATCCTTGTGAAATAATTACTGTCCATAAAAATTATTTAAAATATTTACTGGTGCCAAAAAAATTATCCGCTACAAGGTCTGTACTGTTTATAATTGGAATGGAGTTATGAATAAAGAGGAGGAGATATATAGTGTATTGTCTACCAGTTGTGAGTAAAGTAACTGAGGAGGTTGTCACAACATGGTGACTGCTTTTTTAAAATCGGCTGTACTATTAACTTCTCACCAATAAAATTGAATAGAAAATTTTGTGTTATTTAAGCGTCTTATTCATGGAGATATTTTCTCACAAATATTGTAAAAACTTCTATTTGATTTTACTGGTGTCAATTTGCCTCGTAAAACAGTCAGTTTGTTTAACCGGTTGTCACAATATGGCGGAAACGCAGGGTTTCACTACCGCAAAAGTAAACTTCTACCTGTAAAAATGAAAATCAGTTTCTGCGATTATTTATGACTGAAATTTTGCAATTATGAGACCTTCAAATACGGATAAAATTTTTACCTGAATTTACCGGTGGAAGTTTCCACCGGAGAGAATCAGCCCTTGGGAAAGCGGTTGCAGTTGAAACTTCACCATTTTAAGGATATGCCAGTTCCTTTTTATTAATAGTTCCATGACAATTTGTAGCACACTGTCTGGTCATCCGACGGTTTTTATAAAAATTATTACATAACTGTAATTGATCTTCTTTCTGACCATAATATGGTAAATGATACGCTTAGTAATATGTTCAGGTAACTGTTATTGTTTTTAAATGTCCTATTAGAGGACAGTTTGCAACAGATTTTTATTAATGAAGTAAAAGTTGGCAGCTTTTATTATTATTCTATTCTATAAATTCTATAATGCTAAAAGTTCTGCAAAAAAATTTTAACTGAATTTTTCATCTTTTTTAATCGCAGAAATATATTACAAATTTCACGGTTAAATGAGGTGCTTGAGAATTCTTCAATTTAAATGTTAAATAGAAAATGTCTAATGTGAAAGAGTGGTGTCATATTTATTGGAAATATCAAGGAATGTTCGCACATTGAAGCAGATATTTTCTGAAATCTAGAATTTCTTTACTTAGCAACTGATAAATAATGCTGATCAATCTCAAACTGCATTACTGTTTAAAATGGCCTAATATTTTCAAAACTTAATAGACGCAAGAAATAGTCTTATTATTGTACAGTATAACATATCATGCATCTAAACATACGTCTTGCATGTGCTTATCCATAAGAAATGAATAATTATTTAACAAGATTTTAAAAACATTTTTCAACTTAAGAGATAACTTAATACTTGACAAAGATTTTTCTTTACAGTGAAGTGAACGGAATACTGCTCAGAATACGGAACTATTAATAAAGAGGAACCAGCATACCCTTAAAGCAGCGGGCTTCAACTGTACCGCTTTCACAGTATTTGATTACCGTTGGTAAAATTTTCTCCGTATGTAAACGCCTTAATAATGAAAAATTTCAGTCATAAATATTGGTAGAAACAGATTTTCATTTTTACTGGTGAAAGAGTTCTTTACCGGTAGTCAGACACTGCGTTTCCGCCATATTGTGACAATCAATGAAACAAACAATGGAGTTGTGAATAGAGAGGAGGAGACATATAGTGTACTGTCTACCAGTTGCGATTGAAGTAACTGAGGAGGTTGTCACAATATGGCGGCTGCTTTTACTAAATCGGAACTTCAGTTTCTGATTTCCATCAGAGCAAACATCCTATCAGTAAAATTGAATAGAAAATTTCGTGCTAATTAAGCATATTCTTCATGCGAATGTTTCTCAAAAATGTCGTAAAAAGATCTATTTGTTTTTACTGGTGTCAGTATACCTTGTAAAACGGTCATTTTGTTTCCCTTGTTGTCACAATGTGGTGGAAACGCATGGCCTAACTATCGCAAGCTGGTGTCTTACCAGTAAGAATGAAGATCTGTTTCTACGATGTTTTATGACTCAAATTTTGTAATAAAAAATGCATTTAAAAAAGTTGAAAATTTCTTAATAAATCTACTGGTGGAAATTTCCACCGGCGGTAAACAACTCTTGCGATAGCGGTTACAGTTGAAACTTCACTATTTTAAGGACATGTCAGTTCCTCTATTTTAACAGTTTCATGAGACAAACATACTGTTTTACAGGCAAACTGACACCAGAAAAAACAAATAGAAATTTTTACAACATTTTTGGGGAAATATTTCCATGAATAAGACGCTTAAATAAGAAGAAATTTTCTATTCCATTTTACTGGTGGGAAGATTGTCCCGGATGTAATCAGAAACTGTAGATCCTATTTTAACCCCTTAACGCTCGAATTAAATTAAGATTGAATAATTCAAATTGCTTATTGGCCCCACTTTTATGAAAAAAAATATTCACCTTATTTAATGACAGTAAAATCGATACCAAAATATACCCAATTTCACTATTTTATAAAACTGGTGGGAATCAAACAATTTGAGTAAAAGACACAGGCCGTGAATATAACGGGAGCGAGAATTAAGGGGTTAAAAAAGCAGCTACCATTTTGTGACAACCTCCTCAGTTACTTCACTCGAAACTGGTAGGCAGTACATCATATGTCTCCTCCTCTTTATTCATAACTCCATTGTTGAGAAGATCACAATAATGAAAAAAAAATGTCAGAGTATAAAAAGAATTGTATTTAAATTTTTCTTAAATTACAAACCAGAATAATAATTTAAAAAAGCAAACAGTTTCTTAAAATATTAGTCGTCACAGGAGTATCTGACTATTCACTTTGTCCGAAGTTCCCGATTGTACGCTAGAGTTGATCGACTGATGTCTCGGAGTAAAGATAAGAAGTAAGAGGCCGAATCTTATTGTTATTTCGGTCAGAACATGAGGCACACATGTTTCTGCTTTCATCGCCAAAAGGTTGTCTTTTTTGGTGGTGATCACATTATTGGCAGCTGTCGGATTTGATTTATGCGAGAGAAACGCCCGACGCAAGATAGTTTCAGCGGGAACCAGGGGAGAAGAACCGGTTTGGCGCGTTTTCTCTGCCCACAATCACGTAACGGTGGGTAGTGATCCTGGCGTCAAGAAAGGGTTGCTATTTCTGAGTCCAGTTATATGAATGGAGTTATGAATAAAAAGGAGGAGACATATAGTGTATTGTCTACCAGTTGCGAGTGAAGTAACTGAGGAGGTTGTCACAATATGGCGGCTGCCTTTTTAAAATCGGTTGTTCAGCTTCTGATTACCGATAGGTCAGACATCCAACCAGTAAAATTGAATAGAAGATTTTGTCTTAAAGAATCGTCTTATTCATGGAATTTTTTTTTTCAAAAATGTCGTAAAAATTTCTATTTGTTTTTACTGGTGTCTGTATGCCTTATAAAACTGTCAGTTTGTTTCCATGGTTGTCACAATATGGCGGAAACGCAGGGCCTAACTACCACCAAAGAAAACTCCTACCAGTAAAAATGAAAATATGTTTCTACCACTATTTATGACTGAAATTTTGTAATAATAAGGCGTTTAAATAAGTTGAAAATATCTATATAATCCTACTGGTGGGAGTTTCCACCGTCGATAAACAACTCCTGTGATAGCGGTTACAGTTGAAGCTTCACTATTTTAAGGATATGTCAGTTCCTCTTTATTAATAGTTCCATGGTTATATGAGAAGTCTATGACTGATATCAGCGATTATTCTTAGCGCTTACGTAGCATGAGTTAAATATAATATCCCACACTAGAGACACTTTCCTGTCCTGCGGCTGGCTGTAAAAACAGACGAGTGTTGCAGGTAAATTAGCTACCGGCATTTCATATGATTTTACTTGTTTGAAGCAGCATTTTTATTTTCTCGTGTCTACTTTTAACCCTTTCATGTGCAAAGTGCGTATTACCCTTTGTAAAATACTCTAATAAATGTGTGACACGAGAATTTAGAAGCAAATTTATTTAAGTATAATAAAAGTGTTTTTAATCAAGAAAATTTTAATTCCAAAATTCTGGGGCTAGTGTGTCATTTATGGATTAAAAATGAAACACCGCCCTTCAGGGGGTTAAAAGCTTTCTAATTACGGAAGTATTTTCCAATAATATTAAATATCTATCGAAAATAAAAAATAAATTAAAAATTTTAAATAGGCGGACTAGATTGTTAGATGGTATATATTAAATATTGTGCTAACAAGGGTTAATATTTTACTGGTAAAAATAAATATTTTACGACAGCTCAGATCTGGACATCAAATGTGAAGTTTTGTAACATCGGCCGCTAGGCCGCATTTTCCACTCGATAAATTATTTTCATTCATCTGTGCAGACTTAATATATAAGATCCTTGATTGGTATCGAACTTATTGAACATTTTATCCCTGTTATGAGCTATTCTATGATTTTTACTTGATCGCTCTAGATGTCAACTATGGTTTAACCCCTTAACAGTGTGACCCGAACAGGATTCGGGCATGTACACTTTTCTTGTTTCGTTATTAAAAGCATTTTGATACCACTAATTTGTAACTGTAAATTTATCTTTATTGATTGTCAGATACTTTTCGATTAAGTAAGATAAGTATTTTAGTATAGAAAAAGTGGTGTCCATCCCCATTTTTAATTTCTTTGTAAGAAAACAAATGTCACTGTGAAGGGGTTAAAAACAAGAAACCTAGTTGGGATATGTCACGTCTATACCGGACAGATCAAATCCTTTACTACGGATTTGACCAGGACCATATTAAGAACGGGCAACGTAAATATTTCACCAGTAAATTTTAATATAAACTTTTGCTTTATTTATACGCCGTTTTCAGTCAAAATTACTGTCATGAATAAGGCAAACATTTCTATTCTTTTTTAACTGTGGAAATTTTCCTTGTTGGTAATCAAGAGCTGATTTTGGGATGCCTATTGCGATGACATCATTTTCAATAGTAACATTTATGTATGACATGGTTGTAACTGCACGAATGTATCTCGCATCCACTCTCTTGGATTCGTGCGTCAGGATCGCACCTAGATTTTAGGAACTCTCTTAGCGAAGATTTTCAGTTGTTTAATGGAACTGAAAACTTTATATGTGATTCAGTAGGTCAGAGTCTGGTTACTGCAATGGCACATAGTTACCACAATTTACGAACAGAAAATTTTGATTTAATTAGGAGAAAAACTTTTCGTATAATCACTTGAAAGGCGGTGGTTCATTATTGGACCAGTGTTACCAGTGGGCTACTATTTTTAAATTCAGATTTCTTGATTACCACGATTTTTTAAAATTCTAAAATTAGCTTTATTTAATGACAGATTAATTACGGATAAAAAAAAAAGGGGAATTGTACTCTTTCAAAAAAGTGCTGCCAATCGTGATTTCTGAATTAAAAAAAAATAGGGGAGACTAAGGAGGGTTGACCCACTTTTTACAAAATGATTTTTTTTATTTTTTAATTTTTTTACGTAGAATGAAGTTTTATATATCATTTTATTCGTTAAACAATCAGATATCAAAATAAAATTGCAACGTAAGTGTAATATATAAGAAATTTGACAAATGATTTATTTTAATCATGAGAAAATAATGGGTCAAGGCTCCCCACATATGGGAGGATTGACCCACTTTGTTTTATATTGAAATATTTGTGAAGAGAAATAAAATCAGTTTTAAAAAGCAAAATAACTTTATGCTACGTGCTTTAATTATTATAAAAATTATTTTTGAAAATATGATGCTTAAACAAACCTGTTTAGTCGCAATCGCATGTCAGAGGACAGGATTTTCTCTGAACTTGTACAATTGTACAGCAGGAAAAATTAATTTTTAACGTTTAAGACAGTATTCCTCTAGAGACAGGTTCCGTTTCCATACGGTTTCAAGCATTTTTATGTCCGTATTTAGTAGCCACTATCCCGCTTTTTATGTCTCATTGTCTTACTTTTTGTGACATTCGAACTGACAAGTCTAATTGTCACATAGATTAGCTTCACCTACCTCTATTCATCATGTTGAAATTTGTCTACAAACCTTCCTAAAGTTTTTCAATCAATTCTACGTTCTTTTGCAGCCGCATGAACACTTAACTTATCATTAACCATTTCTTAACTTAACCCTTTCAGGGGCGAAGTACTTTCGGTACTAAAAGGTTGAAATAAATGACTGGCACCGGGACATATGAACAAATTTATTCGGAAATGAGAAAAAGGCTATATTTCACATACGTATTAAATGGAAAATATTCTAGCAAAATTCTGGTGCCATTGCGGCGTTTGGGAATTAAAATAAAGTAGTTTCGTAAACATACCACAGCCCCTGAAACTGTTAAGATTGCTGCTTTCGTACTTTCTAGTCTTTTCCACTGTTTCTATTTACCTATTGTAAGTAATATTTAAATGGAAAAAAGTTCCTATGAACTTTTCCATTTAAATTTCATTATTTGTTTCGTGCAGTGGATACTATAGCAATTTTTTGCATCTTTCTTTAATCAGTTTTACACGTTTTATTTTCCATCACCCCATTTTACTGTAGCTGTACAGGATAAATTTACATTCTTTTTTATATATAGCCATAATTTTTCATTATGCACAGAGTATAATAAAATGACTTCCAAAACCCCTTATATAACCCTTTCAGGGGCACGGCATTGCTGCTCAAAAAATGTTCAAATAATCAATTCACACCGCAATTAACAAACAAATTTATTTAAAAATTATCAAATGCCTTTTTCACGTTAATTACAAGATCGAAATTGTACTAAAAAATTACTGGTGCCATTTGGATATTTAGGCATTGAAATTAACCGTTTGCAGACTGCAAACGGCACCCCTCAAGGGGTTAACACATTGCCGATAGGCAATTTTTATCAAATCTGAATTTTAAAACAGCAGAAGCTTCTCCCTTTTCTGAAAGTCTTTTGTAAATCGGTGTTCTAGGTAGGTTTCCTAAGTTTATATATCGGTAAATACCTTTCAGTGCACGAATTTAATATAAAATGTCTTACAATATAAAAAAAAATATGGACAACATGATATAAATGCATTTTCTGTGAAGTAGAAGCCACGCCCTTAGTCAGTGATGTTTTTTGAATGAAAACAAGAATTCTCGTTTCCCGTCGTGAATGTGTTAACCCTTAAATGCATAGTGATGTAAATTTCCATCACCTTTTTATTTAGGTTTTAATACATAAATTAAGTTCGTACAACCACTATATTTATATAGAAATATTACAAAAAATTACAAAAATATGCTACTAAATAAAGTTAAAATTTTATCTTAAGATTTCTGGTTTCTAATCCTTAATATAAAAATAAAAAAAACATAATTCTAAAAGAATAATTCATGCATTTAAGGGTTAAGGGAGCCTTAAACATCTGGACAACCCTCCCTCACATTGACTGGGTCAAGCCTCCCCACATTGCACTTTTCTATGTTATGTTATGGCTAACTAAGTATATAATCTTTATGCAGGGAATGAAAGGTCGATATTTCTGCATTACTTAAAATCTATTTACATAAATTTCTGTGATATATTTTATCTGAAAAAAGCTTACAAATTATTTCTAAAAAACACATTTTTTAGTTTGAAAACACCTCACAATTGATTTTTTAACACCTATTTCGATTATCTGTATGAAACAGAGACTGTTGTTTGAGCATTTCAGTAAATTTCTTTGACACCTATTAATAAAACCCTGGAATTCTTTTAAAAATGAAAACTGATAGGTGGGTCAGGCCTCCCGTATGGTCAAACCTCTCTAGTCTCCCCTAGCCCACTGTCAACACTGTTTTCATAATGGATAGTTTTACATGGTACTGACGATATATAAACGATGTGTTTTGGTTTTATATTACTAAGATATAAAATAAAATTGTGAATAAAACAAAAGAGAGCAATTTATTTAGCGAAAAAAAATTTATTTACTTAAAATTCATGCATTTTTTGTTTAACCAATTTTTACATGGATTAATTTTCCTGTGCTTCACCTACTTTGAATGCTTTTATACACGAATATAATTTTCCATAAGAAATATCTATATTTGAACTAATCTAGTAACTCATATTGAAAAATGGAAAGTTGTTTATGAGCATAAAGTAATAATTCCTAGAATGAAATTAGTAATAATGTACTTAATGATCTAAGTCCTGTTTGTGATTACATGGCATACTCTAATAAATGTTATAGCTGTTTTTATTTATTTAATGGTTCTGAATATTTGAAATAAATTGATATATATACTTTTCATAATATATTTGAATTACAAATGTATCAATTTTGCTGTGCAGATTTTTAAATACGAATTATTATAAAAAAGATAAACTTTATTTCTTCAAAAACAATTATAATAATAATAATTAAGAAAGAAAGAAAGAAATTTTAATAAAAGAACTGGACCGTAAAAAGTTACATATAAACTTGAAAAAATATCCTTAGTTTACTACACGGTGTACAAAACTGTTGCAAAGTCAAAAACAAACTTATACAAACATTAAAATAAAGTTAAAATATCAACGTTTCGGTCATCCTTCTGTGACCTTCTTCAGCAACGTTGTCGTATATCTTCTAAAATTAGATCAAAACCGTCTTGAATTCAAAAGGTTCATTATATATTCAGTCAAAAGTCACCTTATCCAATTACAACCAAGAAAACATTGAATGGCACCATCTTCAGACAAAAAGTAGACTACAATTTTGAATGATTTATAATATGGCACCGTCTATGAGGTGAAAAGGGAATAAAAGGATATCAAATGAATAATTTTGGCCTGCAGTGGCCACATCTATTGTAAGACAATGTAAATAAATGCAGAACGGAAAACGCAAGAGGCAAACTTTGTTAAAATCAAAAATAGCGGTGCATACATGACTTTGAAAAATATAAGATGAATAAAATGAATTGCAAAAGATTATTTCAATATGTGCAACCAAAATTTAGGGATATTAACTGATATGTTATCATTACAAACTTCTTCATTTCTAAACATAATTTCTATTGATTCTTTTTGAAGGCCATCTATTGCAGTATTACATGGAATTATTATTTTAGCATTATCAAAATCTATGTAACTATAGGAGTTGTTGAAATAAAATTTTGGCAGTGCTGTGGTCTGACGATATTGCAAAATGTCTCTGTTATGTTCTTTCAACCTCTGCAGACATTTTCTTTTCTTAGTTCCAATGTAAAATTTTTTGCCGGTGTTTATCAAATTCCTATCATTTTGGATAGCGGTGCAAATCTCTTATAAATACATAATTTCAGACGTAATTATGGCCAAAATCGGCATTTAATATTACTGGTGGAAATTTACTCCGGCAGTAGTCCGGCCCTAAGTTTCCTCCACATTTTGACAACCTATAGAACCTCTTGTCAGTGTCAGTGAAAGAAATTAAAATACCCAGGCAACTCCCACCAGTAAAAATGAATAGAAATTTTAATCATATTTGTGAGAGACATTTTTCATGAATAAGCCGCGAAATTTTCTTTTCAAAAATTTCTATTGAAGCTTTCTTTCGGCGGTAATCAGAAATTGTTACTTCAATGTAAAAAATCAGTCGCCATCCTGTGACAACCTCCTCAGTTACTTCAATGGCAACTAGTAGACTCTACACTATATGTCTCCTCCTCTTTATTCAGAACTCCATTTTCTAGTGTTAACCCTTTGTGCTCTGATGGGTGCATTTCTTCCCACTTAATAATAATCTCCAAATGTCACATTGACACCGTAATATTCAACAAAATTTATTTAAAATCAAATAAATCTATTTTTTCGTGTATATCATAAGGCGAATCTTTTCTTTACAAAATACTGGTGCCAATGCGACGTTTGGTCATTTTGAAGAAATTCATCCCCAGAGCTCATAGAGTTAAGGGTTAATAACCACCCATTTTCTATTCATTATATGTTGCGGTGTGTGTGATTATAATACAGATATTTACATAATTCCTTCAAAGCGAATTCTTAAATACATTAAGTTATAACGTTAAATGTCAATGAAGTATTGTGTGGTAATTGGTGTAATGCACAATAGGTAGCGTAGGTAGGGGAGATATGATACACTTTTTTTTACTAATTTTTTACAACCCTTAGAAAGATGTTTTTAAACACATTTTTAATGTCTTTTTATAAAGTGACCTTTTATTCCTTTATTAAAAATATTGTGAATATAAAAAATAATCCTTCAAAAAATATATCCCAATTATTTTGAATGGTTACTATTATATCAAATCTCCCCATTACTGGGGAGGATTGATACACTAGCAAGTGAGATTTGATACATTGTTATGTAAATTGAAAAAAAAATGCGGTCAATTCAGTTTATGTGTCATACAATTTTTTATGATAAATCTTGAAATATTTAAGCAACATTTTAAAAGAAATGACATTGACATACTTTTGTTTCAAAAATGTTTTTTAGAAAAATATTTAAACAATTGCTGTTATTTAAATAATTCTATTAACACACTTTTTAGAAAATAAATTATGAAAAAAACTGTAGAGATCTAACTGCAAGAAAAAATGAAGTGAATATTGCTGATTTGCAAACAATTTAATACAAATTTAGCACATTTAAGATTTCTTTAACCCTTTCAGGGCAAAGCATTTTCAAAAATAAAGTGTTGAATAAATGAGTGCCACCGGAATCCACCAACAGATTTAATTGAAAATAAGAAAAGACCTATATTTCACTTTCGTATTAAATGGAAAACGTTTTACCAAAATGCTGGTGCCAATGTGGCGTTTGGGAATTAAAATTAAGTGGTTTCATAAACATACCACCACCCCTGAAATGGTTAAAAGAAAAACTGATAATTCTAATATTTTGATAACTAAAATCGGATTGATTTAATGTTTTTTATTTGCCCTTCGTCAATTATAGAAACATATTCCAGTTTCAGTCCATTTAAACTTTTTTCCTTCTACATGACGAGCAATGCAGACTAATCATCTATCATCGCACTGCTTTTCTATATAACTTACATAATGTCTATGAATAGTCTTTTTGTTCTTCCTTACCAATTTCAGTAGCTGTTGCTGTAAAACAATAATGAATATTACAGTCCTGTATTAGTTTATAACTTAAAAAATATATCAAATTTCAAATATACAAGTGTATCATTTCTCCCCAGCACTAATGTATCATTTCTACCTATCATGCCATATTGGATTTTCAATCACTTTGTATAAATGCAGTTGCAAAATGCTAATGTGCTTTCTAGTAAAACTCACCCTAACAATGTTCTTTACAAATAAAAATAATTAAAAGATACTGTCTCCACAATAATAAGAGTCATGAAAGAGAATCAGCTTTTAAAAAAATTACACTGACATTTCAAAAGTCTTCAAAATTAAAAGAAAAAAAACGTTGTCAGTTCTTCACTGCTAAGTCCAACTAATGATGGACTCTGCTAATAAAAGAAGCCTTTACATCTGTTACAATGGCTGTTAATGCCATTTCTTGAGAAAATTTGTCAATGTATCAACCCTCCCTACGTATCAAACCTCCCCTACCTCCCCTATTTCTCGCCCTCACATGACTCCTTTAAGTTTAAAAGGGAGATTAGGGCGAAAGGGAGAAGGGTTTCTTTTTTTTAAACAATCGTTCTAATATATTTATTATTGTTAAAGCATTAATGAATATCTAAATACATAAAATAGCGTCATTAAATTTACCTGGATAGTCTTTCTAATTCTTTATATAGTTAAAAACATTTTTCGAATACATATTTGTTAATTATCAACTCATTTAACATTCAATTACGGAAGATATTATTTTTATAAAGTATATATTATGAGAATAAATGAAAAAGAATGAAAAAATTATTATTTTTTAAAAGATAGGCTTCGTAGCGCTCTCTTTTACATGAGATCAAAATAAAATATTGACTATTAATATTTCCTTACGAAAATTTTAGTTTTAATTTCTTCTTGGAAATGCAGTAGAAACCGACTTCGTGATGAGCTTTTTCTTGCAGTTGTTGTAGTAATGTACCATGAAAATATTTTCAAGTAATCACTCGTGGATAAAAAGATACTACTGTGATGTCTGAAAAGACCAATTAATTTAAATTTAAACAGTTTAACGCTATTAGTCGTAAGAAAAAGAAAAACTAAATTTATAAACTTTTGTCAAATTTTCATTGTTGTTTTTTTAGAAACATGGGACGTCCGACCCGTGTTATAGAAGACCAAATAGATACCTGCCAACCTTTACGCGTTTTCATTACCACTAGAGTTTTATAGAAAATTCCGACTTATTTAATTGCGAATTTCGTCGATTAAATAAGGGAAAACTTACTTTTAAATTTTAGTGGTAAGAAAAAAGCGTAAAAGATGCAGCTATAACCAAATACTACTATTTTTTTCAAAATACCTTTTATTGTCTTATTTAATGAAAATTTGTATCTTTAAATAAGTCGAATAATATTTTTTCCAGAAAATGTGGTGGTAATTGTACTTCTTGCACTCCAGTTTGCCGTTCTTGATGTAAACGAAAGTATACATCTTATGGAATGTCAATAAAAGATATTTATAAATATTTATCGTATGGAATCAATTTATCAATGTTTTTTCTTATAATGAAACCAAATTCCTGAAATAAAATATATGGCTATTTCCATCAGTACTTATAGTGTAAGTCACATGCTACGATGTTTGGCTACCAGTATTTTAGAACGCAAAAATGTGACTTCTTTTACTGGAAAGATTTCATTAATTGAATGAGGCCAAGTAAACTTTTTGAAAATAACGGTGGACAACAAGTATAGCAATTATCAGCTATGTGACTTACAGTATAAAAACCCATTGAACAAGCCATATATGATTATTTGAATTGATATTTTCTAATAATGCCACTATTAGTAATAAATACGGCTTGTATTTTCTAGACAAAGCACCCTTTGAATGAAAACATTTATGCTTTATAGTGTCATTCCATTAAATTAAGAACATATAAAATTGAATTAACCCGGCAGAATGGGCGTGAGGTGTTTTGATACCCCAAAACCGAAAATATTCCTCGGCTTTCTTTTCCTATAAACCGAAGTGGTCGTCTCCATCAGTACCTGCTTCCGAAGTCACCGTCCATTCGTAGCGTATGAAAACGGCGAATTCAAACTCTTTTTTGTGTCTTATAGAATTATAGAAAGTCTTATAGAAATTGAAGCTATATGTAAAAACTACAAAAAATCTAAAGTTTCTGATCCATGCATACCCTAATTATTGTGAAAATTCATAAATCTCAGTATTTTTTATCCACATTAATGTATAATTTTATTATAATAAAAATTGTAAATGAAAATTAAGGTTTTCGAATAAAGAAAATAAAGGTGAGTGCTTTTAATTTATTGTTTATTAACTTTTTAAATTAACGATAATTTAACATTTCAGTTATCATTTTTCACGAGAAAGAGTGTGATTATCATGAATTTCCCTAATAGATAAAATTCTAAAGATTTTTTTCGTATTTATGCAATTTAATATATTTGGGTTATGCCCGTTCTCGTGTTACGTTTCACGGCGCGCGTCCTGCCGGGATAACAATTTTTTGGATCATAAATTTATTTACATAAGAATGACCTTCTTTGAAATAAATCAGATGGCGTCTTTTTAGCGAAACTATCTCATTTAAAATTCCATTTTCTCAAAAGTAAATCTGAAATAGTCCAATACATTTAAATACCTTCACATTCTGATATTTTTCTTTACATTTATTTGAAAAGAACATGTATTCGATTTTGTTTATGGATAATACTGAAATCAAATGCCTTACAGAAAAGGAATCCGCAAAAATCATACAAATTTTTCTATAACTATAAAAACTCCAAAAGTATGTAAATGTAATGTCGAAAAGGGATATACGGTATTTAAAAAAGATAAGATGAAATATAAGCTATAACTGAACAAAATTTACCAAACAAAATTGCCTCTAAATGCAAACATTAACTATTGTGTTCACCAACTATCTCAACAGTTAATTAGCACGAAAATCCTGTCATATGTATAAATAGTATTCACCGCTCAAGTAACTAAACATGATAAAATCTGAAAAGTAACCTTTTTTCTAGGTTCATTAACTGGACATAACAAAAGAGAAATGTGAAGGTTGAAGTTGAGCAACTGAGCATCTCTACACTGTAAGAAAAAGGGACTATAGTTACGCTTAATTTGAGTTTATGAAATGCCAAATGAGGATTAAATATACTCTTAGTTTGGTGTAAACACCGAATAAAATGTCATGATATACTCAAAACGGCTTAAAATTAATCTAAGTTTGGTGTAAACACCGAATAAAATGTCATGATACACTCAAAACGGTTTAATTTTAATCCTTTAAAGAAATTGTGGAAACCGAACACCAGTTCGGGTGTAAAGTTTTTAAACGACACATGATTCAGTCCGCCATTTTGAATGTCTTCAATGGCTAATTTCTTCGGAATAGGGTAAGAACTTAAAACTTATGTTTAACTTCAGATTTTTGAAACATTCCCTTTCATTTTCCAACATTTTTATACATACTATGTATCTCTAACTGCTATATTTATAATTTTATGAGTATATGAAGTCAACCTACTTTTACAGCGTATTGGTGCCATTTTCAAATTTTAGCATTTTTATCACTTTTAAGACGCTCAGTATACAATGAATTCCGCTTGTTAACTTTAAAATAATGTTCGATTCATCTAAACTAAAGATCGTAGATTATTTTTTAACCAAGAATTTTAATTTTTCAAGAAGTTTTAACTATCTCCTAGCCATTTTAAAAAGTATCGTTTTTAGGATTACGACTTTCGTTTTCCCATAGGAAATACATTACGTAAACAACAATAATCTTAAGCTTTTTTAACTACAAACACTAACTTTTTCTGAAAAACTAATGTGATATTCAGCTCATTTAAAGCTTAAGCTTCAAGATTCTATCTAGTTTTAAAAGTTTTAAACACTTTTTGTGTATTTGCGGAGCAAGTCAAAAGTTGACATTTTTCGATTTTCCAGTTAGAACTCGCCCATAGAATTTATTGTTGAATAACATATTATCGTACATGGGATTTTTACTGTTGTTGACATAGCTTGTTTTCAACTTTTTATTAATTATTTTGAAAAACTAATACTTGTTTTATGTTCTATAAAGTACGGGCTTTCAGTGGTGGAAAATTGGTGCAGAGGAGGTGCCTATTGACAGCACTAAATTTTAGTAGTATTTTTCGGCTTATCTAATGACAGAATTTCTGAGTTTTTATTAAAGTGACGAATACTATAAAATATTAGTGGTGTAAATAGGCTCCTCCTCTGCGCCAATTTTCCACTACTGGGCTTTGCTCCGTCACACGCCGTGCATTCCTGGGTTGGGTTTAGATATGTTTAAAAAATTCATGAAATTTGGTATAAAAAATTTTGTCTCCGACCACTTTCTCATGGCGTTACGCGTTATGTTTACTTTGTTTTGTACCTTTTTTAACTATTTAAACCTTATCATTTTGCTTAACTATTAGTATCTTTTTAAAGCTTAAACTTCAAGCTTTCTAGCGGTGTGGTGTTTATTAATTAATTATGCCGTTAAGTATTTTTAATTTGCATTTTAAAAAGTGATAAAAATTGTTCTTTAGCGCTTGAGAGGTTAGTGGTTTTTAGCTCTCTGTTTCTGATTTTTGTACAATTTGCAATGTTTAGTTGTATTTATGGTATGTTTATTTTAATTTGCTTAGACTATTTATTCGAAAACCAGGCGGGCCTACGCTGAGTTTTAAAAAAAAGAGTCAAGTGCACGTGACGTAAGTCCAGATGTAACGAACAAATGATTTGTGAGGAAATTTCGTTGTTTTCCAAAACTAAAATATTTAAAATAAATGTTTAATTGAGATAATAAATTATCGCAGTTAAAAAATGTTTAGCAGCCTCTTTGCATGAAACTATTTATTGTAAATTACGTTTGCATTAGATTTAAAATGTAATATTAAAATTGTTTTTTTATTTTACTGTTAAAGTGCAAACCAAATAAGCAGTAGTGTGACTTTACACCAGATAAGCAGTAGCGTGACTTTACACCAGATAAGCAGTAGCGTGACTTTACACCAAGAATGGTGGCAACTAAGTTGCCACTAAAAGTGGTGTTTGTTTACACCATTTGATAGCTGGTGGCTCATTACACCAGTTTACAAATGGAATTTCATTACACCACTTGGGGTGGCAACTAAGTTGTCACCCTTTTTGGAGTAAAGTAAGGGAACACAGTGTAGTTTTTACAGTGTAGTTAACCCTGAAGAAATCGCGTATACCCAAGGTCTGAATGGTTTTCATTTTATTTTATAAACAATAAATACAAATAATAATCGTCACTTTATTTAGTCGCAGACAATTATTAATAGATCTGCGATAAAGTAAGATTAAGAATACTTTTCAGAAAAGTGGTGGCAACTGTAAAAACAGTGTGCACCCTGTGTATACTTTCGGTACCATGTCAAACTATCCAATATGATAATTTCCAGTGGGCTATTTTTTTTTCAGATCTCTTGATTGGCACCACTTTTCTGAAATGGTAAAATTCCCCTTGTGTTCGCCTTAATTAATATGGCATTAAAAAAGACGAGTTTTACTATTTCAAAAAAGTGGTGTCAATCAAGAAATCTGAATTTAAAAAAGTAGCCCACTGGAAACACTGCTTTCATATTGGGTAGTTTGACATGGTACCGACGATATCATACGGGGCAAGTACTCACGGGTAAAGAAAAACAGGACGATATAGAAAAAGTCTCCACAATAACGGCAAAATCTTCAAAACGATGTGTAAGATGGAGGAATTAAATGTATGGTGGCAAAGTGTAAGAGAAGAGAACAAAGTTTAAAGTTGAAATTACACTATTAAAACATAAGACAAATATGCAAAGATATGTAATCTCATACACATACCTGCCAACTTTTCGAAAATTTCCGAAAATTTCAACCCATATATTCCGCAGCAAATAAAAAATATTCGATCTCGCTTAAAAAATTGTTGAATAAAATGTGCCTTGAACAGTTCAACGATTCAGGCATTCAATTGGCTTGCTGGTTGACGCCAACTTCACGTCTAGGTGTATTTCTATATAGTGTTCGTACGTATCAAGAGATAAAGGGGATTTTAGGTGTTTTTGTACCAGAAATTTCATAAATTACTGGTCAATATATCAGAATATAGAATTTATTTTCTTTAAATAAAGCAAATGTTACTTTACAAAAATTCTGGTAAGAAGCACTCGAAAGTCCTTGAAGCGTACGAGCGCTGGTATTTTTAAAAGTTAGAGAAACATAAAGGAGGTAAAGGCTAATTTTAGTCTAAACAACACAAGAGTGAGCATAATTTTTATTATAGATTATAGATTATAGATATATTTTTATGATAGAAAAGTGTTTACGATATGATTAAAATGAAATATAATTGAATTTAAATGCATTGCTATTAGAGAAAAAAAAATTTAAAAAAATTAAAAATTAAAAGGATGACATTTTTCGCAATTTCGCCCATTTTACCTAGAGAAATTCTCCTATAAAAAAATACTGATATTTAACCTGGAAGCCCTGAAGCGGAGGAACCCTGTATATATATGTATATATACACTGCTCAAAACAATTAGGCCGTGAAAACGAAAAAGTTAAGAGAACAGTCCGAGACAACCATGCATGGGCATAAAATGGAGCTTACATATGTATCAATGCGCTATAATGAAAACAAAAAGATTAAAATAATATGCTAGAGAGCTTTAATTCTTTGAAATGATGGCTAGAACATGAAAAGATGGTTTAGGGCAACAATTTGGTTACATGTAAATGAACAGAAAAGGAACGATGCAAGGTATTTAATATGGAGTGTGGTCCCTAAAATAGATAAAATTGCCACACACTTGTTTTCCATGGATTCGATTACATTATCGATAAGAGTTTAGGGAGTGTTCCACTCCTCAAGAATTGCAATGTCCAAGTCCCAAACAATAAAAGGAGGCCTTAGTCTCAGTGCAACGGGTCGTCCGAATGCGTCCCAAACATGCTTGATCGGATTCAGGTCATTAGAGCATGTTGGCTGTTCCAACCGCTGCATTGTATCAGATTTAAACATGTTCTCCACAAGACGAGCTGTATGCGGTCTGGCATTGTCATTCCTGTAAAAAAGGAATCAGCTGTTGCTGCAGTGTAAATTACGGCTTGAGGTCATAATTCTTGTGTGGGGGTAATTAAAAAAGCGGTTTGGAGTTTATTCTTCCATTTATCGTCTACAGATGATTCTCCATACCACAATATATATGACGAAACATAGTGTAAATAAAAAAAAGGAAAATACAATTTATGATTACAAAGATCATTTTCATCTGGAGTCAGCAATAATGCAAGATATTACACCAATATTCAGATATCTTGCTCTACCAGATCTACTGAAAAACTTTCTATATGATCGAACCCAAAATCCAAATGAGAGTTTATAAAACCTCATTTGGACTAGGGTTCAGAAAACCAGCTTTGTCACCCTGAGGATCCTGCGTTTTAGAGTTTTCGATGCAGTGAGCACTTTTAACGATGGAAACATTGCTTGTTGTAAGGTACTCCAAAGTTTGAGTATTGAACCCGCATAATTTTGCACTGACGCGTTGCAAAATGAAGATAGTGAGAGGATGAAGAAAGCAGAGCTGGTAGAAGGTAAATCCAAAGAATGGATAAGGAAAAACCAGTTTGGGAAAGGAAAAAGGAAGAGCATAGGACGCTTTTGGGCAGTGTTGCCAGTGGGCTAGTTTTTTTAAATTCTAATTTCTCGATTGCACCACTTTTTTCAAAATCGTAAAATTCGTCTTATTTGATGACATATTAACCTTTTGCACTCAGTAGTCACCGCTACAGCGACATGGTAAGGTAAATGAATAACTCCGTTGTCGCCGCTGCGGCAACATAGTATGATAGGTGAATAACCCTGTTGTCGCCGCTTTTGCGCCAAAGTATACCAGCATCTAGAGCCAATATTCTATCTTTATACGTGAAAGAAGATGTTTTGGCACAAGCTTCGTGTCCCGCAGTGATGGTGAATTGTTAGAAAATTCCCATATTCGAGGGAATAACGGAGCTCTGCGGAAAAAAAGGGAAATTCCTTGACTTTGTGGGAAATTTTGAATACTTTCATTATTGCGCCCACACAATGCATTTTTGACAAGAATAGCATATTTGCCAGCAAAACTTCAAATTATTTTGCATTTTGGAGATCCTGGGTGGTCATTTCTTCTCTTAAAAGAAAAGTTGAATAAGGAAAATTCTTGTTATGCGGATGTTACATACGGAAAAGCTGCGAGTGAGGCAAAGATAGAAAACTCGGCAGATGTCGCAGTATTGATATCGTATAATGGATAGAAATAAATATACAAACTAAATGACGCATGCTTTTATCCCGTCACGGCTGAATTTCTAGAGCCCAAGTTTCTTATAATAAATCGGTATTTCTGGTCTGAGATCTAGTTTTCTATATTATTCTAGAAAAGAAAGACAGCCAAACGGATATTTATTAATATTTTTTTTTGTGAAAATGCGGAAAGTAAAATTGGTACCGGGCATAAATCTAATTATGATTAAGAGAGCAAATGTCCTTTTCCAAGGTTTTATAGAGCAGATTGAAGCAACTATTTGACCAGGATAATTTCACTACAGATATTTAAAACAATATACAGTTAATCTGCACTACAGGAATACTTAAAAGAATAGCGGTTGAAGAAAATAAATAAATTGAATCAAAATATTTAAAATGTTCTTAATAAAATCTTAAACAAAAGGAATAAAAATTCTCTGTTATAATGTATGTATATTAAAAAATAAAACAAAAAAAAAATGTTTAATTGTTCCTTGGGTCAATCCATTCCAAATCACCAAGATGATGTCGCTGGACATATTTAATTTTTCTAATCTTTTAACCAAATGTTCTTCATAGTTTTGTGAGTTTAAAAAGATAATTAAATTTTTTTATCATATAGGTTTTTGGCGGTGGCCATTTTTAACAATCTATAAATCCATTTTTGGCATAAAGACGCATTTCACGGAAAATGCTGTAACTGCTTTATTTTTATACCTGTCAGTATGAATGAAAGCCAAAATGTTCAGCATAAAATTGTCTACATTTTATGTAATTATAAAATTTTCATTTGACTTAATGATGTAGGTCAAAAACATGTTTAAAAAACGGAGAAATATAAGGTCAAACAACACAATTTCGGTGCCATTATTTTTTATGAAGGAGATCAGACTCACCTTAAATATTTTTTTCTTACATAGACCTGTCACAGTATTACTTATTTTTAAATTTTCAATCTTAAAAAGTTTTCCTTTTTTTTTTTTGTGTGTGTGTGTGTGTGTGTACAGCTCATCAAAAACTGCGTTATGTCTGATTTTGGCAATTTTCGCTAATGAATATCTCAAAAGGGACTGAATAAAAAATTCTGTAAATTTAGGATAAAAATCAACTTTGTAATTTAAAGTTAGAGCTCACTGCTATTCTTATTATAATGACCCTAAGTATGATTTTTTGAGTATTTTGACCCTTTCGTTGAATATAAACTAGAAAACATTGAACTCAAGAAAAAGTTTATTCCTCATAATATTATGAAATTTCTTAAATTATCTAATCAGAAAATAAGCATATAATGATAGTTTTATACAACAACCTACTTCTGTGAAATGTGGTTTATTTTGTATGACATACATAAAAGAAAGGAATAAAGGTAAGTCTCCTACAGAAGTACTGGCTTTATTTACTCAAGAGCCTAGTGATTATAAAGAAAATTTAGTCCTGAATAAATGAAGAATTTAACTATTGTGAAACGGGAAAATTCAGAAAATATTTTAACAGAATTTTTTGAACCAATTAAAAATTTTAAAAGGATTGTTTTACAAGAATTTTATATGGAAATGTCATGGGACAATATTTCTGAACGCTATCAGAACAACAAATTTAAGTATTGGAATGGTTATGAATGGAACGAATTAGTTATTTCAGATGGTTTTTATACGTTAGAAAGACTTTTAGGTTAAATATGTGTTTATCATAGCAGATGAAAGTGAAAATTACTTACAAAAAATTTACGATTTAATATTTTCTTTTGTAAATAAATGAACGAACGTTCGAATTAAAAAAATACTTTTCGATAACTCTCGCAGTGCGTCTAAAAATAAAGAAAAATTTATGGAATATATTTCTCCTATTCAATTTGGTGAAATACAAGAAGAAAAGAAATTAGTAATCCATTTAGGAGAAAATTATGAAATTGATTTAACTGAAGGTAATTTTCATAAAGTTTTAGATTTTTAAGCAAAAAAATATAAAGAAAAGGGGCAAGTTGCTGAATATTTAGCCAACATGGAATATAAATCGGATGATAAATATGTTCACTGTGATATAATAGATGGTATGCAAATCAATAATATTAAGTCAACTTCTGTAATTCATACATCTATAAACACTAAGAGGCCTGGTAACAAAATTGTTCAAAAATTTGATAAACTGATGTTTTATAACGTGAAAGACCAAAAAGGTATTCAAAGAATTATATTGAGTATCAGAGATGAAGACGGAAAATTGTTAAATTTAAGAAACAGAAAGGTTAAATATGTGTTTAACATAGCAGATGAAAGTGAAAATTACTTACAAAAAATTTACGATTTAATATTTTTTTTTGTAAATAAATGAACGAACGTAGGTTATACAAGAATAAAAAGCGTCAGTCAGCTGACACTTCACAAAACAACAGCCTTACAAACCGACAAATTAATTAATTAATAATTTTGATGAAATTCACGAAAAAGTGAATGGGATAAAATATATCCCACCGCCCCTCATGGGGTTAAGGGGCGGCGTTATATATTATATACCACCTAGGATTAATCAGGATTTGCACCAGAAACATTTTAGGAAAATTTAGTTTTCTGACCTTTAGTGGAGAAAGTTCGTAAAATCATTTTTCCTTATTTTGAAATAAAATTTTCCTAAATTTCCGGTGGGAATTAAGCATTACACAAACGCAATTGCTTGCCCTTCAAGGGGTTAATCTTCATTTGTTACGTCACGAAATCAGTCCGGAAGCCTTGAGTATTGAGACGGTAATGGCTGATTACTTCCGGCGGAAACTTCCACCAGTAAATTTATATAGAAATTTTCTGTGTATTTAAAGCCCTTATTCATCCAAAATTCCAGTCATAAATAATGGAAGAAACAGATTTGCATTTTTACTGGTGTAAGTTTACTTTAGTGATAGTCAGGCCCTGTGTTTCCGCCATAGTGTGACAATCGGTGAAAAAAATTGACTGATTTGCCAGACAAACTGACACCAGTAAAAATAAATAGAAGTTTTTACAATATTTGTGAGAAAATATTTCCATGAATAAGACGCTTAAATAAGATAAAATTTTCTATTCAATTTTACTGGTAGGAAATTTGCTCCGACGTTATTCAGAAACTGTAGATCCGATTTTAAAAATGCAGCCGCCACACAGTGGAGTATCCGACCCAAAAACCTGGCCAAAAATGCAAAAATTAAAATTTCGTCAACAAATGTAAAAATCATATTTTTTTAATAGCGAACTATTTGGTGCATCGATCTATGTCTATTTTAGGAACCTGAGTTATATCCGGTGGCTTCTGGCCTCAGCTAAAGAGGAAGTTTATTTCTGAGAAGACGTAGTTTTTTTGTTGTTTTTTGGCATTGTTGTTATGTTTAACTATAATTTTTTTGTGGCTCAATGAATTGCTGAATTAAAACTAAACTAGGCTTACGTGTTTAACAAAGGTCAGAGCTTAGTGTTAATATCTGTGTTAATTTAAATAGCTTCGTTTTTTATGTAATAAAAAAACATTAAATCTGTAAAAGGGTTATTTTTAAAGCGTTTTTAGCTCTAATTTATACATATCGAAACTTTTTAAATATGTGCCGCGCTTTGCAAGGCCATGTTTGAATTATAATCGTATTAGTAATAGTGTTGAGTGTCAATTTCTGCAAAAACATCTTCCGTATATTGTTGGCATTTTTATAAAAAAAAAAAATAATTCTGGATGACTATTTAAATGCTCTGTTTTGCGGCCACCGCATTGAAGAGATAAGAACTACATATTTACTGGTGTATTGCAGGTTTTTAGCTCACAGGATATTACTGTAGAGCTACAGTAGAGTTTTGAACCTACATATTCTGTGTGCATGTATGTATGTACGTACATATGTATGTATGTAGGTGCGTAAATACGCACGCAACTCGATATCTTTTGATAGAAATATCCGATCGCCTTCAAATTGTATATACTTATTTATTGAAAAGGGGATCCCTAATTTGTTCTTGAGGCTCATGTGTATAATATAAGGAGAGAAATGAGGGTATTAACCCTTTCGAGGGCGGCGTCCTAAAAAAGGGACACTTAATTTTAATTCCAAAACTGACAAACTGCACCAAGAAAATTTAATTAAAATTTTCCTTTTATAATGTATGTGAAAATGAGCAATTTCATATTTTCTAATGACTCCGTTTATCAACTAAAAAGAGCAAGCCATACAGTAGCGAGACAATACAACGTCTGCTTCCAGCAAGGTCTGATGGTAGTCCAATAAAAGCCAAGAAGAGAGTGATGAAGAAGAGTTCTGAAGAATCATTTTAAAACTTGCAATATATTAAATACATTCAAAAACCAGCAATCTATACTATATAGACTCCACTTTACTGAACCTACTATTAAATATAACACTATTAAACATAAATTAAATGCAATAATTATTATTAATTGTAATTTAATTGTAATAAGCATTTTGTATATCGTAAAACTAAATACATTTAATTAAACATTAATAGTGAATAATACAAATCTATCAACAGTTACTTTCCACTTAAAAACAGTAAATAGTTAAGGTTACAAGTTGCTCAACTTCCAACTCTCTTCGGTAATGTTAAGTCAATGGACACGTGATTTATTCGTATTTTTAAAATATCTACTTAGTATATTAATATTTTCACTTCGTTTTTCTTTGTGCTCTTCTTAAATGATGACTCTTTTTTTTTTTTTTTTTTTTGTTAATTGTCAAAATATTTATAAAATGTATATTTATTATTATGTGAAATGTTAAAATCTTACACTTCGTCTGCTTTTAAGATATAAAATATTCAACTGAGCTGTGGATTTGTATGTATACTTCTTAGTATGCTAAAAGTTAGTCTAGTGAAACGTATAGCACAGTTAAAAATTTCCATTCAGCCATTTCCGTGAATAAACGGAAATGTACTTGAGAACTTTTCTGCTGCCCTGTATATGATATATAGAATGTATCCACACCAAGTAATTTTTTAAAAAAATTGTTCTATTTAAAACGCCTATAACAGACACAAACGCTTTTCCAGCAATTATTGGCCATAGATTTCAATAGTTAAATTTATTCTTTAGCCATATTCTTTTGTGTGTCCCTGTAAATGAACGATATATTCTATGCACACCATATTCTACAATAGGTGCCTTTGTACACGTTAGTGATGTATATAAATTGCAGCACGTTTAACCTTCCGTCTACCAGACGGGTCCATTGGACCCGACATGTACATTCAAAATATTTATTCAAACCAGAAATTTCTTCAAAACAAACTAAATGTATAAATCAGACAATAATAAGTTAAATAAACAAATTAAATAGTTTTAAGTAAAAATTCTGGTGTAGAATGTTTTTATAAAACTTGAGTAAAATTTCCGGTAGTTCTAGGGTTAAAAGTGTGAAATCATTAAAATACAGAGCAAACGATTTTATCACATAGACCATAATGTAAGGGAATTCTTTTGGGTGTCTCTGTAAATGAACCGTTAAGGCTATAGACTTCATTTACAATACCAAACATACCATAGTTATACCCAGTAATATCTAAGAATTTCAAGCCAATCGGACAATATTTACATCAAAAAATAATTTTGACCAGGATTTCGGGTCAAATACTCCAATGTGCGCCATCTTGTGACAACCCTCTCAGTTACTTTACTCGCAACTCGTAGACTGTAAACTATATGTCTCCTCCTCTTTGTTCCTAACTCCATTCGTCTCCTTTAACACTAGAACTCCCGGAAGGAGTCGATTCGACTCCGACCACATCATTAAATGTTCATTGTAACCAGAATTTTTTTCACAAAATAAGTTAAATTTAATCAATGCAGAATTGCGTTAGATATATTCGTTAAATAATTTTAAATAAAAATTCTGGAGCGAAACATTTTTATGAAACTTGTGTAAGATTTCCGGGCGTTCTAGTGTTAAAAATAAATATAAGGCAGCAGTGGTGGAAAATTTGCGCAGAGGAGGAGCCTATTGACGCCACTGAATTTTAGTAGTATTTTTCGCTTATCTAATGACAGAATTTCTGAGTTTTTTTAAGGTGAAGAATACTATGAAAATTTAGTGGTGTCAATAGGCTCCTCCTCTGCGTGAATTTTGCACCACTCTGGCAGCGAAATTTTGTTGTTTCATGTTTTATTTCTCCGGTTTTTAAACATGTTTTTGACCTACATCTTTAAGTGAAATGAAAATTTTAAAATGTAGACAATTTTATGCTGAACATTTTGGGTTTTTATTCATCTTCACAGGTATAAAATAAAGCCGTTACCATATTTTCCGTAAAACACTTTTTACGCCCAAAAATGGCTGTATAGCTTGTTAAAAATGGCCACCGCCAAAAAACTATATGACCAAAAAAATTTTTAATCATGTTTTTAAACTCAGAAAACAATGAAGAAAATTTGGTTATAAGATTAGAAAAATTAAAAATGTCGAGTGACACCACCTTGGTGATTTGAAATGGATTTGACCCCTTTTCAATTAATTTACTTGGGTTATTTGTATTGATTTTACATATTTGTGTCTGATTTCATTATGTCTGCTTGATTTTTTTTTCTTAAATGAATTTTTTTTTAATTTAATAATCGCCCAACTTTTTATTTGCTTACTATTTCTCATATTTTATTTAAAATTGTTTTCTTATTTATAACAAAAAAAGGGGCGGGGTGACAAAAAGAATTATGAAACATAGCAAGCATGAAATATATTAGGTCAACCGGGAAGTTCTCTCCGATAATGTTATTTCACGCCTACTTTTTAAAAATTCAGATTTCAAAAGCACTTGCAATAATGTAAATAGTCCCGGAGTAGTTGGTAGCGTATTAGGGCTGCAACCGGCGACTATTGTTTAAATCAATATCGCACCACTTTTTTAAAACAAAAATCTTTAAGATGTGCTTTCACAACATTCGCAAGAGAATTTTCTTTTAAATGGTGTCGCGAACAGAATATAAAAAGAGTCACCTGCATATGCCCTGCTTATTAATCCGGAGCGCGATGATGCCGAGTTCCTGGTAGCCCACAGTCAAAATAATGCGGGGTTACTGGTATCCCATACTCAAAACGACACGCGGTGTAAAGGGTTAATTTAGGCGAAATTTAGGGGAGTTTTAGCATTTCAAAAAAGTGGTGCCAATCAAGGAATCTGAATTGAAAAAAGTAGCCCACTGGCAACACTGCTTCGGGGAACATTTAGAAAAGTCTAAATCATTCTCTTGAGTTGTTTCTGTTACAACTTATTTTTCTTCAATTCAATTACTTTCTAATAAAAGATTATTTTATATTTTTTTTCAATGTTTTTCTTCTTTCTTCCTTGTTTCAAAGATCCTTCTTTTAAATTTTTTTAGCAACTTTTATATGAATGTTCCACATCAATAATAAATAATGTTTACAATTATGACTAGGGATTATTAATTTTAAAAGCAAAGATGGCACTGTATCAAGTACGAATTCTGAAATCGGTTTGGTTGCTCTACATATGACAAAATCATTCACGTATTGAAGGAAGACATGACTGGGTGATATCACAGAGGAAATATGCGAGCTTCAAGACCTGTTTCTTCGGAAAATACCAGCCCGATTTTAATGAAATTTTGAATCCCTATTCACTGAATTATGCTCAAGACTTATGGCACACAGTTTTTTTTTCCTGCGAATAAAACTTTTTTATATTAGAGCAATGGTAATTCTTTCGAAAATTTCTAATAGTAGGAGAGCTGTTGAATATTTTTGAGTAGGTATTTGAGGCACCCTGAAAATTTGTGCAACACTTCTTTTGTAATGCCTAAATACAAAATCGAATGTCTGGCTGAAGGATCGTGGCCCAAAACTGTGCCAGACACGTGTCAGGTGCCATTTAGCACTTGACACGTGTCTGGCACAGTTTTTGTGCCGACTAAAGTGTCTGTCATTTTCAAAATATTTTTTTCTGAGCATAAATATTTTTCTGCCTCAATCTCAGCGTGCCTCAAATACCTTTTTTGGGTAGTCAAAAAATGGCACTTGACACGTGTCTGGCACAGTTTTTGGGCCGACTAAAGTGTCTGTCGTTTTCAAAATATTTATATCTAAGTATAAATATTATTCTGTCTCAATCAAAGCGTGCCTCGGATACCTTTTTTTGGGGGTAGTTAAAAAATGGCACTTGACACGTGTCTGGCACAGTTTTTGGGCCGACTAAAGTGTCTGTCGTTTTCAAAATATTTATATCTAAGTATAAATATTATTCTGTCTCAATCTCAGCGTGCCTCGGATACCCTTTTTTTTGATAGTGTATTGTCTACCAGTTGCGAGTGAAGTAACTGAGGAGTTTGTCACAATATGGTGGCTGCTTTTTTGAAATCGGTTCTTCAGTTTCTGACTGCCGATAGGTCAAGCATCCCACCAGTAAAATTGAATAGAAGATTTCGTCTTAAAGAAGCGTCTTATTCATGGAATTTTTTTTCAAAAATGTCATAAAAATTTCTATTTGTTTTTACCGGTGTCAGTATGCCTTATAAAACTGTCGGTTTGTATCCATGGTTGTCACAATATGGCGGAAGCTCGGGGCCTAACTACCACCAAAGAAAACTACCAGTAAAAATGAAAAACTGTTTCTTCCACTATTTATGACTGAAATTTTGTAAAAATAAGGCGTTTAAATAAGTTTAAAATATCTATATAAACCTACTGGTGGGAGTTTCCACCGTCGATAAACAACCCCTTTGCTAGCGGTTACAGTTGAAGCTTCACTATTTTAAGGATATGTCAGTTCCTCTTTATTAATAGTTCCATGGTTAGGCCCTGCGTTTCCGCCATATTGTGACAACCATGGAAACAAACTGACAGTTTTATAAGGCATACTCACATCAGTAAAAATAAATAGAAATTATTACGAAATTTTTGAAAAAAAAAATTCCATGAACAACACGCTTCTTTAAGACGAAATCTTCTATTCAATTTTACTGGTGGGATGTTTGACCTATCGGTAATCAGAAACTGAAGAACCGATTTTAAAAAATCAGCCGCCATATTGTGACAACCTCCTCAGTTACTTCATTCGCAACTGGTAGACAATACACTATATGTCTCCTCCTTTTTATTCATAACTCCATTGGCCTAACTACCACCAAAGAAAACTCCTACCAGTAAAAATTAAAATCTGTTTCTGCCACTATTTATGACTGAAATTTTGTCGTAATAAGGCGTTTAAATAAATTGAAAATATCTATATAGACCTACTGGTGGGAGTTTCCACCGTCGATAAACAACGCCTGTGATAGCGGTTACAGTTGAAGCTTCACTATTTTAAGGATATGTCAGTTCCTCTTTATTAATAGTTCCATGATTAGAGCATGTTGGCTGTTCCAATCGCTGCATTGTATCAGCTTTAAACATGTTCTCCACAAGACGATCTGTATGCGGTCTGGCATTGTTATGCCTGTAAAAAAGGAATCAGCTGTTGCTGCAGTGTAAATTACGGCTTGAGGTCATAATTCTTGTGTGGGGAAAATTAAAAAAGCGGATTGGAGTTTATTCTTCCATTTATCGTCTACAGACAGATAGACAGAGGGTTAAGGAAAATTTTGCCTTTTTAAAATATTTTACGCACTTGACAGCTCTTACCGCTCTTTTTTGCAAAAAATTATTTCAGTCGCACGAAGCGCTCTTTTTTTTATGCGACCAACTGATAAATATTGAGATTTTTCTTCTCGGCTGATTTGAAAATTTTGGGATTTCATCATGTGACAGGTAGACAAAATTCACAATCCCCCCGTTCGACTGAAAAAAATTATTGTCTTCCCTCTCCCCCCACCCTGCCTTTTGCGATTGAAAGCTAAGAATTTTTTTCTTCAAAATTTTAAGCGATTTTCAGTGTTTTTTAAAAATAGTGTTGACTGTGGACTGTTTTGGCTGGGCTTAGCGTCCAGTAGCCCTTTTTAAATATTTTGCACATCCAACAACCCTTACTGCTCTTTTTGGCAAAAGGTTTTTCAGTCGTATGAGGCAGGTTTATTTTTTCTTTCTTGTGACCCCAGGTCAAAATTCTTGCTAGTACTAGCATCAGAAATATGCTAGTTTTTGCTATGTATTGCTTTGTCTCCTAGATTTTCATGCTAGTATATGCTTTACAATGCTAGCCAGCATCACATGCTATATAGCTATCTTACACAGTAATAGCATGAGAAGCTACATACAAGCACATTATGCTTGTTTGTTGTTTAAGCCTCTTCTAAAGCATGGTATGGTAGGTACCTTACCGTGCTATTATATGCTTTTTTTATGCTTGCCAGCATAATATGCTATGCAGCCAGCTTAGGGTAAAATAGCATGACAAGCTATGTACAAGCATTTTATGCTTGTTTGTTGTTTAAGCTTCTTCCAAAGCATGGTGTGGTAGGTACCTTACCGTGCTACTATATGCTTTTTATGCTTGCCTGCATAATATGCTATGCAGACAGCTTAGATAGAAAAAGCATGACAAGTTATGAACAAGCACGTTATGCTTAGTTGCTGTTCAAGCGTCTTCCAAAGCATGGAGGGTTAGGTACCTTAATGTGCTAATATATGCTTTCTTATGCTTGGCAGCATAATATGCTATGCAGCCAGCTTATTAAGAAATAGCATGACAAGCTATGTACAAGCATTTTATGTGCTTATTTGCTTTTTAAGCTTCTGCCAAAGCATGGAGAGGTAGGTACCTTTACATGCTATTATATGCTTTTTTATGCTTGCCAGCATAATATGCTATGCAACCTGCTTTGATAGAAAACAGCATGACGTACTATGTGCCAGTAAGATATGCTAATTTGCTACACAAGTCTCTTCCCAGTAATGATGAGGTAGGTACTTAAATGAAGAATTGTGTTCTTGTTATTGCTTGGTAGCATCAAATGTTTATTATTATTTTTTAAATAATTTATTTATTTTTGTTTAGTTTTAGTTACTCGAAAGTATAAATTTTACTATGTTTTTTGAAAATAGAAGAAAAGGAAATTTTAATTATAAATTAAATTATTTTTTCAAATCCAGGGAGAGACAATAGCTCTCTTTACCTCCCCCCTCCCCCCAAACAGAAAATTCTTAGTTTCTCTTTTATTATAAGCTAAGAGAAAAGATTAAATTTCAATTTCTTTTTCAAAATCGGAGAAAAAAATTAGTTTCATTTCAAATTCGAGGGAGGCTTAATGGATCACCTAAGCCCTCTTCCCTTAACGGAATATTCAGGAGTTTGTTTTATGGAGGTTTCACTGTACATTGCAATTTTTCAAGATGTAAAATATAACTTCTATTTTTTAAAAATAATTTCTATGGGGGTGGGTTAAATTCTATGAGGGATTTAGCTTCTATGAGAGTCTTCTAGAGGCGCCCTCCCCTCCCTCCCCCCCCCCCGCCGCCTATAAAAGAATTTTTCTTCTGTTTCTCAGAATTTAAATATTCTAACTTACTCGAAAAAAAAATGCAGTAAATCTTTAAAAAATGTAGAAAAAGAAAATTTTGTTCATTAAAATCTAAAATCCCGGCTGGTCCTCCCCTGAATTCAATACTGTCTTAAATCACCCATTTGAGATTAGTTTTTAACATCTAAATATCAAAAGAAACATAACTAAAAATTAATTACCAAAGCGGATATAGAAGAGTAACTCCCCCCCCCCCCCCAACAGAAAATTTTAAACTGATCTCCCTCTTACTGTTAAATTATTTTAGGTTATCTGTAAATTATAAATCTTCTATATCTTTAAAAATGGGAGAAAAATAAAATTTTGTTTATTAAATTTCAAAAGCTGGGAGGCGGGAGGTCTGTGTCACCGCCACCTGAATTAAATACTGCCCCTTGAACACTCCCCCCTCTCCTCCCCCCCCCCCCCCCCGAATTGGAAGAAAATTCCTCGCTGAACTTTCTCGTAGTATTTAATTCTGTTAAGGTTCTCAAACAGATTAAATTTGCTATGTTTATTAAAATCAGAGGAAAAATATTATTTTGTTAAATTTAAAAATCCAGGGGCGGTATATTTCCTTTTTCAAACCACTACAACGTAAATTCAATACTGCCTTCGTCCACCCGTTTTAGATAAAATCTAAACACATAAATCTAAAAAAAAAACTGAAAATTAATTTCTATAAAGGATTTATTGGGAAAAAGCGCCCCCCCCCCTCCCGGTTTAGATAAAATTTTAACACATAAATATTTAAAAAAACTGAAAATTAATTTCCGTGAAGGATTTTTGGGAAAAAGCGCCTCCCCTCCACTCCCCCATCATAAAATTCTTAGCCGTTCATTCTCTTAGTTTTTAATTATTTCAATTATACAAAAAAAAAAAAAAAAAAAAAAAAAAAAAATCCGTACATTTAAAAAAAAGAATTTAGTCAATTAAATTTCAAAATTCAAAGAGCACTGTTTCATGTAAGAAATAAGTTCATAACAATCAAATTGAAAATATGTACAATAGACCCCCCCCCCCCTAACCAATAAGGACTAATTTTTTAAATCTTAACCCCATCCTAAATTAATAAATTCTATCCTAAATACACTTCAAAATCTTTTATTTTTCTGCAACAAATAATTATAACCATATTCAAACCATTCATTAAGCAAAGAAAATTCCACTAATGAAATATAATAATCAAGCCATATTCTAATTATCCATTAAACATAGAAAAAACCATAATAATATATTAACATTATTAATTGAAACTTGGAGGATGACAGCATCGATAAATTCTATGTCTTATGAAGAATCTTATAATAATCGATACACTTCTATCTTATAAAAATATAAACATACAACAGAATCAGCTCTTCACCCATTACCCGCATTTAACCCATTTGTGCCTGAATTTTGGTTTTCACAATTTTTTTGGTAAAATCACTTTAAAATATTGCAAAATGAACTGGAAAAATACTAAAAAAAAAATAAGCTTAATTTTTTTTTTTTTTTTTTTTGTATTTGTTTGATAAAATGTAAAAGAACTAAATATGAGTATTTCTAGTAGAATAATATGCATAATTATATATTTTGCCTATATTTATATTTAAATTTTTTAAAATTGTATATTATGTACTATAATTAGTATTTTAATGAACTACAAAAAAATATATATATTTATTTCTTTGCATAGACTAATAATGTTATAACTATTATAAATAATTAAATAAGAATAATCGTATTGTGACTTAAAAACAATTTATTTCATAAATATCTTCAAAAAGATATTGCATAAATAACTGTTTCCTAAATTTCTAACAAAAATATGTGCCCATTTGTGTCTAGAACCCTATATTTTGTACATTACAAAAATGCATAAAAAATAGGGTTGAACATTTAATTTCGCAATTTAAAAAAAAATACGTATTTCAAAAAAGTCCACAAGCTAAGATTATAACTTGCGATTTTGCGTCCATGATAGAAAAAATATAAATAAACTTACTTTTTACATTTCGCCCTCTTGAAAAATTAAAAATCTATAAACACCGAAAAAGCCTTAATTTAAGCAAATAAATATCCACCTCGTGCTGTCATATCTCGGTTATAATTAAAGCCATTTATAAATAATGATTTCATGCAATTTTCATGTTATAAAGAAGAAGAAAATTATACAAATGCATTAAAATTTGAAACGTCCCAAAAATGGGACGCTAGGCATAAATGGGTTAAAATCGTGTACAAACACGACCCCAGTGGCGAAGTAAGTAAAGCATCTGGCTTCCAAACTGGATATCATGAGTTCTGTCCTTCTCAGGGGAAAAGAAAAGCCGACCTAAGTTACCCTTCTAAAAGCTGTAGGTACTTCAGAAATTCTCCAAAGATCGCGCCACCAGTGTCATTTTTTTCTAACCGGGAGAACAACAAAAAATAAAAGCAAGTGATGCTGAAGAATTAATGCTAGAATAGCAAAAATTAAAAGCAAGTGATGCTAGAAATGTAATGCCAGCATAGCAAAAATTAAAAGCACGTGATGCTAGAAAATTAAAAGCAACTGATGGTAGAAATGTAATGATAGACTAGCAACAAAAAAAAGTTTCTGTTGCTGGTGAATTACTGCTAGAAGGCAGAAATGGAGGATATTCCAAATATGGGTTCGAGGCTGAAAAAAAGTCACGTGATACCGGTAATTTACCCAAGGAACTTCTAACTGATAAGAAACGAAGATACTTCTGCTTTGCCTCATGAACTGTTTCATTGGCTAGCGGGGATTTAATCACACGTCTACGGAGCCTTCCCTTCTTTACGCTGGAAGTTTTTACCTTGACCACGTGATCAAAACGGAGATGGAATATCCTCCATTTCAAGCAAGTGGTGGTCTTGATTGTTGATAGGCCAGCAACATATTCAAGCAACACAAGCTGGAATATGTTTACTGGCCAAGCAGTAAAGTGTTCCAATACACACCATGACTTGCTGGGAATTATGGTGGAACCAGCAAATGTGTTATGGTAGTTAACTTTGCTGAGATACAGCATTTAATGCTTGTCTAGCAAACAAATACCAGCATGAATTTCGACCTGGGACTGACTGATAAACTTTGAGATTTATCTTCGCAACCGATTAATGAATTTCGTGAATTTCGCGTACAGCTTAAAACCTCTATCAACTCTCAGTATTGGATATCCAATATCGTGTCAGTGGGATTTGAATAACGTGCATTATGAAACGATCGTGTTATAATAGTGTTGAATATAGAAAAAAAAGGGCCGTCGGGCGGGGATTTTATTTTTAAAAAAAGGCACGTTGCTTTAAAAAATGGCACTCTTTTGTCCTGATCAAAAAACATATTTTAAAATGGTTTGTTTAGAGTCTCCTTTTATCACTAAAATTTTAAAATATTTTCCCGAAAGACTGGCAAATTTTGCGACATATTCCCGCATCTAGTCGAAGAATTTCAAGATATTTTATTACGACCATTAAACGAACGTCGCATTTTTTTCTCAATTGGCAACACTTCGAATATTCTGAATTTGTCCCTGCCACTTGGTGAAATTCGCGGGATGCAACTGAAAATTGTGTGAATGTTTTCACACAATTTTCAGTTGCATGGATGGACGGATTGTTTTTATTTTTTCCAATTAGATTTTTTTTCTCTTGGGTTTGGTTGACAATTTTTTTTTCTCTTGCGACCAATTGACAAATTCTACCCCCCACCCCCCTTCTTTCTCTGCAAATTATTTATTTCCTTATTTTTTTCCCTCGTCCGATTGACGAGATTCATATTTTTTTGTTTTCATATTTTGCAAGGAAATTAGCATAAAAGATACATAAAAAAGAGCAGTAAGTATCATCGCGCACATGTGTAGTTTGAATAGGGCTGCAGGGCATATAAATTAGACAAGTCAAAGAAGAGCCACTAGACACTATGCTGAGCCATATTGACCTAGCGTTAACACTATGCAAAGGAAATTATTCTGGTGAATCGATAAATGACATGTAGATAGCTGATTTCTTCATTAGTACAATATAATTGTAGGTAGTGCAATATAATTGTAGGCTTTAAAGTTTAAATTTTATTTTACGATAAGCAATTAGACTTTTAAATGAAGCAATTTCTTTCAATAAAATGCAAAAGTAAAGTAAGGTTAATTAAATATGAGTTTTAAGTTGTGCGTTGACTAAATTTATTTTTTTTATAAGTATGTGTTTTAGAAGAAAATTGTGAAAGAAAATTTGTTTGATATAAAGTTTGTCATGTTTTACATTTAGTTTGCTTGCGATTTTTAGGCCAGAAAAATTGTGTTATAAATAAATTTACATAAGGAATAGAATGAAATACGACACACTTTAATAAATATTTTTTCTGGTTCGTAGCGTGCTTATTTATTGCAGAAGATATCGGTACAGTTTTAAAGAAATTATCAATAAGTTGGAAAGTATAAAATTCGGTAACCTATTATAAAATTTAAAGAATTTATCTGCTTTTTATTGAAATTTTTAGTGAGTCTATTCTTTTTTTCTAAATAAGCATATTATTTTAATTACATATAATTGTACCATTGATTATTTTTATAACATTATATCATTGTTGTTGTACTGTGAAAATTCGTTGGAAATTTAATTTAAAAAATATATGTTTTAAATCAGATCATTGAAATATTTCATTTATTTTCGGATTTATCTACAGTTATTTTTATATTAAAGCACTGTAAATAAAACTATACACTTCAGGTATATGTAATAGAGTTATGGAAACTCCATAATATAGATAAAGCTAAAAAGCTTTTTTTAATGTTTCTTATGTTTCATTAAAATTGTTTCCTTAAGCTTCTTTTTATATGCTCATATTCCCATTTTTCAATTAGCGTCATTAAAAAAGGACACTTTTTCGTCGTACCTATTTATTAAAAATAAGGTATTTTTTACGCTTTATATTTAGATTAGAAAACGAATTTTTTCATTAATTTTTGAGATAATCTTGAACCAAATGGTTTTATTTTCATCTTCTTGAAAAGAAAAAATAATAAAATCGCCTTGAAAGTGTAAACATACTTATTAAAAATATCCCATTTTCCATAAGAAGACTTCACTTAAAAAGCACAGTTCGTTCTCATATCATGAAGAAGAAAGCATGTTCTGCAGGGATTAGTTTGTTTATCTTTAATAATTTTCATTCCATAGATGAATCTTAAAGATGCGCTTGTGCATTAAATAAAAAATGGTTATTTTTTATTTACATTGTAGGGCAATATATGCGCGTATGCGAGGATATAGTTAAATAAATGAATAAAATAAAAAAAAGTATGTTAATAAATTAAAATAATAATTCACATAAAAATTGGAAAGATTTTCAAAAAATGTAACATTTTTTTTTCGTATTCGCCTTTTTTACACAACGATATGTTTACTATTTTACACTCAAAACATCTCGCTATTTCTTTAGTACTTATTATATCCTTATTTAATTAGAATTTTCTGTAATTAAATAAGGCAAAGATTATTTTAAAAAAAATAGTGGTATTCAATGCCCGTAAATCATTAAATTTACAGTCGGATAAAAAACAGAATTAGGTGTAAGAGGGTTCGTTCGGTAAGGTAATCATTCCAGGAGAACTACCAATTTTTTTTTTTTTTTTTTTTTATAGAAAAAGAAATCTAGGTTAACACTTTCAGGGGCAAGGTACTTGCATTCGTAAAATATTAAAATAATTGAATGATACTAGTATTTACACGAAAATTTATTTCTAAAGATGAAAAAGTATATTTTCGCGTATTTCATAAAGCTGAAATTTTCATTGAAAATTCTGGTGCCAATGTGCCAAATAGGAATTATATTTAGGTGATGCCGTAGCGGCATCACCGTGCTTCAAGAGGATAATACGCAAAATTTTGCTAAAAAGGTAAAAAGTGAAAAAAGAAGTGTTCAAGGACAGAGCCATGAAAAATGCAATTTTTTGTGGTTCTTATTTATCTTAATTTATTTAAAAAACAATCTGGTGTGAATCATGTTTATTTGAAATGGGACAGGTTGACACAATTTTACGGAACTTTGTTGATTATCCGTAAGTTAATTATCGGTTATTATTTGTACCTATAATTTCACGGTTAGAATTTCATAAATATATTTATATACATATAAAGAAATAATATCGATGAAAGGTAGGTTGGTAGAGGAGGCGATATATCACGTAAGTTTAAGAATATTGCCGATCCGTCAGTACATATTGTAGTAGAATGAATGCTGGATAGCAGTTAATATTTGAAAGCCAGCAGATGAGTAGCGTATAATGAAATAAGCAGCATTTGGCATTGCCGCCGAATTAATATATTAAAAGCAGTCGTCAATTCGATGCATAATAATATGGCTGCAGTCGTGTAGTGGCTGAACAAGGCAATGAGTAAAATCTGTGGATGTTACTGCGATATGCGAAATCAAGGCGATTCATATCTCCATTGTTTTATTAAGTAAACATCGTAGAACAGAGTAGTCCACATATTATTGAAAAGGGAAGTGCCATCTCGAAAGCAATGAGTTGACATAAGATCACATCATATTCTTAAAATACAACGAGCATAACTATTTGAACAAATGCTTAGGGTAAATCATTAGAATACACGATGAGTCGGATGCACAGCCAGGGGACTGTTTATACATTGTAAACTCGAGAAAAATCTGTCGGAATCTAGCGTGCATCTGCTTTTTGTGTGACATGCGGAGAAATAAAAATCATGACTTAGCGCGCGCTCTGGCCAGTGCGAGAATAAGGGATATGCGTACTGTCTACATCACGACCAATGAGGATGATCTGAAGCGGACGCATTTTATAGTAAATAAACCCCAAGGCGCGAAGTTAAACTCTGAATTAAAAAAATGGCTTTAGAAAAAACATTCGAATTCACAGAAGTGATCGTAAATCATGATATAATTTAGAATAATTAAAGGGTTATACTTAAGTAAATCGGGCAAGATAATAATTAACTTAAGAGGAATTTAATAGAATTAACGACAGATAGTATTAAAGAACAAGGGATTAGTGAATATGGTGGTAATTTAGCATAAAACACGGAAATATCGCGAAGGAAGATTTACTAATGCAATATATAGTACTTGTTTTATTTTTATTTATATCTAAATAGTTTTAGTTTTAGTTTTAAGGGTATTGAGATTATTGCTTTTACCGATGAGACCATCATATCCTCTTTCGCTTCATTGCGAAAAATTGTTAAATAAAAAACAAGTGGGTAAGTGTGATCACAGATCGCACACAGGGTTTCGTTTAATATTCCTTTCAAAACACTTTATCCTTTTGAAAAATCTGTTAGTTCCACATTTCGCAACCTGGGGTGCACTCTATTCTAAACAAACCTCTATCCGAACGAAACCCCGTTTTACATACTATCCGTAGATATATTAGTCGAGGGGATTGGGCCGATAGCACACGAGATAAGTAGGCACCCCTGACGGTAAAAAGTGGAACTAAAATATGTAAGGCTATGGTGCATAATATGAAAGAATGGTCAAAGAGGTGTCGGCAAAAGTTGGAAAAGTGCCCCCCCCCCCCCTGTAAAAAGGGCGGAGGTTAAAAAAATTGCTTAAAATACTCAAGTTAGAGCCCGGAGGAGTAAATAATATAAGATTGTTTGAAAATTTTATGATTTGTCGTGTGGTCTGAGGTATTCAGCTATGCGTATGCAAAAATTCTTGTCTCCAATTTAATTAGGGGCTCTCTTAGAAAGAATTGCTTAAAATACATATGTGTTAGCTCAAAGGGTTAAACGTAAGACTTTTTCAAGATTTTATGATTTGTCGCCTGGACTCAGGTGTTCTGCTATAAGTATGCAAAATTTCAAATCCCCAATTTAATAAGGGGCTCAGTTAGAAAGAATTGCTAAAAATACGCATGTGGGAGCATAAAAGGTTAAATGTACGACTTTTTAAAATTTTTATTATTTGTCGCATGATGGTGTTCAGCTATAAGTATGCAAAATTTCACGCTTCCAACCTAAATATGGTCTCACTTAGAGGAAGTATTGTTTAAAATACACATGAGCGATCCAAAAGGGTTAAATGCACGACTTTTTCAAAATTTTATGATTTGTCATTTGATGTGAGGTGTTCAGCTATAAGTATTCAAAATTTCACGCCCCCAACCTAAAAAGGGGGTCACTTTGAAAGAATTGTTTAAAATACACCTGGGGAGCCCAAAGGGTTAAATGTACGACTTTTTCAAAATTTATGATTTTTCGTTTGATGTGAGGTGTTCAGCAATAAGTATGCAAAATTTTACGCCTCCAACCTAATTAGGGCTCACTTAGAAAGAATTGTTTATAATGAACATGTGGGAGCCCAAAGGTTTAAATGTACGACTTTTTCAAAATTTTATGATTTGTCGTTTGATGTGAGGTGTTCAGCTATATGCATGTAAAATTTCACGCCTCCAACCTAATTAGGGGCTCACTTAGAAAGGATTGCTTAAAATACACATGTGAGACCCCAAAGGGTTAAATTTACAACTTTTTCAAAATTTTATGATTTGTCTTTTTATGCGAGTTGTTCAGCTATAAGTATGCAAAATTTCACGTCTCCAACCTAATTAGAGGCTCACATAGAAAGAATTGTTTAAAATACACACGTGGGAGCCCAAAGGGATAAATGTACAAATTTTTCAAAATTTTATGATTTGTTGTTTGATCTGAGGTGTCCAGCTATAAGTACGCAAAATTTCACGCCTTCAACCTAATTAGGGGCTCACTTACAAATAATTGTTTAATTTACACTTGTGGGATCCCAAAGGGTTAAATGTACGACTTTTTCAAAATTTTATGATTTGTCGTATGATGTGTGGTGTTCAGCTATAAGTATGCAAAATTTCACGCCTCCAACCTTATTAGTGGCTCACTTAGAAAGAATTGTTTAAAATGCACATGTGGGAGCCCAAAGGATTAAATGTACGACTTTTTCAAAATTTTATGATTTGTCGTTTGATGTGAGGTGTTCAGCTATATGTATGTAAAATTCCACGCCTCCAACCTAATTAGGGGCTCATTTATAATGGATTGTTTAAAATACACATGTGATACCCCAAAGGGTTAAATGTAGAACTTTTTCAAAATTTTATGAGTTGTTGTTTGATGTGAGGTGTTCAGGTATAAGTATGCAAAATTTCACGCATCCAACCTAATTAGAGGCTCACATAGCAAGATTTGTTTAAAATACACATGTGGGAGCCCAAAGAGTTAAATGTACGACTTTTTCAAAATTTTATGATTTGTCGTATGATGTGTGGTGTTCAGCTATAAGTATGCAAAATTTCAAGACTCCAACCTGTATAGTTTCTGAGAACGAGCTCTGTGACGGAAACACAGACAAAGGAGCGAGACGAATAGGGTTTCGTCAGATGAACGCAACCCTAAAAACTAAAAAATAAGATATTGCTGGCTCATAGAACATGGTCAGTACCACGTTCCTAAAGCAAGATCTGATCACCTGTTCTGTAAATCCTCTTATATTATGTGTCGATTTGCTTACATAAATATCCATAATCGTGAAGACTGTCTTATATTTGTCAACATTACCTTAAAAGGCAAAAGAAAAAAATTCAATAAAACAACGCCGGAAAATGTATCATTCGGATTTAAGTTATCGGTTGTTTTTTCTTGAAATGTTGGTCGTAAAAATAATTTACGAATAAACGTTAGACGATGTTAAGGACTCTCGTGCTTACATTAATAAATATTTCAGATGTTATATTTAAAATTTTAGGCTTAAAGTCATTGTGCATAAATGTGATGACCCTTAAATGATATAATGTACTTGTACTTAAAACCTTACGGCAAGAATAGTATATAAATGCTATATAGTGAGACATCCGAACTTTAGGAACAAAACTCGAAATATTTATCTACGTTTAAAACGTTTTCTGTCACAGTGTTGCCAGATGAGCTACTTTTTGTTTAAATCAGATTCTTGATCGGCACCACTTTTTTGAAATGGTAAAATGTGCCTTATTTAATGACGTATTAATTAAGACAAAAACAAACTGAATTTTACCGTTTCAAAATAGTGGTGCCAATCAAGAAATCCGAAAAAAAAAAAAAAAACTGTGGCACTCCGGGAGTGCCAATAGAAGTGAAAACTTCAACAATTACGTGTGTTGAGTCAATAAATTAAGAATTTCAAGATGATCTTCCAATAGTGTTTTCTTTTACCGCGTACTTAAACATGTGTTTGAAATATAAAAATACTCATTTTTAAAATTTTTAATTTAAAAAATGGCATTTTCTAATACTGTCAGTGAACCGTAAGAAAATGGTAACGTTCCGCGTATATTCCGGGATCGTTTTCCCTTTTCATAAGTTTTTGTAATAAGAAGTTATAATTTCCTTTTCTGAAATATTCCTACTATTCGTATGTACTGGTGACATTTAACTTGCTGGCAAGCACTTTCGCCACCAATGTATCTGTTCATTTCACAGAAAGTTTACATATTTTTCAGTAGAACGTTCCAGGATAATTTAGAAAATGTTAAGTTAGTTTTAAAACTTTTCTAGCGTTCTTTAAAATAAGGACATACAGCGCAACGGAAATTCACTCCCCCGCAAACACAATTCGCTTGGCAGAACGCGTTTCAAAATGAGGTTTCACCAGGATTCGTACGGGTCCTTGTATTTCCCGACTAAAAAATTCGTAGGTACCAGTATTTTGTTATAGAAAATCGCCCCTTAAATAAGTAGATTTATTGTTTTATTAAAATACTGATAATTCGCCTTGAAAATAACGGTACCCGTACGAACCCTGTTTCACGGAAAAGGGGCTTGTTTTTTTCCCCCCGGTACCAGCAAAAAGTTAGGGTCACAGGAATAATACATATCTTAACAATGCTTTATTGTAAACTAGTGGAAAAATAAATCTTTATTCGTTAGTAAAATCCTGCAAAATTATTACGTCGTAAACAATTTCGAAAATTGTTAAACATTTTACATTTCATAAAAGGAATCTGTATTTTGTGAATCAGGTGTGGCGAACCCGTTGGCAGTGGGCAAACTGCCATTACCAGGGTTCGTACGGATGCTTGAATTTCACGACTAAGAAATTCTTCTGTACCAGTATTTTTTTTATGTAAAATCTCTCCTGAAATAAGGTGAAATTTGGTCCGTTTAAACTAGATTTAATTTTCTAAAAAAAAAAAATTCTGATATTGGGCCTTGAAAATAACTGTACTCGTACGAACCTTGCCTATTTCTGAAGTCCAACATATTTCATGACTGAAATTGTGGAGCTAATGTTTTAAAAAGAAAAAACAGAATACAAGAAATGCTGTATTTCTTATAAAAAAAGCTTCAAAGGAACAAACGTCTTTGCCATATACGTGGTACTTTATCATTTGTTTTTTAGTCTAAAGGTTAAAATGTTTTTCTGCTTTCAAATATGCTTACGATGTGAGGTTTTTAATCTGCTTATGTAAAACTTATTAGCCACCAGTTTCCAATAAAAGCAATATTGAAATATAAATTATGTTTACATGCTTACTTTCGCTGTCAAAACTGCGTACGTATTAAGCGTTCTATCTTAAATGGGAGTGGTCACATTATTTAAGGTCACGCGTCTCGTATCGGATGGGGTGAACTACAGGAAGATGCCTAACTGTTTTCTTACTTCACGCCACTAATATTGTAATTTTTTTTTTTTTTTTTTACCTTGATTAACCCTCTCGCCGCGCAACCCGAGATACACTCGGGCACATTGTTGCCAGATGGGCTACTTTTTTTAAAGTCAGATTCTTAATTGGCACCACTTTTTTGAAATGGTAAAACGTGCCTTATTTAATGACATATTAATTAAGGCAAAAACAAAGTGAATTTTACAGTTTCAAAAAAGGGGTGCCAATCACGAAATCTGAATTAAAAAAAAGTAGCCCACTGGCAACACTGCTCGGGCATGCATTTTTCAGTCTAATTAATGCTATTTTGTTATTCCCACCAGTTATTTTTTAGCGAATACTTTGTCGGATTTTACCCGGGAATGTTCGCGCATATCCAGGATATGAACGATTAACACTTTCCCACCAATAAATTCAAACAAAAATCTTCATGTTATTTAATCGTTGACAATGGTCACAAATTCTGCTCTAAAACAATTTGAAGATTACTTTTCGAAAATTAATGGTGATAAATGTTAAAATTATGAGCACTCTGGGTATGACATACCCTGCGCGAGCAATCCCGGGTTAATCAGGACATTTTCTTCCATTACGATCATGAAAAAATTCTGCTTTAAAGAACCGGTAATAAAAGTTTAAAAATTCTGTAAAAGACGCTCATCGCGAAAAATTACTTACGCAGAGAGAGGGTTAATAGCTGAAAAGTCTCTCCTTAGATAAGGCGAAGAAAACTTCGTTGTGTCCACTGCATCTGGACACCACCCCTTTCTCGCTACGCCTTTAATTTGCAATAAATCTGGTAAGCAAGATTCATATTCCATGAGTGACTAAAGATTTAGAAAATATGCGTAGATGGTAGATATTCTGTCATATATGACGTCACACTAAAAGCCCGCGTATGTGGATTATCAACCCCGTGCACAAGATAGCGCAGCTGTGTCAATCTACGCCTAATTTCAGCATTAACTTTGTACGCTCAATATGTACGCAGTTTTGGTTCACGCTTGCCAAGGTCTTGTGTGTTCCTTGAGCTCAAACGGTACCTTACCCAGATGTGGTTTGCTATTGCGTTCTGAAAATGCAGCCGTTGATGCGTTGTTATTGCCGGACTTTCGTTTGATTGACCCGTGAACGTAAATATCCGTTATTTTCATGTGACATTCTTACGTTTTCGTACTTTTCTGAAGCTAGTCCATCTTCTGTATTTGAAAGACATTTATTAAAAATAGTATGGTAAACAATTCAAAATCCTACGAAAAAGCGAAAAACCGTAGAGTCAAATTTTACTGCATGTTTAAAAAAAGAGAATGTTTGGAAAAGCAGCGTCAAAAAATCAAAAAGAGAGAATAATTAAAGCGTAAAAAATCAAAAACGGCATTTCAAAAACAAAATTCATTAATACTAGAACATTCACTTGGTGTCAATTCGACACCAATCAAATGATAAAATGTCGATTCGAACCAGAATTCTTTTCGTAAAATCAGAATTTTAAAGAGAGAAAATTCAGTTAAATAAATAAGTCAAATAGTTTTAAATAAAACTTCTGGTTTGAAATGTTTTTATTAAGGTTTGGTAAATTTTCCGCACGTTCTAGTTTTAAAACCTGAAGTCAGTTACTGAAACAATTTGGAAGTAAAACTGCAACAACCTAAACCGTAATCGTATATAGATCCATACCATACAGAAATCAAAAAGAAAAATTGAGACCTACAAGGAAGAAGAAAATCGAAAATCACTTAAAAGCAAACTGAAAAAGAAAAGATTTGTTAAAACTCGTTGTACGAGTCATTCATAATTTACTTCTTGTTTTATCGATGGTCAAAGTTAAAAGTCTGTTAAATGTGGATTTTGAGGTATGCATTATTTACGTATAACGTATTCAAGATTATGTACCGTTATGCTTTTTAATTTAAATTATTAGTTTATTCAACTGCTCAATAATACGCTATTCAGCATTCAATTTTAAGTTTTGCAACTCTTTATTAATTAATTAAACTATGTGTAACAATTAAATGAATATTTTAAGATGATCTGACATGTATAAAGCGTATTTTCACATTTAGGACATTGGAAGTCTCATTTAGGATTTCACTACCGTAAATGCGACAAAAATAACTTAAATACGACAATGGTATATTGTTGGCTTATAGTAAAAATAACGATTCAATTTTTACGAAAAACTTATTTTTAACTAAAGGCACAGTATTCAATAATTTTCTATTTATAAAATATATATTTATTAACAAAATACCAAAATTCCCTAAATGTGACAAAACTATAAAGAATCACGTCGCATTTAGGCACAATGACCTTAATTGAAAATAGCTTTTTTCATTCGCCAGTGTAAATAGAGAAATACGCTTGTCTTAACTTTAATCTTAAATTTTTGGTCTTTGGAATTTAAACATTTGGTTAAACTTTTTTTGAAATGTATATTACTTTTTATGTACAAACTTATTCCTGCAAGTTAGGTAACCTAATATGAAAATTAAAGAACTTATCTCAGTTTTATTTATTTATTGAAATATTCATTGGATCTGAACTTTTTTTCTAATTAAGTATATGATTTTAATTATACAGGGTGTTTCTAAACTCATGGTACAAACATTAAGGGTAGGTAGAGCACACAGTAATAATCATTTATTGAATAGGAATGTATGGAACCAAGAGATGCATTAATGTAAAAACACCAGGAGAGCAATTAGGCACCTTACTGATTTTCAAAATGTCTCATTCATATCAGAAAATTTTTATGCCATCCTTTTCTTGACATTTCATAATTACTTAAAAAAAATTCTTCTTTGAAAATTTTTGGTATGAAATGGAAATTTTTGAATAAAAAAAAAGCGCAAAACTGGCAAACTTATCAAACGAAATACATGAATAAAAAAGATAAAATGTTTATTTACAATGTAGTTTACAAGTAAATAATAATGCATACAATAATATTAAAATAAGTGTTCAAAATTGCCCCCACCAACTGTGATACATGCTTGGCAGCGTCGGTGGAACGATTTGCGTACGCTTCTAAAGATGTCAGGCATTTCGCGCACACGTGCAGCAGCTTGGGGTATGCGAGCTACTGGATTTTCGTGTGAGTCAACTAGACTCTCATAAATAAGACTTTTCAGATGTCTCCATAAAAAGAAATCAAGGCTCGATAAATCGGGAGATCGCAGTGGCCAAGAAACTGGTCCACCACGCCCAATCCATCGCGTCCCAAATGTGGCATTCAGGTAACTGCGCACATCAGTGGTGAAGTGCGCGTCCGCTCCATCATGTTGAAACCATATCCGGTTACGCATGGCGATCGGAACATCTTGCAGCAGTTCTGGTAAAACCTGATGCAAAAAAATAAGGTAACAGCGACCATCCAGCCTCTTTTGTAGTAGGTATGGGTCAATCAAATAATTATTAACAATACCCGCCCACTTATTCACAGAAAATCGTTGTTGATAAGCATCTGGCCGCGTTGCATGTGGATTATTGGTTGCCCAAAGATGGAAATTGTGCGCATTAAATACACCCTCGGATGTAAATACTGCCTCATCTGTAAATAGAATATGAGCAGTAAAGTCTGGCTGCAATACATGTTGCTGCAAAACCCACTGGCAAAAGTTCAACCGCAGAAGATAGTCTTCCGGATTCAAAGTTTGTACACGTTGAAAACGGAAGGGATAAATCTATTCTCATTTAACAATCTCCAAACGGTCGGATGAATCACACCTAAATTCTGTGCAACAGCTGTTGTACTTGATTCGGGCCTTTCACTCACAAAATTCAAAATAATTTCTTCCAGGCTTGCACTGCGTACAGCTCTTTCTCGCCCAGGTTCCTGTCTGGTGACCAGGGATGTAGTGCAGGGTATACGCGGGTATACGCCGTATACCCTCTGGATTTTTTTAAGGAGTACCGTATACCCTCTGTTTCTCATGAAAACTACAGTATATACAATCTAGGGTATACTCTATGCCTTGAGCGTATACCCTCTGCTTAGAGCGAATACCCTCTGTCTTTTTTACGACTACATCCCTGCTGGTGACGTGAAAAGAACCTGTTTCGGAAAGCTGACGGTGTAAGGGCTGAAACATTCTATGATCAGGCATTCTTCTGCGAGTAAACTGCTCCTGATACATTCGTTGGGCAGCTCTGGCGTTACCATTTGCACGACCATACATGAAATACATGTCGGCTTTTTCGGAATATGTAAAGTCTTCCATGACGAACGATAGCACAATTAAAAATGGCGATTTCTTCTACTTGAATGTATGGTATTGAACGGCGACCAGTCACTTACTACCCTCTACCGCCAGTGGAATCCACCAAAAACTCCATTTCTATTTGAAGAAATTTCTATTTCTATTTCCATTTTCGATTAAAAAAAATTCGATTTCACTCGAAAAATTTTCAAAGAATAGTTTTATTACTAAGTAATTATGAAATGTCAAGAAAAGGATAGCATAAAGATTTTCTGGTATGAATGAGAAATTTTTAAAATTAAAAAAGTGGCCTAATTGCCCCCCTGGTGTTTTTACCTTAATGCGCCACTTGGTCCCATACATTCCTATACAATAAATGATTGTTACTGTATGCTCTACCTATCCGTAAAATTTGTACCATGAGTTTAGAAACACCATATATATAACATTGTGTCATTGATTATTAGTATACCATTGTTGTTTTACTCTGAAAATTTGTTGGAAATTTAATTTCAAAAATATATATTTTAAATCAGAAATTTAATTTTTAATATAAATTTTAAATAAGATGCTTGAAATGTTTCATTTTTATTCGGAAATATCTAAATTTAATTTTATATTAATGCACTCTAAAAAAACTATATACTTCAGGTCTATGTAATAGACATTTGGACAACTCTATAATATAGAAAGATCTAAAAAGCTTTTTTTATTTTTCTTATATTTCATTAAAATTGTCTCTTTCAGCTTTTTTTCATATGCTCATATTCCCATTTTTCAATTAGCATCATTAAAAAAGACACTTTTTCGCCGTACCTATTTATTAAAAATAAAGTATTTTTCTTACGCTTTATATTTAGATTGGAAAAATGCATTTCTTCATTAATTTTTAAGATATTCTTAACCCAAATGGTTTTATTTTCTTCTTCTTGAAAAGAAAAATAATAAAATCGCCTGAAAAGTATAAACATTCTTATTAAAAACATCTCATTTTCCTTAAGAAGACTTTACTTAAAAAACACATTCTAACATCATGAATAAGAAAGCATATTTTGCAGTGATTAGTATGTTTATCTTTAATAATTTTCATTCCATAGATGAATCTACGAATGCGCTTGTGCATTAAATGAAAAAAAAATGGCTATTTTTTATTTACATTATTAGAGCAATATATGCGAGTATGGGAAGATATAGTTGAATAAATGAATAAGAATAAAAATATATGTTAATAAATTTTAAAAATTTACATGAATATAGGAAAGCTTTAAAAAAAATGCATGTTTAAACTTTTTTTATATTTGCCTTTTATACACAACTACCGTAATTTTCGGCGTATAATCCGCGGATCAAACAATTCTGTCTGGACCCAGAAATTTTATATAGCTATCGAAGCCAAATATTCAACAAGATATGAAAAGCTACATTATATATTTTATAATTTCCGGGTCAAAAAAGGATTGTTTGATTCGCGGATTATACGCCGTGATTTTCCGGCCAATCCGCCGCGGCTTATTTAACTGTTTTTCAAACCGGCAATTTCATTGAGAAAAAGAAGTGTAATAAGTGTTAAGCAGCCGCAAATCACATTTCATTTAAAATAAATTGTGGTAGGAAATCGATTTATCTGAGGTGCATGGTGTACGCGCGAAATTACGGTATTTACGTGGTCTCAGGACTCTTGAAAATGAAAAAAAAAAAGACCTTTTTCAACATATAGTATCTTAAAGTGCATTTGATTTTAACCCATTGAGGGGCAAGCAATTACGTTTGTGTAATGCTGAATTCCCACCGGAAAATTAGAAAATTTTTATTTCAAAATAAGGAAAAGCAATTTTACGACTTTTTTTCCACTAAAGTTAGAAAAGTAAAATTTCATTAAATTTTTCTGGTGTAAATATTCATTAATCGTAGGATAAAATATATCCCACCGCCCCTCAAGTGATTAACACTAGAACGCCCGGAAATTTTACTGAAGTTTCATAAAAATATTTTATACCAGAATTTTTATTTAAAATTATTTGACTGATTTATTTAACGTAAATCTGCCTTTTAAAATTTAACTTATTTTGTGAAAGAATTTCTGGTTCCAATTGACATTTAATCATATGGTCGGAGTCGAATCGACTCCTTCCGGGCGTTCTAGTGTTAAGACACAATTTTATATTGGGATAAAAGATATAAGTATGTTCTTTCATTTCATGTATTTAAAAAATGGCAAGATGCGGAAATAGAATTTACAGGGGGCTCCAAAATGTCAGACATTGGACGATCATAAAATCGTCATAACAGATTACGCGCACGATTACAAAATAAATTTTCGAACTAGAATGAAAATTTTGGTGCCTACTTATACTTCAGATTATAATAATTTCCCTAAACTTAAATAAATTTGTATTGAAAGTATTTTTCTATTTTGAATACAAAGTTGTGCTGAGCTAATGCAAAATTTAGATAATTTCAACAGTATAATGACCTAATTTTTTTTTTTTTGAAAAATAAAAAGGAAATTTTATGTTCTATTTTACAGACTAACATTAACCATATGTTTTGAAAATTTCACGAAATAATATTCACAAGTTTTGAGATATCGTGCTCGTTTTGACTAAAAGCGTGATTTGGAGAAAAATGACTTCAACCTTTAGGAAACGCGGCTTCTGCTATTGAGAAAAAAGTATTGAGTATAATTCTAAAAGCCATAACTTCTGTTCCAATGCGGATTTCAAGGAAACCATTATATCAAAATGGTCAGAAAAGCTGGGAGTTTAACATCTAAAAAAATTCAAAATTCAAAAATATTAAACCTTTAAGAGTGTTGAGACCTCTAAACGATTTACACACATTCATAGCTGCAAACTTTTCCCCTTTTTTGTACCTAAAAAATTTAATAGACATTTTTGCTTTATTTAATCGGAAGATTATGGCGATTTAAAAAGGCAAAATTTACTATAAAATTTATGTGGTACAAAAAAGCGCAAGATGTTGGCAGCTATGCACATTGCATATTGCTATTGATTTAATAATTATTACATTGTTAATTAATTGGAAAGTTCTTTAATTAAATAAGGCAGTGATTATTATTAAAAAGTAGTGGTATTCAATATAAGTAAACCATTAAACCTATAGAGGTGTAAAAACAGAATTAGGTGTTATCACAAACCACTTTATCATGGGTACTCACTACGCGGCCAGCAAAGTTACCACTTTTTTAAAAATAAAAATGCTCACCATACTTAATCGCAGAATTTCTGTCATTAACTAAGACGTATATGGAACGTTCGAAAATGACTGTGTCAAAAAATTGTAAAAAAAGTAGTACCACCGCACAATAATGATTAAAATGTAGTCAGATTAAGTAAATTTAACGCTTCCAGCGGCAAGTCATTATGGTACTGCAATTTCGAAATCTCATCAGAATTTTCAAACAGTTTTAATTGGAAATAAATAAATGCAATTAAGGAATTAAATGAATTATAAAAAAGTATAAATCAAAAATGTCTGATTAAATTAGTAAGGTCCAACTGTGGGATAAGGGGTTTCGACGGCACTAGTTAGTTAAACCCAGAAATTATGCTACAGAACAAGGCAAAATTTAATTTTCGAAAATGCTGGTTTCTTTGAAATCTCACAGGTCACAGTTGAACAACAGTGTTATTAATAATATTATACCAACACTTTCCAAAAGATTTTAATGATGTAGGTTGAATCTGCTTAACTCAGCGTTTTGGCTGAAAATTTATTATAAGATAAAAGTTGAGCTTGTGGGATTTTATTGTGGTTCAGGGTCAGTGTACGTATCATAAGAATACGGATTTAACAGGGTTCGTACGGGTACTGGAGTTTTCAGAACAGGAAGTTCTTCGTTACCAGTATTTTCTTATAGAAAATCTCTCCTTGAAAAAGGGTGAAATTTCACGTGTTTAAACTATTTATTTTTCTATAAAAAATACTGATATTTAAGCTGAAAAATAACGGATCCTGTACGAAGACTGCATTTAAATACTGTGTTTTCAGTGAGATTTTTAGTAGGTCGAATTCCATTTACTCCTTTCAGGAGCAATTTTTTCTGTAATGTTGAAAACTTACTAGAAATAAGAATAATTTCAAATGTATTAACCCTTTCAGGGGCATGTATTTGTGTTTCTGTAATGTCGAATTCACACCGAAATATTCAAAATATTTTATTGAAAAATAAGAAAAAACAATTTTACACCCTCCCTTTTTTTTCGACCAAAGTTAGAAAAGTAAAATATAATAAAAATTTTCTGGTGAAAATCTTCATTAATCGTAGGTGGGATACACCTCAAGGGGTTAAGACCATTCACACGTAAATTATAAAGCGAAATTTTATAGAAAAAAATGTAGTATATATTTTTATCCACATATTTAAGGCTTTAGACAGTTATTATTCAAGCTATCTAACGGTTATATTATAAACTTTCTCAAAACGTTATTTGCATATAAAGAAGTAAAAACTTTGAATAATAAAAAAACTAATGTGTATGTATATATTTCTTCGTAATAACAAAATATAGCCTCAGAAAATAATGTTTCATTTTGCACTTCAAATATTACGCGCACTTTTGTGTGTCAGTAAGAAATATCGTGAGGTGAGAGATAAAGATTGCAAGTTTGTCTTGCCTTAGCGCAAAAAAATCATATAATCTAGTGTGTTTCAATTGCAGCTCGTTAGAAACCATTCTTATTTTGCGTCAATTTTCGCCTTAATTTATTGCAGAAATTCTACCTGAAATCAGTGATTCTAAGCGAGCTCAAATTTAACACAGGTATAAGTGTTTAGGGTAAAGTCATCTAAGAAATGTGAAATCTGACAACATTTTCCACAAGCTGAATCATTCCTTTAAAATAATACATAGATCTCAAGCAATTGGTTTAGGGCCTGATTACGAAAGAAGCAAAATTCCCCAAGAAATTTTAATAGACACTTTCGAAGTTATTTTAACACCGGATTCATGCAAAATTACTGTCATTAATAATGCAAACATTTATATTCCTTTTTCACTGGTGGAAGTTTCCTCCATTGGTAATCAGGCCCTGTTATGCCATAAATTTATGTTAAAGGGTTACACCAACGCAGCTGTTACACATATATAATATATTTTTGTTTTACACATATACGTAGAATTTTTATGAACAATTTAAACACAAAACTAATAGAAATATTTAAAAAAATGGAGGAGATATGGCATAGCTGCCAACATCTTACACTTTTCTGTACCACAAATTGTTATAGTAAATTTTACCTTTTTAAATTGCTGTAATTTGCCGATTAAATAAGGCAAAAATTTCTATTAAATTTTTGTGGTACGAAAAAGCGGAAGAGTTGGCATCTATGGATATGAGCAGCCAAATAGGACCTTCTTTAGAAAATCCTTGCTGATGGTGTAATTGTTTTCCCTGTGAGGAATTTTCCCAAATATAAAAATCATATTTTTTCTTTTTTAAAAAGGTAATAGCTAAGATATAGCATAGAGGAAAAAAAATCGCAAAAATTACAGCTGTTTGAAAAAAAATGATTTTTATAGAAATTTTGAGATTTAAAATTTTTTTAAATGAACGTAGCATCCAATAGAAAAATCCTATGTCTTAGATAATATTTTAAAGAGCATGTGGTTTAAATTTCATTAAGAGTGGTTCAGATTATTATACTGTGGCTCGGGCAGCATCTGTCCGTCCACTGTCATCGAAATATTCAAGGCCAGAGGACACAAGTTGTGACGTCATCACTAATCGACCGACTTCTTACCAGCGTTGGAATTCACACCGGAAAATTTTCAATAGAAATTTTCTTTTATTTGTAGAACATCTATCATCTTATACAACAATAATAACTATTTAAACTTACTGATGAGAATTTGGAATCCGCCAATAAAAAAAAAAAAGCCAGATGCAGCAACACTTTGGAATTCAGCATCTGGCTGAAGTTTTATTTAGGGATTTCGAATTCTCACCAGTCATTTGGAATAGTAATTATTGTTTTATAAGATGATAGATATTCCACAAATAAAATAAAAGAAAATTGCTATTCAAGATTTTCCGGTGTGAATTCTAACGCTAGTGAGAAGTCGGTCGGTTAGAGATGACGTCACATCTCGTGTCCTCTGGCCTTGAGTATTTCGATGGCAGCGGTTGAGCCTTAACATGAATTCTCCACAGATGCTGTCCGTGCCCCCATGTAAAGGTTAGTAGATCTTGAGATATCTTCTACAATCAAATATATATATTTTTAATTAGCTTCAGTCTGAGATTCTTTCACGTTTTCTAGTGATGCCGTGATGTTCTCAGACTACTTTTGAGCAGATTTTTTTCAATTAACTGGCCTGTTTAGTCTCTTCCGGGGCTTCCATATTGGCTATGGTTACTCGCTGAGAATCCAAGTTCACGGATAATCGAAGCGCTTTAGCTCCAGAAATAACTTGAATTTTGAAATGGTGAAAAGCTTAAAATATGCTTGAAAGTATAAACAATTTATGTAGCCAAAATAAAAATTTTCGATTTTTTGAAAATCTCAAGGGGGTGTAACAACCCTTTAACCCTCTCGCTGGGCAACCTGAGCGTTTCACGGGCAATGTAAAAGTAGCAAAAATTTGCGCAACCCGAGATTTCATCGGGGGCGCATTTTCTCCTTCCAATTAACCCGTCTTGATCATTCCCACAAGTTACTTTTTATTGCAAATTTTGCCTTATCAAATCGAAACATTTTCCCGATTAAATCAGATGAAAATTTTTGTTTCGAAAACCCGGTTGCAAAAGAATAAAAATTCTTAAAAGACGCTCGTCGCGAAGGAATTAAGTACGCAATTTTTGAAGCTACTTTGATAAAACCCAGCGAGAGGGTTAAGGACTAGGATGAAAAAATTTAACCTTACATAAAAATCTTAAATTAAGTGAATTATAAGACTTTCAAACTATTTAGTTTAAACAAAGTATAAAAAATCATACTAAAAAGATTTATAGTTCAGAATTTGATAATAAAAAAATGTGTGAGAAAAAGAGACAGTAAAATCAATAGCACAATTGCCACTGGATCTTTACTAAAACAAAAAAAAATCGATGTCAAATAATTCCGCATGCAAACAGACTGAAAGTTTAAAAATAATTTGAAGTGTCAAGAAAGTGCTAAATTAAATAAAGTATTTATATTTTAAATTTAAATTAGGGATAAGGGTGTAACTTTGCAATTTCATGCCAAATTAAATTATGCAATTGATGAAGCATATACAATAGCATACTTGAAAATTTTACTCAAGCTTTAAAAAATATTTTTCCCGGAATTTTTATTTACTATATAACATATTTATTACATTATTTCTGTTTGGTTTGTGTTCGTCTTTTACTTCTGGGAAAAATTCTAGTTAGTTGATCGCGGTTGCGCTGATCAACACACTGTGTACTAACAAAAGTTTTAATTTCTTGCAGTTTTCGTAAAGTTACACGTTTTGAAAATGAATATACTTGACCCCGATAGTGGCGGAAGTACAATTATCCCCTTAAGTGCCACAGACGTATATATCCGTCGCGCATAGTCGATGCGTTAAGTGCCACTGACGTATATATAGGTCAGTCCAAAATATTGTCCTTTATGCGCTGTACCAGTAAAACCACGCCCACGGCTTTGGAATAAAAAAAAAAAAGAAAAAAGACATTGAAGGTGTTTTTGAAAGACTGACCTACTTCAGAGGAGAAGGGGTAGAAGGAACTACCTTCATAAATGCTATCCCACTGAGCTAGTGACGTGAAAATACAAGCGAATTTTTTTCCATATTTGACAAACCTTTTTGTACACCACTATTATTTTAGAGAAAATATTGTTTGGTTTGCCGTTCACTTTTCGCCTGTCTGTCGCATTGCTATTTTGATGTCACTATCTCAGTCTCATAGCTTTAGCCGTGCAATTTCTCGAATTTTCTAGAGTTTCGTAGGAGTATGTCCGATACTGATGATAGTCAGTTGGATGACGACTTTCCGTCATCTTCTGGATCAGAGACGTCAGAATATGATATGTCAGATGAAGAGGATTCAGATAACGACTATTCTATGAAAGATGCCAGAAACTGGGTACGATTGGATAAAAAAATTTACCTATGCCACCTTCACGGTTTCCATTTTCGGGACAACCAGGAATAAATAAAAATGTAACAGATGTTACGAACCCACTTTTATTTTTTGAATCATTTTTTGATCAGAAGCTGGTGCTTCATATTGTTACAGAAAACAAACCGTTTTGCAGATCAGTATAACAACCAGCATCCTGGAAAAGAGAAATCGAGTACGAAGTTGTGGCGTCCAACAACTTTAGAAAAAATATATGTTTGTTTAGGTATACTTATTCTGCAAGGAATACTTGTTAAACCTCACGTTGCGCTTTACTGGTCTAAGAACAAATTGATCGAAACTCCAATTTTTGGGAAATTTATGAGCAGAAATCGCTTTTAACTTATCATGAAATTTCTGCACTTTTCTGATAACAGTACTTTTGATAAAAATTCACATCCAAATCCAAAACTAAGTAAAATATGGCCTGTTTTTTTCTGACATGATGAAGAAATTTTCAAGTGTCTATACACCTGAAAGGGACCTGAGCATTGATGAGAGCTTGATGCTTTTCAAAGGCAGGCTATCATGGGTACAATACATACCAATGAAAAGAGCTTGCATTGGAGTAAAACTCTTTGTACTTGCTGAAGCGTAGACAGGATATGTTCACAATACGATCGTGTACACAGGGCAGGGTACAATCTTTGATAAAAAGTATGAGAACTATGGAGTCGCAACAAAAGCAGTGATGACGCCTATTGAACCTTTTTTGGGAAAAGGTTATTGTGTAATTGCGGATCATTTCTATATCTCACCAGAATTAGCAGACCTTCTTATCCAAAACACCGCCCCCTGAATACTAGGCCTGAGCGCTGACACAAAAATGACACAAAAATGGCGGTTGACGAAGGCGGATTTTTTTTAGCGTAGATACGGTCCCTTAATTATTGACACCAGTATTTTATACAAAATTTCTCTACCTTGTTTATTCTCAGAAAAATGAAGCGGTAAAAACTGAAAAAATTTATTGGTAGGAATATTTAAGGGGCCATACACACGCTGAAAAAAAATCCGCCTTCAGCAGCCGCCATTTTTGTTCAGCGCCCAGGCCTAGTATTCAGGGGGCTGTGTCCAAAATTCAACTGACGTATATGAAACTCTTCGTCCTAATAGACGTGATTTGCCGTAAAATTTCAACAAACTTACTTTGAAGAAAGGCGAATAGCCTCTTTCCAAAGAGGCAAAATTACCGTGTTGAGATGGCGTGACAAAAAAGATGTTTAGCTTCTTAGTTCTATCCATACAGCAAATTGCTCTAAAACGGAAAAAAATGTCATGAAGCCAGCTATTGTTATAGATTATAACTTGAAGATGTGTGGGGTTGATAGAGCGGATCAGGCATTAGTTTGTTATTCAACAACATGAAAAAGACAGAAGAGGTATTATTTAACAAAATTTCGCCATCTATTAGATATGGCTATTTGGAATGCCTTCACATTACAAAAGAAACAACTCCGTAACGTTGATAATTACAGTTTCCGCATGAATTTGGTGGAACGTATATCTGAGAAATTTCATATTACTCCTCCACAACCTGCCATACGGCAGAAATTAGAAAGTGCTAGACATTTTCCGGACTTAGTAACATTAACGTCTTCAAAGAAAAATGCATCGAGAAAATGTGCGGTTTGTTCAAAGAAAAAAAAAATTCGTCGTGAATCCCGCTATCAATGCATCAAAAGATGTTGGTTTATGTGTCCAACCATGTTTCAGGATATAACACACGGCCTTTAAGTTCTAACATCTTTTTTATCATATTGTTACACTATAATTTTACATTTTTAGGTGCGTTCGTAATTATATAAATACGTAGCACCTATAGTCGTCGTTCAGTCCGTCCGTCCGTCCGTCTGTCCGTCCGTCTGTCCGTCCGTCCGTCTGTCCGCATGTAACAGAGCAAAAACTACCCAACCGAATGGTCTGAAATTTCAAATATATGACTGTTGCAAAATTTTGTCGAGCCATTTCAAATTTTATGAAAATCGGATGTATAGTTTAATTACAGGGACAGTCAAAAGTTTTTCTTTACATTACGGCCAATGGGAAAAATTATTGAAAGTGCATTTTAATGATATTAGAGCCTTCCGAATGATCTGAAATTTTAAAGATATAACTGTTGCAAAATTTCGTCAAGCCATTTCAAATTTTAGGAAAATCGGATGTATAGTTTAATTACAGGGACAGTCAAAAGTTTTTCTTTACATTACGGCCAATGGGAAAAATTATTGAAAGTGCATTTTAATGATATTACAGGCTTCCGAATGATCTGAAATTTTAAAGATATAACTGTTGCAAAATTTTGTCGAGCCATTTCAAATTTTAGGAAAATCGGATGTATAGTTTAATTACAGGGACAGTCAAAAGTTTTTCTTTACATTACGGCCAATGGGAAAAATTATTGCAAGTGCATTTTAATGATATTAGAGCCTTCCGAATGATCTGAAATTTTAAAGATATAATTGTTGCAAAGTTTTGTTGAGCTATTTCAAATTTTAGGAAAATCGGATGTATAGTTTAATTACAGGGACAGTCGAAAGTGTTCCGTTACATTACGGGGAATGGGAAAAATTATTGCAAGTGCATTTTAATGATATTACAGCCTTCCGAATGGTCTGAAATTTTAAAGATATAATTGTTGCAAAGTTTTGTTGAGCTATTTCAAATTTTAGGAAAATCGGATGTATAGTTTAATTACAGGGACAGTCGAAAGTGTTCCGTTACATTACGGGGAATGGGAAAAATTATTGCAAGTGCATTTTAATGATATTACAGCCTTCCGAATGGTCTGAAATTTTAAAGATATAATTGTTGCAAAATTTCGTCAAGCTATTTCAAATTTTAGGAAAATCGGATGTATAGTTTAATTACAGGGACAGTCAAAAGTGTTCCGTTACATTACGGGGAATGGGAAAAAATTATTGGAAGTGCATTTTAATGATGTATCAGACTATGCGCTTTATGAAGTGCAAAAAAGTATACATTCAGTACAATATGGGGTGCAAAAAATAATTATAAAACTAGTTATAGTACGAACGCACCTCATTTGCCACGTTTGACGAGCAATTTCCAACTTGTTAGTATAATTTTTGTACATAATTTTTGTATTTTCGTTTCTTTTTATATTTTCGTGGAAGTACACAATGTTTATATTAAAAGCTTGTCTCTTATTTCCCCCAATACACCGCATGACTACGTGCACCTGTTTGGAAAACTGTGGCACGGGGAACGAATCTTGTAAGTTTTTCTCGGCAGGTAAGAGATTATAATAACTACTAATTTTTTAATATTTTACTTATGACAGTAATTTTTGCTCGTGTTGCAGATGTGCAGTAAAAGAAAAAAGTTGACGTTATACGAATAACACATCTCTGATTTTATCATTATTTTTGCAGTGCAATAAACCTTCCATTAAATCACATATCATTTTTTTGAAAAAAAAATCTAATAATGCATAAAGACATGACATAAAGAATCCGACTAAAATGAACGCAAGAAAAACTTTTTTCGTATAATGAAACGAATAGAACCAATATTATTACCAACAAATTGTTGGCTCTTAAGCGTACTTATTTATCGGAAGAGAATCAGTTAATCATATTCGAAAAATATGAATTATTTACCTAGATGAATTTTTACATAAAAAGTTTTTTTTTTCGGAAATATGGTTTTGTTCACGTAAAACTCACTCCTGACTCTTTTGCTCGAGATATATACAATAGTTTCCTATCGGTAGCTTAAAGGCACAGCTTTCAGTTATTAGTGAATCCACAAAAATTTAAAATTGAATGGAACATCTTCTATCTCTCAATGATTATTTACAGAGTTCGCACGCTCTTAAGCCACGCCACATTTTGTAAGGCCACTAAGTTCTAACTGTGGTACTGGGGAGTGAATCTCGTAAGTTTTTCTCGGCACGTAAGGGGTTAATGCTAATAATCAGCATCTATCTATAAAAATCCATATTTAATTATTCAATATTTGATTTACAAAATTAAGTGCTTTCACATGAATGAAATTGGTAAATTATTAAATTGATTTACGCACGCAATAGCCGGATTTGCTCGATACACGCTCAAAAACACTGAAAATGCCTGCTCCCTACAAGCAGTGTTTCCAATGGGCTACTATTTTTAAATTCAGATTTCTTAATTAGCACCCTTTTTTGAAATTGTAAAATTTACCTGATTTAATGAAATATTAATTACGTATAGGCATATAATCCTTGCGAGTATTAATCATAGCTTAATTTTTCAAAACTAGATTACATCTGTTGAATTATATTAATTTAAATAATGCTTCTATTGTACTGAAACACACAGATTAGCGAACTGATAAATCAGTTGGCAGCAGTGAGAATGTTAAACGCTCATAGCTGCCAACCTTCCACTAATCTTCCGTAACGTCTGTATTAATGTGACCCACGTTAACCACATTTCAAACCAAAAAATTATTTCATGAACGCTTATTTATTTAAATCCAGGTTTCTACGCGATTATACTCGCTTTCATTTCTTTAAAAAATTCTGTTTCGAAACATATTTAACGAGGGTCAAATTAACTCAAGTATTACGGAAGATTAGTTTGAGGTTGGCACCTGTGAACGCTTTACTAACACATATTTTCAGTCATAAATATTACCTAAAACAGATGTTTATTTTTACTGGTGGAAGTTTACTTTGGCGATAGTTAAGGTCTGCTTTTCCGAATATTGTGACAATCTAGACAACCTCCTGTCAGTGTCAGGTGAAAAGATTATATTACCAGGGGAAACTGACACTAGTAAAAACAAATAGAAATTTTTATCATATTTGTGAGAGGATATTCCCATGAATAAGACCCTAAAATAACAGGAAATTTTCTATTCAAATTTACTAGTGGGAAGTTTGCCCTGGTGGTAATAAGAAACCGTCTATCCAATGTAAAAAATCAACCGCCATCTTATGACAACCTCTTCCGTTACTTCACTTGCAACTGGTAAACATTTACATGTACAGTTACAACTACATGTATGTCTCCTCATCTTTATTCATAATTTTATTACGGGGATTCGCGGTAAAAAATTACAAATCTACTTACTCCTATTGCTCTTCATTGAAAATGGTGATAAAATAAGGGTTCAATATACGTCATTATAATAACTGGTGTTGTATTTAAATATCGAAGAATGTTGTTATTTTCCAATCAAAAATCTTTATATGTTTTGTGCAACATGTAGAAATTTCCACCAGTAAAAATAACAAATTTTAGCTTAATTTTTCTCCGATTAAATAAGGCAAATTTTTCTGTTATGTTTTACTAATGGAAGTGTGCACATGATCAGAATACTGCTGTTTATGAAAACTGTGTAAATCAGCGAAAAAAAAAATTACAAAAATAAAAGTTATATCTTATGATTATAGGAAAATTATCATTTTATTGTAGAAATATCCTCATATGTTCACATTAAATTTATGTTAAATTTATTCGATATATATTTATTTGATAAAACAGATATAGTATCTGCCGAACATATAACCCCAAGGTACAGTCGTGGAAAAAAAGTAAACACCCTCTACCAACTCCTTAACAAATTATCTTAGACGAGAGTTACTGGTACCGAACGACTGGAAATAAAGTCTACTTTTAAATGAGGCATATAAAATTTGCTTATTGGCCATCTACATATTAAAATGAATCCAAACTTCATTTTTTTCAATGGAAATACCCAATTTTAACGAGATATTTCGAATATTTGGTTCAAACTATGCTTAGACACCAAATTTCAGGTCACTTGAATGATAAGTTTTTGAATTATAAACATTCAAAATTTAGTGCTTCTAATGTTAAATTATATTTTCATATTTTTATTTATATCTCCTGAAATTATTCTCCAAATGTGCTAATTTTTTGTGTAGAAAAAATAGTAATACACCCGAACATAAATACGCTGAATTTCCAATTTTTATAATTTTATGATATGAATTATGAAATTAATATTCGAAAAAATTATGAATTCCAACCTACAATTTTTTTGATGGATTTAGATTTATTAAGTCCTGCTTTATAGAAATCCACAATTTCACATTTTTCTTCGAAGTAGTTTTCAAACTATGCTTAAAAAACGACAAAATGATGGTTTAAGGGGCCGTCTATGATAGAATTTTGAAATTTCTTATGTTATCCTGTAATCTAGCAGGCTTTATTGACTGCTTGAATGGTGCTTAAGGTGCCTTGATCAAGAAGGGGGTTCTCTCGGTTAACAATCGAGTACCAAACTTCAATTTGGATACAGCCCCTAAAATACGCTCGTTTTAAAACAATTAATTTCTCGGAAACTTATCGTACGAATTGCATAAAAATTTGTTTCTAGGTTAATTGAAGGGTGTAGAGTTCATTTATGCTATCAGAATTGTGTACTGCTATTGAAAAAACAAAGTTAAGGTTCGTTTTAATATATAGATGGCCCCATAAGCAAATTTATATAAATCATTTAAAAGTAGACTTTATTTCCAATCGTTCGGTACCAGTACCTTTCTTCTACGATAATTTTTTGAGGAGTTAGTAGGGGGAGTTTACTTTTTTTCCACGACTGTACGTCTAGAATTTGATGATTTTTTTTTTTTGTCTGTAAAGTATATACGAGTTTTATACTAGTGTACTCTATATACCAGGTTTTTTCAACTTTGATGAATACTGGAATGATTTGATGGATAATTTCACGGAAATTTGAAAACATTCATGTTTGAGTTTCCACTTTAAAAGAATGAGTAATCTTATGTTTCTGGGAGTGCCACACAAAATTTTTTGAATACTTTTTTATCCTTTTACATTAATAAATAATTTTATGTCTCAAAAAGTTATAATTACTAATGACTTGGAAGTAGTTCAAGAGATTCTTTATTTTTCTGAACTCAATTATATACTATAAAAACTCAATTATTTTTACTTTCTGAATTTTTTGACAGTTTAACACTAGAACGCCCTGAAGGAGTCGATTCGACTCCGACCAAATCATTAAATGTCAGTGTGAACCAGAAATGTTTCATAAAATAAGTTATATTTAAAACACACAGAAATAAGTTAAATAAATCAGTTAAATAATTTTAAATAAAAATTTCTAGTGCGAAATATTTTTAAAAAGCTTGGGTAAAATTTCCATGTCGTTCTAGCGTTAAAGAAGGAGTCTTTAGCCTACGGCATGTGAACCCCCAAGCTACTACATTTTATAGAAAAATTTGTGTAATTCAATTAATAATATCAATATGTTTAAATAAGGCAAATATTACAATACGGAATGTTTGGTGACTAACGACTTTCAGGCAAAAAGCTTGAATAACACTCTTTTAAAGAATACAAGTGAGTTTGTTTGTGCAAGTACTTCCCATTTTATATTCCGTCCCAGAAAAGTTACTCTATGTATTTTCAGTTGAGATATCCATTTTTCATTTTCTTTTTTTCACTGTTTATTATCTACACGGTCAGCCATATAAGCAGGGGTCCCATGCGGTCCGCTTTTAGAATACTAGTTTTTCAAAGAATAATCTTATTTTTATACTCATATTTCACATTTTGTAGAAATATATTCCAATGTTTATATCCATTGTAAGTGTTGTAACACACTACCACGAAAAGTTATCTTCAGAAATAATGGTATTAAAAAATGGACTAATGGGAGTCTTTAATAAATCTTTTAATACTAGCATAGATGCTAACATCTCTTAATTATTCTGGAGTATTGCCGCTGCCAGCGAAATACTCAAGGCCAGAGGACACGAGTTGTGACGTCATCACTAATCGACTGACTTCTCACTAGTGTTTGAATTCACACCGGAAAATTTTGAATAGCATTTTTTTAAAACGAATCATCTAATAAAACAATAATCTATAGATACATTTTTTTGCGTGGTGCTAAAATAGGGCTGAATTTGTAGCTTGCCGTTTGGCAACAACCGCAATAACACAATTAATTTGCCTTATTACATTCCACCAATCAGAAGAACGATTTCAACATTTAAACTCGAGTCACATTTAAAAGAAAAATTAATAATTTTCATAAAATGTAAACACATTAAAACGATTTCGTTTAATTATGCACTAATCGCGTAAGATCACAACACAACTTATTTATTGAGAAATAATATTAAGTACACTGTTAAAAATTTGGAGCATTCTGGCAGGTCATTTGACTATTTTTTCCGAAAACGGTTACACAACCGTAATTTTAACACTATTCTGACCGCATTATTGGCCATTTTATGGTAATAATACAGTTAAATTATGGTTATGACACCGTTTTTTTCAAAAAACGGTCGAATGACCTGCCAGAATGCTGCAAAATTTTTAACAGTGTAATTTTTGTAAATAAAATGACAGTGAATAATCTTTCATAGTAAGCAATATGAAAAAAGAAATGTTTCCGATGAGGATAATGACGTCATCCGGAAAACAAAAGATTAATTATCATCCATGAATTAATATATTTTACTATAACTGTGTCAGTGATGACGTCATATTCCTTATCCTCATTCCTACACGTGCATAAACTGGACTCTTGCTTTTTTTTTTTTAAGATCCTTAGCATACACAAAATACAATAGTTCTGAAAATTACATATTTTCCAATTAATTAAAATGAATATCTAATGAAACTCGGTAATTTTAAAATAATTAAATGAAGCTTTAATCTAGGAAGGGATGAATGGTACTGATAGTGTAAAAGATGTTATATTTGAAAGAAAGGATTCCTTCTCATATGGACTACAAAAGTATTATGGCACACGGGAAAATTGTTGGAAACAAACAACCGATTTCTGGGGAAGTTTTCCATAGTGTGAAAGGATTGCCTCCCGGAAAAAAGGGCAGAAAGAAACAGGAAATGCACAGGACCTGTTTGTTAGGAACTGACAATGACGTCATGAGCTTTATAAATGTCTATATAAAACGGAAATATTTTAGTACGATTTTGTCAATATGACGTTATATTCACTAGCCTTTACATCTAATTAAGCGAATTAAAATTCAGAGCAGGGGCTTTCTTAAGCACATTACGATCTTTCGTCTGATAGTAAGAATAGCAATGGTCATTGGTTCGTTTTTCGGTCTCGTAATGCATTCAGAAAATCAGGTTTTTGATCAAAAGTTTCTTTTGGACACATCAGAAAACGTGTTGTTTACGTTTTATTAACTTGCTGAGAGTCTGAGGGATATTGTATTTTTCGAGTCGAACGAACTTTAGATGGTGTTTGTATATTTATATTGAACTATCTTTGTATCAGGTAGTGTTTTTCCAAGAGTTTTTCGAAATAAATTTAAGCCGTTCTATACAATATTATGCTCAATAAGTTTAAAGTTATGCGCAATAAATTCATAAGTTAAAAAGGATCTATGATAGTACTCATTATGGCTAGAGTTTTTGCAAAAAGTGTTGAGCGAGCGGGGGACGCGTAACGGTCCCAATGTGAATTGCGTCACAATTCATGAGGGTTGGCGAGCGTTGGTGAGCAGGGGGTAGATCCCCTTAGTAAGTATTTAAAATTACTGGTGAGAATTTGTAATCTCCCCCAAAAAATCAGCCAGATGCGGCAACACTGCGGCATTCCGCATCTGGCTGAATTTTTATACAGGGATTCCGAATTCTCACCAGTCAGTTGGAATAGTAATTATTGTTTTATAAGATGATAGATATTCCACAAATAAAATAAAATAAAACTGCTATTCAAAATAATCCGGTGTGACTTCCAAAACTAGTGAGATGTCGTTTGATTAGTGATGACGTTACATCTCGTGTCCTCTGGCCTTGAGTATTTCGATCTCAGCGGTCTGACGCAACAGGAACATGTTTTCAACCGGAAATTTTACGTAATCAAAAATTTCAAGGTGAAATCTAAAATGTATGTTAGAGAAAGAAAACACATTTCTTATATGTACTTTCCGGTCTAAAACATGTTCGTCTTGTCTCAGACTTCAGAATAATTAACCCTAGAACTACCGAAAATTTTACTCAAGTTTTATAATAATATTACACATCAGAATTCTTATTTAAAACTATTGAACTTATTTACTTAACTCATTATTGTCTGGTTTACATATTTAGTTTATTTTAAAGAAATTTCTGGGTAGAATAAATATTTCGAATGTACCCATTGGGTCCATTGGACCCGTCTGGTAGACGGAGGGTTAAGAGATGTTCGCCTCTATGCCCTAGAAAACAATCTCAAATTCTACTGCGCCATGAAACATTTTAAAACAATTTTAGAAAGAAATTTCTGATACGAATCCAAATATTTTTATTTGGTCGTTCTTGTTAAAAAAAAAATATTTCTTGTACTCTTATTTAACCCTAGATCTACCGGGAATTTTATTCAAGTTTTAATAAAAGGTTCTACACCAGAATTTTTATTTAAAACTATTTAACTTATTTATTTACCTTATTTTTGTCTGGTTTATATACTTAGTTTATTTTAAGGAAATTTCTGGTTTGAATGAATATTTTGTATGTACCTGTCGGGTCCAATGGACCCGTCTGGTAGACGGAGGGTTAACTAAATATTTTTCAATCATAGGTGCTGGTACGGTTTTTGAACACCACTATTTTTTAGCAATTTCTTTCTATTTATATGATCGCAGATTCTAAGTACAAATCAACAATTAAATAATGCAAAGACATTTTTTAAGTATATTGGTTTTCAAAATCCATAATGCTTGTCACTTTTATTTTAAAAATCTGTACGAGGTCGGCATTTTCAGTGCATTTGAACGCGTAATGAGAAAATGTAATTATCGCGTGTGTGAATCATTTTAATAATTTACCAATGTCATTGATAAGCACATAATTTTGTAAATAACATATTGAATAATTACAAATAGATTTTTACAGATAGATGGTGATAACTTATCACCAGCATTCATTTTAATTTCGTCACTATCCCGATCCATTTTCAAAGAGGTAATATTATAAAAAAAAAAAGCAATAAAATAAAACAAAACTTCCGGTTAACGTAAAGTCGTAGAAAAAAAAAGTAAACACTTCCCTACTAACTGCTCAACAAATTACCGTAGAAGAATGTTACTGGTACCGAACGATTTGAAATAAAGTCTACTTTTAAATTATGTATATACAGTTTGCTTAGGGGGTCATCTACATATTAAAACGAACCATAACTTTATTTTTTTCAGTAGCAGTACACAATTCTGACAGCATAAATGAACTCTACACACTTGAATTAGCCTAAAAACAAATTTTTATGCAATTCGTACCATAAGTTTCCGAGAAATGAATTATTTAAAACGAGCATATTTTAAGGGCTGTATCCAAATTGAAGTTCGGTACACGACTGTTAACCGAGAGAGCCTCCTTCTTGATCAAGGCACCTTAAGCACCATTCAAGCAGTCAATGAAGCCGGTTAGATTACAGGACAGCAGAAGAAATTTCAAAATATCTTCTCACTTTTATCATAGACGGCCCCTTAAACCATCCTTTTGCCGTTTTTTAAGCATCATTTTAAAACTATTTGGAAGAAAAATGTGAAATTTTGGATTTCCCTAAAGCAGGACTTAATAAATTTAAATCCATAAAAAAAATTGTAGGTTGCAATTCATAATTTTTTTTAATATTAATTTCATAATTCATATCATAAAATTATAAAAATTTCAAATTCAGCGTATTTAAGTTTGGGTATATTAGAATTATTGCTACACGAAAAATTAGCACATTAGGAGCATAATTTCAGGAGATATAAATAAAAATATGAAAATGTAATTTAGCATTAGAAGCACTAAATTTTGAATATTTATAATTCAAAAATTTATCATTCAAATAACTTGAAATTTGGTGTCTAGGCGTAGTTTGGACTGAAGATTTGAAATATCGCGTTAAAATTGGGTATTGCTATTGGATAAAATGAAGTTTGGATTCGTTTTAATATGTAGATGGCCCCTAACGTACTTTTACATACATCAGTTAAAAGTAGACTTTATTTCCAATCGTTCGGTACCAGTAACTTTCGTTTACGATAATTTGTTGAGGAGTTAGTAGGGGGTGTTTACTTTTTTTTTCCCACGACTGTACATAATGTAAAATCTCAAGTCTATTGTTCACGCAACTCTGAACAACTAAATAGAACTTCTTGTTCCTGTCTTAACCATGGGGAAGTCGCGCATAAGCAGGTTACGAACGGTTTTCTGTTTGTCACCAATAAGTACAAATAAAAATTGTTACCTTATTTAGTTGGAGACAATTGTTACAAATTATGCGATAAAGTAAGTTGAAGATTACTCTTTGGAAAATAGTGGTGACAATTGTAAAAAGCCGGACGCATTCGGGGTATGTCATACCCCACGCGACTCCTCCCAGTTTAATGTTCCTGTGCCTGCCCGCTCAGACACAATAAATAGTCTAATTAGTACTACATAAAAATTCCGGTGACAATATTTTTTAGAGCTTGAGTAAAATTTCCGATTATTCTAGTGTACATGCTTCATAAAATGCGTAATTTAACCCTTTAATACCCTTGGTATCATTTATACCATCAGGGTTCCCGAATTTTTGGATATTTTTTTACTTACATATTCGGTATTCCCACCATAAATTTAAAAGAGAAATTTTCACTTCATTTAACAACAGACGTTTCGTTATTAAATAAACCGAAATTTACTATTTAGATTTTCTAGTATGAATTCCAATTCTCTGAATTACGCAATTTATGGAACGCATTCTACCCTGTACATTAAATTGTTAATTTCGTATGAAATTAACATTTTGCTCTCCGTTGTCGCCTCCATGTTTTTTTGCGAAATTTATTTTAGGCACCAGTAATAAAGGAAAATAATGTTTGTCTTATTTAATCAGAGCATTTTTGAAATTGTGTACTTAAAGGAAACTTCTTTTAAAAAATTGGTGCCGACCGAATAAAATTTGTGAAAGAGACGCCGGAGCCCAAAGTGTTAAAAAGTTACATCTTTATTCCTAATTTAAATTCAAAATGTAAATACTTTATTTACTTTAACACTCAACACGATCTTGAAGCGTTTTTTAACTTTCAGTCTGTTTGCGTGTGGAATTATTCGACATCGATTTTGTTTTGTTTTAGCCCAGAAATACTTGACTTACACAATTGTGTAGGTGATTCCAAGGAAAAAAAAAAAACAATTTACTCTTTTTTCTGTGATTTAACCCTTTCCGGCACACTGTGCCTGGTCGGGATACCTAATTTTAATTCCAAATTTACGAACGGCACCAAGAATATTTTAGTAAAATTTTGCTTTTACGATGAACATTAAAAGTAACATGTTTTTAATTTCTAAAAAAGTCGTTTTAAAATTCCGGTGTCAGTCAATCATTTCATCATTTTGCAACAAAAATTGCCCGTGCCGGAAAGGGTTAAAGCCGAACCTGCACCATACAATAATGTGGATCCTCCCTTGACGTAACCTGACATCGGATTTTTTTTTTTTTCAATCAAATATGATCTTATTAATTAGGGTTAAAAACCGAGACTTTTAGTTTCTACCAAAACTCTTCAGTTCTTAAAGGGTTAGTAAAGATCATTATAGGCATTATCTAGTTTCAGTTGTGATATTCATTATTCTCTCACTTTTTCTCTCACATTTTATCATTTTCAAATTCAATGCTATAAAACCTTTCAGCATTTTTTAAAAATATAATAATGTATATATTTATATTTATTATTTTCTTGACGTTTTTAAGGATTTTAGTCCTTTGAAACATTAGAGAAATAGCTTTTAAAACTTAAATTTAATACCGAAATGCAATGACTGCACGCGAATTTTGGAATTTTTTCCCCTTTGTATCGTATGCGTTTTCAAAAAATAAAAAAAAAGTTTGTAATTTTTCGTGGCATTCAATAAATTTGGACATTTTAGCAACTCATACGACTTTTCCCTGAAACTTGCCTGAAATTTTAGGACTTGCCACTTACGTTGATCCAGAGAGGCTTAAAGTAGTTTGTGTGTTTGCGTGTGAAATTGCTTGGCATCCGACTTTTTTATGAGGAATATTTCAACTTGAGGAGAATGTCGTCCAATTTTACATATCTTAGATGACTAAAGCTGAAATACTTACATCGGTATGGACAAATTGGGGCCCGGTTACAGCATTAATTTTTGGTGGAATTTGTGAGATTAATTAACACTAGAATGCCCGGAAATTTTACCCAAGCTTCGTAAAAATATTTCACTCCAGAATTTGTATTTAAAATTATTTAACTGATTTATTTAATGTATTTTTGCGTCTTTTAAATTTAACTTATTTTTAAAAAAATTCTGGATGAAATTGACATTTAACCATTTGATCGGAGTCGATTCGACTACTTCCGGGCGTTCTAGTGTTATAGCGAAACTTTATGATACATAGAAATGGTTTCTAACAAGCTGCAATTGAAACACATTAGATTATACAACTAAGACTCCGAATAGGCTTCGGAACAGGCAGGCAAAGTGCTACCCTTTACACTGTGCCAATACCAGCAGCCACACTTGACATATAAGGCCGATTGATAATACATGTTGTGGTGCAGCTATTCATGCAGGAACGCGTGACTGGCTACTGAGACACCAGAGCTGGCGCGCAGGGTTGCCAGTGGGCTACTTTTTTTAAATTCAGATTTCTTGATTGCCACCACTTTTTTGAAACGGTAAAATTAGATTTGTTTTCGCCTTAATAAATATGTCATTAAGTAAGCCGCATTTTACCATTTCAAAAAAGTGGTGCCAATCAAGAATCTGAATTTTAAAAAAAGTAGCCCATCTGGCAACACTGCTGGCGCGTGATTGGCACTTTAGCGTTCACACCGCATCAGCCTTTGGCGCCGAGATCGGTAGGGAAGGTGTTAATGTTATATTTCTTTATGGAAAGAAGATTAAGGGATTAAGACAAGACTGGGTGCAATCCTATGCAAAATATGTCAGCTTTAAGACCCGTTTCCTCGGAAACAACTCGACCGATTTTGGGGAAATTTGAAATCCATATTCACTGGGTTATGATCAAAATTTATGACAAACTTTTTTTTTTTTTTTTTTTTTTTTTTTTTTTTTTTTTTTTTTTTGACTAAAACTTTATGTTTCAGAGCTATGTCAGTTTTTCGGAATTTTTTCATTTTTTAGATTTTTTTTTAATTGAAAATAATTATCTAATACTTTCTGCCATATATGATCTTACATTTATGCTCTACCACCAAATAAAATTATCCAAATTGTCAGAGTACTTTATGAGCTAATGGGAGTTTCACCTGAAAAGTCCGAATTTTCAGGAGAGACAAAAAACTTCTAACTTGTGTGAAGTTCTTGCACAATTTTATCAAGCACATGAATTAAAGTATATATAAACTCCTGGATAAAATTTGGTTTCATATAATAAATGAGGTAATGTGTTATGAGTGTAAATGAGTGTAAAGGAAATAGAGTGTAATGAGTCCCTTATCGGTTCTATGTCAATTCCCACGTGACTTCCGGACCAGCATCTTTTACACGAATTTTATTCGGTTAGCACCACTTTTTTTTATAAGGACTTTTACTTGTACTTTTGCAACATGTGCGTACTACGAACTTTATTTTAAAAATATCGTGGTGCCAGTAGAATTTAAAAATTGAAATAAGTATAAAATTTTAGCGTAAAAGTAACGTGAATGGGTACACGTCGGTGTATTCCCTCGACTTTTTACGATTATTTGTAATGGTCAGAAAAAAACGGCCATACCGATGGATTCAGGAAGGTTCAAGGAAATTTTTAAACCAATAAATCAAAAATTACTTTTTTTCAAAAATTTTACTCATAGTCTCCTCTTAAACTATAAATGTCGAAATTATAATGGCAAGTCACCGGATTTTTGTATACCAGTATTTTAGTACAGAAAGTGATGTTTTGTGTAATTTCAATAAGTCATATTCAAAGTAAGGAATAAATTGATTATAAGCTCTAGTATTTTGTTTTAAATCACAAGTATTACACGTAGAGTTTTCAATTAAGCAATCAATTCTTTCACTGGTCATCGTCTTCAAATTCAAAACTTTAACGTCATTCTCCCGGAAACAAAATGACGTCTTGAAACATTTAAAAAGTAATTGCAATTGAAAATATGTGATTTGAAAATTCCGTACAGCATAATCATAAAATATATACAGGTATGTCACTGGTGACTGTTTCTTTATTATTTTGTATATCTTTATTCTTTAATATATTGTATGTGTGCTAAAAACTTACAAAAATAAAAATCATATCTTATTCTTATACTAAAATTACCATTTTCTTGTAGAAGTTTCCTCATATGTGCATGTTTATTATATATTAGCAAACTCGTCCGTCGTTGCCCGGGGTTTGTAAATAATAACCTTAAACAAAACTTAAATTTGTATGATTTTATATCTTTGGAAATTCTTTTAAATGAACCTAATTTCGGAGGCTCCACTGCCTTCCGCGGCTTCTAATGTGTTCCCATCAAACATCTTTCCGAACGAACCTGTAATCTAGATCCCCACTACATATGGCAGCATTTACCGGAAGTTCCTACACGTGCCGGAGACAGTCGAAAACCAAGTTGAGTGAGCCAAACCTCGCAGGAATCAAGCTCACAGAAACAAAAAAAAAAAGAATGCGCCATCAATGTTAGAAAATTTTGGTAACGAAAGTCTAAGATAAAATATCATAATACAGAAAGTAGCTGAATTGTAATCTAAGTTGAAGGAAGCAAATCCCGTTGAAATTGGGCCCTTAAACCCGAGAAAATAACTCGCCACCAAGAGGTGGTAGAAGCCTCCTCACCTTGTAAATTTCATGAATGTCTGTTAGCATTAACACAATATTTAATAAACGGATAAAATCCCTTTCTAAAGTAACCTTTAAAGTAAAGCGATTTTTAATTTAACGCTGTAGTGATTAGAAGTAAGTTAATGCGGAAAAGGGAGATTAAAGTTCGAAAAAGGTGGTAGCTGAGGTATAAAGAAAGACCGAGGCCTGGGGGCCAGGGGCTTAATGTAGTTGGGTATAAGGAATTTTTTTAGGGGTTTTAAAGTAGCTGGAAGAGCTAAAACTATGTTAAAGAAAATTGCAATAGAATAGGATGGTTTTTAAAGAAGCTGCAACAAAGGCCACATGAAGACGATTAATATTCAAAATTGGTGGTAGCTGAAGTCTGCAAATTTTTTTTTTGTCATTCATGTAGTAGCTGAAGAACCTAAGAAGTTGTTAGGAAAAAAAATTCGTGAATCGGACCTTTTTTAAAGGAGCTATAACAGTGGTCGCAAAAGAGCCCAACTGTTAGTTGAGAGCAGGGACCTAACATGAAAACATGTTTAAATGTTTTAGTACTTAGCGTTTTAGATCTTCAATTAGTCAGTATTAATCGTAGGGTATGAAATAATCATTAGAATAATATTTTAAAGAAATGCGCAAAAATGGGGTAAATGCTTAAAAAGGGGCCCTAGAGCTCCAAAAAAATATGGGTGTTGGTTCGGGGGGAAGAGTCCAAAACTCAGTTTAAAAATTATGCAATGAGAAGGTGAGAATATTAGGGTGTAAAGCTGCACAGCACACAAAATGTTCAAGGGACCCCGGATCGGGCCCTACAGGACCCTAAGGTGCCCCAGGATTTTAACTGGAATATAGAAACTGGAGAATAACTAAATGGAAAAATGGTTTCAAAAATGAAGATCGGATTAAGAGAGGCAATTTATTAATATTTTATGGTGCAAAAGCTTCAAGGGGCCTTGTACCGGGCCCCAAAGGGAAAGGGACTTAAGTGGTATGTAGTTTGGTATAAATACACATTTTAGTAGTTTTTAATGTAATCTGAGGACTCTAGAACAATGGTAAAGAAAACTGCAAGGAATTCGGATAATTTTTAAAGAAGATTCACCAACGGCCTTAAGAAGACGATTTATATTCAAAATTGGTGGTAGTTGAAGCCTGAAATAATTTTTTTTTTGTCGTTCATGTAATAGCTAGAGAAACTAAGATGTTGTTAGAAAAAAAAAAACTAGTGAATCGGACTATTTTTAAGGGAGTTGTAATAGGAGGCCAAAAAGGGTCCAATTGAGAGTTGAGAAAAGGCCCTAAAATGAAAACATGTTGTAAGTGCTTAGCGTTTTAGACCTTCTATTCGTTGAGATTAAGCATAGGGTACGAATTAATCATTAGAATATAATTTAAAAGAAATGTGCAAAAATTGGGGAAAGGCTTAAAAAAGGGCCCTAGGGCCCAGATAAAAATATGTGATTGTTGGTCTAAGGAGAAGAGTTTAAGACTCAACTTCAAAATTACGCATTGCGAAGGTCAGAAAATTAGGGTGTGAAAAACGCATGGCACACAAAATATTTAAGGGGCCCTGACCGGGCGCTACAGGGCCCTAGACGGGCCTATGGTCTTAACTGGAATGTAGACACGGGAGTATAACTAAATGGAGAAAGTATCCCAAAAATGAGGATCGGATTAAAAGGAAGCAATTTATTAACAATTTAGTGCATTAAAAGTTCAAGGGACACTGTACTGGGCCCCTTGCAAGGGTGCCAGGGTCTTAACGGAAATTTAGAAATGGGGTAGAAACTGAAAGGAGAATTCACCCCAAAAACGAAGAAGATCGGATACAAAAGAGGCATTCTATTAAAAATTTAGTGCACTAAAACTCCAAAGGTCCTGTACCGGGCCCCTTGCATGGGTGCCAGGGTCTTAACTGAAATGTTAAAATGGGGTAGAAACTGAAAGGAGAATTCACCCCTAAAACGAAGAATATCGGATAGCAAAGATGCATGTTATTAACAATTTAGTGCACTAAAACTTCAAGGGGTCCTGTACCGGACCCCTTGCAAGGGTGCCAGGGTCTTAAGTGAAATGTAGAAAAGGGGCAGAAACTGAAAGGATAATTCACACCCAAAACGAAGAAGATCGGATAGAAAAGAAGCATGTTATTAACGTTTTAGTGCATAAAAACTGAAAGGGGACCAGGGGCCCCGGCCCTTAAAAAATTAAAAATCTGAGCCTCAGGTGTATCAGGACCTGTCTTGGACTAATTACATCTGAATTTTCAGACTTCTACGTGCGGTAGTTTTTGCTACCCATCGCACACAGGCAGACAGACAGACACACAGAGCGATTTGTTTTTTTATTACTATAGATAGATGCTGAAAGTGTGCATTGGGTATAACGTATAAATATTTACAAAAATATGCGTAAAAAATATGACATTCATTATGTTCGGAATAACACTTACAGAATTTCGGTACTTTATATTTAATCATGGGCTTCATTCTCAACGGTGTTTCTACACCTTCGATATGAAAGATTATCGTTGGCGTCGGAGACAACAATAGAGAAGAATATTTTTGTCATGGAAAAAAAATTACATTCATCGATATCGAAATGTAAAGATGTTGATCACAATAAATTTAAAAAAAAAATGTTTTTTCGCCAGTTTTAATGAAGACTAATTTTAGTTAGTAGTTTCAACCTTTTGAAACTAGCAAGTTGCTTTGGTTGCCACCATGTTTAATGCTTTTATTTAACCCTTAAATGCGTGATTTTCTATTTTGTTTCGAAAAAATATGTTTGATTCTCTGAATGGTTTATTAGAAAGGAAAAATAATGAAAAAAATCAGAGATACATTTTTCATACAATACGTCAATCTTTTCTTCCCTTGAACATCCTCAGTACTAGTAAAAACTACTATCGTGTGGCGGTTTTACGCTAAAATAACGGAAATTAGTATATAATTTAATAAGTATGTCTCCAAATACTTTATTTTATATTATTATTTATTTAACAAAACTTAACATTTAACCATTTAACCCCGTGAGGGGCGAGAAATTGCGTTACTGTAATGTGGAATTCACCCCAGAATCTTCCAAAAATTTTATTGCAAAATATGGAAAAGCAATTTTACTACTTTTTTTGACCAAAGTTAGAAAAGTAAACTTTAATAAAATTTTTCTGTTGCAAATTTTTATTAATCGTAGGTGTTATATAATATATCACACCGTCCCTCAAGGGGTTAATTCCCATCATAAAATACGTTCTAGAAATTACGTAGTTCAAAGAATCTAACTTTACACCAGAAAGTTCCAGTGCTTAATTTCGCTTTCTTTAAAAAACGGAATGTCTGTTATTAATTAAAGCACATATTGCTATTTTAATTTTCTGGTGTGAATTAGGTATATACGAATAAAAAAAAATCTAATACATACAAAACACTGTTGCTTGCATATATGCAAAGCTGCGCACTAAAGGGTTAACCCCTTAACCTTTTAACTGTTTCTTTTTTTACACAATAAATTAAAAATTAGGACCCGGCACCACTTTTTTTTACTAAAATATTTTTCTTTGTTCAATCGAAAAAGATATGCCATTTAACAAACCAAAGATTACAGTTAAAATTAAATGGTATCTAAAAGATTTTAGTATCGAAGATACCAAACTCTTTTCGCCCGAGCGGCACACGGGCAAAACAGTTAAGATGTTAAGAGTCGTATTCGATAAGTGTAGCCTGCTTTAAAAAAAAATCCCTATTGTGTGATTGCCACTAATTTTTTTAAGCAGGAATATTCAACTTATTTTATGGCAGATAAAATGATGTGAGAATAAAGCCAATTACACTCTTTTTAAAAAAAGATAGTTGATAACAAGATGTTGCCAAAAGTCAAAAGCTAAATCCGGATGGCTTCGATTATTTCAAACGATTTCAGTAAAATATTAATATACGATAATATCATTACTGATGACGCGCTTGGTCAAATGCATGGAACTATGAATAAAAAGGAATTTACATATCCTCAAAAAGGGGATGCTTCAACTGTAACCGGTTTCTCAGTGGCTCATTACTGACGGAGCAATGAATAGAGTTATGAATAAAGAGGAGATGACATATAGTGTACTGTCTACTAGTTGCGAGTGAAGTAACTGAGGAAGTTATCACAAGATGGCGGCTGCTTTTTTAAAAAACGGATCAACAATTTTGATTACCACCAGGGCAACATGGAGACATTCGAAACAGTAAAATTGAATAGAAAATTTTCTATGCGTCTTATTCATAGAAACGATTTTTCACAAATATGACAAAATTTTCTTTTTCCATTTGCTTTTACTGGTGTCAGTTTTCCTGGTAGAACAGGCAGCTTGTTTTACTGGTTGTACCAATACGAGGGTATATCAATAAGATTTTGCCCTCACATAGAAATAATTGAGTGAAATTTGTGAAGTTGCTACATAGTCACCGTGTAGAGAAACACATTTGTGCAACCGGTATTTCAAAGAGAAGGGGGAAAATGTAGTCCAGGAGGCACGATAGTAGACCATAAGGAGGGCATTTTTCTAACTTTTACCGACTGTCAAATGTGACATATTGTTGGAAAGGACTGTGGCCACTTATTCATGCCATGCATCTCCCGAGCCCTTCCCCTACCCCCCCCCCCAATTTGTCCTCCGGGGACACCTTTCTGAATTTTGCGGACATCATTCATGGCCCTGGGGGCAAATTGCTATGTGTTCCGTCCATTTGACGCGGCAGCGCATATGAGAATATCATGGCTTTCCCATTGCAAAATTCGATGATTGAGGAGCAGCGAGGCGTTATCAGATTTCTCGCTGCAGCAGACTAGAATACCAGACACTAGAACGCTAGAATGCCGGAAGGTGTCATTTGGACACCAAAGCATGAAAATTATTTTCTAAAATCTGTAAATTTTGATGTATTATTTTTATTTCACTTGACTTCTATTAAATTTGTAGAAAAAAGTCACATAGAAATTTTTGAGGGATTTGCTATATTTTATCTTAATTTACTGATAGATTTACCTATAACGCCAACCTGGTGTCAATTGGACACGGCAATGATTTCAATTCACCTATTTCAAATTTCGTTCTAATGTGCGATTGTTATATTATGTAGAGTAGGAGAATCCTGGAGTGTTGTTTATATATATATATATATATATACCCGGTCATCACGTGTTATATTTCAGCTGCATCAACACCTGTTGCTACGATTTCATTTCTGGCAAAGATAGTACGTTCAGTAGTTATACAAAAATTAATGTGAATAATGTCAGTGTTTTGACTTCTTGGTTGCTTTTTGTAGAAAGAACTGTTTTAGAGTATATAATAAAATGCACAAACACAGAAACTCGTCGAGTATTAGAAAATGATGCTTAGTCTTTTTCAAAACAGGAAAATTTCCCTCACATTTCTATTTTGAATGCACCTGGAGTTTCAGGAGCTAATAGCCTAGACTTTATTTATTATGGTCTACTGCATGGGGTATACATGATAAATTCTCAATGATTTTGGAAGTATGGAATCGTTTTATTGAAAACTTCTTAAGCTGTTACAAATCATGCCAGAACATAACAATTCGCCAAACACTCTAATCGTGGCCCTCGATGTCTCACTATGTTACCCCAAAGCTGTAGCTGCATATTCAAATTTCAACCGGTTTGGTTAGAAGATTTCGTAACTTTTCATTTGAACACCTTTACTATCTAATATAGAGATAATTTAAAGCGGTATTTGAAAAGAATATCGAAACCTCAGAATATTATATAAATAACAAATCTATTTTTTGTAGCTTTAACAGTTTCAGGAGCAAGGTATTTCCGTTTGCAAAATGCTGAAATGAGTGAGTGACACCAGACTTTACAAACAAATTTATTTCAAAATATGCAAAAGCTTTTGTTCACGTACTTAATAAAAGGAAATTTTTCATTCTAATATTTTGGTGCAAATATGACGTTTAGGGGTTAAAACTGAGTAGTCCAAAAATGAAGCACCGCTCTTGTAGGGGTTACCTTCCAGGGGCAAAGTACTGCTGTTGCTAAAATGTTAAAGTGATTGAATGACACAAGAATTTACGATCAAATTTATATGAAAGTAAGTAAAAGATTTCCTTTTCGTGCATTATAAAAATCAAAATTTTAATTCAGAAATTCTGGTGATAATGTAGCATTTGGGAATTAAAATTATGTGGTATACATAATATACTGCTGCCCTTCAAGTATAGGTGCAGATTTACGGTCGCCAGTCGCCCCGTGGCGACAAATTTTTTTGCTGTGGCGCCTAACTTTCAGTGTCTTAGCCGCCAGAGAACAATTTCTAGTGTACCCAATCCCCGTCGCGTAATTTTCATATTTTTTTTCTTTTTAAAATAGAAAAGCACCTGCTCTTTTCACTGGAGGAGATCAAGTATGACATTCGTAAAAAGTCAGGGAATTTTTGAGATCTCAGTTACCGTCGTGAACGCTGCCTCTGTGATATACTGCTTTCTTGCCGAACATTATGTTCGGGTAAAATTCTGTGCATGTCCACTCTACTACAAAGATTAGCAGCTGCGAAGCTCGGCATATGAGTGCGGTGATGATAAAGCTTCTGCTTTAGACACCAGCGAAAGCAAGCATTTCTTTGAATGTTTCGACAAAATCAAAATAAGAAATGAAGTTTTCATAATATTTCCCATTATCTGCTTAGCTTATATCAGGTTGTAACGACAGTTTTCTGCCACTGAAAGTTATATCCCACCTAATTTTAATCGTGATTTGCAACAGAAACTTTAAATTATAATTTTCTTTTGTAACTTTATTGGAAAAAAGTTGAAAAATTGTTTTTCCTTATTTCCCTTATCCCCAAAAATTCCAATGTGAATTCAACATTACAGAGACGTAATTTCTTGCCGCTGAAAGGGTTAAAGGTACTGAGGTGACTAAACATTTCTTCTAATCTAAGTATCTCGCCGATTCGGAGAAAAAGAAGAATCGACAAAAAAATGTCATATTTAATACGTGATTTATCACATTGCTCACTAAGCGTAGAACAAACAGAGTGAAAAAATGTTCAAGCCGGGAATCGAACCTGGATCTCTTGGAATAGCGCTCCAAGTGCTCTACCATTCAAACTACATGGACGATACCCAGCTATGAATCACTCACTCACATATGTTGGAAAGGCTGCATCTGCAGCACAAGATGGAATAGTCTTCGTGAGCACACAATCCTGTGGCGAAACATGCGACAAAAATAAATCCAGGATAGGTAAGCACGAATATAAATTTAATTAATTTTTCAATTCATTTTCAGCAGTGAAATTAAGCTCGAAATAATTAAATATTTAATACGTGATTTACCACATTGCTAACTAAGCGTGGAACCAACAGAGTGAAAAACGTCCAAGCCGGGCGAGTGAGAGATGCTAAGCTAGGTATCGTCCTTGTAGTTTAAATGGTAGGGCACTTGGAGCACTATTCCAAGGGTTCCGGTTTCTATTCCCGGCATGGACATTTTTCACTCTGTTGGTTCTACGCTTAGTTATCAATATGATAAATCGCGTATTAAATATTCAATAATTTCGAGCATAATTTCACTTCTGAAAATGAATTGAAAAGTGAAGTAAAATTATATATGTGCTCACCGATGCTGGGTTTATTTTTGTCTCTTTTTCGCCGCAGGATTGTGTCCTCATGAAGACTGTTCCTGCAATTGCAGCCCTTCCAATATACGTGAGTGAGATATGCTAAGCGTCCACATAGGTTAAATGGTAGAGCACTTGAGCGCTAAACCAATTTTTCCGTGTTCGATTCCCGGCTCGTTTATTTTTCACTCTGTTGGTTATACACTTAGTATTCTCATAAATTAAGTATTAAATATTTAATAATTTCAAGCGTAATTTCGCCGCTGAAAATTAGTTAAAATTATAAAATCTGTCATTTAATGTTAAAATGATATGTGCTGCCATTTTCATTCTCTTAAATCTGTAAATTTAGCGCCACGCAATTCTCCATCAAGATGGGGTTTTTATACATTTTTCACAAAGAATAGCTTTAAAGATCACTGTTGGTGAAAATATTTATAATACATAAACAACATCCGATATCCGAATAAGATAAACTGAAATTTTGGAAATAAGCCTTTTGAAAGATCCCAAAATGCTATTTACAACCAGAAATTATATTTATAAAATGCCATTTTTGCCTTCATTACGCATATATCACTTATGTTTCCATAGGTGCCAATCTCAAAGTAATCTTCCGTAATACTTGCGTTAATTTGACATACGTTTCGAACCAGAAATATTTTTAAGAAATGAAATTAAATATGTTCTACATAGAAACCTCGAATTAAATAAATAAGCATTCATGAAATAAATTTTCTGGTTCGAAATGTGATTAACCTGGGTCGAAATAACCCAGATGTTACGGAATTTTAGTGGAAGGTTGGCAGCTATGTCTTTCTCAAAAAATCTTTTGGTACAATCCTTTGACAGGTAAGCAATCGTGTTTCTTTAATGTTGTATTGCCACCGAAATTTTTAAAAATTTTATTTCAAAATAAGCAAAAGACATTTCTCAATTCTTTTTCACAAAATTTATAAAATTAAAACTGAATTAAAAGTTTCTGGTGCAAATTTTAATAAAAATTAGGTGGGATATGTTATATCCTACCGTCCCTCAAGGGGATAAGCAGATTTATGTGATTAAAAATACATTTCGAGAACTTTTGGAAAGCGCCACGCACGATGGGCACATCTAAAAGAAGTAATCTAAAAATCATAATACTTCATTCAGATTTTTAAAATGATTTGCAATCAGCGCTATCCAACATTGCATTCAGTGCTGCCAGATTGGGGACTCTTTTGTCCCCAGATTGTTGATTGCCACCGCTTTTTTGAAATAGAAATATTCAACCTAGTTAAAAAATAAAATTAAAAATTCTGAAAAATAAGCGACTTATACTATTTTAAAAAAGTGGTGAGAGTCAAATAATCTGAATTGAAAAAGTCCCCAATCTGGCAACACTGATGTCATTCAATGATAAAAACGATAGCTTGCTCGAAGCAATTTAAATCTCAAAAAAGCTTGCGAAACATATGCGGAAAAAAGGGTATTGAAAGGAATTTATTTTTAACACCAGATGTCTAGACGAGATATTCATTCTAAATTCTCCTATTTTACTCAATATTTTAAAATTTTGACCACTGTAATAAGCCTGAAAGAAATTATTATAAATTTATGTGAAACAAAATGGACAAATCATGATACTAAACTCTAAAGGATTTAGTGTACAGTAACCAAAACCTTCGTTCAACTTAATAAAAAATTCTAAGATTTTTACTAATAAAAATTCTATATATGAATCACTTAAAACAAAATTTTTATTATAACTGTCCCTCCAATTTTTTTATATTTAGAGATGCCAACATATCTTAATTATTCTGGAGTCTTATCCAAGACAAACATGTTTCTAACCAAAAATTTTAATAACGAACGATTTTAAAATGAAATTTAATATGTACCATGTTGAAAGAAGGCACATTTTCTTATAAACACATTCCGGTTTTTAACTTTTTCGTCTTGTATTAGACTCCGGAATAATTAACACGTTCACTGCCACAAAAAATAAGAATTTTCAAATTTCTTCTTGAAAGTCGTTTGCCACCACAAATTCTGAAAGGTAAATTTCGCTTTACTAATACAGCGAAATTTCTGCCAATAAATAAGAAAATTTTTTTACTGTAAAATAATGGTGAGAAAGTAGTACATTAAAGCTACGAATATTAAAGCTACGAGTATACTCGTAGCGTGGCATTCAACGTGTTAAGAGCTGTTGGCATCTACAGGGTGTCCAGAGAATAAGACCCTGATTTCGAAATTAAATATCTCAACAACAAAGATCAATAGAATTATGCGGTAAACGGTTTGTTTATTAGCTAAGCTGTAAAAATGTTCTACAGAAGTTTAAAAAATTAGTTGCAAAAGCCGCTAAATGATGGCGCTGTAATCGCAATGCCTATAAATTGTGTTTTCAAGTCGAGAGCCCTAGCGTCTCAATCCTAGATGGCTTCCTATGGAAGAACGAAAATTGGGAAAGACCGCTTTTTCGTTGGGATGATGTGCAGAAGTGGAGGCACCTGGTCACAGAATTATTGCCTCAGCTTCAATTTTAGAAAATTTCAATTAACAGAATTTTTAATAAAAAGTTTAACGATCATTATATAAGAACTTAAAAAATATTTTATTTGGGAAATGTGCAGAAGCGGAGCCATGTGTTGACAGAATTGAGATTTGTTTCAAATTTTCGTATAAGCTACTTCAGTCCGGTTAACAATATCTCTGTGGTATGTCTTTCCTCTCCTAATCCGTAGATCGTGGAATCGAATCCTAGTAGAAGAACATTTGAAAAAAATGGAAATCTTTACTTTTTAATATTTATTTAAACAGTGAAAAAAGTTTGAATAAAAAAAATCTAAAGTTTCTGGTTTTAAAATTTAATAAGTTAAAAGAAACACCTTTTTTAAAAATCATTCAGCATTTATAATAATGATTCGTAAATCATTTTTTTATATTATTGTAGAGAATAGTTTGAATGAAAAAATACAAAGTTTCTATTTTTAAAAATGTAATTAAGTTAAAAAATAATTTTAATTTTAAAACTCGTTTTCATTTTTTTATCATTGAGCACAGAAATATGGTGCAGCTTCTAGCGATAGGATCCGAAGTGTTCGAAAGGAATTTAGCATCCAAAATACATTTGCTTTGACGTTGATGATATGATTTATCATCAATTCCTTTTAAAAAAGAAATAATTTAATGCATAATTTTTGTCTCCAAAACTTTGTTTACAAAGAAAAGAAATATATGTGTTGTGCTAAAACCAAAGTTTTATGCCGTGATTTAAAAATAAATTAAAAGTGAGAAATTACTTTTTTGTTTATAATAATTCATTTATAAACAATAATACCTAAATATTATGCCGTGATTTAAAAATATAAAAATTAAATCAAAGGTACAAAATTATTTTTCTAAATATATGCATTTTGATTTAAATAATTATATGGCATTAAAGATTGAATTTAATAAAATATTTGAAAAATTCTTATAATGATTTGCAAACTTTTTATTGAAAATTCTTTTAATTGAAACTTTCTAAAATTAAAGCTGATGCTATAATTCTGCGACCAGATTTCTCCACCTCTGCACATCACCCCAATGAAAAAATGGACTTTCCCAATATTCGTTTTTACGTAGGGAGCCATCTAGGAATGAGACGCCATTGCTCTGGACTTCGAAGCAGTTTACAAGTATTGCGATTACAGCGCCATCTGTTAACGGTTTTCGCAACTAAATTTTGAAACTTCTGCATAACATTTTTACAGCTTAGCTAATAAACAAACCGTTTACCGCATAATTCTATTGATCTTTGTTTTTGGGATATTTAATTTTGAAATCAGGGTCTTATTCGCTGGACACCCTGTATGTACATTATGCATAGCATGTTTAAATTGAACAATTCTAGATTTTTTTTTTCATTTGATTCACAAGAATTGCCTAAGAACACTATCACACAAACAGTAATCTTCCTTTATTATTTCTTTTCAAAACACAGTGTAAATTTACTTTGTAGTACCATCATTTCTGGAGTATAAACCGCCAGAAATGTAAAACTGTTTCGACCAGAAATGTTATTTCTGAAATAAAGTCAAATAAGTTAAAAGTAGAATTGGGTTACATTTTATTAAATAAAATTTTCGGTCGTAATAATATTTATTTGAGCCGTGGCTTATACACTGGACATTAAGGTTTGCTTTTGGGATAGTTTTAGAAATTTTTTACGGAAATTATTCTTTCGGATGGGTTGGGTTGATTTTTCACGGCCAATTATCTACACTAGGGATATAGTCTCGGAGGGGGGGTGCCCTCCGTGGGGCTCTTTCTAAGGGAACCTAATCCGTATTTACGTATGGAAAATCTACGGTCCGAAGAAAACCACGAAAACACCGAAAGATTAGGCCGACGGGCGCGATAGGGTTCGAACCCAGCACCTCCCATCTACCAGCTTCGATAGCAGACCCTCTCGGCCACTGGTGGGGTTATTCTTTGGAAATAGTGGTAGACAAAACAGTGACAACGCTATTACCATGCTGTGACCACGCTGCTATATTCGTTAATTTTCAAATTTAGACATAGTTTCAGGCATACCTAATTAATTGTTGTGAAAGTAAAAACAGTTTACAAATATTCCATGTGAGCACATTTGTCTCTCTGATCACGTTTACTTGGTGTTACCAAATATACGGATTTTTTTTTTCAAAAATTAACCACTATTTTCAAATAGAATTTTCCTCCTTATTTAATTAACATTAAATAACATAGTTATTACTATTCGAAGATAATGGTAGATTTCTCAATACAAAAATCCACTAAATTACCAACACTGCCTTAACATCCTATACAATCTGTTGAGCAAGTTTTTAAAGCCAGGTCAAATGATTTCACATTCTGTGTTATTTTTCTTTTCATTGTATGTAAAGGAAGCAGTCTAATATAAATCGTATGTAAAGCCTTAAATTTAATTTATCAATTAAAAAAAAAAGAAATTAAAGTTTAACAAAAAGAAAATTTTATTAATAATAATTATAATTTACACAATAAAACTTTATTTTACATACTCATTTAACCCTTAAATGTATAACGATGCATATCTGCATCACTTTTTATTTAACTTATAGAAACCAATATATTTATATAGAACTATTAATCATGTAAAAATTACAAAAATATGCTGCTAAATAAAGTTAAAAATCTACCATTAAATTTCTGGTGTCTAAACCTTAATATAAGAATAAAAACGTATAATTGTAAAATAATAATTAATACACTTAAGGGTTAAGTTTTACAAAATAAAATTCATATAAAATAAGTTATCTAGATTCATATTTATTGAAATAATTACTGATTTTGCAAAATTTTACTAACAACAGTAGTTTTTGCTTGCGATGCAGATGTGCAACATAAGAAAAAGTTAAAGTATTATACGATAAATATATTTCTGATTTTTTTCATTATTTTTTCTGTACAATAAACCTTTCTTGGGATCGTATATATTTTTTTAAACTAAATAAAAAATCATGCATTTAAGGGTTAAAGACATCTGTTCTCAGAGCACTTTCGTTACAGCAGCGCACACAGTGATCGAAGCAGCATTATGTTGCCACTATTTTCACATAGACATATTCAACGTATTTAATCGCAAGCAATCGATTAAATCAATTAAGCCTGACACAACCAACCTCAACATTTGTGTGCACCGCTGTTCCGCTAATGTTTACAATTTCATCGATAAAACACGTGATAAATATAATTGTTAGAATTCTTTCAGAAGTGCTTATTTTTATTCCTTAAATATATATATATATATATATATATATATATTTCAGGTTTAACTCAAGTCTACTACAAAATTTTAACAGTTTCTTTTTTCGCTTTATTTAGCTGCAGAAAATTATTGTAAAATTGTGAGTGAACGTGGTTATGAATTCTGTGTCTAAAAAAATGAATAGAAATATTCTTATCATTAACCCTTAAATGGGCGATTTTTTTTTGTTTAAAAATATATATTTTTTTTTATATATTGTAATTCTATATATTTTATATTATAACTCTGAAAGGTTTAGAACACAGGAAAAATAAGGAAAAAAAAAAACAGAGATATATTTTTCATATAATACGTCAAACTTTTCTTCTGTTGCACATTTACAATACAGTTAAAAACTACTGTCGTGTGGCTGTTTTACGCTAAAATAATGCAAATTAGTAAATACTTTAATAAGTATTTCTCCAAATACCTTCTTTTATATAATTATTCGTTTTATAAAACTTAACCTTTAACCCTTTAATTCCCATAATAGAATACGTTCTTGTAATTATGTAGTTCAGAGAATCTCACTTTACACCAGAAAGTATCAATGGTTAATTTCGCTTTATTTAAATACCTAATGTCTGTTTTTTAATTAAAGAAATTATTGCTATTTTAATTTTTTGGTGTGATTAGCGTGATGTGGAATCACATATATTTTTCTTAAATTATTCCTTTCTCTAAATTTCAGTTAAAACTAATCTTTAATTACTTATTCATTTTATCCTAACCTTTATTTCAGTTTCCATTGTAACTTTCCTCCAAAAGAAAAGAAAGAAAAGATATTTAACAGATGCCTTTATCATTAAATCGGCTCTCGCATTGATAAAATTCATTTAGATGATTATTCACGCTGACTAGATAAAAAAAAGAATAAAGATCGACTTTGCTTTCGGCCAGTAGAAATAACTCTTTGATCTCCGCTTAATTTTTGAGTATGACTTCCTTGTTAAATCATAAACATTTCCAGTAAATGCGGTCTGTATTGTCTTTAACGCTATGTTCTCAAAACTTTGCTCTTAACGTACGGATTGGCGTTCGAATTCTTTTTGGCTTATTTTTTAGGACTGCTATGCTGGTGGCCCTGCCACACAATTCAAGATTCTCCTAATTGTTCAAAGCGTAACAGATAATTTTTCTCATATGATATCATTCATTTTTCATGTGCTCTTTTCGCCAATTGTTTGATGCCAATGTATATATTACAGAATAATTGGCAATTGCTCCCTTGCACTTCATGAACTCAGTCATGTAAAAAAATCGTCTTTAGAAATTCTATCAGGCACCATCCCTATCCATTTCTGTATGAAAATGCTTTAATTTTATATAGTTACTCCAAATAAACAGATTTCGTAAAAAACAATTTAAAAGCATTATTTCTACACTGATCACAACCTACAGCTATTTATAGACTCCAGCGAATGCAAAGAAACTGAACCTGGTAATAATTTACGATCTCCAAATATTTTAAAGTGCGGATCTCTACTACAAATATTGGTGCCTATGCAGGGCATTCGCAAAATTTTCCGGAACTTTATGGGATGGTGCCTGCCTGTTTATTAGACTGCCTGCCTGTTTATTAGACTGCCTGCCTATTTATTAGACTGCCTGCCTGTTTATTAGACTACCTGCCTGTTTATTAGACTGCCTGCCTGTTTATTAGCCTGCCTGCCTGTTTTTATTAGCCTACCTGATGTTTATTAGTTTGCCTATTACGGATGTGAATTTCTAGACGTCTTTTCTACCGGTATTTTTGGAATGTCTATTGCCTCGATAGATGACTACCTATTATTTATGGGGATCGTAGTCTGTTAAGTAACTTCCCATTTACCTGACTGCTGTATGAAGTGCCCGTGTTTCCTGTGAATTTATGCTGCCGGACTTTTTCTAGTGGATTTCATTATTTTAATAATTATGGAGTTAGATCCCAGTGGCGAGTGTCATTTATGACAGTTTCAGCTGATTCTTCGGATCAAGATTTTTTTTCACGATGTTCGCCGTAATCTCTCCCGCTTGTTACAGCCTCTCCTTCCAATGTAGGCTTAGGAAGCTGCGGTAGCCTATTTGTGACTCCTATAGTTCGCCTCCGGGTTACTCTGTTCACCGACTTTGGATGAATCAGTGCTTTTTATTTCGACTTATTTGGATGCTTCGTAAATTTATGCAGAAATATACTGAGTCAATTCTCTACTTATGCTTCTAAAGTGCTGCAGATTTCCATGTTTGACGTCGTATTGTTTTCACACTGATTTTATTTTTTTTTTACTTCCACTTGTGGGTGCTGATATTGCATTTCTGCAAAAAAAAGTGCATTAACCTATTTTGTGTTTTGAATTCAAATTCGATATTCAACGTTCATTTTCATTACAATACTGTTAACTATTGAATGAAAGCAGTTAAAAGTGTCATAAAAAAGGTACAATATAATAATGAATATCAAATATTGATACAGTTACATCGATTATAAAAATGGAAGGGCATAAAAGAAAATATGCATATATATAAACAATTACAGCTTATCGTGTGATTATGAGAAAATATTATATGCTTTTTATATTTTTATAATTATTAATGCTTATAGAGGAGATTATTATTAGAGAGTCCAGGTTCGTGGATGAATGAAAAAAAACTCCAACACGAGGATTTCGAGGACTCACTTCTTTATTATGAAACTTTTTAAAAGAAGGGCCATGATGGTACAGTGGACGGGAGAAGTCACAAACGAGACTGCCCGACGGGGCAGCCCCCGAAGGGCAGAGAGCCGAGGTCTGTCACACTCAAGTTCAGAGGCAGTAGTCGTAAAATATTCATTACAATCACTCACTCATTGGCGAGATGAATAGCAACATCTGTACTGTATTGGCGATGAATATTGGTGGCGTGGACAAAGGAATCATAAGCATCCCGAAGTATTACATAGAATTCAAACTTACGCCATGGCGCGGCTATATGGTTACACGTGTCCTAACATTCTTGCGGTAAGGGAAAGTGGTTAAAGAAATAGGAACACGTGATTTTTAGATGCACGTTACAGATCTAACTGCAGCTGCAAATTAGTCAGTAATGGGCATATGGTTTGTATCCGACAGAGTACAAGGGTGAGAATTGAATACTAATGCAAGCCCAGAGGCTGGGAAAATATGCATTAGATAACGTCGGCTGCAAAGCGAAAAGACATTCATTTGTATTTTATTCTTTTACTTTATTTCAATGGAAAATAACTGCGGTTAAGATCTTTTTCTATCGTGTGAATTTGAAAGACAGAAAAAGGAACCGAGGTAAATGATGTCTGCATTTGAAAAGACTTTAAAAAGTAATAGCGAAACTTACAGTAGTGAGAGGGGGGGGGGAAGAGAATGAATAAAAACATATTAAATTAACTCTAAAATGTCAAATTTAAACTAAATATTTTATTTAAAGGGGGGGGGGGGAGAATAATGACAATTTATAAAAAAACAGTAAAGTTAAAAGTTGATTTTTTGAGGGGAAAGGAGGAATAATGAATATGTAACGGTAAAGCCGTTATATATATCACCCATTACCACCAGAAAAAAAAAACTGTGAATCTTGAAGAACAGTTTTTTTTATATTTGAAGATTACTTTGTCCACCCCATACATATAAGTATTTAAAACAGATATAACATAATAAGAAAGATAAGCCTCCATATATAAATATATATAACATATAACTGTGTGCTTGCAATTCTTTAAATGTTTGCATAAAGCAAAAGTTTTCAGGTCATGAAAAATGGCGCCTTTTTATTTTTATTCATTTCTTGGTAATCATTAGTCTTTACAGTCACCAGAAACTGCAAATAATAAGTTTTTGATTTAACAGGATCCTTTTTAAATATCTTTTTAGTATTTGATTAAGAGGCTGGTACCAGCATTTTTCATGACCAAAATAAGAGAAGTAAATATTTTTTTTTTTTTTAGTAACTTGTTATAATATCTTCTCAAAATAAAAATAATATAATATAAGTGCAAGCAACAAAATACACAGATACTACTTTAAAATGAAATAGAAAATAAATGACATATGCATGTCTGTGAATAGAAGCTAAATGAAAAAAATATAAAAAATAAAAAGAGTAGAAAATTGGTTTTCGTGCACACCGCACAGGACTACAAAAGAACGGGATGCCTATAGCATGCCTATGAATGGGTGTAGCCCTTAATCTTGTTAATAAACAAGTGTGATGGCGTCAGTTTAGAACATCAGCCCTAGGAGGGGAGGGAGTTATGAGACCCAGACACCAAGTGATACCTAGGTCCCTGCTCCCCAAAGATCACATTGATCTTCAAAGGAGCATGCGTCAATGTATCATATAAAAAGTTTTGTTTATTGAATTGAAACAACAATTCAAGGGTTTTGTCTCTCTACACAATGAAGTTTGGACCCTTAGGGCAAAATTTTGAACGGGAACAAAACTTCAGAGGGGATAAATTAAAAAAAATAATAAAAAAAACTGAGATAAATGTCTCACATGTCAAAGGTAAAAGGACAATCCGAGTGTGTGGAGAGACTGGTGACATGATCGGGTAAGTATAACAACCACAATTTTTTTTTTTTTTTTTTTTTAAGTAAATTCTAACTTTGTATTCCTTACAATGTATCGAGTAGGATCTGAACTGTATGTGTATTGTATGACCTTAACTAATGTTTTAAACATTTAGTGTAACTGCACTAGTTTACTAATGCTACAAATGAAAAAAAAAACTTTTTTTTTGTTATTGTGAAGTTATGTTATTACAAGAACGACATAATATCTTAGACGTGTGTATTGTCTAAGTGAAGCTTAGCCAGAGATTTTATTTAATCTCCAAATTTAATAGAAAACGTGTAATTATGTACATGTAGAAAACCAAAACAAGTGTGATGAAAACAATAAAAACATCATAAGGTTGAAATTTAAAGAAAATGCATGTGAAGGGGTAGCATCCTGTAAACTGGACATTCTTTGTTGTGAAACAAAGTGATGGTGACATGAAATGTCATGGCATAAAAGAAATCTAATAATAATGGAAAAATTAAGAATGTGTTAAAACTTAACCTTTTAATAAATGTTTAATTTGTGCATATCATGTGAGGTCAAAAGTAGTTCCTGGTATAATGAAAACAAAAAAGGAATATCCTAATGTGTAACGTTGAAACCTAGAAACAAAATATTTTGAATTGCGTATAATGTGTGTGTTTTTTTTTTTTTTCCAAACAAAATATCAGTGAACTCAGTTGTAATATCAATGAACTAAATTGTAATTGTATCTCTATGAACCAAAGAAAAAAAATGTGTATTTCAATGAACGAAGCAAGGAAAAATATTTCACTATGAACTAAAACAGAGTATGTCAGTGAAAGAAAAGGAAAATTTCAACGACTTAGATGTATGTTTGTGAACACAGCAGTCTAAGTACCTCAATGAACAAATTATGAGCAAGTATTTCACTGACTTAAAGTGTAAAAGTAATACGATGAACTCAAATGTGTGAAAAAAAAAAAACTTACAATGAACTCATGTGTCTATAAAAAAAAAATATTCCAATGAACTAAAGTGTCTACCAAAACAAAAATCGGTATGAACTAGTATGCAAAACAAATCACAAGAAAGAAAACAAACTATGAACTACTGTATTTTCTATGAACTCAGTGAACTATGAACTCAGTTGTATAACCTATGAACTCAGTTGTATGACCTATGAACACAAACTCAGTGTGTACATATGGAACCAAGAGCATTGTATCACAAGTACAAAAATGCTTCTCCTAAAGTTAAGACAAATAAACCAAAAAAAAAAATTGTGCTTTTAAGTAAAGGAAAGTGAAAAAAGGATAAAATGTAACCAGGAAACGCTACTTGTGTGATGAAATGTAACTAAATAAACTTAACTAAGATTGACAAGTGAAATTATATCCAAATTTCTAAAAAGAATAAATCTACAAACTAGTGTAATGATGAATTTTTAAAGTTGAATTAATGTGTACTCTTTCAGTAACATCTACCTCAAATGTGAAAATCCCAATGTCTGATGACCCGCATCAGAAAAATTTTCACAAATGTTCCATTTCGAGATTCATTTAACTACTTGCCGGCTAAATAATCAAATGAAAAAGCAACTCACTGTACACTTGTGTTTATAAAAAAAAAAAAAAATATCTTGAAAGAATTAAGTTAATTTCAAACTTCAAATCAGTATGAATAATGCTGTCGAAAACTGACATATGTATGTAAATGTATAGGAAAATAAAAATTTTAAAAGGAATGCTGTAGATAGTAACTCCTTCACAGTAATGTGTTAAATAAAAACGAAAAATGTAAAATGTATGTTACATTGTTTTTTTTTTTTTTTTTTTTTTTTTTTTAAAGGAAGCTGTATGAAATGTTTATGGGAATGTATTGCAGTTGTATACTTTTTTTTCGCATTTGCTTGATGAATTTTTTTAATGATGGACAATAAGGTGCAAAAGCACTGTGGAAAATGTCAAAGTTGGTGTTATTGCTATCATTATTTCTAATGCAATTAATGCATTTTGGAGGATTTCTACACTGAGGGTCAATGTGTGGCAAGGCACACACAGAGCATCTAATGTCATTATGACACGAAATTGCAATATGATCATTGTATACCTGGCACTTAAAACAACGTTTAACATTTATATATGTTTTAACAGGGTACGGTTTTGATTGTATGATAATTTCCTTATGCATTAATAATTGCCTAGCATCCTGTGGTGCAAGCTCAAAGATCCAATTAAAGGACTTAATATGTAGGAGCTTGTACTTTTTAACAAAGTGAAAATCAGGTCCAGGTATATGAATTAAATCTGAGATACCAAACAAGATATCAGGAATATTTAAATTTTCAGGGAGGTTATAACTAATGACACGAATAGGCTTAGGTACATTAAGTTTAGCAGGGGATAAGGACTTTAGAGAGGAATCGCTGATATCTGTAAATTTTTCATTGTGCTTACCTTGAGCGTGCAGGTCGGAGCTAAGATATGTGTTTTTTTTATCATATTCCAGTTGTGGTAACTTTTTGTTTACAGATATAAGAGGGGATGGTTTGTGTAGATTTATCTAGGGCAGATGGAGGGAGTGTGTTGTTGACATCTACCACTTGATCAACCATAGTCTTACTACATTTAGTAAGCTTCTTCTTATTTTTCTGTTTGCCTGTGGTTTCATGTAATCTCTCTATAAGTTTCTGATTTACAAGAAATAAATTATCTTTATCCTGTTTTAATTTGGAATAATCATCTTTTAGCACATTAAAGTTTAGTTTAAGCACATGAAAATTGAATTTAATGATCTGAAGGAAAACTATAATATTTTCAGACATGGATGCAGCATTTTCGGTCTTAAGTGAATTTTGAATAGATGTGGCTTCCATATGAATGGAATCCGAATCTCTTAGTAATATCTCCTCAAAATAATCTACCCATGGAGATACAGAAATGGGGTGATTAAAGTCACAAATAGCATTTTCATCATTAGCTGCCATATTTTAAAATTAGCCTGGTGAAGTGTCTGTTATCTCCAAAATCTTTTTTTTTATTTTCTGGTGTTTATTTAACTTCTGTTTACTTTTTTTTTTTTTTTGACCGCCAAAATGGAAAAAAAGAAGGAATTCTCTTTTTTTTTTTTTTTTTTTTTTTTTTTTTTGGGAGAGCAACACAAATAATGCAAAATAAATAATACTAGTATTTCAAAAAGGTGTATGTATGCAAAAACTCTAGTTATCAGAAATGAAATGCATGCACATAAAATAAAACACAATCAGTTGCATAAATAAATTATACACAAAAGAAAAACATGGAGGGGGGTGGAGTGTAAAAAAAAATATGAGTGTATCAATCACAACATTTCTGAAAGTTAAATTTCTGTCAACATCCAGTTGGATTAAAGTTTCCGAAATTCAATAAAATAAAAAAACAGGTAATTAAATTGTAATTCAGGTTTAAGATACAGAAAAAAGGAAACAAGGTTAGAGTGGAGCAACATATTCTGGGAATGATTGTGTAAATGTCACACACAAGTGAAAAATGTGCAAACGTTGTGAGCGAAATATGCACATATTTATATAAAAATATCAAATACTGCAAAACTTGGAGCAGAGAACTTTTTTGTTGCCTATCGGCAGAATAAGTGTACTTTCAAAGTATGCCAGTGGGGCTAAAGGGTTAAACTCTAGATTTTGAATGCATAAAAATCATTTTTACGAAAAGGAAACCTAGCATGTTTATGTAAATTCACGGAAGAAACAAATATGAGAAGTATGTCATGATTTAACCATAAAAACATTATAAGTGAAATATTAATAAAAGTATAATAATTTTATAATTTTAACTGCAAAAAGTACTTAAAAAAAACAAACAAACAAACGCAGCTTGGAAGAAGATAATAAGGAGCTAATATGCTATCACTGTTAAAAATACTGTAAAAAAAAATAGTTCAGAAGTGATTTCTTCGTTCAAGCTGATTAATCAACAAACTTATGAAAATCCAAATGGTAAAAGTACAAGTATGAATAGGGAACCATAACATGAATAGAAACTGATAATATTTACTGATATTGAAAAGAAAGAAAAAAAAGGTTATAACAATTTAGAGTAAATAATTTAATGTAAAAGTATTCCCTGTTCATACTTACATGCAAACTGTGTTTCTTTTTTTGTAGAAAGTATTGTGACACAAGTGTTTTCATTGGATTGGTTGAACTAGTATGTCATTTTTTGTAGAGAGCATTCATTTGGAGTACAAAAACAGAGCGATGAGAAAACAAAGCTTGTTTTTTAAGAAAAAAAAGAGTTAAAATAAAAAGATTTTAGTGACAATTTGCAACGGAAAAGAAATTAAAACAAAAATATCATTAACGTCCTATTTTCGTACTCTGAATGCTATAAAGATGTTGAATGCTAGATGACACAACGTGTGCAGTGTGATTTAGTACACTCTTTTTTTTATGCAGAGTGGTTTCTTTTTTAACTGAAGCATGGTCATCAGTAGGGTAATTTTTTTTATATTGCTGAAAGACACCACCAAAAGGAGGAAAAAAATATTATTCCTCATAATCACTGCACACTGAATGAATTTGAAGAACTGTTTTGAAAAATTGTGAATATCACCTTAGACACAAAAATAATTGGAAAAATTTCACAATTGTCTTGAACACTAGGACACTTTCGCGAAATTATATTTCTTTTTTTGCAATCTTTCACTGTGTTGTCACCAAATCTGTGGGATTCCTGGACACTTTGCACTGCAAATAATAATCATAAGATCACAAACAAAGCGAAACGGCGCACAATTCCTAGACTTGTTGCACTGAGAACTTTGTTTACAATGTGTGTTACTTGTGCGGATAATTCATACCACAGCTAGGTGAGGACTTTTCACAAAACATTTCCCTTTTGGGAAACTATGGATGTACGTTCAAATGGCACTTTTTCTTTTCACAAAACATTTCACACTAAAACTATTTTCACTCACACTGGTAGTACGAACACGTTTGCTTGAAGGTTGAAGATCACGCACAAAAAACAGAAACTGTCTTGATTTTTGTTTGACGAAGCCACAACTTCACGCAGGGGAACAAGTGATGCAGGTGTGATATTTCGTAGAAAAAGGAACTGCTGGAAGAGGGACTTCGTTCGATGACCCCGTTGGAGCATCGCAGTGTAAATCTTGCTTCTCGTCAGGCTAGTGTAAAGTCCGGAAGAAAGAGGCACTCTCCAAATCCGTTGGGGTAGCGAGAAAGGGAAATCCCCTGAAGTTGACATCGGCGAGCGAACGCTGAGTAGGGCAGCCGGAACTCCCGTGGAAAAAGATCTACAGGGTGTTCCGTTAAAGGGGTCCAATATTAATAGGGGTAATAGAGGAGATCACACGGAGCATAAATCAGTATATAATGCCTGGCCGGATCTCAATAATTTTCAAGTTACAGCAAATAGAATGAAAAATCGGAAATTTGTAAAAAAAAAACCTCATTGCTAAACTATCAATAATGCTACATAAAAACGAAGCACATATTTAGAAAGAGCAGAAAAAATCCTACGAAATGACATAAGTTGTTTTAGAATATTGAGAATTAATGGCGAGTTACAAGCTCTGAAACAGTGAAAAAATACAAAATCAAATATTTAGCAAAATAGTTAATCGTTAATTCCAAAAATGCAACTCTACCTACATCAAGGAAAATGTTATAAAATTTGGTCCATTCCGAAAGCTTTCGAAGAAACTGACAATAAACCATATCAGTTTAATTGTATGGGAGAAATCAAGCAGTTCCCTAGTTACAACTCTGTACTGTTGCACGCTCGGAAAGGGCGAAACTCCGCCCATGACGATTGTAAACACCCCGTTTTAATATCTTTCAATTATACATTTCTGATCAACCTCTATCAATACCCTTTCATTATTCAGTCTGGTCAAGTGAATGACATATTGTGCAGCTCTCGCCTTGTCTTAAAGCAAACTCCGTGACTGCTGCGTTTCCTCCATGAACTTTCAGGATGATGAAGAAGAAGTACTTTTTATGCAAATTTTCTATGTGTATAGGAAGAAAAGTGTAATAAAACAGCAGTCATCAGTGGGCGTTATGTTAAAGGGAGGCTGTTGTAAGTGGGATTGTAGTAAGTTGATGTATAATAATTATGCCGGAATACTCTAACGAAGAATATGCGGACATGCATCTGATGTACGGGCAAGCTCATGGAAATGCATGTCTAGCACAGCGCATGTACCGTGAGCAATTTCCAAGGAGACGTTGCCCAAGTTCGAAACTCTTCATAAAAATCGATAGACGATTACGGGAGACTGGATCGTTTAATACAGCAAGCATTGATGCAGGGAAACCTCGACATGTACGAACACCTGCAATGGAAGAAGATGTACTGAATATTTTTTAAGATAACACCTCCACGAGTACACGAGCTGCTGCGTCTGAAGTCGGTGTTTCTCACCAAAGTGTGTGGCGTGTTCTGCGTGCAAAAAACATGCACCCCTTTCATGTGCAGCGGGTACAACTGTTATCAGTAACAGATTGTGCTCAGCGGACAGAATTCGTACGCTGGTTGCTTAATGTAACAGAAAATAATCCACAATTTCTGGAAAATATTTTATTTACTGATGAAGCAACATTTACGAGAGAGGGCGTGGTAAACACGCACAATATGCACACATGGTCATATACAAATCCGCACACTGTTTTCCCGTCGAACGCACAACAAACGTTCAGTGTGAACATATGGGCAGGTGTCCTCGACGATTATCTCATAGGACCATATTTACTCCCAGATGTACTCAATGGCAGTACGTACTTGGTTTTCCTACGGGATATCTTACCGCAGTTACTGCAAAATGTGCCAGCAACATTGCGCCACAATATGTGGTTTATGCACGATGGCGCACCGGCACATTTTTTCATAGGTGTTCGCAATCACCTCAATTCAACATATCCTGGGAAATGGATTGGACGCAGTGGACATGTTGCTTGGCCTGCACGCTATCCAGACCTCAATCCGTTAGACTTTTTTGTTTGGGGACACATTAAATCGCTGGTGTATGGATCGCCTGTGGATACACCGGAGGATTTACTATCGCGAATCGTTGTCGCTGCAGGAGACATTCCCAACTCCGTCGGAGTTTTTCGGCGTGTTCGCCAATCTTTACGACGTCGCTGTCGGCTGTGCGATTCTGTTAATGGGCGCAACTTCGAACACCTATTATAATAATGTCCGTTCGTCTGCCTTCCGATATTGAACTGTGCAGCGCAGGCCAGAAGACTATGCTTCACATATGTCATAAAGTACGTGGAATGTAATTCTTTATTTGTCATTTTTCTTTTATTTTCAACACTTTTTGGCACAGTATTTTGTAAGTCACAGACTGTGGTGTACTCAAATTGTAAATTACAAAGTTTGTATGAATTAATTTAAAATTTAGTGTCTTTTTTAAATTTATAATTAATAAAATTATTATGCTATTTGTTATTATTATTTCCTATCATAAATTATGATGCACATATACATACAATAATTGTCCATGTAAAACATGTACTGAAACTTCTTGCATAGTTACAAATCGCAATATTTTTAATTATTTCCGAATTTTCACCACCAGTTTAATTTTAAAGAATTTAACTTAAGCTTTATATCAATAAAAGACCACTTTAAAATGTAGACTATTATTGTAAAGTTATTTTGGTTCATTCAACTCTTGAATAATTAAAAATGTTGCATCTCAGAAGAAGCATGATCGAAAATGTATAGTTGAGAGTAATTAAAAAGGCGGTGTTTCCAATCGTGATGGGCGGAGTTTAACTTTTGCTAGTGTCAAAGAAAGCGGAGTTGTAACTAAGAAACTGATTAATTTCTCTCACACAATTAAACCGATATGGTTCATTGTAAGCTTTTTCGGAAGTTTTCGGAATGGACCAAATTTTACTACATTTTCCTTGTTGTAGCTAGAGTTGTCTTTTTGGAATTAACGATTAACAATTTTGATGTATATTGGATTCGTACTTTTTTCACTGTTTCAGGGCTTGTAACTCGTCAATAAATATTGCTATTTTAATACAATTGATGTCATTTTGTAGGTTTTTTTCTGCTCTTTCTAAATATGTGCTTTGTTTGTATATAGCATTATCGATAGTTTAGCAATGAGGGTTCTTTTACAATTTTCCGAATTTTCATTCTATTTGCTGTAACTTGAAAACTATTGAGATCCGACCAGGTTTTATATACTGATTTATGCTCCATGTGATCTCCTCTATTACCCCTATTAATATTGGACCCCTTTAACGGAACACCCTGTATAGACATCTTTTCGCGTCGCTGGTACAGGATGATACGGAAGGAACGATACTTCTCCTCGTATTTTTATTTTTTTTCTTTTTTTTCTTTTTTTATTACTGTTGGAGAAAAAAATCTGGGCAACGGCGCCAATTTGTATAGAGGAGATTATTATTAGAGAGTCCAGGTTCGTGGATGAATGAAAAAAAACTCCAACACGAGGATTTCGAGGACTCACTTCTTTATTATGAAACTTTTTAAAAGAAGGGCCATGATGGTACAGTGGACGGGAGAAGTCACAAACGAGACTGCCCGACGGGGCAGCCCCCGAAGGGCAGAGAGCCGAGGTCTGTCACACTCAAGTTCAGAGGCAGTAGTCGTAAAATATTCATTACAATCACTCACTCATTGGCGAGATGAATAGCAACATCTGTACTGTATTGGCGATGAATATTGGTGGCGTGGACAAAGGAATCATAAGCATCCCGAAGTATTACATAGAATTCAAACTTACGCCATGGGGCGGCTATATGGTTACACGTGTCCTAACATTCTTGCGGTAAGGGAAAGTGGTTAAAGAAATAGGAACACGTGATTTTTAGATGCACGTTACAGATCTAACTGCAGCTGCAAATTAGTCAGTAATGGGCATATGGTTTGTATCCGACAGAGTACAAGGGTGAGAATTGAATACTAATGCAAGCCCAGAGGCTGGGAAAATATGCATTAGATAACGTCGGCTGCAAAGCGAAAAGACATTCATTTGTATTTTATTCTTTTACTTTATTTCAATGGAAAATAACTGCGGTTAAGATCTTTTTCTATCGTGTGAATTTGAAAGACAGAAAAAGGAACCGAGGTAAATGATGTCTGCATTTGAAAAGACTTTAAAAAGTAAAAGCGAAACTTACAGTAGTGAGAGGGGGGGGGAAGAGAATGAATAAAGACATATGAAATTAACTCTAAAATGTCAAATTTAAACTAAATATTTTATTTAAATGGGGGGGGGGGGAAGAATAATGACAATTTATAAAAAAACAGTAAAGTTAAAAGTTGATTTTTTGAGGGGAAAGGAGGAATAATGAATATGTAACGGTAAAGCCGTTATAATGCTCAATTTCTATTTTGACTACATGACATTTTTATAAAATGTAGTATTTAAAATAATACATTAATTTTTAACAATTGTCGTTGATTATGCATTTTTATTTTCTCATGCTCATATTTTGTTTGCATGAATAATAACAGATGTAAATACTTTTAGATTTCTTTGAAATTTATCACAGTTTTACAAATGCTATTTAAGAACTAAGATGCCAAACGATAGCATGATAAAATTACATTTTTCAGATATCCAAAATACTTATTTACTGTTCACTTTTGGCTCGAATAAGTATCACAAAGATCAAGACAATCTATTTTTAAAAATTTAGAATAAGTATTTTAGAATAAGTACTAATTTAGAATAAGTGTTTTATGGATCGCATTCTTTTGGATTTTTTTTATGTTTTTTTTTTTCTTCTTCTTCTAAAAAAAAGTTTTTATCATTTCTCTCATTTTATTTAATGATTATATATTTCGTTTATTTTTTTAGTGCAACTTTTGAAGTATTATAAATTGACAGTTATATATATATTTATTTATCTTATATTTTATATTATGACTTTCATTAAAAAAATTTTAGGTAAGTTAATGGTCCATCTAAAATATTTTTGTTTCCAAGTAAATAATAAAACAGGATGCTGCCAGTTTCAAACTATTTTTTTTTTTTTGGACAGAAAGTCTTATTTAAAAAAAAAACAATATATAGAGAGATAAAGATGAATACTGGTAATGAATAAAGATTTCATTTATTATTGGCATTATTTTCATTTTGAGGGATATAAAATTTTACCTGTTGAATCGAATCTCTATTTATATAAATTCTCAGTTTAAAGGTAAGTTATGTTTTAATGTGTTTGTACAGTACTATTAAGGAAGTATTTTTATCTCTGCTTAAAAGTAGCCATGATTTTACTTGAATAATTAAATCAATATGTTTAAAGTAGTGTGCACATTGATTATATCTATTCAAGTGAAACTATTTTTCACAGTGCATTATACTATAGCGAGCATATGAAATAATTTTTCTTGCCCTTTTATTATAGACACAAAAAGAAAGAAAATTTGTTTAAAAAAGATATAATATTTAAAAGTTTTGCATGCATGATTATTTTCCGCCAGTAACTATAGCCTTATAAGAACTTTCATTTTAGGTTATTTAGGTAAACGAAAATCTTTTGATAATTTTCTTGATGCATTATAGTATTTCTTATGCATTTGATACAGAAGATAAACAATATGATTTGAGAAAAAAATTGGGTCAATTGAATTGACTATTTTTCCCCTTTTAATTTTATTTCAAAACCCTTTTTATGCATATAATTGCAATGTTTGTTGTTCCTATATGCAGTCACTAAAAATTATTCCGTTACAGAGAGTGCAGTTTTCCGATATTTAAATAACTATTTAGAAGTTTTTTTTTTACATGCATTATCATAGTTTTTAACTGTGGAGTATAATACTTATTAGTTTATGGCTATATCTTTAACATTTAAAATTTTTAATATTCACTTCAAAAAAATATCTCACATTTGACTACTATTTATTATATTGCATTTAGATAGGTTCATATTTTTGGAATTATCAGATAGGGTACTTGTGTATTTGTTTTTGTATTTTATAATTCAGGATATATGATGGGTAAGAGAAAGCCACACAAATTGACACAAGAGCCCTCTGCTGTATTTAATTTTCAGTTAAAACCTAATGCACAACTGGTAATGTTTTCAAAAACTAACATTGATTCTGAAGCAACTGGTTTGGATTCTAATCCTTTTAAGATTTCATGTTTAAGTAGTTTAAGTGAAACTATTAACAGATATTCTAAAACTATTGTTACATATGTTCAGGCATTAATTGACCCTATTTTAAATGAGGCTAATCCTGAACTCGTTCAGAAGTTTAATTCTTATCAAAAAGAAATTGAATTTAAATTTAATATTTTAAATGATTTGATGGGTAGTGTTCAATCAGAGTGGAATGTTTTACAAAAAGGTAATGACGACTTACAAAGAGTAAATAAGCTTTTATTTGAAAAGGTAAGGACACTTACCTCGTCCAAACCGTCTACGCATAATGACATAGCTGTTCAATGCGACATTGATGGACCTAACTTGGATGAACCACTTAATATAATTAAAGTTAAAGATAAGAAATTTAATTCTAATGTTAAAGACTCGTCATCCAAAATTTTAGATAATGCTAAAACTCAAACAGACACAGATTCTGGTACACCTATTTCTGACTTCTCAAAAAATAAAATTGTTAATTTTATTTCAGTACCTGATTACATTTTAAAGTTTTGTGAGAACAAAACTCCAGATAGGGATTTTTCTGACTGCACAAAAATAATTTTATTGGGTATTGATGATAATATAGGTGTGCCAGATATTATGATGTCTATACATGAAATGATTGGCAACACCATTCCTTCCATTCACTTTGGAAGAAAACACAAATTAAGACAAGGTTTAAAATACAATTGGACTATTAGTGTTACATCATGGGTTGCTAATTCCTTAATTCAACATGGTAAATTAAATATTAATTCTATTGATTACACTGTCAGGCCATTTATTAATATAAAACGTTGCTTCCATTGCCAACGGCTAGGCCATCTGGCAAAAGTTTGTGTATATGATTTGGCATGTGCTAATTGTGGTGAATCTCACACTTCAGTTAATTGTAAAAATATTTCAAGATGTATTAACTGCATCGCACATAACCGTACTTACAAGAAGTCTTTAGACATAAATCACCCTGCTTTTTCTCCCTTTTGTGATACATTTAGATTTTATTTTAAGCAAAAACAGTTTTTTTTCAACGTACAACATAACTTATACATATATCCTCCTTTCAGGCATGCTAGTGCAAGGTTAATTCTTATTCCTGCATTTACACATTTTGTTACTTAACTTTATGCAATACATGGCTTTCTTCGCTCCCTTCGACCGTGAATGTTTACATTGTTCGCATGCGTTTATTCATAAAATAAACGTAAACGATTAATAGGATTTTTTTTCTCATATATTTTTCTTACACAAATATATTTGTTTTCTTAGGATATACAAATTTTGAAACATTGCTATTTAAAGATTGATTAATGTCAATTATTTCATGGTCTGTGTTCTTCGTGCAATACACTTGTCTCGGATTTTCTTTCATTCAACTGTTTCAGGTCGACAGGAATAGATGAATGATTCCAAATTTCACATTTTTGATTTACTGTTAGTTTTCTTCTGGTGGTTAAGCCCTAATTGCCAGTAAGACTTCAGCGGTGGATCTCAAATGTTTTTCCTTTATTTTCTGTCTACTTTTCTTGGTTTGCTTTCTGATGTACATATTTTTAAAAAAAATCACATATAGGTATACTTAGTTACTTTTTTATTATTTTAGATTACATTTTCACACTTACTTTGCATTGCGGTCACCATGATTTCAAAAAAATATTACGTCTTTTTGGTCATAACTTGGTGTAGATATTCTGTTTCTTTGTAGGTCTTTCTGATCATCAATTGCACTTTCTTTTTTACACGCAGTGTTTATGCGAATGTTCATTGGTTTACCAATATTACAACGTTGAGTTTTCTTACAAAGGTTTTTCTCTTTTAGGGTACTTCTGGATTTTCGCAAATGACCCTCACTCACAAAAACTTCGCTTGGCATGCAGCAAGTACAATTTTTTTTTTTTTTTTTTTTTTTTTTTTTTTTTTTTTTAACAAAAGGTTTCTACAATGGTTTCTACATCGTTTTACAGCGGTTTTTCTTACAAAGGTATATTTTTACAGCATGCTATTCAGATGAAGATTACATGTACAGTTGTTTGGTTAGTGGTCCTCAGTGCAGTTTTTTCGAATATTTTATGTCATTTGTTTAGAATACATTGGTCGTTTCTTTTAAATTTTTATTAGTTATGAATGATTCAATACAGCTCGAGTTGCTTCCTTCCCACTTGCACTAGTGTTACCAATTATTCCATGTTTTCCTGTTTACACATGCAAATTTCATTACATTTTGGCATAATTCAGATAGATATATACACTTTTTTGCATAACATATGTTGATGTTTATGTATGATTTACATTTGCTTCTTCAAATTTCTTTACTTTCAATTGGGTACGCATGATATACAGTAGTACTTCAAGCCGCATACGCGACCATTAATAGTTTGTTTTTCAGTCAATGTATACTTATACACATACTATCTGTATTGTCATTCTACCTAAGGAGCTTACTGCTTCTTTATTTAAAATTCTATCAAAGTGCAATTTTTTTATTACATCTGCCAAAATTCACACATTTTTTTTCACCTTTAACGCAATATTCGTTCTCTTATAATTTGTACAAGGTATTTACACGATTGCTCATGGCACTTTCAAAAAAGCTTACACTCCAGTCAATTTTATACACATCGGTAAACGGTACACGCCAGTCAAGACGATAAAGAAAAAAATTGCATACCTATCAATGTTTTCACACTACTTTTCAGTGAAGGTATATTGTCAATTTTATAAGCAAAGACACTGTTATACTCCTGCTTAATGGTCATTGCAAGTATTTTATTGGTGTTTATACCAACCGTGCATTCTATTGAGATTATTTATCGGTTTACATATTACTTTTTCTTTTTTCACATATGTCTAGCATCTTTTACACTTTCTACGTAAATGTTCAACGTCTTCCATTTATCAGTAACTGTTTTCAGTAAAGGTATTTTATGGGTGATACCGAATAATATTTTATGTGGATTTTTTTTCTTAGTTTACATAACAATACTGTTTTGATAGTCAATATAATTCAATGTCTTCTCTAAATTGTAAATTTCATTTTCAAAATTTTAATGTTTCAGGTCTTAAAAAAAATACATTTTAATAAATATACACACAACAACACAGTTGTCAAGTGAATTAAATGGCTTATGGCAGTGTTTCAGCTAATTTTTTTTCATATCCTGATTATATAGCATTTCTTGGACTGTCAACTTATGTACACGTTTGTTTAAAATCAATGTTGTGAGACAAAAAAAAAAAAAAAAAAAACAGGAAAATATAAATTAAAAAATATATATGCTTTTACTCATTATTATGGACATTATTTCAGAATCCTTCGTTATTTGTATTATGTTTTTGTTTATCTGTGTTTAATATTATGTGTTTAGTTGCATTATATTACTCGAGTATTTTATTATAATTATAGTATTGGTCAATACACATATTTAATGTTTATTATGAGAAACATTTTTGAATTTATTGCCAGTTGGCAACTGACCTGTGGAATTAGGCCTAATGTTAGTTTTATTTGTATGTGCACATTTTTGATACAGGTCATCGTCTGAATATGGTGAATTGAAAAGTGATCACAAATTTTATTGATGTTGCTGCAGATGTCTCTAAATAGAAACAATATATAATGTCATCTGTATTTGACAAAATTTATGGTACCAATATATTTATATCATGATATACTTTATTTTAGGATGGTTGCCTACTTAGAGAGAAGTTCAATTGCTGTTGCTTTAATTTGAACATATCTGATTTCGTTTGCATGACTGCCCTATACATAATGTACTCCTAAGAGCATATGGAAATTGATTTCACGCCCTTTATGTACATTCTTTTCGTTGGTTGAAGGGGAGATATATGTGATGTGTAATCACATATATTTTTCTTAAATTATTCCTTTCTCTAAATTTCAGTTAAAACTAATCTTTAATTACTTATTCATTTTATCCTAACCTTTATTTCAGTTTCCATTGTAACTTTTCTCCAAAAGAAAAGATATTTAACAGATGCCTTTATCTTTAAATCGGCTCTCGCATTGATAAAATTCATTTAGATGATTATTCACGCTGACTAGATAAAAAAAAAGAATAAAGATCGACTTTGCTTTCGGCCAGTAGAAATAACTCTTTGATCTCCGCTTAATTTTTGAGTATGACTTCCTTGTTAAATCATAAACATTTTCAGTAAATTCGGTCTGTATTGTCTTTAACGCTATGTTCTCAAAACTTTGCTCTTAACGTACGAATTGGCGTTCGAATTCTTTTTGGCTTATTTTTTAGGACTGCTATGCTGGTGGCCCTGCCACACAATTCAAGATTCTCCTAATTGTCCAAAGCGTAACAGATAATTTTTCTCATATGATATCATTCATTTTTCATGTGCTCTTTTCGCCAATTGTTTGATGCCAATGTATATATTACAGAATAATTGGCAATTGCTCCCTTGCACTTCATGAACTCAGTCATGTAAAAAAATCGTCTTTAGAAATTCTATCAGGCACCATCCCTATCCATTTCTGTATGAAAATGCTTTAATTTTATATAGTTACTCCAAATAAACAGATTTCGTAAAAAAACAATTTAAAAGCATTATTTCTACACTGATCACAGCCTACAGCTATTTATAGACTCCAGCGAATGCAAAGAAACTGAACCTGGTAATAATTTACGATCTCCAAATATTTTAAAGTGCGGATCTCTACTACAATTAGGTATATGCGAATAAAAAAAATCTATTAAATTCAAAACAGTGTTATTTACATATATGCAAAGCTGCGCACTAAAGGGTTAATAGTGGTGTCTGACTCCTTGGAAATTCCATGAAGTGTTCGAACCATGATTTTTTATTTTATTAAATTTTTCCATATTTGAAGAGCTTAGATCAGTGGCGTAGCGTTAGGGGGACTGGATAATTTTAGTACGAGCACTATTATATAGAGAATTTAGCTTTATTTAATAATTGAACGTTATACGATCAAACAAAGCGAATTTAGCATACAATAGTACTCGGCTAAATCCATGGGCTTTTGTAGTGTAAGTCACACAGCTGATGACTGCTATTATTTTTGGCCACCGTTATTTTCAAAAGTGTTCTTCGCCTTATTCAATAATCTGCGATGAATTATGTCACGTTTTTACGTTTTAAAATACTGGTAGTCAAAAGTCGTTGCAATTTGCACCTATGTGACTTACACTACAAGTACTCATGGAACTAGCCATTGACAATAAAACGATCCTCCCTCCCCTGACGCTACGCTACTTTCACAGGTGATAAAGGTGGAAAGAGAGTGTTTATTATTTTAGTATCAACAATGTTATAGATAATTAGGCTTTATTTAATCATTGAAATTTATACGATTGAACAAACCAAAATTCAGCATGCAGTAATACTACTAGTAAAATTATCCAGCACCCCCGCCCAAACGCTACACCTCTTGCTCTGATGATAAAGGTAGCAAGTGACACAATCATCATTTTGAGAAAATTAGCCGTAAAGTTCCAAATCATTGTTGTCATTGGGCTACTTTTTTAAAATTCAGATTACTTAATTGGCACCACTTTTTTGAAATAGTAAAATTCGCCGTACTATATGACGTACTAATTAAGGCAAAAACAAGGGGAATTTTACCATTTCAGAAAAGTGGTGCCAGTCAAGAAATCTGAATTTTAAAAAAGTATCCCACTGTCAACACAGTTCCAAATAAGTATTTGCGTTTATTATCCTCCATTATTAACTAAAATCTCTTTTAGTATTAGTTTTTTTCAAACAGAAATTTAACAAATAGTAGAGGACCATCGATTGTCTTCAATCATATGATTAGCTCAATTTAATTTATTTTGTCAATACTACATTTATCGTCTGAGCTGTTCATTTATTACCTTTAAATTTGTAAATGAAAGGTTCGTTTAACTTTTTGTATATCATTTGAAATTTCTATTTCGATTTCACTAATTTATGTTTTGTCTTTCGCAAATAATTTATGCTTGAAATATAAGTGAAGTATGATAATAAAAATAGTTTCTTTTCTACAGCGATAAATATAAGTTTACCTGTATTGGCAACAGTTACTGCTATTGAGTTCCTATAGTTAAGTTTATCTAAGAATTTATGTATGCCATTGTGAACTAGTAGAATTATTGAGAAACAATTCCCAAATTTTGTTCAGGAAATTGACTTCGATGATTCCCTTCATTTGATTGGAAATAACAATATCTTACGTAACTCAAGTGGAAACAATAGGCTATCAGAAAGGAAAGTACAACAGATTTTGGTTAATTGCAGAGCATCGATTCAGTGTTACCAGTCCGCTTACTTTATTTGATTCATATCGGTTGATTGTTACACATTTTTAAAATAGCAATAATCGCTTTATTTTTATAACAGATTAAAAAAGGCAACAGTAATGGAAATTATCCTTATAAAATTCTGTTCAACGTAATCCATCCGGTACTCTAAAGTATCGCTTTGAAAAATGCTTCGTAAAGCAAACTGAAAATTATTTTTTTTTTGCATAACATATTGTCACGTGATCTGTTTAAAACAAGAAAAAAATATGACCATTAAAATGTAAGATGTTTACAAGCAAAAGTTAGGGATACCATATTAGACAAGAAAATGGAAGCAAAATTGACACTCACACGCAAAAAATAGCTTCGAAAACAACTTTCAGCTTACTTAAACTGTTATTGCAATCTAGTGATGGTCCGGGAAAGTATTTATTATTGTTTTCTAAAAAATACCATCGCGAATGCATTTAATGACTGTGTTTTAATTGGGATAGAAAACTGTGACACTTTAAAGCATCATCGAAGCATAAAGGGCAGCTGCCCTCATTTTTTAGAAATAGTGTTGAAAGTGTGCATTTTAACCCCTTAACGCTCGAATTAATTTACGGTTTAAAAATTCAAATTGCTTATTGGCACCACTTTTATGAAAAAGAAATATTCACCTTATTTAATGACAGGTAAAACTATACTAAAATATAGTCAATTTCACTATTTTATAAAACTGGTGGGAATCAAACAATTTGAGTAAAAGACACAGCCCGTGAATATGACGGGAGCGAGAATTAAGGAGTTAAAACACATTTAGGGAAAAAGTTTTAGCTGTCATAGTTTTCAAACCTTCCGGTTTTTGTGATCTCTAATTTCGCAGAAAAATAATCGCCTTATTTAAAGGCAGTATTTCTACGAACAAATAAGGTATTTTAACAAGCCAAAAAAAAAAAAAAAAAAGAGTCTAAGAAAGGGACGAAAATGGCAGCTTTGACCTCTTGCTACTATCATAAAATTTACTTCTATTTCCAAGCTATGTTTTTAAAAATTTTACTGAAAAATATCTTGTATATGATTAAGCATTTCGATGCATTGAAAAGCATGTATTCTATAAAAAATTATATTAATACACTTTTTGATTTGCACATTTTTACTCCTACTTTACTCCTACGCAACGTAACCCTTTCGTGACTGTTGAGGCATATATCCATCGTCAAAAGGTGCATGCGGAATTTGTTTTCGGCACCAATATTAAATTAATGTAACGTTTTTCTTTTTTAATTAGAGGATTTTTTGGTATTTCACTAGTAAAGGAAACTGTTAAAAAAAGCGGTGTCAACCAAATAAAACTTGTCTAAGGGATTCTGTCTCGAAAGGGTTAATTATTAACCCTAGAACTACCGGAAATTTTACTCAAGTTTTATAAAAACATTCTACACCAGAAATTTTACTTAAAACTATTTAATTTGTTTATTTAACTTATTATTGTCTGATTTATACATTTAGTTTGTTTTGAAGAAATTTCTGGTTTGAATAAATATTTTGAATGTACATGTCGGGTCCATTGGACCCTTCTGGTAGACAGAGGGTTAAATGCATAGGGCTATTTCCATGCGAACTTGACATGTCTGTCACATACTACAATTTTTGGCTACCAGTATTTTGTAACGGAAAAATGTGAATTATTTTATCGGAGATATCTTATCAATTGAATAAGGGAAGCAAACTTTTCGAAAATAGCGGTGGCCAAAAAGCATAGCGATTTTCAGCTGTGTGATAGACATGACAAATTCGCATGGAAATATCCATAGCAGAGTTGGGTAAATTTGTAATTCCAATTATCTGCAATGTAATTACAGTTTAATTGTATGTAATTTATTATGGTTAAAATTACATGCCGTAAAAAATTCTTGCAGCACCGTAGCTGGAACCGCCCTCATCCCAATATTTGACAAAATTTCTGTGTTTGTTTGAGTGTAACTATTATCAATTACATGCAATTAATCTGTAATCATACTGCGGATAATTGAGATTACAAATTTTCCCAACTCTGATGCATAGTGATGCCTATCTGCATCACTTTTATTTAACTCTTCCAACCACTACGTTTATATAGAAATATTAATCCTGTAAAAGTTACAAAAATATGCTACTAAATAAAGTTTAAAATCTATCTTAAAATGTCTGGTGTCAAATCTTTAATATACGAATAAAAAACACAATTCCAAAAGAATAATTCGTGCATTTAAGGGTTAAGTTTTACAAAATAAAAAATTATATAAAATAAGGTATTTACATTTGTACTTATTAAAATATTTATTAATTTGCAATATTTTAGTTTTTACTTGTATTGCAGATGTGCAACATAAGAAAAGGTTTACGTATTATACGAAAAATGTATCTCTGATGTTTTTCATTATTTTTCCTGTGTAATAAACCTTTCTGAGAATCATATATAAATTTTTAGAAACAAAATAAAAAATTGTGCATTTAAGGGTTAAATTTTAGCCCTTTCAAGCGCAAAGCACTTCCACTGCTAAAATGATTACATGAATGAGTGGCACCGGAATTTACGAACAAATTTAATTGGAACTAAGAAAAAGCTTCTTTACATACATAATCGACGAAAATTTTTTGTAACAAAATTCGGGCGCCAGTGCGGTATTTGAGAATCAAGTTGGGTGTTTCACGTAACGGAACACTGGACAAAAAACGGTTAAAATGACAATTGGGAACGGCGTTGAATTTTATTTTCGATTTTTTAATATTTCTACTTAGAAAGTGGTGGCAATCAAGCAATCTAAATTTTAAAAAAGTAGCGAATTAGTAACAATGATTACGAAAATCTTTTTCACAAAGTATTTTTAACCCTTTGCGCTCGGGATCTCTTGCACAAATTTTATTCGATCGGCACCACTTTTTTAAAAGAAGTTACGTTCAAGTACACAATTTCAAAAATGCTCTGATTAAATAAGGTACATTTTATTTTCCTTTATTACTGGTGCCAAAAACAAATTTTGCAAAGAAAGATTATGTCCGGACAGCGGAGCCCTCGAGTGCAAAGGGCTAATAATTGTGCATAAAGAAAATTAGCCCAATTACCTAGTGACGACTTCGGGCATATATTTCCTTCTTGCATGAAGAAATAACGCTGACTTTCTATAATAAACTTTCTGGATTATTTTGTTATTTTAATTTCAAGTTGCGATGCCACAATTACTTTATGTTCATTTTCTTTATTTTCGTTACATTCATACTATTTTCCATCTGTTTTAATTTAACTCATAGCATTCTATCATACTGTTTATGCTTCTGAATTGCCCATGTAAGGCACCTTTATTAATTCAGGATATATATATATATTTAATTTCCTCTTCCAAACAGTGTTACCAGTTTGTTTGCCACCAATTTTTTGAAGTAGAAATATAAGTCTTATTTAATGACAGATTAAGCATTACTAAAATAATGATAATTATACTATTTCAAAAAGTGGTGACAATGAAGCAATCTGAATAAAAAAATCTAGGAAACTGGAGATACTGCATCAAAAGCTTAAAATCATTACCAAAATAATAATTTAGCGGCTTGTAACTGCATTTTGGAGGCTTTGCATTAACTTTATTTATTAGTAGAATATTTCACGATTAAATTAACCAAAAATTAATATTATGACTTATTAACCCCTTGAGGTGTGGTGTGAGAAAATATATTCCATCTAATTTAAACAGGATTCTCACCAGAGAATTTTAACTTTGGAGGAAAATCATTGAAAAATTGCTTTTCCTTATTTAAAAATAAAACTTTTCGATTATTCCGGTGATAATTCAATATTTAGAGGCATTTTTGCTTTCCCCCCAAGGGGTTAATAGCACAGTGATTATAAAAGTGAAAACATTGAAAATAACATGAAGCACACCCAAGGCAGGTAGTTGCAAACTTCGACTTAATTTACGACATACAAAGGAACCCATGCAAGTTGTAAAACAGAAAAAATGTTTAATTTTGAGGCAAATTTTTTGGCTGTTTATAAGTGTAGCCAGTCCGCAAATTTGTTTAATTAATATTGCTTGAAGACATTGAAAATAATATGCACATAGGTGCCAAACTCAAACTAATCTTCCGTAATACGTGAGTTAATTTGACCCTGGTTTAATATGTTTCGAACCATAATTTTTTAAAGAAGGAAAGTAGATATGTCCCACGTAGAAACCTTGAATTAAATAAATAAAGATTCTTTAAATAAATTTTCAGGTTCGAATGTGCTTAACCTGCATCAAAATAATCCAGATATTACGGACGATTAGTGAAAGGTTGGCAGCTATGTATGCAGCACACTCAAAATAGGCAGTTTCAAAATTCGACTTATTTTAGGACATAACATGGAACCCATGCAAGTTGTAATACAGAAAATATGTTTAATTTTGATGCAAGGTTTTTGTCTGTTGATAAGTGTAGCCAGTCCACAAATTTGTTTAATTAACACTAGAACGCCCGGAAATTTTACTCAAATTTCATAATAATACTTGACACCAGAATTTTTATTTAAAATTATTTGACTGATTTATTTAACGTAAATCTGCGTATTTTAAATTTTACTTATTTTATGAAAGAATTTCTGGTACCGGTTGACATTTAATCATAAGGTTGGAGTCGGAACGACTCTTTCCGGCGTTCTAGTGTTAAGACTGCTTGACACATTGAAAATAACAAGCAGCACACCCAAAACAGGTATTTGAAAACTTCGACTTATTTTAGGACATAACAAGGAACCCATGCAAGTTGTAATACATAAAAAAATCTTTAATTTTGATGCAACGTTTTTGGCTATGGATATGTGTAGCCAGTACAAAATTTTGTTTAATTAAGATTGCTTCAAGACATTGAAAATAACATGCAGCACACCCAAAACAGGCAGTTGCAATCTTCTACATATTTAAGGACATAGCAAGGAACACATGCAAGTTGCAATACCGAAAAAATATTTAATTTTGAGGCAACTTTTTTGGCTGTGGATAAGTGTAGCCAGTCCGCTACATTGTTTAATTAAGATTGCTTGATTGCTAACAATTTTTTAAAATTTTATAAATCGCCAATTTTTTCGCGTTATTTACTCTGTTATAAAATAAGGCAAATTTTAATACTTGAAAAAATAGTTAGCGATAAGACAATCTTACTTTTAAAATGTAGCTGACTGGCAACACTGCTGTGGATATTTGTAACATTAGAGTGCGTTCAGTTACTTGAACGAACCCGGCTAACCGATTTTGAAAGGTTAGAATATTAACACCAGAACGCCCGGAAATTTTACTGAAGCTTCATAAAAATATTTCACATCTAAATTTTTATTTAAAATTATTTAACTGATTTATTTAACGTATTATTGCGTAGTTTAAATTTAATTTATTTTCTGAGAAAATTTCTGGCTCCAATTGATATTTAATCATTTGGCAGCAGTCGAATCGACTCCTTCTGGGCATTCTAATGTAAAAATCGTTGTGATTGCTACAGTTAGATTAGAGATACTGTGTTTGGATGCAGGAAATTCATTTGTATATATTTTTTAACATATCAGCATTCAATTTGTCTTCCGTAGTAATACAGAATACAGAGAATTTGTCCGGATGTTTTTAGCTGTTCTAAAATGCAGTAACCACTTCATAAAGGTTTTTAACCCGAAATGTATGATTTTTTATTTTGTCTCGAAAAAATTATATATGATTCTCAGATAGATTTATTACAAAGAAAAAATAATGAAAAAAATCCTATATATATTTTTTCGTATAATAGGCAGGGCTGCCACTGGCGCCAGTTTTATATTTTATTCGCACCACTATTTTAAGAAAATAAAATTTGTAGTCTATGTCTCTTGCAGTTCTTGTCAAAGCGTATGTGAGACATTTTTGTTTTTTAAAAATGGTGCGAAATACAATTAAAAAATAGTCGCTTGTGGTAGACTTGAATACGTCAACCTTTGGACCTCTGCAATACAAGTAACAACTACTGTCATAACTAAAATATTGAAAATTAGTAAATATTTCAATAAGTATGAATCTGAATACATTATTTTATATAATATTTTATTTTGTAAAACTTAAGCCTTAAATGCATGAATTATTATTTTAAAATTGTGTTTTTTATTCCTATGTTAAAGATTAAATCCCAGAAATTTTAAGATAGATTTTTAACTTTATTTAGTAGCATATTTTTGTAATTTTTACAGGATTAATATTTTTATATAAATATAGTGGTTGCTAAGAGTTAAATAAAAAGTTATGCAGATATGCATCACTATGCATTTAAGGGTTAATATCTTCCATAAATGTTTGTTTGGAAAGTATTGAACTGTAAAATATAGGTCTTATATCAGAGAACCCCCCTTCAAAGTTCAAAGTTCAAAGACAGGTCTTATATTCTTAAAGAAAAGCGACTTTATGCTATTTCGGGGCACCCACTTGGTCCATTTTTTTGAACGCCGCTTTTATTTAAAGGAAATTTCGAAGAAACATACCCAGAAGCAATTGCTGCAGAAACCTACCACGAATTTCTTTCTAAAAAATTAGAAGTTTTTAATAAACGCACTAGTAGGAGGCCCTGCTATTGCTAGGAATAATAAGTTTTGATTTATCTTGTTTATTTTGTTATTCGTGCAATATGGAACTTACTTTTACTGTTATTCTTTACTTTTTCGGTCAGGAGGTTAATTAGTTTTTCAATCATTTGGTAAAGACATCAGTGTGAAAAAGGCATGCTTTTGGGTGTGCAAATAATTGTTTAACCCCTTGAGGGGCAAGTGATTGTGTTCCTGTAATGTTGAACTCACACCGGAATCTTTGAAAAATTCTATTTCAAAATAAGTAAAAGCAATTTTACGGCTTTTTTCCACCAAAGTTAGAAAAGTAAAATTTAATAAAATTTTTCTGGTGTAAAACTTCATTAATCGTAGGTGGTATATAATATATACCGGTGCCCCTCAAGGGGTTAAAAGGAATTCAAATGTGTCATAAAAAATTTAATCTAAATTAAAAGTTTAATGGAAATGAAATTATATATTTCAAAATAACTTTGCAATAAAGCATTATTTTTATCATAATAGAAAGAAATTTCTTAGAAAAATTTCTAAATTCATATTTGCCTCAAATTACGCGTACACTCAGCCAAATTAACCCTCTGTCTACCAGAATGGTCCAATGGACCCGACATGTACATTCAAAATATTTATTCAAACCAGAAATTTCTTCAAAACAAACTAAATGTATAAATCAGACAATAATAAGTTAAATAAACAAATTAAATAGTTTTAAGTAAAAATTCTGGTGTAGAATGTTTTTATAAAACTTGAGTAAAATTTCCGGTAGTTCTAGGGTTAAGTAAAGTTTTTTTACAATAAATGTAAGGTTAAAAAATATTCACCTGATAACTTTGCATATTTTCAAATAAATTTTCAATTAAAAATACAATTATATTTTTTATTCTATTTCTATTAAAATTAATCAAAATATATTATTTGATCTTTAGAACTTGAATCTTTTACTAATTAAAAGCACAAGGATAAAGTCGTACAACTTTCATTATTTTAAATTAAAGAATTAAAAAAAAAGAATTGGTTGACTTTTTAAAGCATTTTTATATTATAATAAATAAAAGAAAATCTTTCCTTTAACGTCCAAATTATGCCTGACACTTTCAAAGCAAGAATTAAGTTGTATTAGCGAAAAAAAAAAACCCATCTGCGATGTACATATCCAGTATGAAGATAAAAAATAGACACTTTAGAAATACAAACAAACAAATAAAAAGACCCAACTGCACATTATCTTTCCCTCTGGAAATCTGTTTCTGAAGAAATGAGCGTTACTATTTAAATCGAGTTCTTTCACTGCGTATAAAGGGACAAAAATTCATTTCAAAATGTTCAGATTCGTTTTTTTTTTTACTATTATTTTTAGAACTTCCGTAATAAGAAGACAACGGAATTTTTTTATTTCTCCTGAAATGTCTAGAATGAAAGTGAAAAATGAAAGCTGTAATTTTAATGGTTTTTCATAGCGAAACTACATTCTACAATTTACCAAATATATGAATTATATTATAGCGCTTTAGATAATGTGATACATTTGGAATATTTGATAGTTTGGGATGTATCATGTTAGTTTGGGATATGGTATGTTAGTTTTAGACAAAAATCTTGCATTAAATTTAAACAACTAAAAACTATAAATCAGTGTTTCCAGCGGGCCACTTTTTTTTAACTCATAATTTTTTATTGGCACCACTTTTCTTTTGGCACGCCAAGTCTAAGGGAACGTTATTTTCAAAAATCTCGCTCAAATGTTAATATTGTTATATGCTTTTTTAGCATAGGATAACTGAGGATGGCCTACAACCGGGCTAGTTTTTACTATTTCGGTTTTTGGATCCTTTTTTAAATACTACTATTACTTTCGGAACCGGTTCCGAAACTGAAATTGGATGTCCTACTATAAAAAAACTCTAACCAAAATCGAAAAAATGAAAACTACCCCGTTGTAGAACATCCTCAGCTATCCTACTAAAAAAATCATTCAAATATATTAAAATTTGAAAATAATGCTCCCACAGACATACCATTAGCGTTCGACTTTTTCTGAGTGACAAGTGTGGGGCCTTAACACTAGAACCGCCGGCAAAAACTTATACCTATAACCGCCAAAGCGGTCATTTTGACCGATGTGGATTATCATGCTCAAATATTGTTTACTTGCCGTTTTTTACACTTAGTATCGTTTATTACTATTATTAACATCATTGCCCATATAATAATATATATTTCATAATTTTTATTATATTTTATTTATATTTTATTAAGTTATAATTATATTATATTGATATATATATATATAAATAACTTATATTTTTTTTATTTTAAGAATATTTTATAGTGAAAAATATTTTTCATGCGAAATCGAAATTGCTAAGAACAATAATAAACTTAGTGAAAAAAAAATATTTATCTCCTAAGCAATACAATATTCAGGGTGGCTAGTGGTCAGGGAAAAACACAGTCAAAAAAAGAGGTACCTACCACTATTTTCTTCTAGAAAATAATAGGAATAATATAACGGGACTAAAAGAAGCCGATTTGTCTTTAACAAAATACTGGTATTTAACATATTTTTTGACTGTGATTTTCAGAATTGATGCCTGCTGGATTGTGAAAATTATAAAACACTTGTACAGGTCATCGTCTAGAATTAGCATTTGTAGAATACTTCACTGCCATTTGTTCGGGCACGTCGACGCCAAATTTTGTAGAATTGTAGAACTTTACAGTTTCTGGTAAATGTTTATCACCAGTTTCAAAAGTAACTGATGTATGTCGGGAACATAGAATTAAAACATAATTATTTTGCTTCCTTTGATAAACTCAACGTAATATCATCCTTGGCAAGAATGCTACTGTACAAATACTTTTTTTTTCAGATTTTAAGGCCTGTGGAATTTCGTTTTTCGTCCGCAATTGACTGTACCAACAATGCTTGTTTTTAGTGACTTCAGCTTTTCTGGAAGTTGCAGTGAAGTAAAGACGTTATCTGTGGTAATTATTGAAGTGTGGTTGTATGAAGTATGGACTGTTGCGACATCTACTATATAAAATGTGCATTAAAATTGACAGCGGTCATTTTGACCGTTTCGGCGGTTCTAGGTATACTACTGCAATACTTCACAAATTTTGGCTGCCTGGAAAATTAATCACTGGCATATAATAGCTATTCAAATTATAGGAAAAGTCACGGAAACTGAAAGTTATACTCTAAATAGAAACAAACTGGTACACAATGAAAGTTTCGAAACGGTCAAAATAACCGCCTTGGCAGTTCTAGTGTTAATGCATTGAGACAAGTTTACCCTTTGATCTCGAGAGTTGACTCTCACTCACCACTAGTGTTGCCAGATGTACCGCTTAAATCTAGGCTCGGAATGCTCTGGTCCCATGAACATTAAAGTAATTTTCTTCGCCTTATCTAGTTTCAGAACTATCTGCGATTACAGATAGCGAAATAACTTGTAAGAAATTAGTGGTGTTCAGATCATTAGGATCCCTAATTTACACGGGACACCTGAAAACGCTAGTGGTGAGTGAGAGTCAACTCTCGAGCGAAAAAGGTAAATTTGTTGTTTAACCCTTCGATTATGTGTTGGGACATATACGCCCGAGTGAAATGTTTTCTCTTCTATTCGCACCACTGACTGAAAAATAAGCTCTGTCGAACAGTTATACTAGGCTACGTATAACATAAATACTCCAGAAAGAAAAGCAGTTCTACTCGTAAATTGTATCGTGATTAAATATAAAGATACTCGTAAGTCCTGCCCCGTAATCAAATGGTAATTCGTTGTAAATTACGCTCGGACATTTAGATTATTACATTGTTGTCTATAAAATTTCTTTATTACACTCAGAATTATAATTACAAGGACACAATTTCATTGCAATCATGTAATAAATGAAACGCATGATAATCATATAATGTCTGGGTTGTTGTTGTTGTATTTTATGTCGGCCAATTATCTGCACGTGGGATATAGGCCCTAAAGGGGGGGTGCCTTCCGTGGAGGTCTTTCTAAGGGAACCTAACCCGTATTAACGCTTGGAGAACCAAGGTTCGAAGAAAACCACGAAAACTCCGAACGATTAGGCCGACGGGCGCGATTGGGATCGAACCCAGCACCTCCCGTCTACCAGCTTCGAGAGCAGAACCTCTCGGCCACTGGTGGGGCTTATAATGTCTGGGAATCGAATTAGGAGAAAAAAGCTCATAATTAGGGGTGTAAAAATCTAGGCGCCAGCGGGCAGTTTCTCACCACTAAATTTTATTCGTTATTTTTCGCCTAATATTTCGCCTAATTTTTTTGTAAGAATGCTAATAAAATTTAAGCGAAGGAAACTAAAAAAAAAAAATTAGTGGTAAGAGACTGCTTGCTTGCGCCTAGATTTTCACACCCCTGCTCATAATACATATTTATGACCCTCGGCAGTGAAATAAATTAACCCTTTCAGGGGCAAAGCATTTCTGCTGAAGAAATTTTCAAATAATTAATTCACACCGCAATTAACAAACAAATTTATTTGAAAATAATCAAAAGCCTTTCTTCACGTTTATTATGAGATCGAAATTGTGCTAAAAATTTACTGGTGCCATTTGGATATTTAGGCATTAAAATTAATCGTTTACAGACTGCTAACGGCATCCCTCAAGGGGTTATAATAAAATAAATAGTAATTTTTCAAGCCATTCATAATTATAAGTCCACCTTCGCATTTTAACAAAAAATAAATTATACACAAAATTAAAAATTACTTGTGCCACCTTTGTTTGCATGGCATTATGCAATTACTTCTTTCAAACATTCGACGCGTTTTTTCAAGTATTTCTGGTCAAGATTGCTCCACCGCATAAGAACACAATCTGTCATCTCGGTCAGTGAAGAAAACATTCTTCATTTTGCATAAAACTTTCCTCTCTAAAATTCACCTAACATTCTCCATTATACTATTATTTTTAACTTAATCATACTGATTGGTAAAGTAAAAATACGAATTAAAATTTTCCAACTGAGCGAAAAAATACCTAAGAAGGGACTCGAACACAGAATCTTTAATTTACATTGCAATGCTCTACAGTTTCAAACACCTGGGTTCAAACCCAGCAGGCATATTTCATTTAGAAAACCTTTATTGTCAATACTATTTGGCCTGCCATGTAGAAAACTCCACACAATAAACTCTAAGAATAGAACTCTAGTAATAGAACTCTATTTAAATGATCGGTACGAAGATATACTATTCACTGCCAGTCAAAGGTTCTGGGTTCGAGGTCCCGGTTTCGACATTTTCCCTATCATTTGGGAAAATTTAATTCGTATACCTTTACCATTCCTTATGATTGAGTTAAAAATAATAGTATAATGGACAATGTTTGGCGAATATTTGAAAGGAGAGTTTTGTGCTAAATGAAGAATGTTTTCTTCATTGACCGAAATGAGCGACTGTGTTCTCATGCAGTGGGGCAATCTTGATCATGGAGGAAGCTTACAGATCGTTACAGCATCTGAAAGTATATAGTGTGTAAATCAACAATCAAAAGAGTATCCAAAAAAATATATTTTTACCAGAGCGCGCTATCATGGAATCTCTTGCTAGAAATGAATAGAAATCCAGTGTGTTTTTAGAAATTGATGGTGCAATTTAAACTACGAAAAACTTATTTTTGAACGATAAATTTTGAGAAAAACAGAATTAAAAAGATTTATGCTAAAATACGTGATACATTAGGAATGATCGAAAATTCAAGCATATATTGGCGTGGCTGCTAACATCTTACGCTTTTAAGTACCACAAAAAAATATAGTAAATTTTACCCTTTTTAATCGCCATAATCTGCCGATTAAATAAGTTGAAAATTTCTATTTAATTTTTGTGGTACAAAAATTCGAAGAGATGACAGCTATGTATTAGTCATTAAGAATGAAAGGTCCGATTTCTAAGAGGTTTTTTAATTTAGAAAATCTGAATCCTCGCCAAAAAATGTTTAATAGAAATTTTCTTTTAATCTGTTTCGCAATATCTATTATCTTAAAAAGTAAAAATAACTATTAAAACTTTCTGCTGAGAATTCGGAATTTCTAAATAGAAGAACCTCTTACAAATAGGACGTTTCATATTTAATGCCCTGGTATTTTAAATGCATTTCGCAGCACAAATCGTCAGTACCGTATCAAAATATCCAATTTGAAAAGAGCGTAGAAATGGTGGGCTATTTTTTTAAACTTCAGATTTCTTGTTTTGCACCACCATTTTGAAAAGGGTAACATTCGCCTTATTTAATGACATATTAAATAAGAATAAAACAAGTGGAATGTTACCATTTCAGGAAAGTAGTGCCAATGAAGAAACATGAATTTAAAAAAGTGGCCCACTGGCAACACTGTTTTCATATTGGATAGTTTGACATGGTACCGACGATATATTTAGACGCTGCAACTGACGCTTTGTGTTTGAACTTTCAAGCAATAAATTTGATGGCTCTGCCGCCTAAGAAAATGTAATTTTATGGATACATTCTAAAGCAGTATCGGTATACCCATTTTACCCATTTTCCGTACTATACACCGCCTCCTCAATACTGAAATTGAGCTCTGACACAAAAACAGCGGCTGTCGTGGGCGTATATATTTCAGAGTTTGTACGGTCCACTGAACTTAGACACCTATATTTTTCAAAAGTTTTCTTTGCCTTACTTAATCTCATAAAAATTAAGTGAAAAAACTAAAATATTATTGGTATTAAAATTCAAGGGACCGTAAAAACGCTGAAAAAAATCCGCCTACGACAGCCACCATTTTTGTATCAGGGCTCAGGCCTAGTATTCAGAGGGCGGTGCACTATATTTTTCTAGCCTCTGTACCATCGTTTAATTGGAGTTCCATTTCCTGCGGCTTATTCTGTCGATTTGGCTATATAACAGACCAGATATTATTACCAATAAAGATTTTCTGAGCAAAATATGCCCAACAGTTTTGGTCCAGGTAGTTCAAACGGCAGTGATTTGACAAAGAAAGTCAAAGGTTCTGGGTGCGAGTCCCGGCATGGGCCTATTTTTGCTTAGAGTGATAAATTGAATTCGTATGATTCTCAAGTATGTTTATGCCTGTTGAATTTGCTAGCAGTTTTAAACGTTTGATTTTCCGTTCTTCAAAGTATGTTTTTGTTATATTAGACACGTCTCCTCCTACAGGCCAGCAATATGCTTAAATCAGTTTTTCTAATATTGAACATAAACATGAAAGTCCATGTTTTTGGTGAACATGACTACATGAGTCATTCCACTAAACTTCTCCCCAAAACATCAAAGAACCACCTTTAACCCCTTGAGGGGCGGTGGGATAAATTTTATCCCACCTACGATTAATGAACATTCACACCAGAAATTTTTTTATAAAATTTCACTTTTCTAACTTTGGTAGAAAAAAAGTCGTAAAATTGTTTTTCGTTATTTTGCAATAAATCTTTTTGCAGATTCCGGTGTGAATTCGACATTACAGAAACACAATTATTTGACCCTTAAAGGATTAAAGGGCTTGCTGTACCTGACCTATTTCTCTATCTTTTATCGCATCGGAAAATATCATATTTTGCCAGTTACAATTTATTGTATCTAACTGAACGCGCATTCTCTACGCATGGTTTCCTATTGTTTCGATAAAAATGGTTTCTTATTAATTTTCATATATTGTGTATAGTTACAATTACTCAAAACACGTGTAGTATTTTAAAATGAAACGTTTTTGTTTAAGAGACGTTCTGTTTCTCTAGCAGATATCTTTTTTTTTTTTTAATTCTCATGCCTACAATTTTTCTCAAATCCCTTTTCGACAGCAACGCTTTCATGATGGTTTTCTTTTTCACAGAGTCACAAATACCTCGTTTGGTAACATTTTCTACAGCACTTTTATACCTCTTAATAGACATAGGAATATTCGAAATTGACTTACCTCTTAATCGCAAGTTCAACACTTTTCTCATATCAAAATCTTTTATACCTTTTCGCGAGGCATTTCTAGAATAGCCAGCAGAACCAATCATTTCACCGTTACAATAACAGGTTTAGATTGGCAGTTATGCAATTTTCGTAAACATTTGAAATGTCTCACATGCGTGAACATTGAAACAAAATTATTACAGTCATCTTTATAGTTATGAAAAGATATTTTTTTATATTTTTTATGTATATCAATTACTGATTTATTTATTTTGTAAAATGTTATGTCAACAATTTATTTATATCTTGATGCTTGCATATAATTATTATAATACAGTTTAATTATAATGATACAGGTTAGAATACAAGTTATTTCTTCCTAGTTAATTTTCAAAATTACTACCGTCCTTATTACTATAATTCTGAGTGTACTATACACTGTTAAAAATTTGCAACAAACTGTCCAGTTATTTCCCCGTTTCTATAGAAAATGGTGACATAATCGTAATTTAACTTTATTTTGACCATAATATGGTCAAAACTATGGTCCGAATAGAGTTAAGTTACTGTTGTGTAAAGATTTTCTATAAAAACGGTCAAAGAACTGGACAGTTTGCTGCAAATTTTTAACAGTGTATTCAAGCAACTTTCCTAATATTTTTTTAAAGAATGTTATTCTGCTCACTTTTAATAATGAACAATTCGTGTGAAAAAATTTTTGTAATACATAAAATATTCATGTAAAATATGTAGTATATTCATGTAAAAAATTTATATAAATATTTCAATAAAAAATTTATCTTATTTTATTTCACTTTTGTAATTTATAGTTTCTGAATACTAAATTGGATATTACTATCCAATTTAAGTATCAGTGGGGTCTCGACAGATGTCGCTGAATCACTTTACTGCAAGAATTATTAAATTATAAATTTTCCCTTTTTTAATATTTGAATGTCATATGATTAAATAAGGTAAACTTTAGTACATAACAACACTCGTACTCCAGGCTTGCCAGTTTGGCCTCCATTTTTATTCAGAAATTTCAAATTCAGACTGGAATTTACGAAAGAACTTTTACCTTAGGTAATCAAGAACTGTCTGCCCTTAAATAAAGCAAATAATACTATTCTTAATGTATGGTATGAAGTCTGAATTTCGCATAAAAAATGGAGGCCAAACTGGCAACCCTGTTGCAGTAAAATGATCCAGCGTTCTTTGGCAGTACGCCACTGCTCGGCATACTATTTTACGACAATAATTTCTAGTATTTTTTTTCCTAGGGTGATTTAAAAACAAAGAAAAATTTATAATACAAATAAAAATAGATACGGGAAATCAAATAACTGCTTTTCAAAAAGAAAATAAAGCTCTACAAATAGAAATTTTACAACTACAAGAAAAGTATACTAAAAATAAAAAAATAATCACAAACAAACAACAGGAAATACAGAATAAAACAGAAAAAATCGCAAATCTTCATAAAGAACTAATCATAGCAAAGCAACATATTGGAAACAAAAAACAACTTGATAAAGGAACTACAACAATGAAAATAGTAAATAAAAAACATATTCAAACACAAAGCAAGCTTGAAGAAAAAGAAACGCAAAAAATATCATTGATGTCTCGAGTGAGGTGTCTGTTAATACAGAAAATATAGGGCCTGCAGAATTAGCAAAACAAGGGATATCTGCAGATGAGGTGAATATGTTGGATGAGTCTACGAGTGGTGAGATATATGGGGATCCGGCCATACTCATTAGGTGTGGTGAGGGCACGCATGTCTCGGTAGTGCAGGAAACTCTGAATGACATCTTGAATAATCCAGCAGCAGTGTCACTGTTTCATAGTTGATTGGCCAAAAACCATCGAACAATCATAATCAAGACTAACAAGATAGAGGAACTTACTAAGCTTTATCATATACTCATAAAAAATGAAAATCTTGGAAAATTAGCAGAAATAATTTATAAGAAATGCAAAACAGACTCATAATAACAGGCATTCCAGCCAATATCCACGAAACTCAAATAGCACATCATATCAAGCAATGCTATCAAAATGATAGTTTAAACAATAATATTAAAATCTACAAAATTAAAAACAATAAAGCGGCAAGATCTTATCAACTTATAATAGAAACAGATCAGTACACAACGACAAGATTGCTAAGTGGAGGAAACTGCAAATTGGAACAAAAAGATGCAAAATTTAAATCTATAGACCAGTGATAAGGTGCTCTAACTGCCAACTTTACGATCATGGAGCGCTTGCCTGCAGAAGATTACCTATCTGTGCGTTTTGTGCGCAGGGCTATCATACGGGAAATTGTATGAATATAACAAATTCTCAGATGGTGAATTGTATAAATTGCTTGGGGAGAATTGACTACGTGCCGCATGCGGCAGATTCATCAAACTGTCCAGTGTTTAAAGAACAATTAGAACATAGGAACAACTTAGCAAAAACTTTAAACAAATTCCACATGAACTCATACATGAACTCCTTTACAAACTCATACATGAACTCTGCTATTAATACCAGTGGACTAGGGTTGTCTATTAACCCACTTAACAGCTATATTGCCTACGATAGCTATATTGCCTACTATAATAATTTTATGACTGGTGTCTAGTGTAGTCTCCATCTATTGCTCTGTTGTGTAAATAGTCTTAACCTTCAACTTGTAATTTATCCAACTAATAGATACAACTAAGTGATTTATCTAATACTCAAGTACTTACATTCTATTTGGTCATCTAGTGCTACTAGTGTTTTGTCTTTAAATATTCAACACTTGTAAAAATTAAATATATATATATATATATATATATATATTCTAACTCTAGGTATACTAACATACACTCATCTTTAAATTAACTACAAAAATTTTACCTTAAAGCTACTTTAATCTTTTCAAGAATTTGTGAAATTATGATTCTAATTAATGTATCTTAGATGTGTAAATACTCAAATACATTTTATCTTAAATTTTATCTTAATTTAAACTTTTCAAAAAAATGTGCTAGTTGTGGGCTTGATTTATATATCTTCGATTTGTAAACTTTGATAACCAGTTGAACTTTTCATGATATATAGCAACTTCAGATAAACTCTTAAAAACAGCTCTTAAAAACTTTAATCTTGCTCTAGTACGTTGTAGGTAACCGATAAACCCTCCCTATATGTTATTGTACTTATATATAGCTCATACTAATTAATCTCAAATCTAGCTTAAAACTATATTTATATCGTTCAGAAGGTTTAAAATGAACGTGGATCTTATGGATTAATATATCAGTTCAACGGTCCTCCTCCGAGTTATGGGCAGTAAGCAGGAGTGCTGGACATATAAATTCATTACTAAAGCTATTGTTTTGGCCTTTAAGTTATATATTATTGTAATTTTATCTTTAAATATTTTTAGTAATTTTTACCTCATATTTCTAGAGGGGCCAGCAGCTGACTGAAAAAAAAAACTCATTTAATTTAATTTAATTTTATTTTATTACAGGTAATAGTACTTTTCCCTGCCCTGGGCTCGAGGTTCAAACCTAACCATAAGCCAAAAGCGCGTTCCCAGGGTAGGTGCTTGCTTACTTACTTGCTTACTATTTAATAAGGCGATAAAAACTACTTTATGAAACTGTTGAAAAAATTGATGTCCAGATTGAGTAGCAGGATATGCAACTGTTTATCGTAACTTACCACTGTGACTCTGATCCATGACTATGCATTAAGTGAACTATAACTGAGCAACCCCAGTTTTATATAAGCAACTGAAAAACAAAATTGCAGAATCCAAACGTAAGATTAGAATTTTCATTTTCAAGAAATCGCAGAATCTAGTATTACGATTATATATTTTCAAATTCCGGCCTTTTTTTGCCATTAAACAGATATGCTGTTTAATTCATGGAACTAAAAATAAAGAGGAATTGACATATCGTCCGTACCATGTCAAACTATCTGATGTGAAAACAGTGTGCTACTTTAAAATTCAGATTTCTTTATTGGTACTACTTTTTTGAAATAGTAAAATTCGCCTAATTTAATAAGATATTAATTAACGCATAAAGGGGTACTTAACAAGTGGAATTTTGCCATTTCAGAAAAGTGGTTCCAATCAAGAAATCTGAATTTTAAAAAAATGCCACTGTTTTCACATTGCATAGTTTGACATGGTACCGACGATATACTCGAAATGGTGAAGCTTCAACTGTAACCGGTTTCGCGGTGACACAATACCTAAGGGCCAAACTTCCACCAGTAAATTTGAATAGGAATTTTAACTTATTTATAGTCCTTGTGAATGTAGATTTTCATTCATAATCATGGCCAAAATTAGATATTAATTTTTACAGGTGAAAGTTTAACTCGGCGATAGTCAGGCCCTGCGTTTTCGCCACACAGCCTAAACAACATTCTGTCAGTTAAAGTGGAATACAGTATAATGCCCCGGCTAATTTCCACCAGTTAAGACGAATAGAAATTTTTACCATATTTCTGAGAGAAATTTTGCACAAATAAGCCGCAAAACTAAGGCGAAATTTTCCACTCAAAATTTGCTGTTGGAAGTTTGCTCAGGTGGTAATGAGAAAATGTTGAAACTGATGTAAAATATCAGCGACATCTTGCCGCATCATCCTCAGTTACTTGTATCGCAACTGGTAGACTCTACACTATATGCCTCCCCATTTTTATTCAGAAATCAATTGTTTAATAAGTAACAAGAAAAAAAAGATATACCCTACTAACACTGCATCATATCATTGTGTAAAAATGTACTAAGAACTACCGGAAAAATTTATACTTACATTTTGCTTCGGATGTCATCTACGTATGAAAATTTTGGCTAACCTTAAAATTTTCAATGCTCAAAACTAATTTTGACACCATATTTGGAAATTTAACTTCAAATAACAAACGGGTAGTTAATCTTTAAAGTAGCTTCGAAATTATTCGCCTATGAAATTTGGAAATGATAATTTTAAATTCATTTTTAATGAAACAGATTGCAATGCGAGAGATTTTTTTAAGAAAAAAAAACTAGGAGGAATGAGCTGTAAATTTTAATTAGCATACTTCAAGTTTCCGGATTTTTTTTAATCATGGGTTACAATTCATTATTTTGAAAATTTATTTTTAAATACAGGGCGTCAATATAAATTAAATTACCTTACTGTAAAGTTGTCTACAGACAAAGCTGTTCATAAAGTTGTGAATTTTTGTGAAAGACATAATAAAGGGATGAGAATTTGTTTAAGCGGAAAAAGAAAAAAATACAAAATTTCGCCACCAGAGGGCGATTTTTAATAAATTACACATTTAGCATTACGATAATTTAGAAATTTTATTTATTTCCTTAACCTTATTCTAAAGACAGCATTTCATGACATGTTCCTAGCATTTTCCAGAACACACTGCGATCAACGTTAGAACATGCTATCTTACGATTCCAAATGTTATCTGAAAATGATGACCGTCATGCGGAATATGTTTGGTTATAACAAATTTTTTTAAACTATGGTAAATGTGTAATTCGTAAAAAACGGCCTCCTAATTGTGTTTTCGGCTCAAACAAATTCCCATACTTTTATTATATCCTCCACAAATTTTCAAAATGTTCTGAACAATAGTTTCGTCTGTAGACAAATTTAAAATAGGGTCGTTTAATTATGGACACTCTGTAAATGAAATTTCTAAACAATCGCAATATTAAATGTGTAATTTATTAAAAATCGCCCTCAAGTGGCTAAATTTGGATTTTTTTTCTTAAACATATTCCTATTCATTTATTACGGCTTTCACAAAATTTCACAAATTTATGAACAATAGTTTGTTTGTGGACAACTTTAAAGTAGGGTCGTTAAATTTAGGACACCCTGTTTAAATAACTTGAATCAGAAATATGAATTGTAAACAATGGATTTTTATAAACAGAAATCGATTTCTAAAAACTTTAAATATATGAATTCAAATAATATACAGCTCATCCCGCCAATAATTTTTAGAAATTCCGAAAATAATAACCATATTGCAATTTGTTTTACAGCAATTAAAAATTAATTTAACATTATGTGGTGGGTTTTCTTATGGCCGATTATGTGAGGGAGGCATGTAGGACAAGGAGGAACTTTTCCTCATTGGCTGTGTTTCTATTCCTACCCCGCATTTACACAAGATTCGAAGAAAATCACATAAAATTCGAAGTAGTTAGGCCGACGAGGGCGACATGCGTTCGGAGCCAACACGTCTCTTCTGCCTGCCGAACTCATAGCTGCTAGTAGGCTGAATCTAACATTAAGAGTTCTTATCTTTAAAATTGCATAATTGCTAAACTGTATGACCATATAATTCTCCATTTGGTCAGTGTTGCCAGTGGGCTACTATTTTAAAATTCAGATTTTTTGATTGGCACCACTTTTCTGAAATGGTAAAATGCGCCTTATTCAATGACATATTAATTAATGCGAAAACAATTTAAATTTTACTATTTTAAAAAAGTGGTACCAATCAAAAAATCTGAATAAAAAAAAAGTAGCCCACAGGCAACACTGCATTTGGTATCCGAAGGTAAAATTTGTCAGTAAATTCAAATATTAATTCAAAACAAGTTTTTGGTATAAAAATTTTAAAAATATTTTTTGATTTTTTTATATACAGACAACCCCTAGGTCATTCTCACGAAAAGGTACAAAAAAGCGAATTAATCTATTTTATAAAAGTATGTAAAAAATCATAAAAATTGCATGGCCTTTTCCATTTATTCTTAATAAATAACCTTATATTATTTGCTAAATAAATATTTATATTTTACCATTAAATTAAGTGTATTTAAAACCAACAACATGTTTCTAAAAGCATTAAATTGCGAATCAAATAAAAATCTATGCAAAATATTTTGAGAAAATATATGAAAAACATTATGAATCAGACATGAAAAAATCTACATGCCCAATATAAATACATTTCAAATTTTCTTTAATTTTCATTATCGCAATTTCCGGCAATCACATTTGCTGTATTTAATGACAGAATATGTCACATCGTGGAATAAATATATAAAAATGCTAAAACATACACTAAAATAGAAAAATATTATTTGAACATAGCAAATCAGTGGTCAACTAGGCAACGATGTTGCCATTTTTTTGCGAGTTTATTTTACTCAGATGGCTTTGTTCCTAAAGGTTTTTAGAACTATCAATATTCACTTTATTTAATGACAGATTAAATAGGGCGAATACTGCTATTTCTAACAAATTGTAGCAATCAACCAGACTAAATAAAAAAGAAGCCCAACTGGAAATATTCCTGAAACATCTGTAACACATGTATCTAAATATCAAAGGCAAAAATTCTCTACCAAAATAGACGAAGTTCTCCCAAATTACTTTCAATCTGATAACTTACATTTGACATTACAAAATCTTTTTCAGTTTGCAATGAGTAATTTTTGCTAGGATCCGCAGCAGGCACTTTTCTGGAATTAAACGTTTGGCACATTTTTTTGAAAAATATCCGCTGTCTTACATTTATGCAAGGATATTTTCAAGAGAAATCTTCTAGAAAGAAAAATGCTTGTAAGTTGTTGTACGATTGAAAATAAAAATAGTCGCAAGTCCTGGCACGTAATCAGAGTATTATTAAGGAATATAGCCACTATTTCAATTTATCAGGGCTCTCATAGGTATGTTTCTAATATCACTTTTATGAAAATAGTATTATTCGCATTAAGTAACTAAAGATTTTACAATAGAAATATAACATAAAATTTTTTGCATAGGAAAACATACCAGTGTTAGTGTGACCAGTTTTCTTAGATTTTGGATTTCGCAGATGCATTATTCAAAATGCCAGTCTCTGCATCAGGCGTTTTCGCTACGGTTTCCGAGAAGTGTTCTAACAACATTTTGTTGCGAAAATTCGTATTAATTTATAATATAAATTATTTTATTAAATAAGGTGCAGATTATTATAAAATGTATAATTGTAAGGTCCACGGACTGTGTAGTGAGTCTAGATCACACAAAGAAGGACACCATCGATCTTGACAATGGAGTTATGAATAAAAAGGAGGGGGCATATAGTATAGAGTCCACAAGTTTCGAGTGAAGTAACTGAGGAGGTTGTCACAAGATGGCGACAGATTTTTTGCACCGGGTCAATATTTTCTCACGGCCACCGAAGCAAACATTCACCAGTAAATTTAGAATAAAAAATCCCGTCTTAATTTAGTCGTTTAATCATGCAAATTTCTCCCATAAATATCCTAAAAAATTCTATTTTTTTACTGGTTCCAGATAGCCCGGGTATTATAATCTCTTTCACTGACACTGATAGGAGGTTGTTTCGGATGACACAATATGGCGGAAACGCAGGACCTGAATACCACAGAAGTAAACTTACACCAGTAAACATAAATATATCTTTTGACCATAACTATGACTAAAATTTTGCATCAATAAGACATTTAAATAAGGAGAAAAGTTTTATTCAAATTTCCTTGTGGAAGTTCGACCCGGTGTTAATCAGCTACTGTGAAAGCGGTTACAGTTGAAGCTTCACCATTTTGATGATATGTCAGTTCCTTTTTACTGATACTTCTATGATCTTGACATGAAAAACCAGATTGTGAAAATTTATTTTTAAAAGTTCGTCTGAAAACACAAAGTGAACAGGGGAAGACTGCACTATTCAAATATATTAACCCTTAAATGAATGATTTTTTTTTGTTTCGAAAAAATTATATATGATTCTTATAAAGGTTTATTAAATAGGAAAAATAATTATAAAAATAAGAGATAAATTTTTCCTATAATGCGTCAAAATTTTCTTCTTTTGCTCAAGGATGAGATTTCTCCGCTTTTGTGCAAACCAGTATAACGTTAGAGAAAATGGTTTTTTTTTATTGAATAGGAAAATACAGCGTTTAACAAATTGAGTTATTAATAAAAAGGAGGAGACATTTAGGTTACAGTCAACCAGTTGCAAGCATGGAACTATTAATAAAGAGGAACTGACATATCCTTAAAATAGAGAAGCTTCAACTGTATCCGCTTTCACAGTTGTTGATTACCCCCCACGGTGGGTGATTTACCGATTCTAGCTACCCAAATATCAATTTTTAACCCTTAAATGCCTGAGTTTTCAAAAATCATTTAAAAAATGATTTTCGGCTTTCTTTTTTTAAATAAATCATAGGAAAAATACTTTAAAAAATCATTTTTTTAAGTATGGCTTACGGCTAAAAAACTGTTTGTTACTAATCGGGAATACTGGTGTTTAATTGAAAAAATAATTTTCCTTGAAATATTCTATAATATTAAACACAAGAATTTTGAGAACCATGATAAGAAATAAATTTTAATTGCTCACAGCAGAAATAAATAGGGTATTTCGCCAGCGTCCAAACAAAATAAAAACAACATGTATCAACAATTGAAAAAATAAATCTATCTTTATTCTTAAACAGCACAAGTGTTGCCATCTAAATGCTGAAAATAGATTTAATAATATTTTCAGAATGTATTTTATTGGCAACATTAGGCATTATAGCTTCAATATTATTCTAATATTATTAGTAAGCCTAAATTGGGCACGTTGCCGAAAGGCAACACCCGGCATTTAAGGGTTAAAAGTTTATCCTACCGAAATTTATTTTTTGCCAGTTATAGCTTAATTGTACAATGCTATTGGTTTTGATATAAATGTAATTGTATGGTCCATAGACTAGCGCAAAGTTGGTGCTCCTTAGTTGGGAATGGATCAATCAATCTGAACATAGTTCTTTAATCTGTTACCTGAAGCGGAATAAAATATACTGTTTGACTATGGACGCTTCCAAACAAAATATGGACTTTACATTATCGGATTTATGTGCATAAAGTTTGCACATATGAGCTGTTATTTCAGATTTAATGCCGCAAAATAAACTGTTTTTTTTTTTTTTTTTTTTTTTTTTTTTTTTTTTTTTTTTTTTTTGCAATTTTTCAGTTTTAGTATAGAAAAAGTTATATGATAAAGCACGATTAAGTTCAATTTTTTATATGATAAAGTAGTTTAGATTATTAAATTTTCGTCCCAGTTTAATTTTTCTGCCCTTAGGTACCCTCCTAGTTTTTAGAATTGTTTAAAGATTATTAAGTCTAAATATTTTTTTTTAATGTTTGTTCAAGTACCATTTTCTTTTTATTAAAGACAGCATAATTCAAGTTAGTCACATAAATAAACTTTGCGCCATTATGCAATGTTAAGAGGATTTAAAATTTAACGAAAATGTGAATTTGGTTGAAAATATTTTGTTTATAGAGGAAAATTACAATGAAGAGCGCATGAAGTTTGCAAGAGCAAAATGGTTAAATTTATGACTAAATTTTGACAAAAATTGCCTGTTGTATGTAGATATCGCAGAACAAAATGATCTAAAATATATTACTTTGCTGCAAATTTTGAGTGGTTACAAAATTTATCCAGACAAATTCTCCAAATTCAGATTTGATACAATGCAATACCTAATGTAGGCATTTGCTCAAGATATCTTATGATTCCTACTCTTTACATAAGTTTCCTCTGTGCAGAGATAAATATAAGTATACAACAGACTATACAACACATCAATTTTCTTTAAAGCTGTCGAATGTTTGCCCGGTATCTTAAATTTTAGAAAAAGAATTTTTAGGATTTGTTATAATAACACAAAAATAGTTTTATCACTTAAGCTTCCATACCATTAAGAAAGTATAATTAAAATTAACGAGAAGAACATAAAATAATGCGTCAATCAGATTATGAAACATTTTTCAACGCATTCGGACTACTATAATAAAACATCATAGCTTAATAACATCAAAAAAGATGTTAAAGTAATAATTTGTAAAACATATAACACGTTAGAAAACACAAGTTTAACTAAAGTAAAAAAAAAATAGCTGAAAATTTTGTACATCCCTGTATATGAATTATAGCTTTATCATATACTTCACAATATGCTAATATTTAGAACAGTTAATGAACGCATAGCATAGTTGAAAATTCCTCGTCAGCCAATTCCGTCAGTAAACTGAAATGTACTTCAGATGTTTTGAGCAGCCCTGTATATTATTTATAGAATTTATACACACTAAATAGTATGCATGTTTTATAATTTAAAAAAAGTGATCCACAACTGAAAACGCTCTTCCATAAATTATTGTTCATACAGAGAAAAATATAACTGATTTATTTTGTGTGACCCATGTATATGAAAGATGAATGGCACATCTTATTCAATAGTAAGTTTCTTATAGAGCACCTAGGAGATATATATCAATTTAAATACTTTTGAAATAGTGTAACATGAACAAAATATACCAAAAACTATTTTTTGCCATAGGTCGTAATGTAACATAATACTTTTTAGTGTCCCTGTAAATGATCGATATATGCTATCCATACCATATTCTATAACAATCATCTTGTAGTACACTACATACTCATGTATATAAATTTCAAGCGTTTGAAATTATGCAACATCATTAAAAGCCACCGCAAACGATTTTTCCCCATAGGCCGTAATGTAATGAAATTATGACTGCTACACGCTACATTTTGCAATACCTAACATTCAATAGTGAATATCAATGACATTTTTCAATTTCATGGCGATGCGACTATATTGGCGTCAAAAATAATTTTTACCAGCTAGAATCGATAAATCACCCACCGTGAGCCCGTGGAAACTTCCACTAGTAAATTTGTAGAGAATCTTTCTCATAATTTAAACGTTTTATTAATGTTTAATTACAGTCATAAATAAAGTCAGAAACAGATTTTAATTTTTACTGGTAGAAGTCTACTTTGGAGATTGTCAGGTCCTGCGTTTCCGCCATATTGTGACAGCCAGTGAAACGAACTGACAGTCTTACCAGGCAAACTGACATCAGTAAAAACTAATAGAATTTTTTAGCACAATTTTGAGAAAGTATTTTTACGAATAAGGTACTTAAACAAGACAAAGTTTTCAATTCAATTTTACTGGTGGGAACTTTGCCCCGGCTGTAAACAGAAACTGTAGATTAGATTTTTTTTTTTTTAAAGCAGCCGCCATTCTGTGACAACCTTCTCAGTTACTTCACTCGCAACTAGTAGACCGTACACTATACAGAGTACAATATGTTATCTATCACCGACGTTTAATTTTTGAACCGTTGGTCCTAGACATATAGTTCAAATTAAAAAACGTTTCGAATGAGGTAAATATTCATGTTGTGGCATTATTTAAAGTCAAAAATCAATATGATAAAAATTACGAAAATTAACTTTTTATATGGTCCCCCAGTCCCTATAGTTATATTTAGTAAAAGTTTACACATATGATAATAGGTATAACACAAAACGTTTGACATCTGTACTACAAAAATTGACACAGTTATTAAATTTCAAAGTTTGAGATTTTTGCACATGACTTTGTCTTTCATTGTGGGATCAGATAAAAGATGAATTAGAGTAATTCGAGATCAAAATATGGGTGCAATGTTCTTTTTACGGCGAAACCATTTTTAGCCGGTATCGTCGGTACTTTTGAATGTTGTTTGACCCATAAAAGTTAGCTCAAATGTTTAGATAAAATATCTGGTGATTCCCGATTTGGTGGTACCGGCGGATACGCACGACCGGCAGATGTCTACGACCAACGGTTGAGAAATTAAAGGTCGGCGATAGATAACATATTGAACCCTGTATGTCTCCCCATGTTTATTCATAACTCCATTGTTTCAAGTGAAGTAACTGGGGAGGTTGTCATAAGATGGCTGCTGCTTTCTTAAAATCGGATCTACATTTTTTGATTACCACCGGCGCAACCTTCTCACCAGTAGAATAGGAAATTTCGTCTTATTTAGGCGTCTAATTCATGGAAATGTTTTCTCTCAACTATGGTAAGATTTTCTTTTTGCTTTTACTGGCTTCAGTTTGCCTTGTAAAACAGTCAGTTTGTTTGACGTGTTGTCACAATATGGCGAAAAAGCAGGGCCTGACCTCCGCCAAAGTAAACTTCCATCAGTAAAATTGAAAATATATTTTTGCCATCATTTATGACTGAAATTTTGCATTATATTGCATTTAAATGAGGAGAAAATTACTATATAAATTTACTAGTGGAAGATTCCACTGGCGGGAATCAACCGCTGCGAAAGCGGTTACTGTTGTAGCTTCACTATTTTAAGGATATGTCAGTTCCTCTTTGTTAGTGGTTCCACGGTTTAGCAGAACTACATTTTCTCTAACATTATACTGGTAGACAAAAAAGCGGAGAAATCTTATCCCTGGTTGCACATCTGCAATACAAGTAAAACCTACTTTAATAACTAAAATATTACAAATTAGTAAATATTTAAGTTACTTTGAATCTAAATACCTTATTTTATATAAATTTTTATCTTGTAAAACTTAATCCTTAAATACATGAATTATTGTTTTTGAATTGTGTTTTTTATTCTAAAATTAAAGATTAGACACAAGAAATTTTAAATTAGATTTTTAACTTTATTTAGTTGCATATTTTTGTGTTTTTTATAGGATTAATATTTCTTTATAAATATATCGGTTGCAAGGAATTGGATAAAACCTGGCGCAGATATGCATCACTATGCATTTAAATGTTAACGAGGATATGAGCAATGTTTGTTATAATTGAAGACTTCTTAGATATAACATACATGGTTCTAAAAATGTCCGAATTTAAATACTGCTAATTTCAAAGAAAAATTTCCTTTTAGATTTTTTTTTGCCTATTTTCCACAAAGGCACCTCGGAAGTTGTCTCTTTTGCAAATGTTTTAGAAGTCTATCACGAATAATTTTCGCAAATGGATGCTATTTTGTTTGTTCCACTTTTTAGAACATGGAGGAGAGTGTTTTTTTTTTACAGAAATGTCTAAAAACATCGTGAAACAAAGATCATCTATACAAAGGTAACTAGTCTGAAATAAATGGATTTTAAGATGCTAAAATAAAAAAGACTTTTGAAACATTTCTGTGAATGAAAGTTCACATATCTAACGGTTTAAAGATTAGATATCGTCCGATAGCAAGTGGGGACTCCTGTATAGAGTTGCCAGATATCCCTCGTAAATCGGTACTCTACTCCAAATGCTCTGGGAACCAGCACTTTAAAATAATTTTCTTCGCCTTATCTAACGGCAGAATTATCTGCGATTAAAGATGGCGAAATAAACTGCAAGATATTAGTGGTGTTCAGAGCATTTGGTTCCCCGATTTATGCGGGACACCTGGAAACACTAATCCTCTATTAATTCTTACACGGACAAATTACACATGTTGCTAAAATGTTGAAATGTCTGACTACGTACCTATAGGGCCTCAGCTGGTCCGTTTTCCGAAAGCCAGTATTTTTTAAGATAAAAATTTGTGCTAGTGTTTTGGAAGATTTAGTGTTGCCAGTGGGATACTTCTTTAAATGCAGATTTCTTGATCGGCACCACTTTTTTAAAATAGAAAATTTTATCTCGCTTTTGCCTTAATTAATGCGTCATTAAAAAAGACGGATTTTACCATTTCAAAAAAGGATGCCAATCAGGAAATCTGAATCAAAAAAAAGGAGACCACTGGCAGGGCTGGGAAGAATATAACAAAAACGCCTTTAGAGGTAAGTTTCGAAGAAACTTATAAAGGTGTTTTATTTTAAGTGGTGTTCAAAAAATGGACTTAGTGGGAGCCTCACAGTATGACCCACAAACACATTTATCTAAAAATAAGTAACCATTTTTTTCTCACACTTTCTAAAACAATATTTTATTCCAAAACTATGATACCATTGTACAGTTTGGGAATTGTAATTAAGTGGTATGCGTAATATACCACCGCTTTTTAAAGGGTGTTTAGGCCCTTGAAGGGCGGTGTTTGCTTGGCGCGAACACAAACTGGAACTTCAAAAATGCTAATTGGAATTTTGATTTTTTAATAAAATTTTGCTGTCATAATACGGCCAAACAAATGCTTTTAATTTTTTTCAAATAAATTTGTTTTTACATTATGCTGTCACTCAATTATTTCGACATTTTAGTAGCAAAAGTAGAATCCACTGAAAGGGTTAAATGACCGAATTCGCATATAAGTATCATAAGTGCATAAAGCATATAATTCGCATACAGGGTTCGTACGGGTGCTTGAATTTTATGACTAAGAAATTCTTCAGTACCAGTATTTTCTTATGCAAAATCTCTCCTGAAATAAGGCGAAATTTCGTCCGTTTGAACTAGATTTATTTTTCTATTAAAAAATGCTGACATTGCGCCTTGAAAATAACGGTACCTGTACGAACCCTGAAGTATTACTCTAAAAAATTAAAATGTGCGATTACTTATAAATTTATTAAGCTTTTGAGCTTGTTGCAGTTTATATATTTCGTCCTGGAATATACGCCAATGAACATAATCAGATCTCGAAATCTGATGAATGCATTCCCCTTGACACTATAAAAAATAAAGGAATACTTTAAAACTATTAAAAATCTAATTACAGCTTAAATTACTAACATACGCTGTTCATATAACATCTGGAAAATAAAAATGTAACATTATTTTTTAATTTGAAATTTTTTTACACTATTTTAATGAGAAACGAAACTGAGGAAAAAAAACACTTTTACAAAAACTTAAGCTAGCTTTTATATTTTAAAGGATTCTTGTATCAGTCTTTAACTAACGACATAAAGAACTTACGTGACTCCTCTAATCGCATTTCATAGGGCAGTATATTTTTTTGGATTTTCTCAATCAGTATTCTAAGAGCACATTTCTAAAAATTACCGAGTACTACTTTAGTTAATATGGCCTATTAAATTGCTATTTTTATAAAGTTTTCAGAGAAAAACAAATAACTGCGCAAATTCTATTAAGTAAAACATATTTGCCGGCAACAAAAAATTCAGTAAAGAATTAATAATGTTTGTCAGCTGAAAGCATACGACAGGTATGAATGAAGAAATATAAATATTTCATCATCGTTGAAATCTATCGTAAACGTTCATAAATTTTTACATTCAACATTTTCTGTCTAAATAAAAAAACAAATTACATTTAAATATAATATCATATAAAAAACCTACACAAATAACATCCACACCCACACACAAACACATAAACAAATACACATATAAGCATATTAATGCAGGACACTTGGCAACACTGGCGCTCCAAATGGTCTGGACCCCAGTATTTTAACCCTTATATTCATAGTGATGTATATCTACATCCCTTTTTTTAATACGTTACAACCAGTATATTTATATCGAAATATTAATCCTGTAAATAATACAAAAACTTAAAGTTAAAAATCTGTCTTAAAATTTCTGGTGTCTAACCTTTAATATAAAAGTAAAAAACATAAGTCTAAAAAATAATTCATGCATTAAAGGGTTAAGTTTTACAAAATAAAAAATTATATAAAATATGATATTTAGATTCATACTTATTAAAATATTTACTAATTTGCAATATTTTAGATTTTACTTGTATTCCAGATGAGCAAAATAAGAAAAGGTTGACGTATTATAAGAAAAATGTATCTCTGATATTTTTTCCCCCTTATTTTTCCTGTGTTATAAATCTTCTGTGAATAATATAGATATTTTTCGAAACAAAATAAAAAATTATGCATTTAAGGGTCAAAGTAATTTTCTTCGCCTTACCGAACGGTAGAACTATCTACGATTAAAGATGGTGAAATAAACTGTAAGAAATTAGTGGTGTACAGAACATTTGGAGCCCTAATTTATGTGGGACACCTGGCAACACTACTCGTGACTCACATTTTTGGGGGGCAATAAATGCATGGCTGAGAAATTTATTCTTTCGTCTCTATAATTTTTAATAAAGAAATCTTTGTTTTATTTATTGGCAGGACTTTCTTACATTAAGCAAGGCAAAAATGTCTTCTTACAAATAATGGTAAGAAAAAAAATTGGCAGTCATGGATTTAGTGCTACAAGAAAAGCCTGTTACGAGACAGCACTGACAACATTGATATTACATCATCATCTATAGCATTTATGTGCCATGATGGTAACTAGATTACAGTTAACTCCCTCTGGTCCCCAGCTTTCGGATTAGAGGGAGTTAACTGTAATCTAGTTACTTTCATGGAACATAAATGTTATAGAAGATGATGTAATGTCAATGTTGTTTGTGCTGTCTCGTAACAGGCTTTTCTTTAGTGCCACAAGAAAAGCCTGTTACGAGACTGCTGTAACAACATTGCTATTACATCATCTTCTATAGCATTTATGTGGTAACTAGATTACAGTTAACTCCCTCTAATCGGAAAGCTGGGGACAAATGATCATGCAGATTATAGAATTTTGTAAAGTAAAATTCATTGTTTTTTGTATTCTTTGCATTTATCTTTTTTCTGATAAAATGTGAATTGCCATTATTGATGCTTGAACGTATGTTAAAATGGAACGATGATGATTTCGAATATGTTTTGAAATAAAATATCTCTTCAACATTAAATAAAGCTTATCAACTTCATAAATTGTTGTAATATAAACTTAATCCAATAACGTTTAGCAATGTACATATTTAAATTTAAAAATCCAAATTCACACTGAATGCTGATTAGTTCGAATTTTTTGAAACATCGATTTAATTGCTGTTTGTTTTAATACTTTAGTTTCATGTTTTGAAATGTTATCTTTCAAAAAATAAAAAAATCTAATTTCCTATTCAGAATTGAAAGCCTGTCTGATTTAAAATATGTATTTTTTCAATTATTTTTTAATTTAAGAGTTGAGAGAGTTAAGGATTAAACAGAAAATTCGATTGAATTAATTCAAAATAATTAATAATACAACAAAATGGTAGCTTTCGGCAAAAAATGAAAAAAAACAATGTTGCCGCTAAGGAATGTTTTCAAAATTTTGTCCATACATTTTCTTGTTTGCATATGAATATGCATTACATATAAAATAATTCTGCAGATAATAGATGTGTGGATTAAAAGGTGTTGACTGTACGCATTTTAAAGCATTTAAATGAAATTATTCATTTCGTTTTATATAATTCTGTATTTTCTGCAGAAATGAAAAAGTTTAGATTTAGTAAATGTTTAGGCTATTATTGTTACATTGATTACGTTAAATTATATGCTCTGATTAGATTTATTATAGAATTTGTTTGCTTTGAAGTGAAATCGGATATCTATGCTATACTAAGTAATGCGCATTTCATGGACTGAAAGAGATTTTTACTATTTCGACTGCTAAGTTTTATTGGAAATTATTAATTTTGTTTAAAAGTTTCTGTATTTTTAGATGATATTAAGGTATTTGTTTATATTTAAAATATGTTTAAATTATTGATATGCATTATAAATTGTAAACCCAGATTAGATATATAGATTTTGTGTGCTCTATTGTTGTTAAAAAAATTGTGCATTGGGACTCCCATAACAAGAGGGCCTGAATAATTATGTTTTGATTTAAAAAAATATTTCAGCAATATATATATCATATTATAATGATTTTTGTAATAGGGATTAACCCCTTGAGGGGCGCCGTTTGCAGTCCGCAAACGATTAATTTTAATGCCGAATTTAACAAATGGGACCAGAAATATTTTAGTACACTTTCAATCTCATAATATACGTGAAAAAAAGCTTTTGGTTATTTTTAAATAAATTTGTTCTTAAATTGCGGTGTGAATTAAATATTTAAACATTTTTAGAGCAGAAATGCCTTGCCCCTGAAAGAGTTAAACATTGAGATCCTGTATGGCAATTTGTGAGTCAACACCTGTGGTGCCAACCTGAAACTAATCTTCCGTAATACTTGAGTTAATTTGACACTGTTTTAATACGTTTCGAACCAGTATTTTTTTTAAAGAAATGAAAATAAGTACGTTCCACGTAGAAACCTTGATTTAAATAAATAAGCATTCGTGAAATAAATTTTCTGGTTCGAAATGTGGTTAACCTGGGTCAAATTAATCCGGACATTACGGAAGATTAGTGGAAGGTTGGCAGCTATGGTCAACACCATAATTCCCCTCATTAACCACTTGAAAGGCGACGTGATTTTATTATATCCCACATAATTTCCATCAAGATTGGCATCAGAAAAATTTAATTAAATTTTATTTGTATAAATTTGGTGGGAAAAAGCTGTAAAATTGCTTTTTCTTATTTTAAAATAATTTTTTTGGAATATTCCAGTGTGAATTAAACATTACAGAAACACAATTACTTGCCCCTGAATGGGGTAATGTTAAATCCATAAGCTTGGAATGCATTCCTATATTAAAATGTCTCCACAAGAAATTAATATTTCGATTTTTTTTTTTTTTTTTTTTTTTTTTTTTTTTTTTTTTTGTACATTGTTAAATTATGTTACTCTTTCTTAATTCTGAAAATATTTCTAAAATATATGCTTAATTTAATCAACTCCCTCTTTAGTGTTATTTTATGTTTTAAAAGCCCTTGATCTGTGAGCAAGATTTTAACACATAAAATTAAATATATAAATTTTAGAAAAATATTGTGTCAACTAAGAAAAAAAACATCCATATTTTAAGAAGAATACATAAAAAAAGAAGTTAAAAAAATAAAATTCCTGAGGAGATATCCCACGCACTTAGATTTAAGGGGAATGGGATCTCTGAGTTTGTCGAAACGAAAAAAAAATCACATTTTTCAAAGTACCAAACACAATTTATATGCAATGCCTTTCTGTCTAAAGCATATTGTCTTAACTATATTATACGGAAAAATAAATGCTGTATATACAAAATTAATATTTAAATTTAAAAATTAAAAATTCATCTAAATAATGCGTCAATTAAAATAATTACAGTCATTCAGGGTAATTTTGATCCACATTTTCCTATTTTCATATGCCATACTCTTATTTTAAGAATATTGTTGCACCTAAGGGCATAAAAGAGAAGAAACGATCCTAAATTAATGTATGACTATCAAAAATTAAGGAATGATTATGATAAAAGCAATAAAAAATTAATTTTTTAACATGGTTCAAAGTTACCCAGCCCATTGCACCATATGATAAATATTATCTAAAATAAATCATTATAAAAAAAAAGTATTATAGTTAGGACGACTTTGAACCCCGAAAATGTTTTCAGATATGTAAAGAATCCGAATTTACATTTCCGAACATCACAAGATTTGTATAATTTATGATACTACAATAAATATTATGCATACGAAAAGTGGAAGAAAAGTATACATAAGAAAAGTGAACCATGAATATTTAGAAATTAAAAATAAAAACTGTTTATTGTTCATATAAAACGTAAAAGTGCAGTGAAAAACAATTTTCAATGTTTTAACTCAATAATATATCCATAGTTACAGTAATACATACTAGTACTAGTATTATTTAAACAAGAATAAAATATGTTGAATGTATGAAATGTCAAATTTGAGTAGCTCCGCCCCGAATAATGCCTTTAACTGAATTTTATGCATTTTACACATATTTGTGAAAATATTTACATGTTATATCTAATGCACACTTTCGGCATTTATATCAAATATACGAGGAAATATAGGAAATTCTTGAAAGTAGAACCTATAATCAGTAAATTATAAACATCAGTATAACTTTGAGGCGGCTCAAAGTTACCCTAAAAATGTCGTAAAATATTAGTGGCTCTTTATTTTACATTTTATTAACTATTAATAAATAAATAATCACAAAATATTAACACATTTACAACATTTAGATAATAATATGTCTGATAAATGAGTATATTGTTACTTACTATGAAAATTTAATTGGATTGCAACAACTTCGAAACAACATTCAAATTTAATTTGAAAACAGTACTTCACAAAAATAGTTAGATAATGCAATTAATTGCGCATAATATTGCTAATTTATTTTCTAAAATAACGAGTTGAAATCCCAGTTTAGAACCTTGCCAACAAAGCACAGTTCTGGAGTTTATTTAGTCTTTTAGAGTCAGAAATATTGAAAGTTAGGAGGTGGTGCAAAGTTACACCCCATGGTTCAAAGTTACCCTGAATGACTGTAACCCTTTTCGACGCAGAGATCTTCCATTGCAAAATGTTGAAATGAATGAGTGACACCGGAATTTATGTACAAATTTACTTGAAAATAAGAAAAATCTATTTCCCCCATACATATTAAACGGAAAATATTTATATCGGAATTTTGGTGGCATTGTGGCTTTTGAGAATCAAGTTGGGTGTTCCATGTAATGGAGTACTGATCCACAAAGGGTGTGTACTGTGCTCCACGCATGATAAAACTCTAAGTCGGATTGTCAGTCTGGACACCATTTTTATTCAGACAATACGAATCCATACCAGAAATTAAATATAGTACTTTTTGTTCAATTTAATAACGGACATTTCGCGATTACCTAAAGTAGAAATTCCTCTTTCAAAGCTTTCTGCGTGCAGTTCAAATTTCAAAATAAAAATGGCGGGCAAACTGGTAAAACCTGCTCTAAATTATGCATGTAGAAAATGATTTTTGAGCAATATAGAATCATAACAAACCTATTTCTAAAGTAAAACCAAAGTATGCATAAAAAAGTTTGTTTAAAAATAAATTTTAGCACAAAAAATAATCAGAATTTTCAAGATTTTCAAGTACAAATAAATAAATAAATAACCAAAAGATGTGATTTTTTTTTTTTTTTTTTTTTTTATTTTTTTTTTTTTAGCATGACGACTATAAAGATACGTATGTTTGGGTACAGCGAAACAGCACCGAAAACTGGCGATATGAAGCAATTAAAATAATAAAACTTTGTAAAAAATCACCATAAAATTAAAACAAAACACAGTGTGTTTTGTTTTAATTTTATGGTGATTTTTTACAAAGTTTTATTATTTTAATACGCATGTTTGGTTAATTTTTGAAAGCTGCAGCTTATATAGTTTGAAAGTAACAGTGCGTGCAATTTTTTTTTCCATTTAAATGTTAATGAGCGATTTTTTTCAGTATTCCAGTGTGTGTACTGTTACTACCACAATTTTTTAATAGAATTTGTACCATATTTACTAAAAGAACAAATTATAATTCTGCTGTTACTTAACGCCTTAATTCTCGCTCCCGTCATATTCACGGGCTGTGTCTTTTTATTTCCAGATAATTCGGATTTGTTTGATTCCCACCAGTTTTATAAAACAGTGCAATTGACTTTATTTTCCCCTTCGGGACAGGAGTCTTTCACGAAATTTTTAATCTTTTGTCACCGTATTTTTAAAACAGAAATTTGTGTTTTGTTGAATCGAGAAAATGCGCGGATTAAATAAGGCAAATTTTTCTGTAAAATTTTACTCGTGATGAAAAACAAGGGTTCTGAACGCTTCATGCAGCATGTCGCTCCTCCCCAAGGGGTTAAGGTGTAATTACACCTGTCATTAAACAATGTGAGCATTTCTTTTTCAAAAAAGTGGTGCCAATAAGCAATTTTAATTTTTAAACCGTAATTTAATGCGACCGTTAAGGGGTTAAGGCGTTTGAAAATTCTACGATTTAAATGTTAAATAGAAATTTTGTAGTCTGAAATATTTATGCCATACGCCATGGTCATGCTAAGGAGCGTATGCACAATTTTTTCAGTGATATTAGTGTTGGCTGCATTTTATAACATATTTCTACTTGCATATATTTACCATGGAACTATTAATAGAGAGGAACTGACATATCCTTAAAATAGTGAAGCTTCAACTGTAACCGCTATCAAAGGGGTTGTTTATCGACGGTGGAAGCTCCCACCAGTAGGTTTATATAGATATTTTAAACTTATTTAAACGCCTTATTTTTACAAAATCTCAGTCATAAATAGTGGTAGAAACAAATTTTCATTTTTACTGGTAGGAGTTTTCTTTGGTGGTAGTTAGGCCCTGAGTTTCCGCCATATTGTGACAACCATGGATACAAACTGACAGTTTTATAAGGCATACTGACACCGGTAAAAACAAATAGAAATTTTTATGACATTTTTGAAAAAAAATTCCATAAATAAGACGCTTCTTTCAGACGAAATCTTCTATTCAATTTTACTGGTGGGGTGCTTGACCTATCGGTAGTCAGAAACTGAAGAACCGATTTTAAAAAAGCAGCCGCCATATTGTGACAACCTCCTCAGTTACTTCACTCGCAACTGGTAGACAATACACTATATGTCTCCTCCTTTTTATTCATAGCTCCATTATATTTACATATATGCAATAGATATTGTGACAAGGATGGTGATAATGACATAGTTGTCTATGTTACATCACGTACATGAACATTCTAGGGTCTAATTAGTTACACCCTTTAACTTTTATTAAGTTTGGGGGAAATTATTTATCAGAGGTTAAAAAAAAAATTTTGTCCATTACTTTACGCATTTATTCGTTTGCTGTCCTCATTTTCTTGCATCAAGGGAGTGTTCATATTCCATCTTGGAATATGATAATTACGGTAGAGCGAACCCGCGTCGCTGCAATTTTTTGGCAATATATCCTTCGACACATTTAATGAACGAAATTCCAAAAATAAGTAAGGCGAAGAAAACTATTCACAGAAAGTTGTGGCATATCGCCTTCTGGCTTGCGAGTTTGGCTTCTCAGTTTATTTTTATTCATTGTAAATTATTTTTGTCTAGTGTTTTTAAGCCATACACATTTATAAACATCGTTCACTAATGAAAAGGATATTTTTCTTTTCTTCACGTATATATAAAAACTAAAGCACGCATTATGTGTATTCAGTGTACTATACGCTAATATTATACGCAATTAATAATTGCTTACCATACTTAAAATATACTTAGATAAAAGATTAAACTACAGGAGTTGAAACGGTCTCTATTTTGGATAAAACTATTTCAAACCAGTATTTTTCATATTAGATTTCAAAAACATTTCCAAGTAAAATCTATTGCAAAGTGGAATTCTGCAATATTTGCCAGGAAACATTAAAACTGTTACTATTTGAAAATATCTTTGTAAATGAAAGACACTGATTAACCCTTTCTATAACTTCTCCGAATACCTTAGTGTTGCGTATACAAAATATGTAAAAGTTAGAAGAATTATTATTCATACAGAATATTAGGCCAGAAAAACATATGGGAATTTTACTAAGTTTGATATAGTGTAAAATCGTTAAAAATAACTTCAAACAATTATAACCCATCGACAGTGCAGCATACAAAGTTTTGTTTGCTAATACAAAACAGCTTTAGAAACGGTTCACATCAGTTTCTACTGGAAAAATTCTATATTGAATAACTATAACATTTAAAAATACAATTGCAGTCAACAGATTAACGCGCAGAACAGACGGAGTCAAACTTCTCTGCCAGCTACTTTATAATTATTATTCAAATTGCTTAGCTGAAATCAGTTTTTTGAAATAATATTATTCACCTTATTTAATAACTTGATTAAATGAACCGAAAGTAATTCGAATTAAACTACGACATTTCTGACCTATAATCCGCGGATCAAACAAGTACGTTCGGACCCAGAAATCTTATTTCATAAAATGTAACTTATAAAATCGTGGTAAAGATTTAACTTCAAATATGAAATAAAATTTCTGGGTCGAAACATGGTTGTTTTATACCCTGATTAAACGCCGGAAATTGCGGTATATCAAAAGAAGTGGTACTAATAACGGAACTACGAATACAGGAAAATTGATATATCCTCAGAATGCTGAAGCTTCAACTGTAACCGGTATCGCAGTTGCTCTTTATTAATTCTCTTTAACTCTCTCGCTGCGCAACCCGAGATTTCCTCGGGCAACGTAAAAGTAGCAAAATTTGCGCAACCCGAGATTTCGTCGGGAATGCATTTTTTCCGTCTAATTAATCCACTTTGATTATTCCCACCAGTTATTCTTTTACAGTAATCTTTGCCTTATTTAAGCGGAGTATTTTCCCAATTAAATGAGACAAAAATTTTTGTTTTGAAAAACGGGTGGCAAAAGAATAAAAATTCTTAAAAGACGCTCGTCACGAAGGGGTTAAATACGCAATTTTTGAAGCTATTTTGTGTAAAAAACTACGCAGCGAGAGGGTTAACAGTTATTTTCTAGTTTGAAATTTTTGATGTTCAAACCATGGAACTATGAATAAAGAGGAACTGACATATCCTTAAAATTGTGAAGCTTCAACTGTAACCGGTTTTCATGTCGTTCATTGCTGCCGGTGCAAATTTCTTCCAGTAAATTTATACAGACATTTTCTCGGAATTTAAAAGTCTTATTAATGCGGAATTTGAGTCATAATCATTGCCAAAAACAGATATTTATTTTTACTGATGGAAGTTTACTTAGGCGGTAGTTAGGCCCTACGTTTCACCATATTGTGACAACAGAGATGTGAGCACTCCGACCCAAATAGCAGATTACTACCAAAAAATTTTAATAGTATTTCAAGCATTGTTTAATGACCGAATTTCTGAGATTTAATAAAGCAAAGAATTATTTTAAAATTTAGTGGTAATAATCGGTCATTTGGGTCGGAACGCTCTCATGCCTGGACAACTAAACAACCTCTTGTCAGTGTCAGTGAAACATATTATGTTACCCGGGACAACTTCCACCAGTAAAAACGAATAGAAATTTTCAGGATATTTGTGAGAGCATTTTTGCATGAATAAGCAGCTAAAATAATGTGAAATTTTCTATTAAAAATTTACTGGTGGAAGTTTGCTTCGGCAGTAATTAGAAACTATAGAGCCGATGTAAAACATCGGCTGCTATTTTGTGACAACCTCCTCATTTTCTTCACTTGCAAATGGTAGACGCTATAGTATATGTATTCTCCTCTTTATTTATAACTCCATTGTTCAATCCAGACAAAAATGAAAATTTATATTTTACATATAAAATCAAGTAGACACCTTCTAGGAAGAAGTTACATATAATTAGACTAAGTGCCATATAAAGCTATGAATGCTCATAAAATATTGAAGCCTGGTACTAGGAAGGCTAAGATAGAATTTCAGTCAAACTATGGGCAAAAACACAAATTTATTTTTACCGGTTGACGTTTAATTCTGCGTTATTAAGGCTCTGAGTTTCCGTCATATTGTAACAACCTAAACAACCTCCTTTCAGTGGCAATGAAAGAGATTAAAATACCCGGGCCAACTTCCACCAGTAAAAAGAATAGATAATTTTGCCATATAAGTGAGAGAAATCTTGCATGAACAAGCAGCTAAAATAAGGCGAAAGTTCCTATTCAAAACTTACTGATGGAAGTTTGCTTCGGTGGTAGTCAGAATCTATTGATCTAATGTCTAAGCTATTGACTATCAGCCGTCATCTTCTGACATCCACCTCATCTACTTCACTCACGACTGGAAGTCTCTACACCATAGTAGGCCAAGTCCATTTTGAAAACAAAAATGAGATAGTCCTTTTAGAAGGTGCATAAAATCTGTTTTATCCACTTCCACACTGAACCATGTCTGTTTTCACATACTTTCTTATAACGTCATCTGTTTACAAACTTGATTTACTGAGAAAGTGAATAGAACAGTTTTATGCACATTGCAAATATACAATCTCATTTTTATTTTAAATGGACTTGGTCTGCTCATTACCGTCTGAATACTCAAGGCCTCCGGACTGTTTTTGTGACGTACCAAATGAAGATTAACCCCTTGAAGGGCAAGCAATTGTGTTTGTGTAATGTTTATTTCCCACCGGAAATTTAGAAAATTTTTATTTCAAAATAAGGAAAAGCAATTTTACGACTTTTCTCCACTAAAGTCAGAAAACTAAAATTTCCTAAATTTTTTCTATTCCAAATCCTGATTAATCGTAGGTGGGATAAAATATATCCCCCCCCCCCCCCGCCTTTAGGAAATTTTAGTTAGTTTTCTGACTTTAGTGGAGAAAAGTCGTAAAATTGCTTTTCCTTATTTTGAAATAATTTTTTTCTAAATTTCTGGTGGGAATTAAGCATTACACAAACGCAATTGCTTGCCCTTCAAGGGGTTAATCTTCATTTGGTACCTCACGAAATCAGTCCTGAGGCCTTGAGTATTGAGACGGTAATTGTTTGCTACAGCTGTAAGCCCCTCATACGTGTTAATCTCTTTATTAATAAATTCATTGTTACCAATCAAGAAGGCCTCGGAACAGTCTCTTATTATAGAGAAGAAATGAAAACTTTTACCACCGCTATTTCTTTGCAAAAATTATCATTTTAGATTTATCTTGGAAATGGCAGGAACCCGCTCCGTGGTGATATTTTTATTGCATTTCTTATAGTAATCCGCAATAAAAATAATGTTATACAGTTAGTGGTATCAGAAAAAGTGACCGCTCCGAGGCCTAGAATGAAGCAATATGAAATTGTATAAAGGGTAAAGGACTGGCTGGAGGGGATCAAAATTTGCATATATTTTTTAATATCTTGACGCGTGTTAGCGTTGTTTTATGACGGCAAATTATCAACACTAAGGAACCTAACCCGCATTTACGCAAAGAAATCCTAAATTCGAAGAAAAACGTCGCCAAAAGATTTGGCGATGATGGAAATGAAGCAATCTGAATTAAAAGAAAATGGCAAACTGGCAACACTGCACATATCAGTGATGGGCAGAATGAATGATTTGGCTATTCGAATGAATCATTCGGACATGCGTAAAAACATAGCTGCCAACCATTGTTTTGTTATTTTTATTCAATTTCTGCCATAAATTTTGAATCGAAAAAGTTTCTTATTTTAATAAGAATTAATTTAAGAAACCAGTGTTTACTTTTTTAAAATTCAGTTTCTTGATTGGCACCACTTTTCTGAAATGGCAAAATTCCCCTTGTTCTTCCCTTAGTTATTACGGTTTTAAATAAGGTTCAATAAGGCGAATTTTACTCTTTCAAAAAAGTGGTGCCAATCAAGAAATCTGAATTTTAAAAAAGGAGCTCACTGGCAACACTATAAGAAACAATGGAGTTATGAATAAAGAGGAGGGGGCTATAAAGTGTACTGTCTAACAATTGCGAGTAAAGTAACGGAGGAGGTTCTCACAAGATGGCGGCTGCTTTTTTAAAAACAGATCTACAGTTTCTGAGTACCGCTGGTGCAAAAGTCCCACCAGTAAAATTGAATAGAAAAATTTGTCTCATTTAAGCGTCTAATTCATGAAAACATTTTCTCACAAATATGCTAAAAACTTCTATCTGTATTTACTGGTGTCTGTTTGCCTCGTAAAACGGTCAGTTTGTTTCACCGGTTGTCACAATATGGCGGAAACGCAGGGCCTGACTGCCGCAAAAGTAAACTTCCACCAATAAAAATGAAAATCTGTTTTTGGCCTTATTTGTGACTGAAATTTTGCATTAAATGTGTTTTAATTACGGAGAAAAATTTTATATAAATTCACTGGTGGAAGTTTCTGCCGTAGCTAATCAGCTTTTCTGAAAGAGGTTACAGTTAAAGCTTCACTATTTTATGGATATGTCAGTTCCTCCTTATCAATAGTTCCACGTATCAAACCCATAAAAGCTTAAAAATTCTTTTTATCTATAAAATTTCTCAAGATAATTGATTAAAAAAATTACAAAGGTTAGCAACTATGATTTTTTTTTTTTTAAACTAAATTCCTGGTCGTATTGGATTAAAAGTATCTACAAATGTTATAAACTATGTTTTTGCACATCCCCGAATGATTCCTTCGAATAGTAAAATCGTTTATTCAGACCATCACTAGTAGTAATATGGAAATCAGTGTTGCCAAATCTGGCGGGTTTTTATTAAGACATACCAAATTCTCAGGAGAAAAGATTATAGATACGATACGAAATTTAATGAGAAATCAAACTGTGCTATTTATATTTATCAAAAATTTTATTTTGTTAATAAAAATTGCAAATTAATGAAATTATATTTTCGAAATACGACGACAGTTGAAATGTTGGTCGTTGCAAATTCGGACTGGTGTGGATTTTACAGGTACTATAATAAATATGTTCCCTGAACTGTGCATACGCATAATTTAATCTTTCTGAATTCTTAATATTTTGACAATGTATTTAATTAAAAAACATAGATTTAACAAAATATCATATTGTATCAGAAATATTCAGCGTTCTTCCATTTATTTTAGAGAAAAAGTCATTTTCTTTGTGATAAAAATTTTCTATTTAAACAAAATACAAGTTTAAATCTTTTATAAAATATATTCTTCCAGCACTTTTAAATATTTTTATGTTTTAGTCAATTTTCAAAAAAATATTTTTGTAATTAACCAGGCAAAGAATATTAAGTAGTTATATATTCATATTTTTTTTTATTTGCCCCTAGAATAATGTTATGAAAATGCAAAATTTTATTCGTAGTAAGATATTTTACTGTTTCTGATACTGTTCAGAGGATTTTACAGATGAAAATTTAATTATGTATTTCTCAAAAAAAAAAAAAAAAAAAAAAAAAGATACATCTTTATCAAATCGTAGATTTAATTTATCGTCTTCAAAATTTTTTTATGATTCTCACATGGATACTAAATAAAGCACTAAATGTATAATTAAAAACAAATATTTCAGACATATGTTTTTTTAAATAAAAGAAGCATATAAAATAGGAAAAATCATTAAAACTGAAAGGTAGTCGAGATTAGATACGTGTCACATTAAGAAAATGAAAAGTAGAAGAACAAAGGAATTTATTCTAAGTTCTTGAGGAAATATGAATTATTTATTTTGTATCAAAAATAATATTTGTTTAACGTAGATATTTATATGTTATGCGTAATAAAAAGATTTCGGTTGAAAATTATTTTAAATCATGTTTCTTTGGTGAATTATAAAATCATTCTTTGAAGATTATAATTTAATTTAAAATATATGCTCAAACTTACATGTGTTTCAATTATGTCTTTTTTTACGTTTCGTTCGTGTCCATTTTGAAAAAACTTCGAATAAATAATAGAAAATTAAATAATCCAAAGTAGATTGTCCGTAATAAGTATTTATATTTTTCTATTATGATATATTCAGTAGTTGAAAATACTTCATCATGAACGTCTATTTTTTTCTATCCTTGAGACGTATTTTAATATCCATATTTGAAGTAATATTTTATATCTAAATCATTTCAAAAAAACATGCTTTAATTTAAAATTTTCAACATCTTTTTTAATTAAAGTTCAATCAATTATAGACTAGATTTAAGAGCCTACACTAGTCACTCAAAAAGACCCGGATGATAATGTTAATCCTATGGGGAAGTTGTTTTCAAAAATCTCGCTTGAATTTTGATATTTTTGAATGATTTCTTTTGCATATCATAGCTGAGGATGATCTACAACCGGGCTAGTTCTTACTTTTTTTATTTTTATTTCATATTTTTTTAATTACTTTTACGAACCGGTTTGAACCGGTTCTGAAATTGAAACTATCCTAATATAAAAAATCTATAACCAAAATCGATAAAATATAAACCAGCCCGGTTGTAGATCGTCCTCAGCTATCCTATAGAATAAAAATCATTCGAACATATCAAAATTCAAGCGCAATAGTTGAAAATGACATCCCCATAGGATTAACATTATCATCCGGGTTTTTTGAGTGACTAGTGTAGGCTCTTAACATTTTTCAGAAGGACTGTTGAACATGTAGCCCTCTGGCCGAATAGCTACAGCAATTTTTCAAATCATTTGTCCTGTTTAACACATTAACTGCCTATAGCTACTATAACTACATGCCAAATACTATAGCTGTCACGTTTTAAACTTTTTTACTACCACTATTTTTTAACAGGGAAATTTGTCTTATTTAATCATCGAAGACATGGGATTAAATAAGGCAAATTTTTCTGATCAAAAATTGTGGCGGGAAAAAAGCGTAAAAGTTTGAAGCTATGCAGATACCAACTTAACTTCCGTAAAATGTGAGTTAATTTAATCCACGTTAAACATCTTTCCAATCAGAATTTTTTTTTAAAGAAATTATATCAAAAAGTTCCACGTAGAAACAGAAAATTAAATAGCTAATGATACATCTAAAATATTTTCCGGTTAGAAACCTGTTTAACCTGGTTTAGATTAACTCACATTTTACGCAAATTAAGTTGGAACATGCTAAGTATCATAGCTGCCAACTTTTACGCTTTTTGGCTACCACTAAAATTTTAAGGAGATTTTCGCCTTGTTTAATCATGAGATTTCGACGATTGAATGAGATAATATTTTCTATAAAATTTTAGTGTTATGAAAAAAGCGTAAATGTTGGCAGCTATGAAGTATGCTATATTCGTTGGTAAAGCGTTTGCCACCGCAAATTTCAAAGATAATCTTTGCATCAAAGTTTCTGCTTTTAACCCTCTCGCTGCGTAATTGTTTTATCAAAATAGCTTCAAAAATTGCGTACTTAATTCCTTCGCGACGAGCGTCTTTTAAGAATTTTTATTCTTTTGCCACCGGTTTTTCAAAACAAAAATTTTCAACTGATTTAATCGTGAAAATGCTCCGATTAGATAAGGCAAAATTTTCAATGAAAAGTAACTGGTGGGTATGATCAAGACGGGTTAATTTGACGGAGAAAATGCACCTCCGATGAAATATCGGGATGCGCAAATTTTGCTACTTTTACTTTGCCCGTGAAGCTCTCGGGTTGCGCAGCGAGAGGGTTAAATAAGATATTTTTTTCATTTAAAAATAGTGGTAGCTTTTTAATTAATTTAAGCAACCACATTTGTTTTTAATGTTGTTTTAACGCAGTGTTGCCAGATTGGGGACTTTTTAAATTCAGATTATTTGACAGTCACCACTTTTTTAAAACAGTATAATAAGCCTTATTTTTCACAATTTTTAATCTATTTTTAAATTAGCCTAATATTTCTATTTAAAAAAGTGGTGACAATCAACAATCTGGGGACAAAAAAAGTCTCCAATCTGGCACTACTAGCAGATAATGGTTTAATGCCAGAAATTTTGTGATTTATTAAGCAGAAATTTTGCTTTGAAATACGGTATCGGGCAAAAAGTGTGAATGTCCCAGCTTTTCAGCCTTGTTATATCAGTGTAAAATTAAAGACACAACAGCAATTTCATAAAGCAAATTCAGCGGGAAAAAGTAAAAAAAAAATATATCATATCCGTTACATTAAAACTAGAATGGCTGGAAATTTTGCCCAAGTTTCATAAAAGTATTTTACACCAGAAATTTTATTTAAAATTATTTAATTGATTTATTTAACGAAGATCTGCGTGGTTTGATTTTAACTTATTCTATGAAAAAATTTTCTGGTTCAAATTGACATTCAATCACATGGTCGGAGTCGAATTCACTCCTTCCGGGCGTTCTAGTCTTAAACAATATAACTTTATTGCATGCCAATTAATGACGAATTTCGTTATTGTTGTTATGCTCAGTACACGCAATACAGCAGTATTTTTATGGAAACCTGCTAATAATACATACACGCACATATACAAAGTGTTTTCTTAATTCGATTTCGACTGAAATAACTGTTGAACCGAAATAGCTGCAGCCATAAAAGGGGTGTTTAGGCGTAGTAAAACGGATATGTACTACAGACTACACTATGTGATATCTAAAAAAGCTCTTAATTGTGTTTTTTATTACTTTCAGTCACAACATTAACCCTCTAAGAAGGGTGGTAATATGCGCTCCAGAAATTGCGTAATTCAGAGAATCGGAATTCATACCAAAAAATCTAAATGGAAATTTCGATTTATTTCATAAGGAAATGCCTGTTATTAAATAAAGCAAAAATTCCTATTTTAAATTTCTGGTGTCAATACGGAATATGTGAATTAAAAAATCCAATAAATCGGGAACACTGATGGTAGCATAAATGCTACCACGGGCATTATACAGGGTGTCCCAGAAGTAATGGGACAAACTTTAAGGGGAGGTAGGGGACTTCACAAGGATTCAGATTTGCATAGCAACCCAGTGTCGGAAACGCTTTCCTGGCGCGGTTGTGACGACACAAAACACAAGGAAGACAGGATACGAATAAGAGGAGAAAACATGTTTATTATCCTTAGTACATCAAAAAACTAGGAAGAAAGAACACTAAAGGGACAACGATCGTCATCAAAGTTGGTGTTCGAAATTATGACCCCGGGCCGAGATGCATGGAAGCGCATCTCCGGCGTATGGAACATCTAATGTTCTCGGAAATACTGGGAGTGCCCCGGACTTCCCCAGCAGCTACCACGATGCGTGCAACAAGTTCCTCAACACTTTCCAGCATTGCCCGGGCATTTTTGCAGTACTAAGAATAATAAACATGTTTTCTCTCCCTGTTCGTGTCCTTTTTTTCTTGTGTTTTGTGTCGTCACTACCGCGACAGGAAAGCGTTTCCGACCCTGGGTTGCTATGCAAATCTGAATCCTTGTGATGTCCCCTACCTCCCCTTAAAGTTTGTCCCATTACTTCTGGGACACCCTGTATGTTTAACACGTTCACGCCGGCGCGGTGGGTCACTCTCGGCTGTCTCAGAGTTGTCAAGTCTCCGGCTTTTTGCACACCACTATTATTTTAGAGAAAAAGTTGTTCCTTTAAATCGCTCAATTGTTCTAATTAAATAAAACAACATTTTCAGTATTAAAATACTGCTTTCCAAAGAGCCGGAGACATGGCAGCTCTGAGACACTCGAGTGTGACCCACCGCGCCGGCGTGAACGTGTTAAATACTTCATTGTGTTCTAAATGAGTGCCATAATACAGATGCACATTAAGACCCTTTGAGCTCTGGGGGTGAATTTCTTCGAAATGCCCAAATGTCCCATTGGCACCAGTATTTTGTGAACAAAAGATTCGGCTTATAATATACACGAAAAAATGAATTGATCTATGTTCAAATAAATTTGGTTGAATTTTCCTGTGTCAATGTGACATTTGGAGATTAAAATTAAGTGGGAAGAAATTCACCCATCAGAGCTCAAAGGGTTAAACCCTTTCAGGGTTAAGGTACTGTATTCCTAAAATAGTCAAATAATTTAATGACACCGGTATTAACAAGAGATTTTATTTGTAAACAAGTAAAAGTAAATTTTCGCGTACTTAATAAAGATGACATTTTCATCATAAAATTTCGGTGCCAAAGTGGCAATTTGGGATTAAAATTATGTGATGCCGTGACGGCATCACCGCCCTTCAAAGGGGCAAGCAGTGGCGTAGAGCGAGAAGCACTGCATCACTTTACTGCTATTATTATTATTTTATAAATTTGGCTTTATTTAACATTTTAACTTTATACGATTCTTCAGGCTAAAGTTCTTGTATAATAATACTAGTAACAAGATTATCCAGAGACCACTGAACGTACGACTCTGGAGTAAATTTGGGTGAATGGTTTACTATGAAGACACAGATAGAATACATTCCCTACCAGTCGTGGACAAATTTAACATATTTAACTTGATTTTATTATTAACCCTGATGTTCCGTTCATTTCAAATATACATTACTTCAAATATGTAGATCTGCCAAGTCTCCTACGAGTATTTTAATGCAGAAAACTTTATTTTATATAATTGGAATATTTGGGCGATTTAAAAGAACAACATTTTCTCTAAGATAATAGTGGTGTCCAAGAGCCGGAGACTTCTCTAGGGAGAGGAACTCTAAATATGGCTTTTGGGTCGAAACGAGCCCAAATACAGCAGCAGGGTTAAAATAAACTGTACCTCCGTTAACACGTTCACTGCGAAAGCTGAGATGGTGCATCTATACACACATGCAATGATTACATATGTTTTTTGCGTTCTAAACATTTAGTTATTTTATCTAGGTTTTGAGAAATAAATGCTCTATTTCAGTATGGCAAATGCATTACTTTATATCTTCCTTTGCGCCAAATACCTAAACATTGCAAGCATTCTTGTCTTCGGCAATACTCGTAATTGTTGATTTAGACAAGGAGGTCAATCATGTGTCAGTGTTATAGCGTTAGTGGAGGCTGGAGGGTTTTGCTATCCGCACTATTATATAGAAAATTTGGCTTTATTTAATCATTGAAAGTTATACGATTAAACAAAGCAAAATTTAGCATACATTAATAGTTGTAATAAAATGGTAAATCCTTCCCCTCCTCCTGAAGCTGCGCCACAGTAACGAGTTATCTAGTGGCTCGTAAAGGAACTAAGTTTGGCATAGCTATAACTCTTCCACTTTTTGTACCACAAAAATTTTGAAGAAATTTTTGCCTTATTTAATTGGCCAATTACAGCGATTTAAAAAATTTAAATTTTCTATATAATTTTTGTTTTAAAAAAGTGGGAGGGTTGCCAGTATGGATTGCCAACTATGATTATTCTCGTAGACGGCAGCAAACGTGTTAACCGATTAACTGCAGAAAGTGTAAGGTAGGGCTTTCAACATTTTTAGGTTCACCCCCACAAATATTGAAAGATAATCTTCTCTTTATTTAATGTTCAAACTTTCTGTGATTAATAAAGGTTTTTAATTGAAAAATAGTGGTTTCTGGATAGTTCATTTAAATTTATTTTTAATGTTGCGAAAACGATAGCAGATAACGAATTAACCCATTGAAAACGGTATTTCATTTTTGGAATATCCAGGAGTCGCATTATATAGCAAATTATAGAAAACTTTTTTTTCCTACCAGAACCATTAATGATCATTTTATTTAACATATTCTAAAGAAAGGCGCGATGAGCATATTATTTTCAAAATAGCGATAGGAATAATAAAAGTTTCCCTGTAGATTGCGACCCCTGAATATCTAATTACAATCCCTAAATTTTATATTGGTTCAAGAATTTGGAAATGAAAAACTTCCTTTTCCTGTTATTTAATACGTGAAGTAAGTCTTTTACATATATTTAATTTGTTTGTGGTACTTTAAGAATTTCAGCATTTTACGAATTAAAGTACTTTTCCACTTACAGGGTTAAATGTGTGTGTAAATGTGCAATGAGATGGAAATTGAGGCGTATTTAAGCTGGTGATTGAATATAAAATAATCACATTTCAGGGTTCCAGTAAAGCTATTTTTGCATGAAAGACGTCATTTCATACTAAATCGAAGACACTTTACAACTTTGTATGTGGCTTTTTCTCCGTATATCCTACCATTTTTATATAGGAATGCTAACTCCGCGGTTTGTCACTGATGGACACAAGTATATTATCGTGTAGCACATATTCGATTTCCTATACCTTGACACCGAATTCGTGGCTGTAGCTAACTCTATTCAAAAGTTATTTGATGTGAAAAGAAAATTAACCCATTTTAGGCCAAGCATAGAAATTTTATAAAAGGCGGTATTATTTTCATTGAAATATGCTTAAATTACATTCATTAAGACAAAAAAAAAGTGTCGTGCATGAAAAATAATATTTTATTTGAGAAATAAAATGCATTCGGTCAATGGTACACTAACGCATCATTAAAGTTAAAATTAATATATATATATATATTTTTTAAGACATTTGTTTTTTTATTATTTTATTTACAGAACTTGCAACTTTAATTCATTATAAAAACATATGATAGTCATATGATGTATAATTATCAAGTAGAATAATTATACATTTTCAAAATGTCGAATTTGTCAATAACCCTTTCAATTAAAAAAAAAAAACTAGCGTATTTCGAAATTTTCTCCAAAGAATGTGTTTACTCCAGTTGAGTTATTGATATTTTATAGATTTCTTCAGAGCCCATAAAAATAGCAGAAAAATGAAATTAGTGAAAAATATTCGTCACAGTGTTAATAAAAAATTATTTATTGAAATGGTACGTTTATGCACCCTTAGCCGAAAATAGGTTAATAAACGTCCTGTATACGTCATGTGCGTTTACGTGCGTTAAAATGTGTAAACTTTAAAAAAAGTATCTGATGTCTCGAATGAAAAATAAGGATGAAATTTTTCCAGATTGTTAGACTCATTTCTTTGCATTGCATATTGCGTTTTACAAATTACCTACTATTGCATTAAAGAAATTACCAATTGTACCTATTTTTTATAGGCACAATATGTTCTGTGTAGAAATGGTAATAATTTAATGGACGAATTCAAATAATATGCATTGTGCAATAGTGGATATCAGTTTATATACATAATGCATTCTCAATACCAAACTTGATTCATTTTTGCTTATAGGAATTTTGTTTCTCTTACAGGAAATTTCTCGAAACAGTGTTAGTTTTAACCCTCCGACTGTCTTGGAAAAGGGCAAAATTGTAATGTTGTTTTCTCTGCATTTTCTTTTAAATGCTAAAAAAAAAAAATATTCTTTGAAAATTTTATAAAAAAAAACTTAATAACGAATATGAATGCAATCATTGGAAGTATTAATCATTGTTCAATGTATTAAAAATACATTAAATCAATAGAATTATATTACTTTAAATATTGCTTGTATTGCAGTGAAACCTGGAGCTTAGTGAATGTATTAACACGGGCTTGTCATTGAGGGGATTTAATTGTTAACGTTTCTGATAATTAGCATGTTTCTGCGAATACTTCTGTTACTTTTCGACGTTTATATGCCCCATAAAAATATTATAACGCTGCTTACTCGCTGGATAACACATTTATAATTATAGTACATGTCTGTTTTTATTCTCATCTTCATGATTGAGAAAAACTCTTGATATTAAAAAACACGATTAAAGATGCAATGAGTCGGTAATGGTTTACTGTAACGCAATAACAAGTCATTTTCAATACAAAGCAAACGCCTAGACTAATTATTACAGCTATTTCAGACATTCCACTAGTCTGTTTTTTTTTAAACCAGTATTTCTAGAGAAAGTTTTTCGTGTTAGCATTTTAGTAGATTTGCAGCCTAAATTACCTTATTAGTAAGTTTCTAGAAAATTTGTAATAAAAATCTAAGAAGAAATTTAAAAAAAAATTGTCTTCAAAAAATGAACTAAGTGGAAGATCTGCTATCTCGAATAGTATTATTTCATTTAAATAAAGCGATTAAATAAGGCAAAGATTATTATTTGTATTTGGAAACAGTAGAATAAATTTCACAGCGGTGATTGCGTTTAAATAAGTGAAAAATTATTTCTCGAAATGTGTGTTAGCAAGCGATCAGCGGTTTCTGAGCTTTGCCATATGTTGTTTCTAAAACGCTGCATTAAAAACATTTTAAATTTAGAGGGGGGGAAAAAGAAATATTGCGACTTTTTAGAGGTCGTAGAAGGAAATTAGTTTGTTTTTAACCTTCTGAGCAGCCGCGTCCATTCTATTGGACATTTTTATTTTTTATGTAAAATACTTAATTTCAGTTGGAACTTGTAAATACTTGCTGTACATTATACTAGATAGTCGGGTGCTGCTATCTGTAAATAATAAAAAAATTGCAACTAAATATGTATTTTAATCATTTGAAAGTGGCAGGCAACAAAAGAAAGACTGTTGAAGGCAAGCAGACAGTTTTAATGCTAACTTTTTATATATTTTAAAAGTATTTTGATATTAATGCTAGATACATCTAATGTTAAGTGTTGTATGAATGAAATGACGTCGCAGTTAAAGTAATCTAACGTATATTTTAGAGAATAAACAACTTTTTTTAATGTCCATTCTATTGGACGTTGGGTCTTCAACAGTTGTTTTTATTCATATTAGACTCTTTTTGTATACTGAAGAGAGTCATTAGTTTTTACTTAAAAATCAACATAGTATTGAACCAAATAATAGATACCGAAGTAGATAATATATATTCTTAAATAAATAAAAAAATATTTAAATATTATCCTAAAAATGTATAATTTTACTGATAAAATGCTTGTTCTGAATCAGTACATTGTTAAATTTTGGATTTCAATGAAATATATATATATATATATATATATATATATATATATATATATATATATATATATATATATTTGTGTGTGTGTATAATATAAAATAATAATATAGATAATGTGGTAAATATAGAAAATTAAGCCTTTATTACGTTTTATTCTTATTCATAATTATTTTCGGTATTGTTTTTTTGGTAGTATACTATTTATAATTTAATTAATAAATTTAATAATATTTAAATAGCAAAAAAAAAAAAAATCTTTAAGAAACTATAATTAAAGATAACGTTCTAAGATTCTAAATAAACTCATGTTGATTTCTTTTAAATTCCTTCTTTGCATTTACTTGCCAATTGTGGTAGTTGTGCCACTATTTATTATAATTATTCGAACGAACAAATTACTTGTGTTTAGAAGAGTTAAAAACAAACAAAATATTATTAATGTTTTATTATAATTACTAAACTGAACAAAACGTTTCTTAGTTAAAATACACTTTTTCTATTTGATGATGCAAAAATTGAATTTATGTGATATTTGGAACTTATAAACGATAAAAACACACTTCTGATGTCAGCAAAGTTTGTAGTGAAAGAAATAGGAACTTGACGCTAAAAATCTGGTTTTTAAAGCCTATTTAGCGATCTCATTTTACTTTATATGTATAAAATAAAATAAGTAAGCATGTAAAATAAGTAAGCATGAAATGCAACTTGTATTTGTATATTCGTTTAACTACAAAAAATAAATGCAAGCTTTTTATACTATTTTACTGTTTGTAAGTCGTTTATAATTAAATTTAAAAAGAAATAAAAATTTAAAGAAAATATAACTGAAGATAATAAGTTAAGGGTATAAGTAAACTGCATTTTATTTGTTTTTAATTCCCTTTGGCATCCAAATGTCAATTGTGATAACAGTGAACCAATTTTTTTTTTTTTTTAGAAAAAACTTTTATTGATGTGTTATTTTTAAAAATTCCTTTTTAAAAGACTATTTTAAAAGTCACTAAATTGATTTATACTTTTCAAATAAAATCCAAAAATACTTTTACTTTTTGATAATGAAAAAATTAAAATTGTGCAATATTTACAGGTGATGTATGAACGATAAAAGCCTATTTATAATGAAAGAAAATATAACTGAAGATAATAATTTAAGATTATAAATAAACTGCGTTTTATTTCTTTTTAATTTCCTTTTGGCATCCAAATGTCAATTGTGATAACCGTGCCACTAACTATTTATAACTTTATTTAGAAAAAAACTTTTATTGATGCGATAGATTTTTTTTTTTTTGTTACTTTTAAAAAAACTATTTAAAAATCACTAAATTGATTTATACTTTTCAAATAAATCTCATCCAAAAGTACTTTTTTCTCTTTGATAATGAAACAACCATAACTGTACAATATTTAAAGGTGATGTATGAACGATAAAAACACATTTATAATGAAAGAAAATTTTGCAATTAAGAATTTTTCATTCAGAATCATGTAATTCAATAATATGGTTTTTATAGGACTAAGACCCAATGTCCATTATATTGGACACGCCAAAACTCTATATATTTTTTAGTTTTAAAAATATATGAATATATATAAAGTTTTCTATCCCCATAAAGAGCCTTAGTCCTAAAAATGGTAAAATTTGCACGAAAAATGCGAGCGTGGGTCTCAAGAGGTTAATTACTAAATCTACACATCTTTAAATAAATGTTTCTATCACATGGATTTTCAAAAACTTAACTGTAGGCGGCAGAGATACCAATAATGTAGTACTATTATTCACTTTATTTAATAGCATAAAGTTATTTTAACCCTTTAGTGCGCAGCTTTGCATATGCATACAACATTCTTTTGAATTTAATAGATTTTTTTTATTCGTATATGCCTAATTCACACAAGAAAATTAAAATAGCAATATTTTCTTTAATTAATAACAGACTTTCCGTATTTAACCCTTAAATGCCTGGCTTTTCAAAAATCATTGTAAAAATGTTTTTCGGCTTTCATTTTTTAAATAAATCATGGGAAAAATACTTTAAAAAATCATATTTTGTTTTAAGTATAGTTTACGGCTAAAAAACAGTTTGTTACTAATCGGCAGTACTGGTGTTTAATTGAAAAAAATAATTTCCCTTGATAAAATTCTATAATATTAAACACACAAGAATTTTAGGAACTATAATAAGAAATAAATTTTACTTGCTCACTGCAGGTCAAAATAAGGTATTTCGCAAGCTTCCAAACAAAACAAAAAGAACAAGTAACAACATTTGAAAAAATAAATTTATCTTTATTCTTAAACGGCACAGGTGATGCCATCTAAATGTTGAAAATAGATTTAATAATATTTTCAGAATGTATTTTATTGCAATATTAGGCATTATAGCTTCAATATTATTCTAATAGTATTTTAGAGTCTAAATTGTGTGTGTTGCTTAAAAGCAACACCAGGCATTTAAGGGTTAAATAAGACGAAATTAACCATTGAAACTTTCTGGTATAATGTCAGATTCTCTGAACTACGTAATTTTTAGAACGTATTCTATCATGGGAATGAAAAAGTTAAAGGTTAAGTTTTATAAAATAATTAACTATATAAAATGAGGTGTTTGGAGATATACTTATTAAAGTATTTACTAATTTGCATTATTTTAGTGTAAAACAGCCACACAACAGTACTTTTTACTTGCATTGCAGATGTGCAACAGAAGAAAAGATTGACGTATTATATGAAAAATGTATCTCTGATTTTTTTCATTATTTTTCCTCTATAATAAATCTTTCAGAGAATCATATATAATTTTTTCAAAACAAAATAAAAAATTGCGTTTTTAGGGTTAAATTTACGCTTCTACGACTTGAAATCACGGAAACTTTGCGCACTGTTGCCAGTAGGCTGCTTTTTTAAAATTCAGATTTCTTCATTGGCACCACTCTTCTGAAATGGTAAAATTCCTCTTGTTTTCGTCTTAATTAATATGTCATTAAATAAGGCGAACATTAGTATTTTAAAAAAGTGGTGTTAGTCAAGAAATCTTAATTTTGAAAAAGTAGGCCACTGGGATATCTGGTTACGCATCTAAGATAGTGCTATACATTCATGATAAATTAGGCTGTTCAGTTAAAAATAAATTAAATTTAAATTTAAATTGGGCATTTGAAACTATGTTAATCCTTTCGTAAAAGAGACATATTTCCAAAACGGGTTTAGAAGTTATAAAACAATCATTTCATTTAAAACACAGAACCATGTATACCTCTACTTTATTGAGAATTTAGTATATCTGCCTTAGACACTCTCAATAATCCTCATATTAACAATGTGTAGCAAGAAAAGTTTTTTAATTAAAAACAAATATTTAATACGTTTGCGTTTAAATCTGTTTAAAAGATGAAATTCATTAAAAATGAAAGACAGCGCCGATTAGATTCTGCTCATATTAAGAAGTGAAAATGATAAAGAATAAAGAACTTCATATGTAAATCTCATTTCTTTTGCTCATATCAAGATTCATTTCCATTTCTAAAGAGTGTATTTTTATGTTATGTTTAATTACTTATTTTCATTTACGATATATTTTTAATTTCGTTTAGTAGTGAGATCTTTCATCCTTAAGCTTTGTCAGGGATGAAATGATAAATAACATATAAATTTAACCCTTTGCACTCGAATTAACCCTCACATCTCGAGTGCAAAGGTATAATAAACTGTATTGCTGCAAGCATTGATGATTTTTTTTTTTTTTTTTTTTTTTTTTTTTTTTTTTTTTTTTTTTTTTTACCACTGCTAAACGGTTAAAGAAATTTTTAACTTACTTAATCGCAGAATTCGGCAAATTATGTAAGGTAAAATTTACTATTAACTTTTAGAGGTTAAAAAAATGCAAATGTTAGGAGCTGAGTAACTAGACTTCCATGTATATGTTACCGGCCAAACCCGATTTTAGGCCAAACTAGTTTATCCTAACACACATAGGATAAACTAGTTTTTCCTAGGCCAAACTAGTTTATCCTAACGCCCATAGGATAAACTAGTTTTTCCTAGGCCAAACTAGTTTATCCTAACGCCCATAGGATAAACTAGTTTTTCCTAGGCCAAACTAGTTTATCCTGACGCACGTAGGACAAACTAGTTTTTCCTAGGCCAAACTAGTTTGGCCTAATGCTCATAGGATAAACTAGTTTAGCCTGCTATTCATTGGTCTGAACTAGTTTATCCTAGGCCGATCTAGTTTGTCCTAGGCCAAATCAATTTGGCGAGCTTTTATTGATCCCAAAGACCTCCTCGGCGCCAATCTTCTAGTTTGTCCTAGGCCAATCTAGTTTAGCCTAGGCCAATTCAATTTGACGTGCTTTTATTGATGCCAACCAGTGTTGGACACACAAAAAAATGAACTAAAGCAAACTCAAATTCAATTTTTCAAAAATGAGTCGAGTTCAGGCTCAAATTCAAAAATTTTCTCACGAGTCCGCTCAACTCAAACTCATCTATGGAAGTGAGCAAAGTTCACTTCATACACTTTTTTATTTATTTTTTTTAAATATAAGAGCACCTTAGCGTCCGAATTTACAAACTTTTGTGAACTAGTTTTTTGGTTATTCGATGTACGGGTCTGTACGGGCTCACCCAATTTCTCTGCCTGACACTCGGTCTGGATCTTGTTTTGAGAATTACTTTTTTCGAGAGATTCGGATCGAGATGGACCGTGACTCAATTTTTTTTTCTGGCTCCAGTCGGGAGTTGACTGCATTCATCTTGAGTTCTGAACAAGCAGAAATTTTCAGTCGGTAATAAAATAAGGTACGTTAAAGCCTGAGAAAAATAACCTGCCTATGACGGAATCCCGTGTTTCAATAAAAAAAAAAATGTTGATCTATGTAAAATGAAGATATTAGTACTTGTGAAAAGAATATAATGCATTTACAACAGACGATGAACCTGCTAATAAGGGAATCTGCCTATAACGGATTTTTCTTCTTCCCTATGCAATTCCGTCTTAGAAGATTTTATTGTATACAATTTTAACAATTTTTAAATCTCCAAGCCATAGAATGTAGATTGACGATATTAATGATTCTTTTGTAAACTATATTCATGTTTTAATGAATCGCTATTTGTATGTAAATATCCGAATTACTACTAATACCATTAATACTTTTACACGGAGACTTGGACATCTGAAAAATTTTATATAGAAAAACCATCCGAGCCGGAATCACAAAGAAGAGGAAAAAACTTCGATTTTGTTAATTTCCTTTTTTAGCAGGCCCGTCGTCTTTAGCAAATGTATTATGTGTTTTTCAAACGGATTGTTATATCTAATTTGCACCGGTAGAAAAAAAAAAAAAAAAAAAAAAAAAAAAATCCGTTTAAAACAGGATTTCGTCATACGCAGTTTCTACTAACAGGTTTTAGAGTACTGTATCCCCATCCGTACAAATGTATATGTAATATTCTGTAAAGAGAATTTTATTTGCGGAATAATGGTAGCTTAAAAATATAAGTATATTTTCCGTAAAAATTGTTGACCCAAGAAAGTTGTCCCTTAAACAGATTTTTGCACGGGTCAGGCAGGGACGAGTCAATAATTTTCATACATGCACTGTTGTGACCGGACGAGAATATTTCGGGACACTTCTAGAAAGAATGCAGCACAGGTCCAGAAATAAGTTCGGTTCTGACCCGCCCGTGCCTGCAGAGAAAGCATGACCCGGACACGACCTAGAAAACTGATGATCAGACTCATCCCATCCTGAGTCCATGTAGGCCTCTAAATGGACACATTAGGTGAAATGATCCTCATGTAATCACTACATGCAGTCATATATTTCGATGTGAAATCTTCGGTTCGCCCAGAAAAATTGGGTAACCAATTGTGATTGTAATTGTAAATCTCATAGTAACCGAAATAAATCTCAGCAGCTTGATCAGGGACCCGATGCTCCCTCTCAGACTCTGGTTGAGAGTCGGGAGGAGTGGATGTGGTCTATCCCTCGGGATTGCACTAACACTCTAAAGCGAAAGCTGAGTTCCCGAGGTGGTCATCGCTGTCATCGCCTCTAAATGGAATTTGAATGGGAAAAACATGTTGTAACAGCTGGGAATTTTTTTTATAAATTATGAAAAAAAATGAGTTTAAGTTGTTAATTTCGCTTAAACTCACAGATTTTTTTAACTTTCTTTCAGCTCACTCTCTTTTATCAAAAGTGAGTCAAGTTTAACATAACGTCACAAAACGTGAGCTAAACTCATGAGATTTCGCACAATGAGTTCGCTCATACTGAAAATATGAATGCCAACTGATGCCCATACATACTCACTGATGCCAACGAACACTCCGGCACCAACCTTGTACAAAGTAGTAGTGCCGTCACCCTCGTATAAAGTATTTTATTCGATGGGGAATGGTATACTCCCCCCCCCCCCCCTATTTACTCCATTTCACCGTCATCGGTGGTTACAAAATACGTTTTATATGCAAACTATACAATATGAACTTTAAAAATTTCTCCGTTTTACTTGAAATGTGAGATGTTACAAGTTTAAAATATATATTTTATTTAAATTTCCTAGTACTTTTGGCCTGCAATCGCACAGCCATCGTCAGGTAATGAATGTAACGGCAATTTAAAAAATATTCCCTGACGATGAGTGTGGGATTGAGATCGAAAGTACTAGCAATTTTAGATAAAATGCATATTGTAAACTTTTAACACCTGTATTTCACACGAAAATCTAGCATTCAGAAATAAGGCAACTTCAAAAATCCGGGAACTAAGGCCAGCTCTCCCATTTTTTTTTTCCTTCCAACTTATGGGACAAAGAAAAATAGCAATTGTTTACGAATTAAAAATTTCGAGATCGAAAAAGATGGATTAGCGGACACTGAGATCGCTCAAGCGGTGCTAAATAGAACCGCCGATAACGCTATATTAGCAGCTCATTGGAAGGAGAACGAAAAACTTGCAGAAGAAAAGATGTCACTTGAAAAATGTATATGTTTCACTAGAAAATTACTAAATGGTTCAGAGGAACAATACTACATTTCCAAAATCGATATTGTTCACTTATAAAATCCAAGAAAAACTTGTTATTGAACGGCAGAAACTATAGCAAATAAAATTTTATCGATCGACACAAGAACTGATTTCACTGTTTATTAGAATTTATGTACCATAGAAAAAATCAATGTTTTTTTTTTTTTTATATTTATTCTTCCCACATAAATGTCGCTTGGTTTTGAATTAATTATGAATAAATGCACCATTAAGATATCAGAAGCACATTTGATATTCTTTCAGAAATCTGGAATTTTCAAAAAGCCGGCGAAGTCCTGGTCCTGACGATGCCGGATTTTCGAGGTACAACTACACATAATTAACCAATTCTCCAAATTATTCCTCTCCTAAATTTTATGATAGCATCGCACCCCATTCTTGGTCCTCCAGCACATAATTTGTCATATGGAACATATATTGTAACTAGCGATGGCAGTGAAATGGGAAAGGTAGGGGAACTGTATTCCACTTTTCATCGAATAAAATATATTATACAGCGGTGACAGTAATACTACTTTGCACAATGTTGATGCCGGAGTGGTAGTTGGGATCAATAAAAAGACGTCAAATTGCATTGGCTTAGGATAAACTAGAATGGCCTAGGACAAACTAGAAGGTTGGCGCCGAGGAAGTCTTTGGGATGAATAAAAGCTCGCCAAATTGAATTGGCCTAGGACAAACTAGATCGGCCTAGGATAAACTAGTTCAGACCAATGAATAGCAGGCTAAACTAGTTTATCCTATGAGCATTAGGCCAAACTAGTTTGGCCTAGGAAAAACTACTTTGTCCTACGTGCGTCAGGATAAACTTGTTTGGCCTAGGAAAAACTAGTTTATCCTATGGGCGTTAGGATAAACTCGTTTGGTCTAGGAAAAACTAGTTTATCCTATGGGCGTTAGGATAAACTAGTTTGGCCTAGGCCAATCTAGTTTGGCCTAAAATCGGGTTTGGCCGGTAACATATATACGAGTCATTCTCTGAAAAGTGGCAATTTTGTCCCAGGGGTCTTGAAGACATATTTTTAAAATTACAAAAAGAAAAGGTGATTTAAACTATCAATATTAATCATTTATACATATAAACAGTAATTATTTGCTTATTGAAATTGAAATTTGATAAATTTTGTATTTTTTCATGCAAATATCATTCCCTCACTATTTTACCCCACTTTCTTATGTAGGAAAGAAAATGCTTTCTCTGCCATTGCAACACGTATATTTATAATTATTTTTTTCTCAATCCATTAAACATGCTTAAATACATATTTAGCCATTTAATTATATTTATATTTTATATAATGAATGAATTATGGCACTTTTTAATGGTCTCCCTAGCACTTGTCTTCATTCCCTCACATAACAATAAATTTGCCATTATATACTTAGTAGAAAGCAGCCCATGCTTTATATATGTCTAAGACAGTTTGTACAAGAGTAAAGTGAAGTATCCATCTGGTTGTTTGCTCAAAAACGTTCTTGAATAGTTAGTATATGGCTTTGAAGTACTAGATCAATGTAAGTATTTTTATCACGCGTCATTCAATCATCTATCATCGCCCCCTGAATACCATGGAACTATTAATAAAGAGGAACTGACATAGCCTTAAAATAGTGAAGCTTCAACTGTAACCACTATCGCAGGGCTTGTTTACCGCCGGTGGAAACTTCCATCAGTAAATTTATATAGAAATTTTCTGCTTATTTAAACGCCTTATTATTGCACAATGTCAGTCATAAGTAATGGTAGAAACAGATTTTCATTTTTACTGGTAGCAGTTTACCTTGGCGGTAGTCACTCCTTGCGTTTCCGCCATCTTGTGACAACCAGAGAAACAAACTGACAGTCTTACAAGGTAATCTGACACCAGTAAGAACAAATAGGAATTTTTCTCACATTTGTGAGAAAAATTTCTATGAATTAGACGCTTAAGTTAGGTGAAATTTTCTATTCAATTTTACTGGTAGATGTTTATGCTGGCGGTAAACAGATATTGAAGAAACGATTTAAAAAATGCAGCCGCCATCTAGTGACAACCTCCTCATTTACTTCACTCGCAACTGGTAGACAGTACACTATATGTCTCCTCCTCTTTATTCATAACTCCATTCTAAATACTAAGCCTTATCGCTGACACAAAAATGGCGGCTGCCGAAGGCGTATTTTTTTAAACATAGATACGGTCCCTTAAATGCAGACATCCGTATTTTATAAACGATTTCTCTGACTTGTTTGATCTCAGAAAAATAAAGCGGAAAAAACTGAAAAAAAAATTGTTGGTACGAGTATTTAAGGGGCCGTGCACACGCTAAAATAAATCCGCCGTCGGTAGCCGCCATTTTTGTGTCAACGCTCAGGCCTAGCATTCAGGGAGCGGTGCATCTATTATAAATTTAATAAAAACTAATGAAATGTCTTTTTATGTTGTTATATTATTAAAAATGTGTTTCTAAAAATATTTAGTAGCTGAAAATATACCAAAGACTAATCACTTTTGTATGACATGGTTTTCAGAAGCATTTCGCCATTCCCTCATAATTTTAATATGAGGGAATGATTTAAATTGTGAGGGAATGATCAGATTCCATTTATATATGTACTAACCAGTAAAATAAGAAAATCTAATGCAATAAAATACACATTAATAACTCATAAGACTTTTAAATACGGTAAGTAAAGATAATACATTTTTAACTTTTATTATTTTAGCAAGAGAAGTTTAAACACAACTGTACTAATTCAAATAAACATTAACTCTTCTAAATGTCAGTGCTTTGTCTTTATTTTTTCAATTGACATAGAGTAAAAAAATATTATTTATTGACAGTATGACTTCTAATTATAATTTCTTTTCTTTTTTAACCCTTGCAAGGGCGGTGGTATGTTTATGAAAGCACTTAATTTTAATTCCCACATAAATTTGTTCTTAAATTCCGGAGCCAATCATTTATTTGAACATTTTATCAATGGAAATGCTTTGAAATTAAAATATCAGAAGAACCATGAGATACTGTTTAGGTCATATTATTTTTCGATAAATATGGCAATAAGGTATTTGTGGGCTAAATTTTGAGAATTTTGAGGCAATTTTATTGGGCCGCAATTTTTTTTTTTTTTTTTTTTTTTTTTTTTTTTTTTTTTTTTTTTTTTTTTATAAAATAGCCACTTTACTGAGAATGACCCATACACATAGACAGCTTTTAACAATTTCGCATCTTAGTTACTACTCAAATTTATTAGATAATTTTGCGTATTAAATCATAGATTTTGGCTATTAATAAAGGCAAAACATATCATTAAATTTTAGTTGTAAGAAAAACCTTTAAAGTTGACACCTGTGCATATAACACAGGGCTGCCACAGGCGACTATTTTTATATTCTGTTCGTACCACCATTTAAAAAAAATGCATTTATAGTATATTTCTCTTGCAAATGTTGTCGAAGATTTTGTAAAATATTTTTGTTTTGAAAAACTGGTGCCTAGTACAATTAAAAAATAGTCGCATGTGGCAGCCCTGATAACATAAATAAATTACATTAATTTCCTGCGTATGTACTACGGCTTAGTTAAGTCATTTTCAAACCGGAAATTGTATTCAGAAAAGAATTGAAATAAGTGCTAAGCATAGACAAGTCACATTTTATTTAAAATAAATTCTCATAGGAATTTGTGTTGTGTGCAAGGAACTATTAATAAAAAGGAACTGACATATCCTTGAAATAGTGAAGCTTCAACTGTAACCGCTATCGCAGAAGTTGTTTACCGCCGGCGGAAACTTCCACCAGCATATTTATATAGAAATTTTCTCCTTATTTAAACGCCTTATTATTGCGAAATTTCCTTTATAAATAATGGTAGAAACAGTTTTTCATTTTTACTGGTAGCAGTTTACTTTGGAGGTAGACAGATCCTGCATTTCCGCCATATTGTGACAACCATGGAAGCAAACTGTCGGTTTTACAATATAAACTGACACCAGTAAAAACAAACAGAAATTTTTACTACATTTATGAGAAAAAAATTCCATTAATAAGATGCTTAAGTAAGACGACATTTTCTATCCAATTTTTCTGGTGGGACGTTTGCACCCGGAGGTAATCAGGAACTGAAGATCCGATTTAAAAACAGCAGTCGCCATCTTGAGACAACCTCCTCAGTTACTTCACTCGCAGAATGGAGTTATGAATAAAAAGGAGGAGACATATAGTGTACTGTCTACCAGTTGCGAGTGAAGTAACTGAGGAGGTTGTCACAATATGGCGGCTGCTTTTTTAAAATCGGTTCTTCAGTTTCAGACTACCGATAGGTCAAACATCCCACCAGTAAAATTGAATAGAAGATTTCGTCTTAAAGAAGCATCCTATTCGAGGAATTTTTTTTCAAAAATATCGTAAAAATTTCTATTTGTTTTTACCGGTGTCAGTATGCCTTATAAAACTGTCAGTTTATTTCCATGGTTGTCACAATATGGCGGAAACTCAGGGCCTAACTACCACCAAAGAAAACTCTTACCAGTAAAAATGAAAATCTGTTTCTACCAATATTTATGACTGAAATTTTGTAAAAGTAAGGCGTTTAAATAAGTTTAAAATATCTATATAAACCTACTGGTGGGAGATTCCACCGTCGATAAACAACCCCTTTGATAGCGGTTACAGTTGAAGCTTCACTATTTTAAGGCTATGTCAGTTCCTCTTTATTAATAGTTCCATGACTCGCAGCTGGTTGTCAGTAGACTATATGTCTCCTCCTCTTTATTCATAACTCCATTGTTATGTGAGGTGCGGCGGGCACGCGCGAAATTACGGCATTTTGCTTTAACTTTTTACCTTAATTATTATGCTTTATTGTACGTAAGTATATATACCAGGGTGTATAGAAAGTATAGGAATTTTTTCTTTTCAAAATTACTTTTTCTGCGGTGTGCAAAAGTTGTCTTTTATGTATGTTAGTTTACATCTCCTTTTTTATTGAAATAGATTCATATCTTCCGGTGACCCATACGCCTCAAAAATAGTTAAAAATTTAAATTTGTACAAAAATCTATAATTAATTTTATTACTTTTTTAAGTAGTTTTGCCGCGGGGTGCTAAAGTTGTCTTTTATGTATATTAGTTTATATGTTATACATATGTGTGTGTATATATGTATTAAAATATATATATTAATATATGTATGTTTGTTTAATTTAATTTATTTTTTTTTATTTTATTTGGCGCCTGGTGAAAAAGCTGTGTATTCGGTGTAGTGCATAACTGTGTAATTTACATAATTATTTTTTTAAATCTAAATCCGTACAATTCTTCCGGCGCCCCATATATAGTTAAAAATGGAAATTTTTAAGAAAATTTACTAAAAATTTTAAATTTAAGAAAATAGTTTACAAATTTCCAAGTGTTCAGTTAATAAAGAATAAACTTATACAGGGTTGCCACGCTACAGGGAATTTCCAGACCAGGAAATTCTTTGGAACCAGTACTTTCTTAAAGAGCCTCTCTTTAAATCAGTGCGGTTAATCTAGATATATTTTTCTATAAAAAAATACTGATATTTTGACTGGAAAATTCCCTGAAGCATGGAAAACCTGTTATAAATAATAATAATTTTGTAATAATAAATGAAGTATAAATTTAAAATAAAAGTATTAAATAATACATATTATAAATATTGAACTTACATAGCAAATTTTTACTTCTTTTATTTTGATAATTTATATATTTCTGATTTTTGTAACACATTTGTTGTTAAAATTTTTGATATGACTTCTTGATGTTATTCTATTCCATATGAAAACTTGTTTCTTTTCTTGTCCAGATACACTTTTTGATGCCTAAGAAGGTGAATTCATCTTTCAACAGCGCACAATGGGGCAAAATCACAAAATGCTGGCCAAAAGTCGAAAAATTAAGTTACTATTTAGGAACTTTTGACTATACAGATGGCTAGAATAATGTTTGGAGGGTCAGAATCTATATTTATAAAAATGTTTTCGTTTTGCTTTGGCAACCTGTATCATTTCAAAAGTGACGCTTGGAGGATTATCATCTGAGCCGAACAAAAAAAGCAAAACAAAGGTTCTTCTAAACACGTTCTATATTTTTTCATATCATCCGATTTTAATGCTTTAAAATGGATTCACACAATGATAGTGTGTACTTTTTTTGCCAATGTTACAAAAATTATATTAAGTAAATAAAATTTAATAATTTCATGATTATTTTTGATAATTTTTAAAAAATATATATATTATTTTTTTGCTTTCAAACATCAAAAAGTTTATAAGTTCCACGGTGTTCCGCAACGACATATAATGGAAACAATAGCCTGGACTATTATCTAATGCATCATGAAAAAATAGCTGACAAAAACTGCCATTCTGCATTTCGTGCAGGTTTTTGTAACCACAAGTAAAAATATAATTTTTTTAGTCGCTTCAAAAGCTGTGACATTTATTACTTTTCACAGCAATTTAGCTGGCAAACAGGTTTGAAATTTTTAGATTATTCAGTTTTGTGATAGATTATTATGTATTATATTACAAATAAGTATTATAATCATAAGCATAAAGGAATTTGATAAGCCAGATTAGTAATAAAAAATTAAAAGAATTCTCTATCATCGATACAATAGAAATACATTTTATTATCTTTATAGCTAATAATTTTGTGTATTCTATCGTAGTTAGAAGAATTATCTTGTCAATTGCAATCTTTGCTACATCATACTGTTGAATGTATTTTATTAATGCAAACGGAAATTATTAAGAATCTGACTTTCGAGAACATTAGCAATCTGAATTTTACTTTCAAGTGGGGATGTGATAGTACATCTGGTAAAAGTACTTTTAAACAAAAATTGAGCGTTGATGGTGGTAGAAATTAGGTTTAAATAGCTTTTTTACTTCCCTAGTACCACCAGAACTTAAGTGTTGCGAATAATTCAGAAATCGTTATCTGGAAAAAATCGAGATCTTCATCTCCTCTATTTTTTAGGCTCATCAGAATCCATTTTTTGCACGAAAATACGGACGCTACTGTCAGTGAAATGGATTATTACAGATCAGAAGAGTAAACATATTCATTTTAAAAAATCATTGATAGAAAATTAATAGGCGTTAATTACAAACTAGCTGTAACGATGATTGTTTGTAAATTTTTTATTGTCATTACTGTGATAGAGAGAGGTGGTCGTTGCGGGAGTCTTCTTCCCTAAAAACTTGAGATATTGATAAGTAAATGGAAATATCTTTTGAATTATTTTAAATGAAATTTAAGATTTTCCGTAGTGGAGTACGAATGCGCAAACAACACAATAAACTCAGATCCAGAAGATTCACTAATACTTGTAGCGTAATAAGGAAACTTTAATGAAAATTTGAAGAGACACATAAGTGCCTTGGGAGTGACCCCCCTTACACACAATCAAAACTTAATCTTTACATTCTGAGAAGCAGGCAAAGAGTGATCAGTTTCACATTTTCATTCGTAAAGTTTTGGCGATATATAGACATTGGGTAAGACACAGATCTTGCCAAGGGGTGACCGTTACATTGGAATACATGGGGTAGTTTAATTTAGATGAAAAGCCTAATAGGCGATAATTAGCCAAGCGTTAGTCCGTGAGAAAGTAAGAAAGAATCCGAAAGCTGTCAATAGCATTGGAATGAGTGCGGTAAATTGAAAGGCGACTTGAGTTTAACCTTCCGTCTACCAGACGGGTCCATTGGACCCGACATGTACATTCAGAATATTTATTCAAACCAGAAATTTCTTCAAAACAAACTAAATGTATAAATCAGACAATAATAAGTTAAATAAACAAATTAAATAGTTTTAAGTAAAAATTCTGGTGTAGAATGTTTTTATAAAACTTGAGTAAAATTTCCGGTAGTTCTAGGGTTAAAAGTACATCTGGATATTATTATCTAACCGCTGGTTTAACCAAAGTTTTGACTATCTCTTAGTAAAGGATCGAATTAAAAATCTGACAGAGAGAAATTTTATAGGCAGATGCAAGGCGAAAAGAATGACTCTTTCGAAATGAAATGGCTGTGAATAATATTCTTTTTTTATTTTATTTACATAGATAAAAGAGCAGAGAGAGAGTTTTCTGGGAACGTTAAAGTAATGTGAAAAGGAAAGAAGATTAATTTAAAACTTAGATATACAAAAAGAAATAGAAAGGGGATTTTTATATTGATTGTTAATATTAAATTTTAACTCTCTAGGGATCATATTAATTACTTATAAAGAATAATATATGTGATATCAAACGATATCACAATTACTAGTAATTTGTCACCTGAACGTTGATACCTATCTCAGGCAACTTCAAACCAGTTTAATAATCTTGATGACATCTTCAAACTGAAAGTGAATGAAAATCATTTACAATTCGGGATGTCCACGTCACATGCCTGTATAAGATTTTTTGTGTGTAGCTTGCATTTGGCATGCATACAGGATATAAAGGAATTGTAAGTGTGCAATCCTGACGCGAAGAAAAAAAAATAAATTTGCAAAACAAAATTTACAAAAATAATTTCGTTTACAATTAGGACTTTTCGTAGATAAATTAAAGCTCCGATTTGGAAGCACAAATGATTACAATACAGCCTCGTCGATTCTTTGAAAACGCGACTATTTCTGCTTCCATAAGCAGTGTTGCCAGTGGGCTACTTTTTTAAAATTCAAACTTCTTGATTGCCACCACTTTTTTGAAATAGTAAAATTCGTCTTATTTAATGACATATTGATTAAGGCGAAAACAAGGGGAATTTTACCATTACAGAAAAGTGGTGCCAATCAAGAAATCTGAATTTTTAAAAATAGCCCACTGGCAACACTGTCCATAAGACGCGTAGGCAAAGATTTGATCAAATGATTCCACGTCATATTACAAGTAATTTCTTAACATTCATTTGACCAATTTCGTGGATTATTGCTCACAAACAGCTTGTAAATTCGTCGAATTGTTTTCCTAGTTCTATATGGCAACTTCAGTGCACAAACTACTTATTCATGGCACAGAAATAATAGCTTCCTCATTATTGCCTGTTGGGCCAATGCGGGAGACAATCAAGAATCCTGCAACAAATTGATCAAAAGGTATGGAGAAGATTTCTCCCTAAAATGCAGTAGGACGTAAACAATGGAAGATTTTTTTGCGGCTTTTAATGTTATCAGAAACCTTCATTTGAAGCTTACGTAAATTATCATCGAAGAAACTAATATCCTTGCCCCTAGAGGCACAGAAACTTCTGTAAAATATTTCGACGCCTCCCCTTCTGAAGAGACTACTTAGTATACTACAGATGATTGAGAAGATGAATTTTAGAATATCCTTTCTTTTTTATTTTAATAATATATAGAAATTAAACCTTGTAGTATTTTATTTTTCCTTAATATACTTAACTGTATTTCATAAATAAATATTCGTTGTTTAATTTCGATTAAAAACAACTTAGTTCCTTGAAAACACCTTGTAACGTTTAGCCTCAAAACTTTTTAATTTCGAAGCTCGGAATATTTTATTTAAATCTAACTGTTTTTATTTTTAATTCGCAATTTTTTTAAATTTAATTTTTGAATCGTACTTAGCATCATCAAAAGTACCTGAATACGAAATTTCACAGAAATGGAATAACTTTCAAAGCATTTTAATTTTAAGTCCGCCAAATTGGATCCGCCATTTTATATTTTACAATTTTAATTTTGGAATTGAGATCAGCATCCTGAAAAATATCTGTGTACGAAATTTTGTGGCATTTAAATAACTTTCTCATATTTTTGCCAGCTTTTCGGGATTTTGCCCCACTGTGCAGCGTGTGTATGGCATGGATGTCTTTCACCATTCTTCCGTTTTTCTTTCTTTTACCATGGCCTCAATTTTTTCGCAAGGCACATTCATCAAAAGAGGTTGTTCAAAACGTCCAACTCGTGGCCAGTTAATAACTTCATAATAATCCTTTGCTTTGAAGTGTATTTTTCGTACTTGAAAAAATCTTATTTCTAGTGTTCCTCTATTTTCATTTCTAGCACAAATTAGCTTTCGTGTTGCTGAAGGCCTGATATGCTCTCTGTTATCTAAGATCATTGACAATAATAAATTTTCAGGATGTCAAAAGAAGCTATATTATTGAAAAACAGCGTCTCCTATCTTTCTTAGGTTGGATTCCAAATATATGGCAAAAGTATCCAAGTACTCCGCGCTCCTTCTGTTATAGTCCAAGATCTCTTAAACATTTTAGGGAAGGTGTTTGAGGCACCCTGAAAATTTGCGCAACACTTTTTTGTAATGGCTGAATACGAAATCGAATGTCTGGCTGAAGGATCGTGGCCCAAAAACTGTGCCAGACACGTGTCAAGTGCCATTTTTTGACTACCCCCCAAAAAAAGGTATTTGACGCACGCTGAGATTGAGACAGAATAATATTTATACTTAGAAAAAAAAATATTTTGAAAACGACAGACACTTTAGTCGGCCCAAAAACTGTGCCAGATACGTGTCAAGTGCCATTTTTTGACTACCCAAAAAAGGTATTTGAGGCACGCTGAGATTGAGGCAGAATAATAGTTATGCTTAGAAAAAAATATTTTGAAAATGACAGACACTTTAGTCGGCACAAAAACTGTGCCAGACACGTGTCAAGAGCCAAATGGCACTTGACACGTGTCTGGCACAGTTTTTGGGCCGCGATACTTCAGCCAGACATTCGATTTTGTATTTAGGCATTACAAAAGAAGTGTTGCACAAATTTTCAGAGTGCCTCAAATACCTACTCAAAAATGTTCAACAGCTCTCCTACTATTATGAAGGGCTTTGTTTGAAATGGAAATATACAGGGGAATATACCTTCATAATATATGTTGCAAGAATAATGAGATTCTCAGATGTATTTTCTGTGCCACATATAACCTTAAAATTCTGCCTGCAGTTATCAACCATCTTCAGTGAACAACTGGACAAGGCTCTTTTTATGCCAAGTCAGAATCCCATTCACCTGGCGTATTTCTATGCAAATATATAACCTCCTGAGACACCGCGTACATTCTATTGGATATTTTTATTTTTTATATAAAATGCTTAATTTCAGTTGGAACTTGTAAATACTTCCTGTCCATTATACTAGTCAGTCTGGTGCTGCTATCTGTACGCCGAAATAGTAAAAGAATTGCTACTAAATGTGTATTTTAATCATTTGAAAGTGGCAGGCAACGTAAGAAAAAATGCTGAAGGTAAGCAGACAGTTTTAACGCTAATTTTTCAGATTTTTTAAAAGTATTTTGATATTAATGTTAGATACATCTAATGTTAAGTGTTACATGAATGAAATGACATCGCAGTTAAAGTAATCTAATGTATATTTTAGCGAATAAACAACTTTTTTTTTTAATGTCCATTCTATTGGACGTTGTGTCTTCATCATGGAACTATTAATAAAGAGGAACTGACATATCCTTAAAATAGTGAAGCTTCAACTGTAACCGCTAGCAAAGGGGTTGTTTATCGACGGTGGAAACTCCCACCAGTAGGTTTATATAGATATTTTAAACTTATTTAAACGCCTTATTTTTACAAAATTTCAGTCATAAATAGTGGAAGAAACAATTTTTCATTTTTACTGGTAGGAGTTTTCTTTGGTGGTAGTTAGGCCCTGAGTTTCCGCCATATTGTGACAACCATGGATACAAACCGACAGTTTTATAAGGCATACTGACACCGGTAAAAACAAATAGAAATTTTTATGACATTTTTGAAAAAAAATTCCATGAATAAGACACTTCTTTAAGACGAAATCTTCTATTCAATTTTACTGGTGGGATGCTTGACCTATCGGTAGTCAGAAACTGAAGAACCGATTTCAAAAAAGCAGCCGCCATATTGTGACAGCCTCCTCAGTTACTTCACTCGCAACTGGTAGACAATACACTATATGTCTCCTCCTTTTTATTCATAACTCCATTGTCTTCATCAGTTGTTTTTATTCATATTAGACACTTTTTGTATACTGAAGAGAGTCATTAGTTTTTACTTAAAAATCAACACAGTATTGAACCAAATAATAGATACCGAAGTAGATAATATATATTCTTAAATAAATAAAAAAAATATTTAAATATTATCCTAAAAATGTATAATTTTACTGATAAAATGCTTGTTCTGAATCAGTACATTGTTAAATTTTGGATTTCAATGATTTTTTTTTTTTTTTTTTTTTTTTTTTTCAGCATTTGGTAAATATAGATAATTAAGCCTTTATTATGTTATATTCTTATTCATAACTATTTTTGGTATTATTTTTCCGTTAGTATACTATTTATAATTTAATTAATAAATTTAATTATATTTAATTAGCAAAAAAAACTTTAAGAAACTACGATTAAAGATAACGTTCAAAGATTCTAAATAAACTCATTTTGATTTCTTTTAACCCTCCGTCTACCAGACGGATCCATTGGACCCGACAGGTACATACAAAATATTCATTCAAACCAGAAATTTCTTTAAAATAAACTAAGTATATAAACCAGACAAAAATAAGGTAAATAAATAAGTTAAATAGTTTTAAATAAAAATTCTGGTATAGAACGTTTTATTAAAACTTGAATAAAATTCCCGGTAGATCTAGGGTTAAATTTCTTCTTGGCAATTACTTGTCAATTGTGGTAGCTGTACCACTATTTATTATCATTATTCTAACAAACAAATTACTGGAGTTGAGTAGAGTTAAAAACAAACAAAATGTTATTAATTTTTTTTTATTATTACTAAACTGATCAACATGTTTCTTAGTTAAAATACACTTTTTCTATTTGATGATGCAAAAATTGAATTTATGTGATATTTGGAAGTGACGTATAAACGGTAAAAACACACTTCTGATGTCAGCAAAGTTTGTACTGAAAGAAATAGGAACTTGAAGCTAAAAATCTGTTTTTTGAAGCCTATGAAGCGATCTCATCTTACTTGATAAGTAAGTATAAAATAAAATAAGTAAGCATGAAATGCAACTTGTATTTGCATATTCGTTTAACTACAAAAAATAAATGCAAGCTTTTTATATTATTTTACTGTTTGTAAGTCGTTCATAAATAAATTAGTTAATTTAATCAATATTAAACAGAAATAAAAATTTAAAGAAAATATAACTGAAGATAATAATTTAAGAGTATAAATGAACTGCATTTTATTTCTTTTTAATTCCCTTTGGCATACAAATGTCAATTGTGATAACCGTGCCACTAATTTTATATATTTTTTTTTTTAACTTTTATTGATGTGATATATTGTTTTTAATTCCTTTTTAAAAAACTATTTAAAAATTCACTAAATTGATTTATACTTTTCAAATAAATTTCATCCAAAAATACTTTTTCCCTTTGATAATGAAAAAAAAATATGCAATATTTAGAGGTGATATACGGACGACGAAAGAATATTTATAATGAAAGAAAATATAACTGAAGATAATAACTTAAGATTATAAATAAACTGCGTTTTATTTCTTTTTAATTTACTTTTAGAAAAAACTTTTATTGATGTGATAGGTTTTTTTTTTTAAATTCCTTTAAAAAAACTATTTAAAAATCACTAAACTAATTTATACTATTCAAATAAATCTCATCCAAAAGTACTTTTTTCTCATTGATAATGAAAAAACTATAATTGTGCAACAATTAAAGGTGATATATGAACGATAAAAACACATTTATAATGAAAGAAAATTTTGCAATTAAGAATTTTTCATTCAGAATCATGTAATTCAATAATATAGTTTTTATAGGACTAAGGCCCAATGTTCATTATATTGGACATGCCAAAACTCTATATATTTTTTTGTTTTAAAAATAAATGAATATATATAAAGTTTTCTATCCCCATCAACGCCCTTAATCCTAAAAATGGTAAAATTTGCACGAAAAATGCGAGCTTGGATCTCAAGAGGTTAAATACTGATGATCATTGGTTAAAACCGTTCTATCTATGTTATCCATGGAACTATTAATAAAGAGGAACTGACATAGCCTTAAAATAATGAAGCTTCAACTGTAACCACTATCGCAGAGCTTGTTTACCGCCGGTGGAAACTTCCATCAGTGAATTTATATAGAAATTTTCTGCTTAATTAAACACCTTATTATTGCACAATTTCAGTCATAAATAATGGTAGAAACAGATTTTCATTTTTACTGATAGCAGTTTACCTTGGCGGTAGTCTCGCCTTGCGCTTCCGCCATATTGTGACAACCAGGGAAACAAATTGACAGTCTTACAAGTTAAACTGACACCAGTAAGAACAAATAGGAATTTTGGTCACATTTGTGAGAAAAAATTCCATGAATTAGACGCTTAAATTAGATGAAATTTTCCATTCAATTTTACTGGTGGGATGTTTGTGCCGGCGTTAATCAGAAATTGAAGAAACGATTTAAAAAAAGCAGCCGCCATCTTGTGACAACCTCCTCAGTTACTTCACTCGCAACTGGTAGACAGTACACTATATGTCTCCTCATCTTTATTCGTAACTCCATTATGTTATCTGACATATTCGCCACACTTATTAACCCATTAAAAACGAGCCTCTTTTACATTTCTCTTAATTCTTCGATACCAGTTTTTTCCACATTGTAATTTTGTTCACCTTGCATGGCAAGTTTTCTTGTCAACCGACCTTAATGAGCTGCAGAAAAGGAAGCTACAGATAGCTCCTCGCAGGTTTGATTGCTGTACCAGTTGTTGCGCCATGTAAAGGTATTACTAAATGTTATAAACACAACTCATTTGAATGTAGAGAACAAATGACCATTGCAAGGATCTATTGTGTTCAGCTCCATCCGGCGAATAACTCCTCCTTTTTGCCCAATAATTATGTTTGTTCCGTTGCACTCGATTACTCTAAACCCATATAATTGTATATTATTTGATAAAAAAAAAAAAAAAAAAAAAAATAAGAAAAAAAGCAATTTAACAAATTACAACGAACGTTTGGAAAATGATTTTTTCAAAGGCTTAAATTTAAGACATAAAAAAAATCGCACGGATTTGATCATACATTACGTACGCCATGAATTAAACATTAATAGTGTTATTACACGTAAAAATTGCAAGCGACAAAAATCGCCTGTGAATCGTCAGATTTCCTGAAACTTACGTATTATCCACCTGGAACTTACGTATTATCCATGCATTTCATTGGCTGTTCGGGAAAAGGCTTTTCCATCGTAGAAATCTGACGACAAATTTTAAATGAAATTTCATTCTTAAACTTCTAAACATCCCACTATATTACTTTTTACACCGTCGTATAGAGAAAAATATGTAATTAAATGCAATTTGTTTGAAAGCTGTATCTCAATTTGTTTCGGAGATTTTTTTTTTGTAGTTTTTATTACTTTTTTGTCATAGTGGCAACAGAAGTATCCATCTGTGTTGAAAGTAAAGTGAAATACAGATTACTGTATAGACCAATCAGAAAAAATAACCATTCTTTCCAAATGGTTAAAAAGATTATTGCTTCTTTTATGGCTTTAGCTTTTCCTGTTGCAACTGTAACGCGTCCAATATACTGAGTGATTTACCTTTACAAAACTATAATTGCTCCTCCTTTATGGCTGTTGTGTAGTACTTTGTTCCCTTGCACTTTTGTGTTGTCTTGTCTATATAGTATAAAAAATCATTTTATACATTTAATAATAAACGATAAACGAATTTTCATCTTTTATAGATATTTATTTCTTTTTAACACTAGAACACCTGGACATTTTACTCAAGTTTCATAAAAATATTTCACACAAGAATTTTTATTTAAAATTATTTGACTGATTTAATTAACAGAAAATCTGCCTTTTTAAAATTTAACTTATTTTGTGAAAGAATTTCTGGTTCCAACTGACATTTAATCATGTGGTCGGAGTCAAATCGACTCCTTCCGGCCGTTGTAGTGTTAAATTATAAAACTGATTCTTTAATTTTTATTTTTACTTATATTTTTTAGTTCAAAGTTTGCATAAAAAAGGATTTTCGGTATATCTTTAAGTGTCTTGAGACACCGGAAGAAATTTCACGAGGTTAAAAATTTTTGCATGTATGCTAGAATGCAAAATCCCTTGAGTGGCAAGTAATTGTTTTTCTGTAATGTCAAATTCACACCGGATATCTTCAGAAAATTTTATTGCAAAATAGCGAAAAGCAATTTTACAACTTTCTTCTACCAAAGTTAGAAAAGTAAAATTTAATATGTTTTTTTCTGGTTCAAATTTTCATTAATCGTAGGTGGGATGAAATATATCCCACCGCCCCTCGAGGGGTTTTAAAACTCAACTTTCGCACATCGCGCCAATAGTAATATAATGAAAAATTTTTCTTTTTAATTATATTTTTTTTATTTCAATTTTAACTACATTTGGGGCGCTTGGGGCACCGGAAGATATGAATGGCTTTCAGTAGAAAACACATATAAAGTAATATACATAAAAGACAACTTTCGCAGACCCGCCAAAAGCAATTAACCCGTTAAAGACGTGTCTCTTTTGCAATTCTTTTAATTCTTAGACAACAGTGTTACCACTTTGTAATTTTTAATTACTTAATCGCTCAAATTTGAGGTTAGATAATGTGAAAATTTCATAACTAAAATACTGGTATCCAAATTTAAAAGTTTTGTTCGTCTTAAATGGCAAGTTTTCTTGCCAACCGGCTTTAATGAGTTAAAAAGAAATTACAGAAACAAAAAAAAAAAAATGTACATTTTCATAAAAAAAAATAATTTTTATCTATTTTTGGGTCGCTTGGGGCACCGGTAGATATGAATGGATTTTAATTTAAAAAAAAAACACAAATAAACTAGCATACATAAAAGGTAACTTTTGCACCCCGCGTCGATTCGATTATCTACATTTCGTTTTTTCGATCCACCCTAATATACAGTGTGTCCACGTATAACCTGACCGACCATTATTTTCACAACCGTTGGTCCTAGATGCATACTTCCAATTACAAAAATGGTTTGAATGTGGTAAAGAATTATTTTTAAATAAATTCGGCGCTATGTGCACTAAGTTATGAAGTCCAGGCAATAGGGGATTTTACCTGGGAAAATTAATACTAATTCTGGATTTCAACTCACTTTATGTTTTTTGCGGTCACTGAATACGAATTTGTAACTTCCCACCAAAATTTCACTCGGCAACCCCCCGAAAAATTGATTTTTGGAAAAAATTTGTTTTTTGAGAAAAGCGCGCGGGGAATGTTCCCAGGCAGTCCCCTCTCTCCCCGTTTATCCTACGCCATAATGTCATATATCCTATTTGTCGCAAATTTTGTCTAGTTTCTGAATTTCGTAATGCTTTTCCCCTAAAACAATAAGAAATTTAAGTTAAAAACAACTATTTGGGGGTTTTCGGGGGGGGAGGAAATTTTGGGGGTAAGTTAAAATTCGGATTAAGCAAATCAAAAAACTTAAAGTAAACCTTATTGAGAAAGTTCGGAGGGAAGATGGGAGGGCTAATGTAAACGTCTGAGTGGTTAAGTGGAATTGCGCAACTTAGTTTACGCAGCACTTCGCGCATGTTCCAAGGCAGATCCCCCCTTCCCCTTCATCCTAAGTCATAATGTCATATATCTAATTTGTTGGAAATTTTGCCTACTTTCTGAATTTCTAGATACTTTTTCTCTAAAACAATAAAATAAAATTAATAAAAACCTTTTTTGGGGGGCTTTTTACCAAAATTTGGGGAGGTTGCCGGGGGAAATTTTCGTGGGAAGTTACAAATTTGGATTCAGCGACCCAAAAAACATCTAGAAAGCCGATTTCCAGTACTACCATTAATTTTGCTAGGTAAAATTCCCTATTGCCTGGACTATTAAGCAATTAGAAATATACTGATAATTACATTTTTACGGTAGCTAAAATGATGAGCTGTATCCGTTGTACTTGTAAACAAAACTAGTCATACAGGCTAAAAGTAAAACATGTACTACAACCGCAGTGGAGGAAAATTGGGATAGAGGTAAAGCCTATTGACACCACTAAATTTTAGTTGTATATTCCGTCTTATCTAATGACAGAATTTCTGTGTTTTAATTAAGGGGAAGAATACTATAAAAATTTAGTGGTGTCAATGGGTTCCACCTCTGTGCCAATTTTCCACCACTGCAACCGTCATCTGTTGATAAACAAGTAATATAAAAATTTTGTTTTTTAAGACTGTTCCTACTTAGGTCATCAAAAAATAATAATAATAATAATAATAATATAATCCCTTAAGCTAATATTTTAGTTTTTGATGGATTAAAATATCTCAACTTGTTGATTTTCTATAAGCAAGTAGGTTTACAATGGAAGTCTATGGAAATTTGGCAAAATATTAGAGATATCGCCAAGTTGGCGTCACTTTTGGCGACTCATTGTGGTCGCCAAGTTGGCGACAAACTTGGCGGCATTTGGCGACAGAACAGGGTCCCGCCTATGGTAACCCCCCCCCTCCCCCTTGATGCATTAAATACTGTTCAGTGTTCAATAACCAATGGCCGCCATTTTGTCTCCCATATAAAACTAAAATTAATTACCGTAACTTCCGGCGTATAATCCGCAGGTCAAACAATTCTGTTTGGACCCAGAAATTTTATTTAGTAATTGAATACAAATATTTACCGCGATCTGAAAAGTTACATTTTATTTTTTCTTTTAATTTCTGGGTCGAAACATGATTGTTTGATCTGCGGATTATACGCCGGAAATTACGGTAATTAAAATTTAATTAATGAATTAATATCTGAATAATCTGTATTAATATCAATTGTCAGACAGGACAAGTTTAAAAGGATTTCTTTCAACTTGATAGGATGAATAATAAGTATTTTATTAACGATTGAAAATTTAAACAAGATATATAAATAAATAAATATAGGGAGAGTGTGAACTAATAGTAGGAATTGAAAAATGATACTTTTTTCTTTTTGCAAACCAGAACGATCGTTCTATTTGGGGTTTTATTACATACGACAGTTTCAGAAGCAAAAATTTAAATGAATGTCTAACCCGCACGATCGTGCTGGTCTAGTCTTAAAGGGTTATCCCAAACCTGTGTAAACGTCAGCGGACTCACCAACGAGTTAGCATTTCACATCGCTCGCTTAAAAATCGGTAACGAACGCTGATGTATATACCATTCTGCTGAAAAAAACAAAAAATATCTATCAGAACAAAACAAAAAGACAATTATTAAGACAAAGCTTAACAATTTCTGTTTTTTTTTAACCCATTACCCGCTGGTAATTATTAAATACTTCAAAAAGTATGTCTCCAAATATCTTATTTTATATAATTATTTATTTTATAAAACCTAACATTTAACCCTTTAATTCCCATAATAGAATAAGTTCTAGAAATTAAGTAGTTCAGAGAATCAGACTTTACATCAGGAAGATTCAATGGTTAATTTCGTCTTATTTAAATACGGAATGTTTCTTTTTTAATTAAAGCAAATATTTCTATTTTAATTTTCTGGTGCGAATTAGGTATAAGCGAATTATGAAAAAAGTGTTGTTTGCCTATATGCAAAGCTGCGCAGTAAAGGGTTAAGTTATTTACATGCCCGCTACTATATTTTAATTAAAAAATTGGCATTACTTAAAGACATAAAATTTTATGAACATATAAAGCGAAAATTATCTTTCAGAGTTTGTGGTGGTAAACAACGTCCAGCTAAAAGTTGAAAACTTCAACCTTACAGTTTTGGCGGTTAATGGATTAATGATGGACGTTTCAAGCATGGAACTAATAATAAAGAGGAATTGCCATATCCTTAACCCCTTAAATACCACTTCCGTCATATTCACGGGCTGTATCTATTACCCAGATTCTTTGAATCCCGCCAGTTTTATAAAATAATGCAATTGGCTTTATTATGGCATTTTACCTGTCATTAAATAAGCTGCATATTTCTTTATTTTTAAACCTTAATTTGATGAGATCGTTAAGTGGTTAAAATAGTGAAGCTACAACTGTAACCGCTATCGCAGAAGTTGTTTACCGCGAACGGAAAGTTCCACCAGTATATTTATATTGAAATTTCCTCCTTATTCAAATGCCTTATTATTGCAAAATTTCAGTAATAAATAATGGTAGGAACAGTTTTTAATTTTTACTGGTAGAACATTGTTTTGGCGGTAGTCAGACCATGCGTTTCCGCCATATTGTGACAAACAGGGAAACAAACTGACACCAGTAAAAAAAATCAGAATTTTTTACAAAATTTCTGAGAAAAAATTTACGTGAATAAGACGCTTAAGTAAGACGAAATTTTATATCCAATTTTACTGGTGGGACGTTTGCCCCGGCGGTCATCAGAAAGTGAAGATCCGAATTAAAAACAGCAGCCGAAATCTTGTAAAAATCTCCTCAGCTACTTCACTCGCAGCTGGTAGTCGGTGCACTATATGCCTCCTCCTGTTTATTCATAACTCCATTGTTTCAAGTTATATGACAGAATATTATTCGCACTACCCCAATTAATTATTACTCCGAAAATATATTTCACAATATCTCCGTACACACGGCTGCCACTTGTCCGTTTTTGAAAGCTAGTAATTTTTTAGATAGAAATTTGTGGTACGTTTCTGCAACAATTAAAAGAAAAACGCTCTTCCCGCTACGCTTCTCCGAAATTTATAAAGAAAGTTTTTCTTTAACCCCTTGAGGGGCACCGGTATATATTATATATCACCTACTATTAATAAAGTTTCATACCAGAAAAAAATTTATTAAATTTTACTTTTCTATATTTGGTGGAAAAATAGCCGTAATATTGCTTTTACTTATTTTGAAATAGAATTTTTCAAAAATTCCGGTAGGAATTCAGCATTTCACAAACGTAATTGCTTGCCACTCAAGGGGTTAACCCCTTAACGGTCGCATTAAATCGCGGTTTAAAAATTTAAATTGCTTATTGGCATCACTTTTTTGAAAAAGAAATATTCACCTTATTTAATGACAGGGAAAATGATACCATAATAAAGCCAATTACACTATTTTATAAAACTGGTGGGGATCTAACAAAAAAGAATAAAATGAATAAAAGACGCAGCCCGTGAATATCACGGGAGCGAGAATTAAGGGGTTAAATAAAAGTGTTGTTCAAAGAACGGACCGAGTGGGAGTCCTGCATACACTGTCTCAAATTAAACCTCTCTAGCATAACTGCCAATATCTTACGCTTTTCTGTACCACAAAAATCTTATAGTAAATTTTACTTTTTTGAATCGCTGTAACTTGCTGATTAAATAAGGCAAAAAGTTCTATTAAATTTTTGTGGTACGAAAAAGCTGAAGAGTTGGCAGCTATGCTCTCTGTTTTATTGGATTATAACTCAGTATAAAATTAGTTTTATATATGTGCGTTACAAAGTTTAAAGACTAAAAAGATTCAACATTCCTTGCTGGATAAATGCTAATTAGAATCATTTACATTAGATTTTACTTAACCCTAGAACTACCGGAAATTTTACTCAAGTTTTATACAAACATTCTACACCAGAATTTTTACTTAAAACTATTTAATTTGTTTATTTAACTTATTATTGTCTGATTTATACATTTAGTTTGTTTTGAAGAAATTTCTGGTTTGAATAAATATTTTGAATGTACATGTCGGGTCCATTGGACCCTTCTGGTAGACAGAGGGTTAAGTGTTGTAAAACAAAAAATTTTAAGTCTTATAGATTTTTTTAGATCAAATACTGTAAGGTTATGCATTGTATATTTTGGGGAAATTTGTCCTCAAATTTTAAATGGATATATAAATAAAATGATTCATTTCTCACAAAAGATGCACAAAGCCAATTTTATTACTATAAAATTTGGTACTTTTTTGTATATATCACATTAGCCCCATTTTTGGGGTTGTCAAATATTTGCTCCGATTCATTTTTGAAATCTAATCCATACAAATTATACAGTGCACTTCTAAAAAAAAAAAAACATGAATAAATGTTATTTTAAAATGTTTAAAATTGTTAGAAATGTTTAATTTAAAACATTTAATTGCAGTTTAACCCTTTCAGGGGCGAAGTACTTCTGTTGCTAAAATATTAATATAATAGATTGACACTGGAATTTATGAAGTAATTTATATGAAAGTAACTAAAAAGGCTTTTCTTCTCATACACTATGAAAAGTAAAATTTAATTCCTAAAACTGATGTCAATGTGGCATTTGGGAATTAAATTTAAGTGGTATATATAATATTTTCCAGACAGGCTTGCCTTTTAGGCCTCCATTTTAAATGAGAAATTCAGAATCCATACCAGAAATGAAAATGATATTCTTTGGTTTATTTAACGGCAGACATTTCCTTATTGCCTAAGGTAAAATTTCTTCTTTTGGAAATTACGGATGGAATTTGAAATTTCGGAATAAAAAAGGAGGCCAAACTTGCAACCCAGTTTTCAGATATTACTACTGTCATTCAGGGTAACTTTGATCCATGGGGTGTAACTTTGCCCCACGTCCTGATTTTCAATATGTTTGACTTCAAAAGGCTGGATAAACTCCAGTGTTACAATCTGTTGGCAAGGTTATAAAATGGGATTTCTACTCTTTATTTTAGAACATAAATTAGCAACTTTATACACAATTAATTGCATCATCCAACTATTATTGTGAAGTACTGCTTTCAAGGTAATTTTGAATGCTGTTTTGAAGTTGTTGTAATCTAATTAAATTTTTGTAGTAAGTAACAATATACTCATTTATCATACATATTTTTAACTAAATGTTATAAATGTGTCAGTACTTTGCGATTATGTATTTACTAATAGTCGATAAAATATAAAATTAGAATAGGCACTACCGTTTTACCTTATTTTCATTTTAACTTTGAGCCGGCTCAAAGTTAGGCATTGGCTAATTATTTATTGATTATAGGTACTATACTAACAAACTATACGCAGGTTAAATAAGTAAATGTATGTATTTAACTGAAGTATATGAAGATAATAAATGGCATATCCGGATAAGCATTGGAAACATGCCTTTCAACACTAGAACCACCGGAAATTTTACTCAAGTGTTATAAAAATATTTTATACCCGAATTTATATTAAAAACTATCTAACTTATTTATTTAGCTTATTTCTCCGGTTTACATATTTAACTTATTTTAGAAAGAAATTTCTGGTTTGAATCGAAGTATTTTTCTTGGTAACGGTCAAAATGACCGCCATGGCGGTTCTAGTGTTAACACGTTGAAATGCCACGCTACGAGTATACTCGTAGCTTTAATATGAGTGGCTTTAATTTATTACTTTCTCACCATTATTTTAAAATAAAAAAATTGCGTTAATTATTGGCAAATGTTTCACTGTGTTACTAAAGCGAAATTTACCTTTCAGAAAATGTGGTGGAAACGACTTTCAAGACAAAATTTACAAATTCTTACTTTTTGCGACAGTGAACGTATTAATCAAATTTCCTGATTCTCGACCAGAATTGGCTACCTATCTGACAATATATTTCTTCTATTATCGTCTAATAAGTATGGATATTTTATAAGATAAAAATGTTTTATCTATTTTTTTAAAATCCAATTTTCTCAAAAATTATTGCACCGACTTTCATGCCATTAACTGAGGTTATATAGTTACCAAAGATACATAGATGGCAATTTTTGTATAATTTTCTGGTTATAAAAACTATGTGAAATAATTATTAAAATATTACAAAAATAAAAATCATTTCTTATGGTTATACAAAAATACCATTTTCTTGTCCAAAATTCACCATATGTGCACATATATTATATATAAATGCTGCATCTGCGCATTGGATATAATATGTAAATATTTTCGAAAATATGTATGAAATGCATAAAATTCATTTAAAAACGTTGTTTCGGGCAGAGCTACTCAAATTTGACATATCATACATTCGACCAGGAATGCCAGTTTGGCCTCGAATTTTAATCTGACATTTTAAATTCATACTGGAAATTTCCAAAGAAGAATTTTTACTTTCTGTGATCATTAAATCTCTTATTAAATAAAGCATAAAATACCATTCTTTATTTCTGGTATGGGCGCTAAATTTCTGAATAAAAGTGGAGGACAATCTGGCATCCCTGCATTCGACATTTTTTTATTCTTGTTTGATTAATACTAGTACTAGTATATACTACTGTAACTACGGATATACTATTGAGTTAAAACACTGAAAATTATTTTTCACTGCATTTTTATGTTTTATATGAACAATAAACAGTTACTTTTTGCTACATATTCATAGTTTTCTTCTTCCAGTCTTCTTTTGCGTAATATTCGTTGTAATATGATAAATTATACAAATCTTGTGACGTCGGGAAATGTAAATTAGGAGTCTTTAAATGTCTGGAAAAAAACTTTTTTCGCTTCAAAGTTGTCCTAACTACAATACTTTTTTTTAATGTCTTATTTTATATGATATTTTTAACATGATGCAAAGTTACCCTGCATGACTGGATAACTTTGGTCCAGGTTAAAAATATATTTATTATTGTTTATATCATTATTATTTCTTACTTTATGATAACCATACAATAATTTAGGATCACTTCTTCTTTTTATGCCACTAGTTGCAACAATACTCTTAAAATAAGAGTGGGGCATCTGAAAATAGAGAAAATGCGGATCAAAGTTACCCTGAATGACTGTACCAGATTTGCATTTTTGTGTAATTAAACCATTTTTATTCATAAATACATTTAATAATATGTCAATGAGATATTGTAAATTGCTCAAACAAAAATGAAGATCAAAGGGTTCGGCCTCCTCTTAAAAAATCGTAAACAATCATAAAAGGAAAAAATATGAGGTACGCAAATAATTTCTTTTTACACTTGCTTCAAAATTTAAATATTAAATTCTCTCTGTGTTTATAGCGAAAAAGATAATATTTAATTCAATGTTGTTGTCTTATAAGACTTGCATAATTCTACATTTATCTTGAAACTTATAAATTATAAAAACTGATAAACTATTAATTTTCGTTCTGAGATTAAAATTTTTATTCATCGCAACTCTGAGAAATAAATATTTATATTTCAATTATGTCTGCATGAACTTGAGTTTAAAAAACAATAAAAAAGTCTACATTCTGGAATTGAATTTGAACTTCGTATTAATATTTTAGATGTATGGAATTCAAAATAAAAATCTTTCTACTTAGTATTCATAAAAGTCTTCTACTTTATATTTATGCACTGAATTTCAATTTGAGAGATTTGATTTCTGTAGATAAAAGAAATTTTATTTATAATGGGTATCATTTTTTATAATTTCAATTGAAAATAATATTAATCGGAAAAGTAAAGGATAATTGTTTTTCCACTGTTCAAAATCCATTTTAAATTAAAATTACTATAAAAATCCCATTTACTTACCAAATTTACATTTCTAAGTAAAAGTAATGGCTAGTTCCATGAATTTTTGTAGTGTAAGTCACGTGCCACATAATTAGTCACATAGATAATCACCGCTATGCTTGTTGGCCACAGTTATTTTCGAAAAGTTTGCTTCACCTTATTCAATTAATGAGATATATCCCATAAAATAAGTCATATTTTCCGTTATAAAATACTGGTAGCCAAAAATCGCAGCATGTGACTTACACTACGAGTACTCATGGAAATAGCGTAATAAAAAAGACAAAAGCCTCATATTTTAACCCTTTATCTACGGCATTATGATGTACTGCAATTTTTTTCATGTAATATTTTTTTTTTCAGTTACTACAATGAAAATTAAAGGATAAACATAAGAAAAATACTCACCCGTGAGAAATTTAATTATTTAGAGGTAATTAACTAAAGTGGTACTTTAAAGTACCGTCAGTACACTATGACTAAATTATAGTAACAGAAAACACACAAGTTATTTCAACTGACACCAGAAAATATTTTCGATTTAATAAGTATATGAAATATAGGCTTTTTCTTATTTACAAATAAATCGTTTGTCAAATTCCGGTGCCAATCATTTATTTCAACACTTTAGAATTGAAAATGCATCGCTCCTGAAGGAGTTGCAAAAAACTATTTTTTTTTTTTAGGTTTCGATCTTCTTAGCAGTCCTTTAGTTTTGCGACGTTAATATTCCAGGGACAACATGCTCTCTCGCAGCTCCACATATGCAATGTATGAATTTACATATGCCATTTCTAGCATAGCAAAAACCAGCCGGTGCCAACACTTTTTCGATTTCCTATAAAAAAATAACAACGAAACAGAAAAGAAATACCAGGGTAATCACTACTGCACTACATTTTAGTAATTGCATTTTAAATCCAATGAAAACGATAGATAACTACACAGACGAAAAGTAAACAAGAAGTTTTTCTCCAGCACCCATTGTACTGACGGTACTTATAAGTACCACCGAATAATTCAACTGTTAAATCAAATGCATACACCGTTCAACTAAAATAGCTAGTCAAATCGTATTCTAAGACCATAATGAACACATAAAAAAATCCAACACTTATCTTATATCCTTTACTGTGTTTGCAGCAATGAAAAGGCGAGAGTGGCAAAAGTACAAAAAGTCGGCACAAAACACATTGACTGCTTCAAAGAAAGCCTCATTCCTCTCTAAAATAACAAACCTAGAACTACCGCTGCCATGTATTCGGATAAAGTGGAGTTAAAAGAGCGATTTTCGCAAAGTACCATTGTAATATTAGTAATATTCACTATGGTATAAAAGTGTAAAGTGGGTGGTACTTATAAGTACCGTCAGTAGATAAAGGGTTAATATGTATCTACTTTTTTTCGCAATAAATCAGGGCCGTGCTTGAAGGCCAATTATCATTACTTTTATTAACTATTTTTCTTCGCTTTATTTATCTCAGAAATTTTTCATAAAGTAAGTCAAAGAATATTTTCTAAAAAGGTGGTGTCTGTTTTTTGAAAACCAGTTATGATTTTGAAAGAAATTCGTGGTATGTTTCTGCAACAATTGAAAGAAAACGTCCTTCTGAATAATTTTCTGCGAAATGTATAAACAAAATTTTTCTTTAAATAAATGTGGTGTTCAAAAAACGGATCAAATGGGAGCCCTATGCGGTGGCAATTGGGGAATTTACCGTTCCTGTGTTAAAGTATCGCCTTTTCTCTTTTATAAAACTCTTTCAAACATATTTGAAAAGAGTTTACGATTTTAGTTTGTCTGACCGACTATCCTCCTGTCCGAGCCAGTGACGTAGCCAGGGTGGGGTTCCAGATGCTCTGGATGCCACTAATTTTGAAAAGTTCTCTTCGTCATATCTTATTGGCAATTGTCCTGCTATTAATCAGGGAGAAGAAAACTTTACAATGTTAGTGGTATCCAGATATTTTGGTCCATTCCCTCGCTACGCCATTGATAAGAGTTCTAACGCTGATAATTATACTCGAATTGCCCTAATTTTGCTGTATTTTATGGATTTTTACTATAGCACGATCATTATTGAAAATGAAGTATGTAGCAATTTTAATTCATTTACAGGGGCGGTCAAATATTTTCGTTACATTACGGCCTATGGAAAAAATCGTTTCAAGTTCATTTTAAGGGAGATAGTCAATTTTAAACATAATGAAATTGATAAGTATTTATGTAGTGCACTGGTTCATGCATTCTGAAGAATATGGGTGGCAGGGAATCAAGTATTTATTTACAGGGCCACACAAAAGTATTCCGTAACATAATGGCCTTCGTTGGAAGTGTTTGCAGCGAATTTTAGTTATGTTACATAATTTCAAATATAATGAAAATGATGTACAGTCGTGGAAAAAAAGTAAACACCCCATACTAACTCCTCAACAAATTATCGTAGACGAAAGTTACTGGTACTGAACAATTGGAAATAAAGTCTACTTTTAAATGACGTACTAAAATTAGTTTAGGGGGCCATCTACATATCAAAACGAATACAAACTTCATTTTTTTTCAATGGCAATACCAAATTTTAACGAGATATTTCAAATCTTTGGTTCAAACTATGCCTAGACACCAAATTTAGAGTCATTTGAATGGTAAGTTTTTGAATTATAAACATTCAAAATTTAGTGCTTCTAATGTTAAATTACATTTTCATATTTTTATTTATAACTTCTGAAATTATGATCCTAATGTTCAAATTTTTTGAATAGCAATAATACTAATATACCCAAACATAAATACGTTGAATTTTCAGTTTTTATAATTTTCTGATATGAATTATGAATTATGAAATTAATATTGAAAAAAATTATGAATTGCAACCTACAATTTTTTTGATGGATTCAGATTTATTAAGTTCTGCTTTATGGAAATCCAAAATTTCACATTTTTCTCGCAAGTAGTTTTCAAATTATACTTAAAAAACGGCAAGATGATGGTAGGGGCCGTCTATGATAGAAGTGACTAAATAATTTGAAATTTCTTATTCTATCCTGTAATCTAACAGGCTTAATTGACTGCTTAAGGTGCCTTGATCAAGAAGGGAGCTCCTCGGTTAACAATCGAGTACTGAACTTCAGTTTGGATACAACCCTTAAAATACGCTCGTTTTAAAATAATTAATTTTCCGGAAACTTATTGTATGAATTGCATAAAAATTTGTATTTAGACTAATTGAAGGGTGTAGAGTTCATTTATGCTGCCAGAATTGTGTACTGCTATTGAAAAAAACAAAGTTATACTTCGTTTTAATATGTAGATGGCCTCCTAAGCAAATTTTATATACATCATTTAAAAGTTGACTATTTTTCCAATCGTTCGGAACCAGTAACTTTCTTCTACTATAATTTGTTGAGGTGTTAGTGGGGGGTGTTTACTTTTTTTTCACGACTGTACATTACTTAGGCTTACTACTAGATATTTGTTGTATAACATGATTCATTATCGCATGCATGCATGATAGCATTTATCGTTCAATTACAGGAACACGCAAAATATTCGCATAGGTTTCTGTATCTGAAGTGCACTATGCATTATCTATAAGTGCTGGAAATGCGATTTCTTTTATGTTATGCGCATTTAACCCTTTAACTGGTGGTGTCCACAAAAAACACCTAATTTTAATTCCAAAACTGACAAACCGCACTCGGTCCGTTTTTTGAAAACCACCTTTATTTAAAGAAAAACCTTCTTTAAATTTCGGAGAAGCATATCGGGAAGAAAGTTTGTTTTGCAGTTGTTGCAAAACCTACCACAAATTTCTTTCAAAAATAATACTTACTTTCAAAAAACGTACCAGTGGAGCCCTGCAGTCCGCACCAAGAATATTTTATTAAAATTTTCCTTTTATAAAGTACGGGAAAACAAGTATTTTTTTTATTTTCTAACAGATTCGTTCATAAATTCTGGTGTGAGTCCATCATTTCATCATTTTACAAATAGCATTACTCCACTCCGGAAAGGGTTAACTAAATAATTGATTTGTATGCGGTGTGTATAAATGCTGTAGATCATTATACAGATCTTCACAAAAGAATTCGCAAGCAGTCTGGATTATCGGCGTGAATAGCTTAAAGGCAGTTTTTAATTGAGTTATGTACTTTCAAGTTGAATTATATTTTGTATGCTAAGAAATGTTTCTATAATATATATAAAATTGTAAGGGCCACGCAAAGAGCTGTTTATATGACCTCCTATGGTTGATAATATTTGGAAGTGTAATTTAAGTAGTTTCAATTGTGTTTTAACTTGAATTAAATTTTAACTTAAAATGTAGCGCATGTATAAATCTGTATATAATATACAGAGCTTTACAAAAGAATTCAAGTATGTTTCCGTATATTGATAGAAACTGCTGAAGGTGAATTTTCAACCTATTATTCATTATTTTACTGAACTAAGTTTTAGGATATTTTGAAAAATATGTACAAATTGTATATTAAATACAGAGCTATAGAAAATGACTGGACTACTTTTCCGCTATTATCGGTAATTCCTAAAATCTGGTTTTCAGATCCGTTATGAGTTTTGTAAAATGTTTAATTACATTTTTTTACCATATTAAAGTTTTGGTAAAGAATTCAGGAAGTGTTGGAAAGTATTGCATAATCTCTCATTGAGGCATGATTTTCATTTCTTGTTTAATCATAAATTCACTGTCATTTTTAATTTTATTAAAATTTTGTTGAATACAGTGGCTCTATTTAGATTTTAATAAAAATTAATTATGACACATATCAAAAACCTTTTGGGATTATGACGAACTTGGCTGTTGAAAACAGATCGATGAAATTCTTTAAAACCATATACTAGTTTGAGCAAAATGTTCCGGGAAATTTGTAAACGCATTTTGTAGCCGAAATTCCTGAACTCCTATAGCAGGGCTCCCAAATGGTCCGCCAACTGAATACCAATATTATTTTAGAAAAAAATATTTTTAGATTTTTCTTTCAAACCGCCCCGGAACCACCTTTTAAAGTTAATACTAGAGCAAACCTACCAATAAAATTTTCTGTTAAAATTTATTGGTACTCAGTTGGCGGACCATTTGTGAGGCCTTCTTTAGATATATCACTAGTACGGTACAAATTCTGGCAACTATTAGATTAAAAATTACCCAGAACTTTTTGCTCAACATAATATAAAAATAAAAACATAATATAATATAAAAAGTTCAAAGTTAGAGAAATAATAAACAGTTCGTTACCAGTAAAGATATTAAGAAAAATATTTTAACATTGTACTCTGCATTGTAACTTTAGGAAGTTTTTTTAAATTTCGAAGCTTTGAATTCAAACCGTAAAGTGTGCTTTGGTAATTTTCTTTTATTCAGTTTATCGGTTATCTGTCATTACATAAAGAAAAAATAACTATTAAATGTTTCTGGGGAAAATTATGAATTTTTTAATAAAATAACAGCCAGATGTAGCAACACTGATTATTCTGCTGTTTATGACCCGCACTGTAAAAAAAAAAAAATGGACTAAACTACGGAAATTGTACTGACAATCGAGACGCCGCCAGTGCTATTTCCGTATTTTAACCGAAATGTTTTACGGTAAATTACAGAAACATTTCCGTTTTTCTGGAATTTACGGAGGAAATTTTCCATTAAAATACGGAAATAATATTGGCATCGCGATTGCCAGTACAATTTCCGTATTTTGATCCGTTCTTTTACAGTGCGGTTATACCAGGATTGAAAAGGACCGTATTAGGTCCGTTCCTACTACGCTAAAAGGACCGTGAGGGTTCATTTGATCCCTACCAAATGAATATATTTCGGTTCAAACTAGAAATTTCTTTATAAAATAAGTTTAAAAGATAAATAAGAAGAATTGTTAGACAAATAAGTTAAACATTCTTGAAAAAAATTCTGGTGGCAAATACTTTTATAAAACTTGAGTAAAATTCCGGGTCTTTTCATTAGTTTGAGCAAAATGTTCTGGGAAAGTTTTAATCTAATAGTTACCGGAATTTGCACCGTACTAGTGGTATATCTATAGCAGGGCTCCCAAATGGTCCGCCAACTGAGTACCGATAAATTTAAACAGAAATTGTTATGGTATGTTTGCGTTATAATTAGCTTTCAAAGGTGATTCCGGGGCGGTTTATAAGAAAAATCTAAAAAGAAATTTTTCTAAAATAATAATGGTCTTCAGTTGGGGGACCAATTGGGAGTCCTGCTATAGGAATTCAGGAATTTCGGCTACAAACTGCTTTTACATATTACCCAGAACTTTTTGCTCAACCTAGTAAAAAACAAAAAAGCTCATGTCTGTTTACGAAGCTTACTTGTTTTTAAGCACTTTTTAGTGACTTTTCATGGTACTTGCAGAACCGCTCTCATTCAAATACTCAAGGCCAGGGGACACGAGTTGTGACGTCATCACTAATCGACCGACTTCTCATTAGAGTTGGAATTGACACCGGAACATTTTGAATAGCAATTTTCATTTATTTTATTTGTGGAATATCTATCATCATATAAAATAATAACAAGCATTTAAATCACTGGTGAGAATTCGGAATCCCTAAATAAAAATTCAGCCAGATGCGGAATGCCGCAGTGTTGCCGCATACTTTTTATTGGGGGATTCCGAATTCTCACCAGTAAGTTTAAATAGTTATTATTGTTTTATGATGATAGATATTCCACAAATAAAAGAAAATTGTTATTCAAAAATTTCCGGTGTAAATTCCAACACTAGTGAGAAGTAGGCCGATTAGTGATGACGTCACAACTCGTGTCCTCAGGCCTCGAGCATTTCGATGGCAGCGGCAGAACCCACTTGTTCCGAATGGTAATCTTTCCTAACAACTTATACTTTAAGATTCGTACCATTATTTTCGTAAATATTTTTGTTATTTTATGATAAGAGTTACAATAGTGGATATCAAAAGTTAAAACAGTGCCAATAAATTTTTTCAACCTGCGTCAGATAAATCTAATTTTAAAAGCTACATTTACTCCTTTGCCCGTTTATTTGCAAATATCCATTATTACAAGAATTTTTTTGAGTATATAGTCTACTCATTATAGATTTTGTATCGCCTCATTAATTTTCAATTACATTCATTGTGGTGTTTCCCATTGGCAAATTTTCCAGCCGTGCAAAAAACAATGAATAATTCAAAAATAAATGTCAGATGTCCTCAGGCTAATTATTAAACTACAAAGAAATGACTTGCATGTTTAACCCTAGAACTACCGAAAATTTTACTCAAGTTTTATAAAAACATGCTACACCAGAATTTTTACTTAAAACTATTTAATTTGTTTATTTAACTTATTATTGTCTGATTTATAAATTTAGTTTGTTTTGGAGAAATTTCTGGTTTGAATAAATATTTTGAATGCACATGTCGGGTCCATTGGACCCTTCTGGTAGACAGAGGGTTAAGATGCAAATAATTAAAAAAAAAAGGTATTTGAATGAATGGTTTAATATTGATTTGCATTTATATTTTCATCCTTTGGAAAGAAATATTAGCAAATGAATAAAACGAAGAGTACTATTCGGAAATAATTAGGGCCTGACAAAGAACATTTGGGAACCTTGCACAGACGCAAAAACAAAAATGTCCAAAAAATTTTAACATTATATAAGATAGAAATTTTGCTTTTACTAAAGCAAAAACTACTGTAGATTAATTTTAACACAATTATTCTAATTGGTAAATAAATCATGTTAGACGCAAATTTCCAAAAGGGCGAAAAGTGTCCGGACCAGGATTCGAACCAGGGATCTCCTGGCTGAAGCCGCCAGTGCTCTAACATCTGAGCTATCCCGGACGAATCTGGTGGAACTTTTTCACCCAGCTAACCTTAATGATTATAGCATCTGGTCTGAAACCTGGTTCAGCTCAATAGAATAAATCACAGGTAATGGAACTCCAGAAATCGCTGGATGCGTAATTACATTAGATTAATTTTAGCGCAATTATTCTAATTGGTAAATAAATCATATTAGACGTAAATTTCCAACTGGGCGAAAAATGTCTGGACCAGGATTCGAACCGGGGATCTCCTGGCTGAAGCCTCCAGCGTTCTACCCTCTGAGCTATCTCGGACGAATCTGGTGGAATTTTACTTTTTCACCCAGCTAACCTTACTGATTATAGCATCTGGTCTGAAACCTGGTTCAGCTCAACAAAATAAATCACAGGTAATGGAACTCCAGAAGTCGCTGGATGCGTAATTACACTAGATTAATTTTAACACAATTATTCTAATTGGTAAATAAATCATATTAGACGTAAATTTCCAACTGGGCGAAAAATGTCCTGACCAGGATTCGAACCAGGGATTTCCTGGTTGAAGCCGCCAGTGCTCTACCATCTGAGCTCTCCCGGACATATTTATTCTGTTAACCCACTGACCGCCGAGCAAAATGGCAAATTTGTAAAGTTGTTTTCTCTGTAATTTTTTTAAATGCTAAAAAACGACGATTTTTCTAATACGATGTAAAAAATGTAATTACGTATATGAATGCAATCCCTGAGAGTATTAATCGTAACTCTGTGCTTTAAAACGGCATTATATCTGGATAATTATATTAATTTAATTGATGCTTATATTGCAGTGAAACCTGCAGCTTAGTGAACGGATATATCAGTTCATGGCGCTGAGAAGGTTAAGCATAACCAGGTTTCAGACCAGATGCTATAATCATTAAGGTTACCTGGGTGAATAAGTTCCACCAGATTCGCCCGGGATAACTCTGATGATAGAGCACTGCCGGCTTCAGCCAGGAGATCTCTTGTTCGAATCCTAGTCCGGACATTTTTCGCCCAGTTGGACATGTACATCTAATACAAAAATTACTGTTTAAAGATTTTTCTATTTATTGACAGCTATGTACCCCTGTTTTCATGTCTTGATATGGATATAGAAATAGTGATATTCAAAAATAAGTACCTCTTCCCACAATGATATTATTAAGAATAGCTAGCAGACTTTATTTTTGGCTGGAAGTTTCCTACACTCTTTCCTACTATTTCCAAATGCCAGTCTTCGCCTTATTTGACCAAAGAAAATTTTACGCTTAAGTAAGCACGAGTATTCGGAAATCCTGGTAGTAAATACCTTTAAATGCAAAGGCCCTCAGCCCTTTGAAGAGTGGTGGGATATACATGTGCCGCCATTTAATTTTAATTACCAAATACCACATCGGCACCGGAAGTTTTAAATTGAATTTTACATTGCGAATGTTCTTGAAGAAAAAACATTTAATTTGAAACATATTTGTCAGTAGAACTTGGTGTCAGGTAATCATTTCAACTTTGTATCAACTGAAGTACTTTGCCCCTGAAATGGTTCGACCAGCATAAAGCTACGCAAAAACAGGCATTTACGAGCCACTAATGTCAAACTATCCAATGCGAAAACAGTGGGCTACCATTTTAAAATCCCAGATTTCTTGTTCGTCACAACTTTTTTGAAATAGTAAAATTCGGCTTATTTAACCTCATTTAATAATATATTAATTAAGGTGAAAACAAGGGGAATTTTACCACTTCAGAAAATTGATGTCAATCAAGAAATCTGAATTTTAAAAAAGAACCCCACTGTTTTCACATTGGATAATTTGACATGATACCGACGATCCATACTACATTTTTTTCATTGCCAGATAAATGAACACATATTAAACATTTGTATATTCCTTAACCCTTTCCGGCACAGTGGTCCCACTGCGGGACCACCTAATTTTAATTCCAAATTTACAAATGGCACCAATAATACTTTAATAATATTTGTTTTTGTAATGAAAGTTTAAAACAACAGGTTTTTAATTTCTAAGAAGCCCTTTGATAAATTCTGGTGTTGGTCAGTCATTTCATCATTTTACGAACAGAATTTTTCTGTGCCGGAAAGGTTTAAGTAGTCTTTTTTTTACATATGCTGGATGCATGTAAATAACACGAGTTTTAAATTTCCAAGTGAGGGGAAAGTATGTGAAAAAAGTGTCCAGGTCAGCATTTAAAACAGTCACATTGGATTAAACTGCGAAAGGTTCTATCAACAGAGCTATTTTGGAGAAATTTGAGTTTATTCATACAGTCTTTGCGACTTACAATGTCTAATACTAATTTAAAAAAGTTTTTTGTTTCATTTATTCACTGTGAATAATTAACTCGGGACTGCTCGTGTATATCCGCGATATGTACGATTTGTACTTTGTCACCAATAAATTCAACTAAAAATCGTCATATTATATAATTGGTTACATTGCTCGCAAATTCTGCGATAAAATAATTTGAAGATTATTTTTCGAAAAGTAGTGGTGTAAAATGTAATAACCGTGCGCACCCTGGGTATGTCATTCCCTGCGCGTGTAATCCAGGTTTAAGTCAAAAATAACATTTTAAAATTTCTAAAAGTATTGGTAGAAGATTTTCTGATTTGTCCCTGTCACTCTTATTAAGTCAAGGATGATGGCAAAGGTTGTCCCAGTGAGAAAATGTTACTTATATAACTACCTTTGAAAAAATAAAATGAAATGAAATAAAAATTCTGCTTATATATTTTCAAATACAATTTTTCGAATATCTTAAGGAATTTTCAATAATACAAAATGCCGACATTAAGACTTTTTAAATTCATATTTCTTCATTCTACTTATTTCTCTCCTATCTTTTTTGAAATAGTAATATTCGTCTTACTTAATCTATCATTTAATAAGGCGAATATTTCTATTTAATATTATGTATTACCAGTCCGGCAATCTCATTAAATAATACCGTCGAACTGGCAATACCAGAGGTGACAAGCTCACACTTATCTTCCGTAATATGGTGATTAAATTGACACGGTTTAAAAACATTTCGAACAAAAAAATTTATTTAACCTCTTCAAGGGCAGCTGTTCATTTTTGGATCACTTAATTTTAATCCCTAAATGCCACATTGGCACCACAAATTTGAAATGAAAGTTTTCCTTATATAAAGTATGTGAAGTACGTAAAGTACTATGTTTCAAGTAAATTTATTTGTAAATTCTGCTGCCAATGTATTCTTTTAGCATTTAACCCTTTAGGCCCTGTCGTTCACAAATGTGTTCGTAACTTTTAAAATGCTTTAAACTATAAATAATGCTTTGCATATACGTAAAAAATTCATAATCACAGATGTGCATTCTATATTTTGATTTTTAATGGACAAGTAGCGCCATCTATCTTTGAAAAATAAAAGTTGACAAAAGTTTTAATTTTTTTTGGATTCTAAGAAAAACGTCAGGGCTGAAAATATCTGTTAAATTTCAGGTTTCTCTGTGAAATTTATTTAATTTCATTTCTTAAAAAAATAATGGTGCGAAGAATATAAAACCTGGCTTAAATTAATCCACATATTACGGAAGATGAGGGAGATTGGTACATCTGCAACACTGACAATACAGCAAGACTAATTTTGCTACCACTGTGTTGCTGCTGTAATTGGCTTTGTAAGTTGAAAAAATTATTCCTTGTCACCAGAATTTACAAACAAATTTACTTTAGATTAAATAAAAGCGTATATTATAAAATGAAATTTTTTATTAAATATTATCAATATTGGTATTATTTTGTCAGTTGGATATTAAAATTAAGTGGCATAAATATTATACCACTCCCTCACCCGCCAGGGCTCTCACTCGGTCCGTTTTTCAATAGAACATTTTTTCAAAGAAAAATGATCTTTATAAATTTCGTAGATACCCAACTGGACAGACGTATTTCTTGCAATTGTTGCTGAAAACTCACATAATTTTTTTTCTTAAAAAATACTGGTTTTTAAACAACAGACTGTTAAGAGTCCTAGCGCCCCCTTCAATAGGTTATAGTGTGCTAAAGAAATTAAGTAAGACGAATGAAATTTACAAGTGTTTTTACTAAAATTTGAAATGTTTATATATGTAAATTTCAAATTTTTGTGTTTCTTTTAAAGTATTTCTCACGGATTTCTTTTCGCATTTCTTAAATAATAAGCAAAAACTATTTAAAAGGTGTTTTTATGAATAAAAATTGATTAAGTTTCTCAGATTCCTTTTGACAAGTTTTTATTTTCTTTATTAAGTCATATTGTTAACATATTATTAACCCTTTCCGACGCAGGCAATTTTTATTGCAAAATAATGAAATGATTGACTGACACCGGAATTTTAAAACAACTTTTTAGATATTAAAAACATGTTACTTTACATGTTGATTGTAAAAGCAACATTTTACTAACCTATTCTTGGTGCATTAAAATTAGGTACCCCGTCCCGGGCACACTGTGCCGGAAAGGCTAAAGCAAATTGTTTTGTATGAGAGTCATTCTCTGAAAAGTGGCAATTTTATGTCCCAGGGGTCTTGAAGACATATTTTTAAAATTACAAAAAGAAAAAGGGATTTAAACTATCAATATTAATCAGTTATACATATAAACTGTAGTTATTAGCTTTTTGAAATTGAAATTTGATAAATTATGTATTTTTTAATGCAAATATCATTCCCTCACTATGTCCCCATTTACATAAGTAGGATAGAAAATGCTTTCTCTACCATTGCAGCACGTATATTTATAATTATTTTTTTCTCAATCCATTAAACACATTTAAATACATATTTAGCCATTTAATTATATTTATATTTTATATAATGAATGAATTAGGGAACTTTTTAATGATGTCCCTAGCATTTGTCGTCATTCCCTAACATAACTATAAATTTGCCATTATTTACTTAGTAGAAAGCAGCAGATGCTTTATATATGTCTATGACAGTTTATACAAGAGTAAAGTGAAGTATCCATCTAGTTGTTTGCTCAAAAACGTTCTTGAATAGTTAGTATAAGGCTTTGAAGCACTAGATCAACGTAAGTATTTTTAACCCGAGGGAAGTCGCGCATGAAGAGGGTATGAACGGTTTTCGGGTTGTTACCAATAAGTACAAATAATAATCGTCACCTTATTTAGAGGGGGACAATTGTTACAAATTATGCGATAAAGTAAGTTGAAGATTACTCTTCGAAAAAAAGTGGTGCCACTTGTAAAAACTGTACGCACCCGGGGTATGCCATACCCCACGCGATTCCCCCCGGGTTAATACGCGTCATTCCTTCATCTATTATAAATTTAATCTATTATTACATTATATATTTACATCTATTTAAATTCAATTTTTTATTGTTTTAAAGGAAAAGTATCTAGAAAATCAAAAAGTAGACAAAATTTGCAACAAATAAGATATATGACATTATGACGTAGGATGAACGGGGAGGGGGGGGGGGGTGCCTCGGAACATGCACCGCGGCGCTATTCTCAAAAACCAAATTTTTTCAAAAAAAAATTTTTTGGGGGGTGTTTATCAAAGTTTGGGGGCTAGCCCGGGAAAAATTTGGTGGCAAGTTACAAATTCGGATTCATGAACCCAAAAAACATAAAGTGAATCGATTTCCAGAACTACCATTAATTTTGCCAGGTAAAATCCTCTATTACCTAGACTATTAAGCGGAATTGCATAACTTAGTGCACGTAGCGCCGCGGTGCATTTTCTGAGGAAGACCCCTCTCCCCGTTCATCCTACGTCCTTTTTTTCACTTAAATATTTTTATTATTTAATGTCAAATTAAAAAGTTCGAAAATAAGGTGAATTTTACTGTTCTTAGAACGTGGTCGCAGTGAAGCATTCTGATTTTTTTTTTTTAAGTACCGGTCTGGCAACACTGCACCTAAGGCTTCGGAATTTCATTTTAAGACAGAAACACACACTATGCGACGTACAGCAGAGTTACTAAGTTTAACCCATTATATGCTAGTGTTGCGTTTTCGTAATGTTAGCCCATTGGAGACTATGGGTGTATATCGTCGGTACCATGTCAAAAATGGAGTTATGAATAAAAAGGAGGAGACATATAGTGTATTGTCTACCAGTTGCGAATGAAGTAACTGAGGAGGTTGTCACAAGATGGCTGCTACTTTTTTAAGATCGGTTCTTCAGTTTCTGATTACCGATAGGTCAAACATCCCACCAGTAAAATTGAATAGAAGATTTCGTCTTAAATAAGCGTCTTATTCATGGAATTTTTTTTCAAAAATGTCGTAAAAATTTCTATTTGTTTTTACTGGTGTCAGTATGCCTTATAAAACTGTCAGTTTGTTTCCATGGTTGTCACAATATGGCGGAAACGCAGGGCCTAACTACCACCAAAGAAAACTCCTACCAGTAAAAATGAAAATCTGTTTCTACCATTATTTATGACTGAAATTTTTTACTAATAAGGCATTTAAATAAGTTGAAAATATCTATATAAACCTACTGGTGGGAGTTTCCGCCATCGACAAACAACTCCTGTGATATCGGTTACAGTTGAAGCTTCACTATTTTAAGGATATGTCAGTTCCTCTTTATTAATAGTTCCATGATGTTAAACTATCCAATGCAAAAACAGTGGGCTACTTTTATAAAATTCAAATTTCTTGATTGGCACCACTTTTTTGAAATAGTAAAATTCACCTTATTTAATGACATATTAATTAAGGCATCAAAGGGTAATAAACAAGGGATATTTTGGCATTTCAGAAAAGTGGTGCCAATCAAGAAATCTGAATTTAAAAATGTAGGCCACTGTTTTCACTTTGGATAGTTTAACACGGTACCGACGATATATGCACCTTTAAAAGGTGCACGCAAATTTTGTTTTACGTACCAGTAATAAAGAAAAGCAACGATTGCATATTCAAGTAGAGCATTTTCGAAATTAAAGAATTGAAGGAAACCTTTTACTAAAAAGTGGTGCCTACCGAATAAAATTTGTGAAAAGTCGACGGTTCGAAGCGGTTAAAAATAAATTTTAGTTATCGGTCGGCATACCACCAGTGTTGCCAGATGGGCTACTTTTTTTAAATTCAGATTCTTGATTGGCACCACTTTTTTGAAATGGTAAAATGCGCCTTATTTAATGACATATTAATTAAGGCGAAACAAAGGTAATTTTATGGTTCCAAAAAAGTGGTGGCAATCAAGAAATCTGAATTTAAAAAAAGTAGCCCGCTGGCAACACTGCATACCACAATTTTTGAATTAAAAAAATTGCCTTGATTTATTACAGAAAGTTTGAACATTAAATAAAGCGAAGATTACTTTTCAATATCTGTGGTGGCAAACGTAAAATTAAAAATGAATTACTTTATCTTACAGTTTTAGAAGTTAATAGGTTAAAACGGAGCAATTTTCATCCTACTTTACAGCAGGTCATCTGTGGTTAAATAAAGGAAATATTACTTTTTGAAAATACCGGTGTAATAGAACTTTTCGCAGAAACTAGTGAGTACCACTGGTCTAAGACCGGCGTGTTGCGCCACTGTTCTAAGACCAGAACTTTTTAAAAGATGTATTACTCATCTTACTTTTGCTTAAAAAATCTTTAGATAAGACGAATAATACTTTTTTTCTGAAAAGTGGAAGCAATCAAACAATCTCAATAAAACAAATAGAAGACTTGCAACCCTCTTCGGTTTATGGTATGGGCCATGTAGAGCTAGAGCGGGGACAGTGTTGTCAGTTTAGCCGTTGTTTAAATTCAGAAATTTCGCCTTCATACCAGAAATTCCCAATAGCATTATTCTCTTCCATAGTATTTTCTTCTTTTTTCCCAGAAATGTCGTGAATACCTAAACCGAAAGTTATTTTTTCAAAATTTCTGGTATAAATTCCAAATTTTTAAATTAAAAAAATGCCCATATGACAACTCTGAACGGGGATGACAATCCAACGTGCATAAAAGCCCATTGCCATTACGTATTTGGAAAAAAAATATATGACTTATTTAATGAAATATATTCTGTGAATAAATAAGACAAAGAAAACTGTTGAGGAAAAGTTGTGGTAATTGGTTTCTTGCATTCGGAATTCCAGTCTCTGTAACAGATGACGTATGTCAGTGTGTTATTTGTTTACAACATGAACGTTTGTTTATCGGATCGAAAAGATTAGGGGTGCCAAATTGTGATCCGCTTGATACTACTATTTTTAATGATAGTCATTGTCTTACTTATTCATAGAAATTTCTTTTAACGAAAGCCTTTAACATTTTTATTTACTTAACACAATAATTTAAAAATATGGGCTAACACCACATTTTAAACGAAAATATTCTTATATTTAATCTAAAAATTTCTGTAATTAAACAGACCGAAGATTAAAATTAAAAATTAGTGGTGTCGAAAAGCTTTAAGTAATGCGACAAGAAAACTCTTCTTGACCATATGGTATAAAGACAAAACTGTTAACTCCTTGAAAGGCAGTGGATATAATACATACTTGCCAACATCCTGTTAAACTTCCGTAAAATGTGAGTTAAACTGACCCAGGTTAAACACGTTTCGAACCAGAAATTTACCAAAAAAATTAATTTAAATAGATTTAATAAAGAAACAGGATTTAAAATATATAATGGTACATCGGATAAATTTTCTGGTTAGTAACGCGTATAACCTGGGTCAACTTAACTTACGTTTTACGGAAGTTTCGTTGAATGTTGGCAAGTATGATAATATATCCCACTTAATTTTTATAGCGAAATGCCACACTGACACTGAATGAAAATTTTAATTTTTTTAAACATGAACAAAAGCTTTTACCTATTTGGAAATAAATTTGTTTTTAAATTCTGGTGTCAGTCAGTTATTTCTGCATTTTTCGAATAGAAGTAATTTGCCCCTGAAAAGGTTACGTGGTTAACCCTAGAACTACCGGAAATTTTACTCAAGTTTTATAAAAACATTCTACACCAGAATTTTTACTTAAAACTATTTAATTTGTTTATTTAACTTATTATTGTCTGATTTATACATTTAGTTTGTTTTGAAGAAATTTTCTGGTTTGAATAGATATTTTGAATATACATGTCGGGTCCATTGGACCCTTCTGGTAGACAGAGGGTTAAATGAAAGGAAGATTTCTCTCAGAAATATAAAATAGCGGACCACAATTTGACATACTTGGTATTGAAGAAGCTTAGCTGGAGAATTCTGTATTTTTCAACCTTAGCTGTCAGTTTAAACAGTCTCTCTTAGCCCTTAAATGCATGATTTTTTATTTTGTTTCGAAAAAATATGTATATGATTCTCAGAAAGGTTTATTACACAGAAAAAAGAATGTAAAAAGTCAGAGATACATTTATCGTATAATACATCCACCTTTTCGTATGTTGCACGTCCTCAATACACGTAAAAACTAAAATATTGCAAATTATTAAATATTTTAATAAGTGTGAAACTAAATACTTTATTTTATGCATACATACATACACAATGGTGCTACAATCCATGTAGGATTTTGACCTCCCTCAATATACTTCTCCAGACCTTCCGATCTCTGGCCTTTACTTTATAATTTATAATTTGATTTTCTGCAAGATCTTTATTTTATATAATTTTTTATTTGGTAAAACGTAACCCTTAAATGCATGAATAACCCTTTAAGAATTGTGTTTTGATTCTTATATTAAAGATTAGACACCCGAACACTTAAGATCGTATCACTTTATTTCGTAGCATGTCATGTAATTTTTACATGATTAATATTTCTATATAAATTAAGTGGTTTCTAAGATTTAAATAAAAAGTGATGCAGATATGCATCATTATGCATTTAAGGGTTAAACTACTGTCGAATGGACTGACGGTTCCGTTGGGGAATACAACATGCATTTGATTACTGTTGATATTGATAAATGTATTGTCATGCTGAGCGTAGTTGTATATGTTCTAAGACTTAAAGTCACAAAAAGGGATTGTTCTGCTCTGTAAAAGGTAATGTAAAACCAGATTCTTTAACAGTACAATTACCACATTTCTTGTATACCTAGAAATTCCAGGGTGACTCATATCTGACCCATGGTCTTCAGCGATGTTATTCTTGTATTGTATTGGAGATACAAACATGCAATAAGGGTTTATGATTAATGCAATGATTTTTAACTAATGATTAATACAATTCAGCTTCCAGACTATTACACAGTATGAAATTTGATGAATAGATACCACCAAAGAAAATTTTAATTTCTAATTTCAGAATGGATACTTTGAGATTTTGGCCTCTCTTTTAAATAATATATATACATACAATTTATCGATTTAAAATCTTTAATAAAGTTCCTAATTTTATTGTTTCAGCCATGGGTCAGCTTTATCTGGCAACGTTTTTATTTGTTTCAAACTTCTGTGGTGGTGCGTGGACGGATTTTTTCTTTTTAATGTTTTTTCTTTTCTCTGAGCTTCTCTGCTAATTTTAGAATGTAGACTCTTCAGCTTATATTAGAACATGTTGCATCTTTAAAAACTACTCAAACATTTATGACTGCTGGATATTGCATAGGTCATCTACCAGATGATAATGAACACAGCGGTACTATCTTCCATACAGTTTCATTTTTCGCTTCTTCCAAATCATTTTGAAAGGGTGATTTATTTTGTATCTTTTTGGCATTTTTATTTTTTCCCCTTATTTTGTATTTTCTTTAAAACTCTTGCGATTTATTGATATTTCATGACGTCCACCACAGTATTTACGTGGTATTTTCATTGAGCTTACTGTCACTTGAACTAGATTCGGACAATGAGATTTTATAAGCATTTTCACCAAAATGTGTTTTGACATTTATGTCAAGATTGTGAACATCGCCACATGCAATTTCGTAACTAAAATTATTTTATGACAGTTCACATCACAATTTTCAAATTTCCTCTAAAATTTCCTATAAAAGAACTCTTTTGCGACGCCATCATTATAAATGCGAAACAGGAATACCACCAACAAGCTCTTTCCCTTTCTTTTGCCCGCTGGGTTTATGAAAGGCAAAGTATTCTTTTTGAGTAGTTTCTAAGGTGTAACAGAGATAACAAGATTCTATCAATATCTTGGTTTAAGATAGAAGTTGACACGTTTGCCTTGCATGTGCATAACAGCTGTGTGATCATCTCCCCACTCATTTATCTCCTTTTTTGTGAAAAGCAAGTGTGATATATCTTCTTACATTATTCTGCTGTTATTGAAAAATATAGAGTTTAAAAGCCCTGTTGAAATAAAAGAAAAAGCCATTATTTTGTTCGGGTCAGCAATGACCCAGCACGGTAATTCCAGGTATACACACAAGTAGATAAAAAAGTTACCGTTCGATTTCAACTAAATTCGTGTTAAGGCATTATACTAAGTATTTAGGAAAAGTCCAAAAGTTTCAAAGTTTTCTTTGAAAAATAACAGTGATACGAGCGAAAAATTACGCTTTGGGTCACAGATGACCCGCCTCGGTAATTCTAGTATTAACACTAGAACCGCGGTGACGGGTCATTTTAACCCGTACCAAATGAATAGATATCGATTCGAACCGGATAACTGTTTATAAAGTACAGCTTATATTCAAAATATTAGAATAATTACATTTTTTTTAAAAACTGGAAATATCGTTTGGTAATTTAACATCTTTTAATGCAAATATGCAAACGATATTTTTATTAAGAACTTATTGTTGATTAAACTTATTTATTATCTTAAAAATAATACCATTTCTGAAGAGATTAATTGAAAAAAAATTATTTTGAAAAGTCAAAATATTAGAATATTTATTCAAGTGGTTCAAAATATTAGAATATTTCACATTAATTCTCCTTTAATTATCACCAATTCATAACTGGTGGCATCATTGATTAAATTCAGACGATTTTATTTAAAATCGGTGTTCTTTTTACAGTTTGTTTGCTTTTTTGTCTTAAATGGGTTTTGTGGGTGATATTCCTGAATCTATTAAACTTCGTATGGTTGATTTGTATCGGCACGGTAAAAATCAATGTTATATAGGGCATTGTTTACATTTTTCGCAATCAAGCTTTAGTAAAATACTAACACAATATTCAAAAAATGGAAAATATCAGAATAATCGCCGAAATGGCGGCCGAAATCCAAAGGCATCTGCTAGAGCTGGCGGGAAACTGAAGCGTATAGTTATGAAAATCCGTTTTAAAAGTGTGCAATTCTTGCACCGAAAATGGAAAGAAGAAGGAGTTGAAGTTTCTACATCGAGAACATTAAGACGTCTCCATAAATTTAAGTTTGAATCTCGTATACCGAAAACAAAATCTCTCATGACTGCAAAACAAAAACGTATAAGATTCAATTGGTGTAAATCAAGACGTTTATGGAGCAAAGAAGATTGGAAAAATATATTATTTAGTTATGAAAGTATGTTTTGTATCTATACAACATAATTTCATCACTACCTAATATGTTTTTCCAATCTTCTTCGCTCCATAAACGTCTTGATTTCCACCAATTCAATCTTATACACTTTTGTTTTGCAGTCATGAGAGGTTTTATTTTCGGTACACGAGATTCAAACTTAAATTTATGGAGACGTCTTAATGTTCTCTATGTAGAAACTTCAACTCCATTTTCGGTGCAAGAATCGCACACTTTTAAAACGGTTTTTCTTAACTATAAGCTTCAGTTTCCTGTCATCTCTAGCAGATGTTTTTAGTTTTCGGCCGCCATTTCGGCGATTATTTTAAAATTTTCCATTTTTTAAATGTTGTGTTGGTATTTTATTAACGCTTGATTGCGAACAGTGCAAAAAATTTGCTATATAACATTGATTTTTACTGTGCCAACACAAATCAGCCATCCGAAGTTTAATAGATTCAGGGATATCACTCACACGACCCATTTTAAGACGAAAAAGCAAACAAACTGCAAAGAGAATATTGATTTTAAATAAAATCGTCTTAATTTCATCCATGATGCCACCTGTTATGAATTGATGATAATTAAAGGAGAATTAATGTGAAATATTCTAATATTTTGAACCACTTGAATAAATATTCTAATATTTTGACTTTTCAAAATAATTTTTTTTCAATTAATCTTTTCAAAAATGATATTAATTTTAAGATAATAAATAAGCTTAATCAACAATAAGTTCTTAATAAAAATATCGTTTGCATATTTGCATAAAAAGACATTAAATTTGCCAAACGATATTTTCAGATTGTAAAAAACTAGCTGTAATTGTAGCTGTAATTTAAATATATGCTGAACAAAAATAATCTCACCCCTTGAGGGGAACCGGTATATATTATATACCACCTACGATTAATGAAGTTTTACACCAGAAAAAAATTATTAATTTTTGTTTTTCTCACTTTGGTGGAAAAAAGCCGTAAAATTGCTTTTACTTATTTTGAAATAAATTTTTTTAAAGATTCTGGTGGGAATTCAGCATTTCACAAACGTAATTGCTTGCCCCTCAAGGGGTTAACACTAGAAAGACGGGGAAATTTACTCAAATTTTATTAAAATATTTCTCATCCGAATTTTTATTTTAAATTATTTCGTTATTTATTTAACTAGTTTATTTCCCTTGTAGATTTTAAAGAAGTTTAAAAAAAAATTCTGGTTTGAACATAAATATATTCGTTTGGTAGCGGTTAAAATGACCGCTCGCCGTCTTTCTAGTGTTAAATAATTATGTTATATAGTTTTAAATAAAAATTCTGATGAGAAATATTTTTATAAAACTTGAGTAAAATTTCCTGGCGTTCTAGTGTTAATGTAAATATATTTCCATTAATTCTACGTAGCCTAACTTTCAGAACAGACTTCAAAACTGGAAGAATACATCGAATTTAATAGTGAGATTTTATCATTTCAAATTATTTCTTGAATTACTTTTATCTTCATATTTTCGTAAAATGTTGCGAATTTTAGTTAACACATATATCATAATCATGAATTATTTAAATCAACTAACGCGAAGAAGAATAAACAATTGCATTACGTAAAATAATATAAAACATACCTAACATTAAATATAATTTTTTCTTTCAGCTTCGTAATACAATCTCACACGATATCTTAATATTATTAAATTGCTGCATGTGAAAATTGCTTAGTTAATAATCGTAAGATTACGGGAATATATAATTTTAAAACTGACAGGGTTAACGAAAACCCTTTATTACAGCATAATTAAGCTATTGATACCGTAGATAAAGGTAATCTTAATAGCATGAAAGAAGGAACGCCCTCTTTAAGGCCCTATTTAAATTCTACTCTTCTTCTCACGCACTCAGCAGTTCCAACTGAATAGAAAATCAATTGTTAAATGCACATTGCGATGTAGTCTAATAGCAGATGACAGCATTCCAGTGAGGCATGGCAGATCACGTCGAATAATAATGAGAAGATTTACGTCTCTCTAAATAGTTGCTTTATATAATGCCATGATTAAATTTAAGAAGAATTTAAATACATATAAAAAATAACAGTGATTGAATTTAACAAAATTCATTTTATGAAATTTCAATCAATTATATAATTATCTAATGCAATTTGATGGAATTCATTTTCTTTACAGTTTTCATTAACATATTTGTTGCGTTATGAGTATTCCTCTCACGTTCGTTTAAAAAGTGTGTAATGAATTAATAAATTACGTTTGAGAGAGGATGTGTATATCTGTATCCACATTTTTTCATATAATATTTTCCCTTATTTAATCGTAGAAAAGTGTTATTTTTTTTTAATTAGTAAAGGAGGGTACGAATTTTGCTATTTACTATATTAAATAGACGTTTTCTACTGTGAAATTGTGATCCCACATTCCTTGGAAACTCTTTAAGCTAAAATATGCCATATATCGTCAGAGAAGCTATATCTTTATTATACAGAACAAACGTGTCCGTTCGTAACGCTGACGTCATTTTACGTTGGTAAAATAAGACAACTAATTTCGCCTTTACTGCAATTTTTTAACTTCACAATACTGCACATTTTCCATTATTACTACGTTAATTAGGGGGAAAATATACTTTGAAATGCAATTTGTTTGAAAAATGCATCGCAATTTCTTAGAAAAGTGTATCGCAATTTCTTTGAAACTGTATTGCAGTTTACTAAGTTTTAATGGTTTTTAAAATAATTTTCAAGCATGATTTTAAAAAATGTATCTCTATTGCTTGCAGGCAATTACGAAATATAAACCCGCTTGCAATTAAAACAATGCATTTGTTTCCGGCTTATATCCAGTAACGAAATTAAAGCTTTATCACCAAATAAATAAAAACTATAACGTATTCCCATTATCCGACAAAGGACGAAACCAGTGAATTTACAAGGATCAAAAAGGTTTCTGTAAATAGCGATGCTTGGCAATATATTTGGCTGTTAACGGCTGGCTCTATGCCAAAGTCGAAAATATTGTATTTAAGAAATTTCAAAACATTGTTTAACACCTTATTGGTGTTTTTCATTAAAAAATGATTTTTGGTGGACTTGTGGACTATTTAAAAAAATACATTAAATGTAAAATATCTATCAAAGTTTTAAATACAAAAAAGTGTTTTCCCTATGCTCTGTAACACGGTAAGGCCGGGTTGGACCACCTAGTTTTTTTTAATGTGATAGAATGCGAAAAAATATGGTAATATCATGGACTGAGAATTGGGGTTAGCTCCCTGTAGAAATGAAATCGTATAGAAATTAAATTAATAAAGATCGAGCAGAATAAATAGAATATTTGGAATTCTTGTTAAACGAGCTTTAAGAAAAGAACAAAAAGGTCATTACTAAAATTACAAATGTCATTACAAATGTAATTACAAATGTCATTACTAAAAAATCATAAAAATTTTAAAAATCAAGTAATTTTCCCAAGTCTTCCACTTGGTCTGTTTATGGAAGAACACTATTTTCCAAAGAAAAGTTTTCTTTATAAATTTCGTATAAAGTTACCAAGAACAGAGCTTTCCTTACAGCTGTTGCACCCTGGATTTATGAATACAGTTAGATACAATTTAGATATACAGTTATACAGGGTTCTTACGCTTCAAGGACATTGTATCAGAATACTTGTAAAGAAATATCTGACTTCTTTAATGAAAAAGAATTCCATCTTCAGATATAGCGACCATTACTTTACGAAATTTCTGGTACTAAAGCACCTAAAATACCCTGAATCCCTTGAAGCGTACGAACACTGTAATAACGGAAATCAAACATATTAATATATAAAGAGAAAAAAAAGTGCAGCGTTATTTTCTTTATAACAAACTTTAATTTAAAATTCCACTGGAAAAACGTAAAAAAATGGAGTATATTTTGATTTTGGGAAAGAAATTAAAAAAATAAAAACAATCGCGAAAAACACATAGCTGCCACCATGTACACTAGTTACGTACAGTCGTGGGAAAAAAGGTAAACACCCCCTGGTAACTGCTCAACAGATTACCGTAGACGAATGTTACTGGTACCGAACGATTGGAAATAAAGTCTATTTTAAATGGTGTTTATAAAATTTGCTTAGGGGCCATCTACATATTAAAACGAACCCAAATTCAACTTTTTTCAATGGCAATACCCATTTTTAACAAGATATTTCAAATCTTCGGTTCAAACTATGCCTAGACACAAAAATTCAAATCATTTGAATGATAAGTTTTTGAATTTTAAACATACAAAATTTAGTGCTTCTAACGTTAAAGTACATTTTCGTGTTTTTATTAATATCGCCTGAAATTATACTCCAAATGTGTTAATTTTTTGTGCAGCAATAATACTAAAATACCCAAGCATAAATACGCTGAATTTGCAATTTTTATAATTTTACGATATGAATTATGAAATTAATATTCGAAAAAATTATGAATTGCAACCTAACATTTTTCGATGGATTTAGATTTATTAAGTCCTGCTCTATGGAAATCTAAAATTTCACATTTGTCTTCCAGTAGTTTTCAAATTATGTTTATAAAACGGCAAAATGATGGTTTAAGGGGCCGTCTATGATAGAAATGATTAGATATTTTGAAATTTCTTGTTCTGTCCTGTAATCTAGCAGTCTTCAATGGCTCCTTGACTGGCGCCTCTAGTTGCCTTGATCAAGAAGGGTGCTCTCTAGGTGAACAATGGAGTACCGAACTTCAATTTGAATTCAGTCCATTAAAATACGCTCGTTTAAAAATATAACTAATTTTTGGGGAACTTATCGTACGATTTGCATAAAAATTTGTTTTTAGGCTAATTGAGGGTTGTAGAGTTCATTTATGCTGCATAGAAGGGTGTAGAGTGCATTATGCCAGAATTGTGTACTACTATAGAAAAAAACAAAGTTATGGTTCGTTTTAATATGTAGATGGCCCCCTAAGCAAATTTTATATGCATCATTTAAAAGTAGAATTTATTATCAATCAGGTACATTTTTTAAAAAATTGCCTTCTACGGAAAGGGCAACGATGCCATTTCACGCTTAATTTCGAAGCAATCGTCTCAAGTAAAGCTCTCATATTTTATGGGATCTTTATTATTGAAAATAATTTTCTGCATCTATACTTTCTTTATTAATATTTACAATATATATCTTACATAAAAGCACTGAAATTATAAATTATGGGAAATTTCTTAAGCAATTTAAATATATATATCAACTTCATTCTATAAAATTGAAAATTTCAATATTTAAAAAAGTAATACCTCTATTGAAATTATGTGGGTTTAAATTATTATTTAAAAGATCTATTTGATGTAAAACAGTGATGAAGCGCTACTATTATTTTCGTACAGAAAAATTTGCCGTATTTAATGATAAACATTTTTCGATTTAATGAAGCGAATATCTTTATTAGGAAATTCTGGCGTGAAACCCCCTATATGAAGATAGAGACATTATTATTAAACGAACGGAGCAAAATTGCCTTATAACATTTTTTATTTTATTATTTCCTTCATACATGAAATCATGCATATTTAACCCTTTCAGATACACGTAATAGTGTTTCTGAAATGTTGAATTCACACCGGAATTTTCGAAAATTATTATTATCAATTACGCAAGAGCAGTTTTGCAACTTTTTTCAGCCAAAGTTGTAAATATAAAATTCAATTAAATGTTTCTGGTGCAAATCATGATTAAAATTAGGTGCGATATAATATATCCCACTGCCCCTCAAGGAGCTGAAACGAAGGGATTTGTCAACGGAGAATTGTTTCATTTTACACATTAAAATTCCATACAACCACAATCGCACCGCGGACATTCTACAGTGATGCTATAGTCATGCAGATGTCATATCCTATTAGAACTATCTACTGGATATTCTTATGTTATGGATATCAATTTATTCAATTTCAAACAAATTAGAAAATATTGTGGATTCTATTAAGAGAAGTAAATGCATTTGAAATTTCATTTTTCGTTTATGTTCATCTACCTTACTCCTATAATTGTATAAAAATTTTCATAAAAAGTAGAACGACTGTAGATGGAAGATTTTTATTGCCAGGGAATATTCTGAGGCAGCATATAGTACAATTTAAATCATATAGAGAACGATTATCCGGAATAATAGAGGGTGGGGCAAATAAAAGTGGCCCGAACGAGTAGATCATTGTTGCCAGTGGGCTAATTTTTTTAATTCAGAATTCTTGATTGGCACCAATTTTTTGAAATAGTAAAATTCGCCTTATTTAATAATATATTAATTAAGGCGAAAACAGGGGGAATTTTTCCATTTCAGAAAAGTGGTGCCAATCAAGAAATCTGAACTTTGAAAAAAGTAGCCCTCTGGCAAAACTGGAGTAGATACGTTGATTATCCGGGCCACTTTTATTTGCCCCACCCTGTATATCGCCTGGATATTTTAGGGTGCCAGTCTGTTGTCGTGGATACTATGTGTAAATATCTGGGATCTGATAATCTCAGAACTTCCAAAATGTTCTTTCTCAAATTGACATCAATACATAAGGATCCGAATGTAATTTAAAAGTTCTCCAAATTTTAAAATTTAAATTAATATCTCTGATAATATATTAAAATTTTTTAATGATGTTTCTACAAATTGTAGCTACAGTTATCTTTTCTGTAAAAAATTAAGTAAAGAGACGACATTTGCTAAATTAAATTCGGTGGGATGCCAATAATTTTCTTTTCAAAAATATTGTTCTGGAAATTGTGTAAATTTAGGAGTCAATCACTAAGGGGCATACAAAACTTTCAAAAATGCTCTTTTAGATTTAGTTTAATTACAAGAAACAAAAGACAATGGAAAAAATTTTAAACGAAAATAACGATTCTAAAAATTGTGAAATTTAAAGACCATGTTACACAATATTCAAAGTTCCGCAAAAAGTACCGGATATGCAAATGCAACATATCAGTTTGCTATTTAAGTAGATTATTTTTATATTATGCATGATTAAACTTATTAGTACTCTTTTATCGAATGCAAACAAATTTCTGTTTAACCCGTTGAGGAGCGGTGGTACGAGTTATGTTGCTCGTATGTTTAGGAAACCACTTAAGTTTAATTCCCAAATGTCACAATGTCACCGGAATTTTGTTGGAAAAATTATAGGTTTATTATATATAGTAAACACATCATTTCTTATTTATAAATAATTTTTTTTTCTAAATTCCGGTGTCAATCATTCATTTTAACATTTTAGCAATGGATGTGCTTTGCCCTTGAAACGGTTAATGCACAATAAAATCCAAATATTTCACAAATAAAAAAATAAAAGTATATCTTTTTATTTTCTCTATTAAAAGTTTTCCTAATTACTACATCATTCTTTCGTTTCTGACAACTTTCCAAAATAAAGACATTAATGGCCTTTAAAATAGCAGTCATTCATTAAATATTTACTGAATTCTAAGTATTTTATGTAAAAAAAGACAAAATTACTTAAGGTAATTGTAAATAACAAGAGAGTTTAATTAAACATGCAACACACAGCTAAAAATAGGTAGGAACTAACATCGTAAGTTTTCTTACACCTTCTATTAAAACTTTCGTTTGGGAGAAATCTAAACGTGTGAACAATTTTAATTATGTGTAGCCTGAAGTAACGCTAACTTGAAATTATTTCAAATTTTATACTTAAAAGTTTATGTGAAAATTTCGAAGCAAATATTTGCGCAGAACACACAATTTATCAATTTATCTATTTTCAATGCACTACAATGATTTTTATTCCTGAAAAAAGTTATGAAATTTATTTCATACAGGTTTCCATAAAAGAATCTCTAACTTCTATATAATAATAAAAAAATAAAAAATAAACAACCATTAGAGCTTAACACTAGAAGGAACAGCAGAAGTCAATCTAACATCGATCAAATAATGTCGATTTGAAAAAAAAAATAATATATATATATAATAAATATATATTATATAATATATCCCTCAGAAACAAGTTAAATAAATAAATTAAATAGTTTCAAATAAAAATCGAGGTGAAAAATATTTGTTAAAACTTGAAAAATATATATACGACAATTTTTGTTTTAAATTAAAAAAAGACATTTACGGCATTGCTGCCAAGTCTCCAGCTTTTTGGATACCAGTATTTTAATACAGAAAATGTTCTTTTATTTAATTGGAACATTTGGGAAAATTTAAAGAATAACATTTCCTCTAAGATAATAGTGGTGTGCAAAAAGCCGATGATTTGGCAGTTCTGTATACGATTATTTTGTTTTTATGAAAATAAAATTTATTTGTATGTATTACAGGGGTCGTACGCATTTTGAAATTTCAAGACCAGGAAATTCTTTGGTACACTTATTTTCTTATTGAAAATCTATTCTTAAATAAGGATAAAGGGTATAGCCGAGTTTCTTAGTAAAATATGCCCTTGAGTCAGTCAACGAAGTCGAGTCCTACATGAATCGATAGCCCTTGAAAAGAAATGAGTTTCTCCCCAGTTTGAAGCTTACACATCAAGGTCATGGGTGTTATGACCCTTAATATCCGTTTTAGAAAAGGGTGCATTGTGACAAAACTATAGTTTTGTTAAACTATAAATATATATATATATAACTATAGTTTTTTTCGTTGAAATTCGAACAGTATACTGTTCGGATTTCTACGAAAAAATATGGGATGGATAATATTACCATACAAATAGTGGATAATTTTTTCAGATTTTTTTCAACAAAAGAACAAGTTTTACTGCAGTTCTTAATTGAACATTTTAATCTATCGAATCTATCGAAATATTTCAGTGACCCTTTAATTTTTTTGCAAAAAATACTACGGGGTATGGTGTATATTTGGTGTAAGTTTCAACTTTCTACGCAGGGTGCATCATATAGAAAGATTAACCCTTTGAACTCTAAAAATTAATAATCTTTCTTTGTAAAATTTGTTTTTGGCACCTTTAATAAAGGAAAATAAAATTTGCCTTAAATAATCCGAGCCTTTTTGAAAATGTGCACTCCAAGGAAACTTATTTTAAAAAAGTGGTGCCGACCGAATACAATTTTAAGATGTAAGAGACTAGATGATGAGAGAGAAGAGATGTAAGAGAATTTTAAGATGTCAGAGATGTAAATGTAAGAGATGCCGGAGTTCGAGGTGCTAAAAACTTATTCCGGAAGGGGGGGGGGGGGTACCTCACCCTAATCTCACATTTATATATAAATCAGGTGTATTTGGTACTAGTTTCAAATCAACACAGTGTGCACATAATATTACAGAATACATTAATTATGGAATTCATAACTAATTGTTATTGTTAGCTACAAAAAAATATTTTTTATAAAGTATAACAAACTTTTTCCAAAAGTTCGTTTATTATGCAGAATAGCCTTCTTTTTAGTCAACAGATTAGGAAAGAGTCCGAATTCAGATGCTAGCTTGACGAATTAAATTATTGAAGATGTGGAATGACAACAAGGTGCTGTGAACACACTGCCATCTCAAGTCAATGAATCGGGTTTCAATAGACGTAAACAGCCATTTGTAAACTTCAAATCGGCGAATGTTCGTGATTTTCCAGAAATGACAGAAAATGACTTAAAAATCTTTTCACTGGCTCTGACCAGTTGACTCAAGCTGTGTCTTATCTATGGCTAGTTCCATTGGTTTTTGTAGTGTAAGTAACATAGTTGATAACTGCTATACTTGGCCGCCGTTATTTTCGTACAGTTTGCTTGGCCCTATTCATTAAATGAGATATCTGCCATAAAATAAGTCACTTTTTCTGTTCTAAAATGCTAGTAGCATAAAATCGTAGCATGTGACTTACACTACAAGTACTGATGGAAATAGCCCTATCCAAAATGATGGATGAAATCAACACAATTCATCAGCAGTACCTAAAAGTAAATAATGCTGTTATAAAGTTCTAAGTAAAATCTCGACATATACGCAGCAAATCGTATCGATGTTACGATGACTATACACCACCATACTCGGGCATTAAACGTCATTACTGCGAATGCGAAAACGGCAATAGAATATCGAATAATAGAATATCGGTCGGTTGTTGTTCTCATGTTGTTGCTATACTGTTCTATCTTTCGCATGACCGGTATCTGTCTAAAATTGTCCGTCCTGTAACGATTTTAAGCAGGATTTCGATGTTGAAAACATAAATCCTGTTATTAACGAAGACAGCGATGAAGATTGATTGTTAATTACTTTCTAAAAACAGTCGAAACAATCAATGTTATTAATTATTTTTATAAAAAATATTTTTTGTAGTTAACGATAACAGTCAGTTATGAATTCCATGATTAATATAGTCTGTAATATTTTGTGCACTCTGTGTTGGTTTGGAACTAGTATCAAAATGCATTTCATTTACAAATAAATGTGAGTTTAGGGTGAGGCACTTCCTCCCTCACTCCCCCCTCTTTGAAAACAGTGGTACCATTCAACGAATTAACACTAGAACGCCAGGGAGGAGTCGATACGACTCTGACCATATGATTAAATGTCAATTGGAACCAGAAATTCTTTCACAAAATAAGTTAAATTTTAAAAACGCAGATTTACGTTAAATAAATCAGTCAAATAATTTTAAATAAAACTTCTGGTGTTAAATATTTTTATGAAACTTGAGTAAAATTTCCGAGCGTTCTAGTGTTAAAAATAAATAACAACAAAAAATAATTATCGGACTAAATGGATTATTACTGAATCTTTTAAACTATCATAAAGCTTTTTTATTCATACGTGTAGTCATATTATAATTAAACGGACCCTACTGTGTAACTCATTAAAATTAATAACGAATTTACGAGTTAAATACTGAAAAGCATAAACTGTAATATCCACGTACATTTTGAAATGCAATTATTTACGTTCAATTTTAATGTTTGACATTTTTCAACTCACTTTTAATGTATTTTGCAGCCCATGAATACGAAAAAGCACTATATTTTAAGGGGAAAATAACCTTTTTATTTCATGGATCTGTTACTTCACATTAACGATTCCATTTATAGGTCATAACGACTTGATAAAAATAGTTTATAAACCTTGTAAGAAAAATATTAATGTCTTTCCATTACGTTGAAAAGATTTAGCAGAAATATTGAAAACTGATAGATTATAACAGTTAAATCAATAATGTTTTATCAAAAATTATTTTCAAATCATGTCAATTAATTTGCAATCGATTATTATAAATTCCTTTATGAAAGTATTTATTTTTCATTAAAGACATCCTTCAATTAATAGTGTGAATGTTTCATTATTAAAAAATTCGTTATTTCTGTATTTTACTTTATAATACCAACAAAAGATATTTGTACATTGAATATTCAAATAAACAAATAATATGGTCTAGCAGGTTCCGTACGCGTCAGGGGATTCGGAGGATTTAGGTGTTTTGGCACCAGAAATTTTGAAAGTACTGGTCGCTATATTTAAATATAGTTTTTTTTTTCCATTAAATAATGCTAACATTACTTTACGAAAATTCTGGTAAAATATCCTTGAAGCATACGAACCCAGTCTAGCTTATAACTTCGATAGTATTTATTGACTTGTGGGTTTTATTTGTACAGAGCTCCCACATATTTCCGCTTTTTGAATCGAAATATTTTCTAAGAAAAATTTTCATGGTCTACAAACTGCAATATAAATAAACTTCGGTGAAGGTTTCTATAAAAATTGCAAGAAACATTGTTCGTGTACTTTCGCGTATAAGCCGACCCCTACATAAGAGAGAAAAATATGTTGAATACCCGCATTTAGGACTAGTTATCTTCGCCTTATTTAATATTATTTTTTCTTTAATTCCGACCTTAGATAAGAAGAAGATAACTTCTTTTAAATACTGATATTTAGTGCGTAATTCTTCTCGAATTTGATATAAGTCTATAGGCTTGTACGTACGGTAAATATAAAACATTTCTTAGAAAATAGTGTTATTCAAAGTGAAAGATTTTAGGGGACAGTTTGTATATAATAGCAGGGCTGCCACAGGCGACTATCTTTTAATTCTATCTCGCACCAGTTTTTAAAAACAGAAATCTTTTACTTATACTTTGCCAACATTTGCAAGTGAATATATACTACAAAATTTTTATTTTTTAAAAATATTGGTGCGAATAAAATATAACAGTAGTCGCCTGTGGCACCACTGAATAGGGATGCATAATATTCTCAAAGTAATCTTTCACTTAACCCTTTCAGGGATAAGGTACTTGTATCCGTAAAATGTTGAAATAATCGACTGATACCAGTATTTACATGAAAATTTATTTTTAAACAAGTAAAAGTATATTTTCGCGTACTAAATAAAAGTGAAATTTTCATAAAAAAAATTCGGGTGCAAATTTGGCAACTAGGGATTAAAATTACGTGATGCCATAGCGGCATCACCGCCCTTCAAGGGGTTAATACCACTATTTCTCCCATTTAACACTTTATGAGCGGTGGGATATAAAGTTTTGCTTTTGTAATATATGCGAAGAAAATCTTTTATTTATTATAAAATAGATGTGTTTAACCCTTGTGTCAATCGCTCATTTCATCATTTAAACAACAGCAGTGCTTTGCCCCTCAAAGGGTTAAAAAGATAATAGACAAATCTTCACTAAAATGCACAGTTACGTCCAAAATAGTGTATCAATCGGGCGTTTTATGAAATTGATATTGCGTTTTAGTTGCGTTCGTAATTATATAAATACGTACCATGTATAGCCGTCGCCAGGTCCATATGTACGTCTGTCTGTATGTCGGTCTGTCCGCATGTAACAGCTCAAAAACTTTCTTCCGAAAGGTTTGAAATTTAAAATGCAATGTGTCTGCAAATTAGTTGGGCAAAAAGGATGATTTATTGAATGGAATTGACAGGGAAAAAATTAAAGTAAATATTGCTGTAAGATAGAAAAATAGTTCAAGTTTACCATTATCACCAAATGTTTGATGTGACTTCCTTTCGTGACTCTGCAAATGTCCCATCGGTAAATCCTTTCTTGCCACAGATTTGACAGCATGTTTCCGTAGATCAAATTAACCCTTCACACTCCGTTGGCTCCGCTGCGGTAGCATGCTTAGTCTTTGCAAAATTTGTCTTTGGTAACAGTAATAAAGGAAAATAAAATTCACCTTATTTAATCAGAGCAGTTTTGAAATTGTGTGCTTGAAGGAAACTGCTTTTTAAAAAGTGGTGCCGATCGAATAAAATTTCTGTATGAGACGTCGGAGCTTTAAGGGTTAATTGCAGTGCAGATTCTTGTTTTTAGTTCAGGAATGGATGTAGGTAGTGGCGGCGGCTTGTACACTTGATCCTTTACAAAACCCCATGCACCGAAATCAAGCGACGAAAGATCTTGTGATCGTGGTGGGCATTGAATAGTACCTCCGCTCGCTAAGCGATAGCGTCAGTTATGACACTTAACGCCATCTATGAATAAACTTCGGCAGACTACTAATCTGACTTTCAACTAGTTAATTTCATTTAATATTTCGAAAGTTCTTAACTTACGAAATTGACCAATTAATTTGTAGACACTCTGTATATAATCGTTGCAGAATTTCCTTGAGACATTTAAAATTTTATGAAAATCGCGTGTATAGTTCAGTTACAGGGAAAGTCAAAATATATTCCGTTGCATTACGACTAATGGGGAAAAATAGTTTAAAGTACATTTTAATGATGTTAAAAGTTTTCGAGCATAATGAAATTGATATGAATTTATGAAGTGCATTAAAATATACATTCTGTAGATTATGCGGTGCAGAGAATATTTATTATTCATTTACAGGGCATACAAAAGGTTAAATAAAGGTCCGTTAAATAATGGCATAGGGGGAAACATTACTTGCGGCGTATTTTAATTATGTTAAAATATTTCACAGATAATGAAATTGATATACTTTGCTGAGGTTTACAACAAGTTACTTCCTGTATGGTAGAAAGTGCATAGTATTTACAGGGGCATACAAAAGATTTCGGATACTATACTCTATCCGAAAAACTGTATATTAGTAATGGTCACTTGAAATGTACTTTTAGTTGTGATATCAGTTTTTAAGTTTAACTAAATTTTTGCATGTGTGTAACTAAATTTTCGCTGTGTGTATAAATCCTGTAAATCTTATACAGGGCTACACAAAACAATTCTTCAGGGTTACTGAGTATGATGAACGAAAGTAGCTTAAAGGTAGTTTTTAAATGAGTCATGTATTTTTACGCTGAACTACATTTAGTACACTAAGATATATTTGCAGAATATAGATACAATATTATACAGGCTACGCAAGGAATTGGATACATGACCGTCCATAGTTTATAATCTCTGTAAGTGTGATTTCAGTAGTTTCATGTGTGTTTCAGTCTTAATTAAATTTTTGCTAAATAGTGGCGTGTATATAAAGATAGTAGGTAAATAACAGGGCTGTACAAAACTATTAAAGTATGCTCCCGTCTATTAGTATAAATAGCTGAAAGTTAAATGTAAACCTATTATCCGTTTTTAACCCCTTGAGGGGCACCGGTATATATTATATACCACCTACGATTAATGAAGTTTTACACCAGAAAAATTTTATTAAATTTTACTTTTCTAACTTTGATGGAAAAAAAAGCCGTAAAATTGCTTTTATTTATTTTGAAATAGAATTTTTCAAAGATTCTGGTGGTAATTCAGCATTTCACAAACGTAATTGCTTCCCCCTCAAGGGGTTAACACATTCCGACATACTTGAAAAGTGTCCATGAATTTGGTTTGCGTATCCGTTTATCTGTCCGATCTCTAACTTGCGCTAACATAGTTCAATTGCTCTGTAATTGATATACGTTATTGAGATTTACTGTGACGGGTTTGGTATTAAAAATGGAGTATGTAGCGTTCATAGTTTTTTTACAGGGCCACACAAAAGAATTTCGTTACATAATGGTATAGGGGAACACTGTTTGCGGCATATTTTAATTATGTTAAACTAAGTCACATATAATGATGTTGCTCAGGTATACTACAAGTTACTACCTGTATGTAGAAAGTACATAGTATTTACAGCGTAACACAATAGATTTCCGATACTATAATGTATCCGAAGTACTGTATACCCTGTTAAAAATTTTCTGTGAAATTACAGAGACTCTACTAGTAATATATTATCTTAAGTCTTATGTAAAATTACAGATATTAGAAAAAACAGAGATTCCGTTAAATAACACAGAAGTTATTCGGTAAATTTACAGTAAAATAAAATCGTTCAAAATACACAAGACTCCGTAAATTAACATCATTAAAAATACACAGGAATCTGTAAATCAATCTATTTTTAATGAAAATAATGTAACATGATTTTTGAAATTAGCGAATTTTAGAACTTCGAAGTATCAGAAGTTTTCGAGTAAATTTGAACAGCTGTTCCATTTAATTTTCTACACAAATTGTTTCTAGCCGGCCTGGTGTTTGATCCCGAGACCCCTGGCCAGAAGAAAAACACCTTACTGAGTGCGCCATAGGGGCTGCTGCTGCTGTGTACAAAGGATGTCTTGTATAATGAAGCGGGGAAAAATCTATTGTATTTGTGTTTCTTAAAGATTTCGCTTCAAATATATTCTTTAGAAAATTTCTTAAATAGTTTATTTTAATTCAGTTAAGACCGATACATAATTCCTATTATTTTTTTAATCGAATTTAATTTTTTAATCCTTTATTTACAGAATTATTTATCAAGAAATTGCTTCTTAGCAATAATTATCTTCTTTACTATCTGAAGATATACTGGAATTTTTAAATAATAATAATGTGAAATTTAGGTATATTTTTTCATTAAAACTGGTTAAATATATCTGTAGTTATAATTTTTTTTGTAAAATATTTACAAAAATAATCAGATTAATTAACCAAAAATACTTTTATGGTTATATCACAATTCTTATAAAAGCAATGTATTTAAATTTATTATGATCCTCTCTGTAAATGAAAGGCTTTTGCAGTTTAAAATATTTCATGTAACATTTTTTTTTTTTTTTTTTTTTTTTTTTTTTAAAGAAAATTTATAACAATGAAAATGATTGAGATATTCATCTCTTTTTGAAGATATTTAGCTTCGACTATTTCTCTACTCTATCTAAATTTGATTGAAAGACATGGAAATTCCTACAGGGAATTAGATACAAGATAAGTGAAATGTTGCAAAACGATGACCGTGAAACTCAATCGAACGCATTTTACCGAGAACTATTGAAAATTTACAGAGAGTCTTGACCGAGAAACTTAATCGAATGTATTTAACTGAGAACCGGTGTAAAGTTACATAGAGTCTTGACCAAGACACTCAATCGAATGCATTTAATCGAGAACTACTGTAAATTTACATAGAGTCTTGACCGAGAAACTGAATCGAATCCATTTAATCGAGAACTAGTGTAAATTTACAGAGAGTCTTGACCGAGAAACTCAATCGAATCCATTTAATCGAGAACTAGTGTAAATTTACTGAGAGTTTTGACCGAGAAACTCAATAGAATGCATTTAACCCAGAACTAGTGTAAATTTACAGAGAGTCTCGTTTTTTTTTCTGTGTTTTTGCATAAATTTTTAACAGTGTATTTTTGATGATTCCTGGAAGTGCATTTTTAGTTCTGATACGAGTTTTTAAGTTTAACTAAATTTTTGCGTATTACTTTGCGTGTATACCCTCGTAGCATGCATGGTCACAGTGACGTCATTGTGACGTCACTGTAAGTCACTGTGGTCACGTCACATCTGTGACCAAAATGCCACCCCTCAGTGATGTCACATTGTGACTGAGATGTGAACTTCTTAGAAAACTTTAAACAATTACAAAAATTCTTTAAAACATGTTACTTATTGTAAAATTTTATTTTTCTGGCAATTTAAAAAAAAATTGTAACGTCACTGTTATGTCACTGCATGTAACGTACGTCACGTCATATATGTGACAAAAAAACCACCATATTGTAAATCACAGTGTGACAAAAATATTAACTTAAAAAATTTTTGAAAACGAAGAGAAATATTTCAAGCATGCCCTAGTTACAGCGGCATAAGGAATTAATATACAGTAGTGGACAGCAAATAGTAAATTCGGACACGAAAAGAAGGGGGAGGGGAGAAAAAGAAAAATGCACGGTACAAGTATCAACAAACTAGATTTCCATGCTGTATTTTATCAATTTGATATCTAAGACAGTGAAAGCATACTTTTTTCATGATTTCAATTTTATCTAGCATTGCAATTTAATATAATAATACTTCACGGATTGTTATTATTATAAAAGTATTTCTCAGAAAAATGCTACGTGCTGGAGCAATTAGGATAACACATTTAGAATTAGAAATATTAAATCTATACAATTTACATATTTAGATTGGAGGGAGGAATTTTTTTAATTTTTTTGCCGACCACTGGTCGAAACACTTCTGTGGTTTCAAACTAAAAAATTTCTATTACAGTTAAGTCTGCAGATTTTAATGAGCACGCAGAAAGAATCTTCAGAGTTTAGCCATATATGCATTTATTGCATTATAATTTGCATTCAAGTCATATTTTTTCCTGTTAATCTATTTTTGCTGTTAAAAAAAAAAAAAAAAAAAAAAAAAAAAAATACTTCTTTCAGTCTTTTTAAATAAAATTAGCATTTTCCGAAAAATATATATATATACAAAATTTATGCAAAACATATGATATAATTAATTTTTCGCATTTCCAATTTGTGTTTTAGAGATGACTTTTAAAAAAGTTATTTTACAAATTGTTTTATTCTGCAGAAAATTAATGTGAAAAGAAGATTGACAGATTGACAAAGAAAATTTTTTTATCCTCGAAAACATTTTTCTTATTTATTAAGAAGATATTTTTTATTTATTACGTGTGAAACAAACTTTACTTAAAAAAGGGGGTGGGGTATTATTACCATTAAATTTATTTTTACACATTTTAAAAATTTAAGCAATGTTTTATCTAATAAACTTCCATTTTCAAATGAATTTTTTTGAAACTGATAAAAAAGAAATGGTAAAATGCATTGGAAAATTCTTCAAATAGAAATTTTTAATTACAGACTGACTCATAAAACTATTGCGCATGAAAGTTAGGACTGCAAATAAACAGTAAAATCACCTGCTGAAGATCGTCTGCGGCGGATATGATCGCAACCGCAGGGTAAACAGAGAAAGAACTTTTTTTAATACACGCGGGAAAAGAACGTCTCGAAGTCTACAATGTCAGATTTTGTTTATGCTTTTTTAAATGTAAGAGAAAGACGTCTGCCATTTCCGGGCAAAAATACTCGGATATTATTAATTCATAGTATAAAAGGTAAGTCTTATTTAATTTAACTTTTTTATTTCTGTTTTGTATATTATGAATATGAATTAAATAGTTTTATGTTATACATATAGAAAGATACTGATCTGGAATTGTTTTGAAGCGAAATTTTCCTAATCGATTTTATTTCGTAAAATGTGTTAATCGGCCATCGCTCAAAAAAAAAAAAAAAAAAAAAAAAAAGCTGACGCAGAAATTTATGCCTACATTCATAGTAAGATGAATATAAACATTAACTTGTAGTTACTTGAGATTGAGACAGTGATGTGGAATTTTTTTCGGCTTCTTACTTTTTTTCTGATTACTAACACTTATATAACAGTATTTATCGTCATTATTGTTTTGGAGTTAAATATTATGATATTACGAAACTGTTTCAGTTCTACCTTTGAAAGATTTTTTTTTTCATTGCTAATAATATTTTAAATTATTATTTAAAATCCTAAATCTTCATACCAATGTTTTCAGATTTAACATTTGCCAAAATTATAAAATAATAGGATTTCCTTATAACATATCCAAAGATTTTTCAGAAATTGTTAAATCTAATAATGCATTTAATTCATCTATTGTAGTTTGTTGTTGTTTAATAGTACAATTAAAAATACTAATTTAGTGTTATTATTTTTAGTGTTTTTCAAATTGGTATATTTATTTAGTTATTTTTAATTGCATGTAAGAATTTTTTTTCTATTTGTGATTTTAATCAAACATTTAATTATAGACATTCAGAATGAGTTATTAAATTTTCTTAGATTGTAAGCTCATTTTCTGCGTTTTCGATACACATAAATATTGGCATTAAGGGTGTATTCGAAAAAATATTTTTCCACCTTCAACAGCTCGATATTTTCTGTGACATTTTCAGGCTCATTTTTAAAAATAAAAACATGAAACTTGCTGAGGTGATTTTTGAAGAGATGTTTAAGAGGCCGTGTGATTTCATTTTCCCCTCAATTCATTAGAATTTGAGTTTTAAATAATTATTTTCTCAGTATGACCCTTTTTTTTTCATTCCCAGATCTTCCGCTGCGAAAAATTCGGTTCAAAACGACTACTTTGACAGCATTTTTTTGTAATATTTTCTGCATTTATCAAAAAATCGAGAAGCACGGCACATTAGGTAGTTTCTAAATAAGAGGAATTCCCAGTTTAATGCGTTTGAGAACAAAAATGAATTTAAAAATGAATCAGAAAATAAGCAGTTTGGATTGAAATGCACCCTTAAAAAATAAAATATTATATTTAAGCATTGAAATAAAGTGTTTTTCATGCCTGATAGCAAGTTTATAGATTAAACTGCTTTAGTATATATTTTTAAAGTTGATATATACATGCATAATATAGGGCTGAATATTTTTTTTAAAGAGATTGATAACTACTTTTTACATTAAAATGTTTTTCAAACAATAAAAATAGTTCATATATGCAGTCATTTATTTTACTTTTATATTTCCTTTTTAACACCTTTCAACAAAGTTGAAAAGTGTTTATGACTTTGGTTTGTCTAGCCGTCTGTCCGCGCTCTAACTCTCGTAAATATACTCGGATTGCTCTGAAATTTTTAGATGTTATTGACGTTTACCATAGCACGGTCCCTATGTGTAAAGACGTTTATAGCATGTTTATTTCATTTAAAGGAACAGTCAAAAGTATTCCGTTACAGTACGGCCTAATGGGAAAAAATCGTTTCAAATTATTTTTCATGATTTTACACGTTTTCAAACAGAAAAAAATTGATATGCATTTATGAAACGTACTAAAATATGCATTCTGGAGAATACGCGATGCAAAGAATAGTTATTGTTCATTTACTGGGCTAAAAAGAAATTCCAATACATAATGATATAGCGGTGGAGGGAATTGTTTGCGGCGTACTTTAATTATGTTAATCATTTCATATATAATGAAAATGATATACGTCGCTGAGGTTTACATACTATAAATTTTTCATGTAGAATACGAAGTGTGTATAGCATTTACAGGCACACACAATATAGTTCAGATACTATATTGTATCCGAAGTACTGTTCATTAGTGATGATTGGTGGAAATGCATTTTTAAATATGATATGCGCTTTTATGATTCACTATATTTATGCATAGTATATGGTGTATATAAATGCTATAATTCATATACAGGGCTACGCAAAAGTATTCGCAAGGGTTACTGGGTATGAGCGCATGTTACTTAAAAGTGGTTTTTAAATGAGTTGTACATTTTTACGCTGAACTGAATTTAATTTACTGTTTGTAGAATATAGATAAAATGATATACAGGGTCATGCAAAGAATTGGATACATGGCCGAATATAAAATATAATTTCTGGAAATGTGATTTCAGCTGTTTTAAGTATGTTTTAGTTGGAATTAAATTTTAACTAAACGGTGGCGTGTAATGAAGGTTCTAGCGCAACTACAGAGTTGTACAAAAGTATTCAAGTATGTTTCCATATATTAGTATAAATTGCTGAAAGAGAGTTTCAACCTGTTATGCGTTTTCTTGCTGAACTAAATTATCCCATTATATAATATATATATCAACCTACAGATCAAATACAGGACTGTTCAAAAGAATTGGAAAACCTATTTAGCTATGGACAGTAACTGCGGAAATCAATTTTTCAAATTTTTTATGCTTTTTCTAAAATGTTTACTTAGTTATCTTATTTACCTTATTTCCCTAAACAACGAAGTTTTGTTAAAGCATTCGGGAAGTGTTGGAAAGTGTTTTACAATCTATGCTTAACGCATGATTTTTCTTACTTGTTTTTTCTATTTCCAAGATCAGTCTTTTCCTATAGAACATACAAAATCTATTTAAGTTCATATTCACAAAATACAATATACACGGAAATAAAAAATTTAAATAAATATGGCTTACGTCGTATTTAATAAAGCAAAGATTAATCACAACCACAACACCTTAAAATCTTACACATTCTTAATATCAAGCTTGAACTCAAGATCAAGCTTAGAACTTAATAAAAAAAGATGTCAGTTGACAAACATTGTTCTTTAAGTGGAAAAATTAAAACTATTTTAGAAGAATAGGACTCCAAAATAGCTATATTTTGCTAAAAGTTACGGTAAAAAGATACGATTTTATATCTCAAACAACACTTTATTTTAAAATTGTGCATTTTAACATTCATCACAATATTAATACTTGGAAAATTTTCCACAGAGAAATATTCGGTTTGCATACAATATTTCAAATGTAAATCAAATTTAAAATTAATTGCTTAAAAGGCGCAAAGGCCAACCTAGTGAAAAGAGCCCATGCCGGGACTCGAACCCGTGCCATCAGTATAGCGCACTGACATTCTACCGACTAAACCACATGGAACGACACTCAGCCTGGAATTCTCGCTATTACATGTTGGCAAGGCTGCAAAAGCAGCATAAGATGGGATATTTATCGTGAACCACCGACATGGGGCGAACACGAAACTTAATTAAATTCAGCATCGATTGAAACTATATTAAGACTTGGAAATTTTTCCAGAGAGAAACATTCGCCTTGCATACAATATTTCAAAGGTAAATCAAGTTTAAAATTAAAATTGCCTTTTAAGCATGTAATTTGAAATTTGATTTTCATTTGAAATATTGTATGCAAGACGAATGGTTCTCTCTGGAAAAATTTCCAAGTATTAATATAGATTCAATCGATGCTGTATTGAATTAAGTTTTCTGTTTGTTCCATGTCGGTGGCTCACGATAAATATCCCATCTTGTGCTGCTTTTGTAGCCTTGCCAAAATGTAATTGTGTGAAAATTTCCAGGCTGGGTATCGTTCCATGTGGTTTAGCCGGTAGAATGTCAATGCGCTATACTGATGGCCCGGGTTCGAGTCCCGGCATGGAATCTTTTTCACTAGGTTGGCCTTTGTGCCTTTTAAGAAATTAATTTGAAATTGGATTTTCATTTGAAATCATCACAGTGTTTATGACAAGTTCGTCACAAATGACACATATTTCACAAATTGGTCACAATGTGACTTCAAAGCATTATTGTCGCTTTCGTCACATGTTCGTCACAAAATTAATGCCAAAGTAGTCACAAATGTCACACTTTTCACAAATTTGTCACACTGTGACTTCACAGATTGGTCACAATGTGACGTCACAAACGACCTCTAAAACGGCCATAACGACTTCGCATTCTAGTCACTATGACGTCACATCGACGGTCACAAAGTCACAGTGTGACTTCACAACGACGTCGCCGTGACGTCACCATGCCTTACGGGTATATGCTGTTGATCATATACAAGGCTACACAAAAACTTCGTATGGGTTACTGAGTATGAAAGAAAATAGTTTACAGGTGGTTTTAAAATGCGTTATGCATTTTTACGCTAAACTACATTTAGTATACTAACATGTGTTTGTAGGACATAGTTAAAATGATATACAGGGACCCGAAAATAATTGAATACATGGCCGTCTATGTATAATAATCTCTGGAAGTGTGATTTGAGTAGTTTTAAGCGTGTTTTAGTCTTAATTAAATTTTAGCGAAATAGGGGAGTGTATATAAAGATAGTAGGTAGAATACAGCTCTTTATAATAGTATTCAAGTATTCTTTCGTTTATTGATATAAATTGCGGAAAGTGAAATTCCAACCTATTATGCGTTTTTTAACACATTCCAACATAGTCGAAAGTGTTTATGAATTCGGTTTGTCTGTCCGTCGGAACACTAACTTGCGTTAATATAATTGAATTGCTCTGTAACTGATAGATGTCATTGAGATTTACTATGCCATGTTCGGTATTGAAAATAAAGTATGTAGCGTTCATAGTTTATTCATAAATACACTCAAAAGTATTCCATTACATTATGACCTATGAGAAAATGTCGTAATTATATAAATACGTAGCACATATTATCGTCGTCTGGTCCGTCCGTCTAAGTATGACAGCGCAAAAACTACCCAACCGAATGATTTGAAATTTAATATATACAATCGTCACAGAATTTTGTCGAGTCAATTCATATTTTATGAAAATCGAATAAAAACTTAAGAAGATATTAATAAAAGTTTTCTTCCCTCTATTAAATCCTATCGTATGTAATTAATTCAAAGATATCACATGATAGGTAATGATTCTAGGTTGCCATGTTGATTACGTCATATTTAAGATGGACTCTTATTATTCCGTATTACTGAATTTAATATATATAATCGTAATAAATTTTGCATCGTGCAAAATTTTTAAACCCCAATCTTGGGGTAAGATGCCAGTATGCAAGCGTTTACAAAAAAAAAAAAAAAAAAAAATTCTATGCTTTCTATAATATCTGTAAAATGAAATACGTTTTTAAATCATACATAAAAGTACAAACTTTAACACTAAATCAATGAATAACAAATAAAAACCACTGGCGATTTTTAAAACAATTAAGTCAAATTCTAAGGCATATTCTCCCAATCAACCATATGTGGCTGAGAGGTTCTGCTCTCGAAGCTGGTAGACGGGAGGTGCTGGGTTTGTACCCAATCGCGCCCGTCGGCCTAATAGTTCGGAGTTTTCGTGGTTTTCTTCGAGCCATGGATTTCCATGCGTAAATACGGGTTAGGTTCCCTTAGAAAGACCCACACGGAGGGCACACACCCCTTGAGCCTATATCCCTAGAGTAGATAATGGGCCGTCAAAAAATCAACCAACCCCATGAACCATATGTCAATTTACGAGGGTAGGCTGATCGGTAGTGCCGTTGCCACCGAAACACTCAAGGCCTGAGGACACGAGTTGTGACGTCATCACTAATCGACCGACTTCTCACTAGTGTAGGAATTCACACCGGAAAATTTTGAACAGCAATTTTCTTTTATTTTATTTGTGGAATAACTATCATCTGATAAAAAAATAATATGATAAAACAACACTGAGGCATTCCGCATCTGGCTGAAATTTTATTTAGGGATTCCGAATTCTCACCAGTAAGTTTAAATAGTTATTATTGTTTTATAAGATGATAGCTATTCCACAAATAAAATAAAAGAAAATTTCTATTCAAAATTTTCCGGTGTGAATTCCAACACTAGTGAGAAGTCGGTCGATTAGTGACGACATCACAACTCGTGTTCTTAGGCCTTGAGTGTTTCGGTAGCAACGGTAGTGCACACATATTTGTAAAGCGCGAAAGAAATGACCATCATAAGCGCGCTGGGTGACATGTGGAAATAACATCCCCCTTATATTATTGTGCAGATTTAAAGTCACGAAATTCATCCAGTTTGTTTTGAGAAGCGGAAGTATGGTGACGTGTTCTTGTGCTATGTCAACGCGAGCTAAACAGTAAGCTATTATCGAATTGTTAACTGCAGAAAAAGTGACATGTTGAAATTCGTCGTCTTTTAAAGATGACGATGCTGTTGATAAGTCTACTCTAAATCGATCGGCAGTAAAATTATGTGATTGCAAACATAGAAAAGCCATAATTGTTGATGAAAAACGCAGCGGACGTCCGATCACTGCCACACACGATAAACACCGCAAACTCGTCGACGATTTGATTCAAAATGACCAGCGAATCTCTCAAAAGTGTATCGCAAACCATATTGGAATATCCAAGAAACGCTACGTCTACATTATTGAATAATTGGGATACCGTAACTGCACAGGCTCTGCAAAACCTGAAGTTTCAACCACACTCCTTACTTCCCTGTTATTGTTTAGTAAGCTTGTTTATTTACAGACAAAATTCAAAGTATTTGGATCAAAAGCAAGAATAAACTGACAGAATATTCTGCAAGAGAACTCGTAACTTCAATGGGACTGATTATGATGCTATGAAGTGTCATGCCCCCACAGAGTCCCTACAGGTCAGAGAAATTCCCTGACTTTAGCTCAGATAAACCCTGTATTTTCTTAGTGATAAGTTTGCCTTTTGCAACCGCGCAGATATAGAAGTCGAGGTTTTCTACATAAAAATACTTGTATTTAAGCTGAATGTGTAGGAAACCCGTCACAGTAAAAGGTTAGTATACTGTAAATTGAAGACAGATATATTTTTGATGAAGTTGTTGGAATCGACAATGAGTTTAACCCTTTGAGGGGCAAGTAATTACTTTTCAGTAATGTTGAATTCCCACCGGAAATTTGAAAAATTTAACTTTAAAATAAGGAGAAGTAATTTTTCTGCCCTCTTTCACCAAAGTTATAAAAGTAAAACATAATTAAAATTTTCTGTTGCAAATCTTAATCAAAATTAGGTGGTATATAATATATCGCACCGTACCTCAAGGGGTTAAAAAGCGCTATCAAGGTGGCAGACGAGTATGAAATAAAAATTAAATATCTCTTTCAACTTTTATTTTATCCTCCATTTCTTAGTATATAACTGAATAAAAATGGGTATGTAGAAAATGGGTATGTATGTGTGGTAAAAAACATAATTCAGTAGCGGCAGCTACATGATCAGAAACTCCGTAACGATGGATACGAAATGCTCTAGATTTTAACTTCACTTCTATTGATAAATGTAAGAAAACTTGATTTGTCTTGTCTAAAAATATTTTTCGATCTCTTTATCTTATCTCCAGCAGAACGATATCGGTCTTCAATTTTGAAACACATTGAATGACCCAACGCATGCAGGCTTTTAAGCATCATGCATAGTTAAACCCCTGAGGGTAGGTGGGATATATTGTATCCCACCTAATTTTAATTAAGATTGGCACCAGAAACTTTTAATTAAGTTTATTTTTAGAACTTTGGTGAAAAAGAGTTGAAAAACTGCTTTTCCTTATTTTGAATTGAAATTTCTTCAAATTTCTGGTGGGAATTCAACAGTACAGAAACACAATTGCTTGTCCCTCAAAGGGTTAAATTGAGATTACAATTTTTCCTTTCTGATTTTTTTTTTTTTTTTGAGAGAGAGAGACCATTCCTCGGAGCTTTCTTTGTAATTAAACAAGCTTCAGCACAATAACAGACATTATGCTCATGTTTGTCTAGTGTTGCTTTTTAACAATGCCATACACTGTAAAAAAATCGGACTAAAAAACAGAGATTTTACTGGCAATTTTGACGCCAGTACTACTTCCATATTTTTAAGGAAAATTTTCCCCATAAATTACAGAAAATGTTCCGTTTTTCTGATTAAAAACGGAAATTTTTTTGTACTTTATGGAAAAATTTTTAGGTAAAAAAACGGGAATAGTACACAAGCGTCTAGCGATCACACTTTTTCATTTTGATCCTGTGATCCTGCGGGATCAGCGTGCTCCGCGCATACCGTTCCGAGCATGAGGTAGCGATGTTTGAGCAAAATAGTATTCTAAGCAAAATTTGTTAAGGAACTTTATGGTGAAGTGGTACGACGTTGAACTTCAGATTAGATGGCATGGGATCGATTCCTTACGGATCTGAATGAAAATGAATGTCAAGATGGATTTAAAAAACAAAATTTTTTTGAAGATAAAAATTGAAAATTTATATTTTTAAATATTTGTGCCACTATTAAAATTTTTTTTTTTAATTGTGAATTTTCCAAATATTTGATATGGTGATCGTAGTTTTAACATATTTAATGCCTTTAGTATCGCCATCTAGAAGTGTAAAGATAAGCAAATCATAAAGAACGTTTTAAATTTAATAATAATTAAATATTTTTTCATAATTTTAAATTTAATAATTTTAATTTTTATCATCATTTTAAAGGAACTTTTAATTTTGAATAAATAATAATTGTTAATATTTTTTTCATAATTTGAAATTTTATAATGATTTAGTAATTTATTTTTTTTCATTTAAAGGCACTTTAAATTCTGAATATAATAAATTTTATAATGATTTAGTAATTTAATTTTTTTTATCATTTAAAAGCACTTTAAATTCTGAATATAATAAATTTTTATATGTTTCTAGTAATTTTATGTTTTAAAATTTAAATTTAATATTTTTTCATAATATTTAAATTGTATTTTTCAAAATTTTGAATTTAATAGTTTCAGTTTTTAAATTTAAATTTAATATTTTTCTATGTTTGGTTAAATTACTCTTATTTGAAAATGTTTTATAACATTCAGAACAGAAGAAAATTTCTGTAGACACAGAATGTTCATTCTGTATAAATATTGGCCCTGAAAAGGGCCTTTGTGTTTCAAAATTTTGTTTTAAATTATTCGCCACGCGATAAATGTGGAAAATTCAACATCTAAATATAAACAAATATACGTCATGCGCGGACGGTATGGGTATGATGCAAAATACGTCATGCGCGGAGCGACATGCGCGGAGCGCTCTTATCCCGCAGGATCACAGGATCAAAATGAAAAAGTGTGATCGCTAGACGCTTGTGAATAGTACTGGTTTCTAGATTGCCAGTAGAATCTCCGTTTTGTAGTCCGATTTTTTACAGTGTATCAACAGAAACAATAATTTTGTACATGCCACAGCAATGAAGCAATTGCAAGATGCTACATCAAAAAGTAAAGCAGACATTTGCTTCAACCCTGTAATCGCTTCAAACCTTGAATCGCTATATTTTACCTCAGATATTCGTTTCCGTTGTACAATTCTGTTATTGGAAACAGTCGAAATGGATGCTATCTCAAAAAGAACATTTTGTTTTGCAAATCGCACTTAAACGTATGATTTTTTGAAAATCTCTGTCGCTCTTGCATATTTGGAACTATATTATAACTCCTTTTTTTTAAGAGCACAGAATCTCAACGACCACCTAATATAACATTTTGAATTATTTATTACACACTCTGCTCGCTTTCTTTATTTAGTTGTCTTTATGGACAAATATACTCATACTTTATTTTTCATGCGAAATCTTTTTGAATAATTAAATTTAACTACGTCATTTTAATTTAACTCTGTATAACTTAAAATCTGAATATCCCAGCATGGGCGTACGCGCCTCCGGGGGCAATTTGACTTTTTACGGGAACAATTGCAAATTTCTTACTCAGCCATTCGCTATGATTCTTTTGTTTTCTTTTTTTTTTAATGTTGAAGACTAAAAATAAATGGAATACGAGTGCAAGCAAAATTTAAAATATCAGTTATTTTTATTGAAAAAAATGTCCCATTAAAAGGTTTAAATTACAATCTATATCAGAATAATTATACGAATATGTTTTTTTCATATTTTGAGATCGTTTTGCAGTATTAAAAATCTCTATAATTTTTCTGGTTACAATTTTATTTTATATCTTTACGTAACGCTTTCGATTATTAAATAAATGAGCTTTCTACTTTTGTTCTCTCTGCTATATGTTACATGAAGAATCTTTTACTTACAAAACTACTTAAAAGTATATATAAATATGACTGCCTAAGTGTTGCCAGATTGGAGACTGTCACCACTTTTTTTTTAAATAGTAAAATTCACATTATTTTTTGGTAGTTTTAATCTATTTTTAAATAGGCCGAATATTTCTATTTCAAAAAATTGGTGACAATCAAATAATCTGAATTAAAAAAGTCCCCAATCTGGCAACACTGGACTGTCTTGAACGTATTTAACCTAAAAAAAAATATGAAACATCAAAACGAGTTATTACAAAATTTATAAATCTGAAATAGCTTTAGAAAAGGAAATTGGTAGACAGTAAATAATATCTATGGTTCTACTGTAGGCATCCTACACAGTATGTAAATTTACATGATGAAATTTTAAATTTTAAAATCAGATAATACATGAAAGAAAATTGAGGCCTTGATAAACAGAGTTGGCTAACCTCGCCAGCTGAGATTTCGATAAAATTGCTTTCGAAAATTTGGAAAAAAATTTTGTCAAACTCTTTTAAGTCAGTTTTTAACCCTTAAATGCCGGGTGTTGCTTTCGGCAACATACCCAATTTAGGCTTCTAAAATACTATTAGAATAATTTTGAAGCTATAATGTGTAATGTTGTCAATACAATACATTCTGAAAATATTATTAAATCGATTTTTAACATGTAGATGGCAACACTTGCGCAGTTTAAGAATAACTATAGATTTATTTTTTCAATTGTTGTTACATGTTCTTTTTGTGTTGTTTGGAAGCTTGCGAAATACCCTATTTTGGTCTGCAGTGAGCAAGTAAAATTTATTTCTTATCATAGTTCCTAAAAATCTTGTGTGTTTAATATTATAGAATTTTATGGAGGAAAATTATTTTTGCAATTAAAGACCAGTATTGCCGATTAGTAACAAACAGTTTTTTAGCCGTAAACCATACTTAAAACGAAATATGATTTTTTAATTAAAATGATTTTTGAAAAATTAGGCATTTAAGGGTTAAAGTGGCCAGAGAAGACAAAACTTCTTCAGGACGTATACCGTAATTAATATGCCAGTGCCAGAGTGACCAATTCACTTGATGCAGTTTTGCACTCATTTTTCAAAAAATGTGGTATAGTCAACTCTGATTCTCAACGCCTTAACCCTCTGTCTACCAGAAGGGTCCAATGGACCCGACATGTACATTCAAAATATTTATTCAAACCAGAAATTTCTTCAAAACAAACTAAATGTATAAATCAGACAATAATAAGTTAAATAAACAAATTAAATAGTTTTAAGTAAAAATTCTGGTCTAGAATGTTTTTATAAAACTTGAGTAAAATTTCCGGTAGTTCTAGGGTTAATTAACGATATTGGGAAAGGGGAAACACAGAAAGTGCGTTGTGATGGGAAATAATGGCTACTAAAAATGATAAAGATGATAATCTTGAAATTCTTCTTGTGTATTGTGTTATTCATAAAAAGAAAATTTAGTAAAAAAGCTAATCCACCAACTCTTAGTTATTTAAAAAAAATGAATTACAAACTATCAGAATGTTATCAAATTTAATGATAAATGTAATCTTCTCTTCAATATATTTTGCTAAGATAAAAATGCAGACCGCGTAACTCTTTTCTTTAACATTGGGGGAAGTTGGAAAAGCACAACAAAATTTTTTTTGGCACAAAGGTGAACATGTACAGCCTCATTGTATTTACAGAATTAAAAAAAAAAAAAAAAAAAAAAAAAAAACATTTGTAACAGAAGATTCACCTTTTTTGATAACTTAAAAAAATATGAAATATATAGTTATTGCAGAAACTTATACATAACTTAAGAAATTTTTTCAGAAAATGTCACATGACTTTAATTTTCGCGTTTGTCCCAGGGATGGTGGCTCATGAAAATATTTCATCTTGTTCTTCGCTTTCAGCCTTGCCAACGCAGCCTTGCCAAGAGTGAGAAGTGCTATGATTCGTATCATCCAGGCAGCTCAGATGTAAACATTGGCACATAATGTCATTGACCCTGATTTGAATCCAAACTTGGACATTTTTTCACTCTGTTGGTACGCTGATTAACCAAGTTGAATAAAAATAGAACAATTAAAAATTCGAAATGAATAATTATTGTTAAGGTTCTGCTACGCATCCACCACGTGAATAAAGTTCACTTTTTAAATAATAAGAGACATAATTTGCACAGTTTGGGGGGGGGGGGGGCATTGCGATTTTATAGATGCTTTGTTGGGGCGTGGACAATAAAAGCTTGGGAACCACTGCTCTATAAGAAGGTGGGTAAAACCGGGTGCCCCGATTTCTTTTCCAGTTTGGGCAGCCAACGGTAGCCTGACACATAAAATACGATCAATCGTCCATGTCAAGCAGTGTGGCGTTAGTCACCATTTGAAAACGACACGTTCTAGCAGTGTAACGTTTTTCGTAAAAGTGAAAATTTACATTTTATAAGGCCACTGGGATACAGCCAATATATAGTTCTTGCTTTGCTGTATATTCAAGGCAAGTGCTACAATGTTTGAAGAGGTTAATCTACTAGGTTTTTTTTTGTGTTTGCGGCGTCTGTAAGTTATTCTCGTTACAGTTGAGGCCATTTTTAGTCTGTGGAGCAAAACCGCTATACAGCAAGTCCAGGGTGATAAACCTCCCTGGCTGAAACAGGCACTTCCATTCCTCAGAAGCAGTCGATTGCCCTTTCAGTTCTGCCCAGTTTATATCAGGCCTCCTTCAAAAGAAAAAGAAATACGTAAGAAAAAAATCAGCCGTAACAGAAGTGCTACAGACATTTTAACTTCATCCGTCTAAAAATCCAAATTTTTTAATGAAATTACCAAATCTACCAAAGAGAGAAAACCACGCTAGCAGAAAGGAGAACTAAAATAAAAGGAAAGTCAAAAGAAAGATAAGAAATGAAGAAGGACACGGAAATGAAGGAGGTCTCTTCTTCTGAGGAGGAGGAGGAAGAAGACTGGCTGTCTTCGAACGACGAGGATGAGGATGGTGGTATGCATTGCAGTAAACTTGTGTACGATACGCCAAGTAAAAATGGATGGTCATTTTGATAGGTGTTTTCCCACGATGTCTGTAGCGGATTTAACCTTGAAAATGAAGGGGGTTTCGTTTTCGATATCGTGGGTACCATGTCAAACAATCCAATAGGAAAACAGTGTTGCCAGTACGCTACTTTTTTATATCCAGATTTCTTGATATGCACCACTTTTCTGATATGGTAAAATCCCCCTTGTTTTCGTTTTAACTAATATGTCATTAAATAAGGTAAAATAAGGCGAATTTTATTATTTCAAAAAAGTGGTGCCAATCAAGAAATCTGAATTTTAAAAAAGCAGCCCACTGGCAAGACTCTTTTCATATTGGATAGTTTGACATGGTACGGACGATATCTGCAAGGATCTAATCTCCCAAATCAAAACGAAATAATATTGTTTCAAAGTTTAACGATTTAATTGAATTGATTAACCCTGTCAGGGGCAAGGCATTTCTGCTCCAAAAATTTTCAAATAATTAATTCACACCGCAATTAACGAACAAATGTATTTGAAAATAATTAAATGCTTTTTTTTCACACATATTATCAGATCGGAATTGTACTAAAAAATTACTGGTGCCATTTTACCATTTAGGCGTTAAAATTAGCCGTTTGCAGACTGCAAACAGCGCCCCTCAAGGTGTTAAATTTGAAAATTGACTTAGAAATAAATAAAAAGGGTGTTTTTGTGTATCTTGTGGGTTATTTTTCTAATTACACCGTTTTAGTCAACCCTTCCTGAAAAGTGACACTTTTGATCAAGTCTGTAAAAAGGAAACATTACATTTTATCTAAGGCTAGTTCCATGAGTACTTGCAGTGTAAGTCACGTGCTTCGATCTTTGGTTACCAGTATTTTAGAACGGAAAAAATTGACTTATTTTATCGGAGATATCTCATTAACTGAATAAAGCGAAGCAAACTTTTCGAAAATAACTGCGTCCAACAACCATAAAAGGTATCCGCTGAGTGACTTACACTACACAAAACCCTGGAACTAGCCCTAATATATGAAATTTTTCAGTAGCCTTGATAATTAACACATTCACGATGGGAAAGGAGAATTCTCGTTTTCACTCAAAATCATCATTGTCTAAGGGCGTGGCTTCTACCTTACAGGAAATGCATTTATGTCATGTTGTCCATTTTTTTTTTTTAGATTTTACCGTAATTTCGCGCGTACCGCCGCGGCTCAGTTAAGTCTTTTTCAGACCGGAAATGTTATTGAGAAAAAGAAGTCAAGTATGTTCTAAGCAGAAGGAAGTCATATTATGTTTAAAATAAATTCTGGTAGGAAATCTAATTATCTCAGGTGCGGCGGATACGCGCGAAATTACGGTATATTAAATTCGTACATTGAAAGATAACTATACATGTATAAAGTTGAGAAAACTATCTAGAACACCAATTTGCAAAAGATTTTCTGAACAGGGAGGATATTCTACTGTTTTAAAATTCAGATTTGATAAAAATTGAACTTAAGCAGTGCGTTACGATTACAGGTATGCATTTATTTGCTGCCTTTTCAGTGATATGTTGGAATTATTCATCAACAAAAGTATAAAACCCGGTTTTATCTCCCTTTCCCTAGCCGCATTGTACTTGATTCATAGCTGCAAACTTTTACTCTGTCTTCGGACCAATAAAACTTTATAGTAAATTAGTCCAGGCAATAGGGAATTTTACCTAGCAAAATTAAGGGGTCTCAGGACTCTTAAATTGCAAAAAAAAAAAAGATCATTTTCAACATTTATTACCTTAAAATGTATTTGATTTTAAGACACAATTTTAATTGGGAATGAAAGATATAAGTATGTTCTTTCATTTCATGAATTAAAAAAATTATAAGATGCAGAATTAGCATTTACAGGGGCTCCAAACTGTTAGACATTTGACGAGCAAAAAATCGGCATAACAGCTTACGCGCACGATTACAAAATAAGTATTGCAACTAGAATTAAAATTTTGGTGCCTAATTATACATCAGATTGTAATAATTACCCTAAACCTAAATAAATTTGTATTTGAAGCTTTTTTGTATTTTTAATACAAAGTTGTATTTAGATAATGAAAAGAAAAAAGATAACTAAGAAAATTTCAATAGTATAATCACCTAAAAATATATTATTTTTAACAATAAAAAGGAAAATTTAGGTTCAGTTTATACAGACTAACATGAAACATATGTTTTGAAAATTTCACGAAAAAATATTTATAAGTATTTGAGAAATCGTGCGCGTTATGCCCAAAAACGTCATTTGGAGAAAAATGGCTTCAAAGTTTCCGAAACGGCACTTCAGCTATTGAACGTGTATAAATGTAAAAGCCATAACTTCCGTTCTAATAAGAATTTAAAGGAAACAATTATATCAAAATGTTCATAAAAGATAGGAGGTTAACCTCTAAAAAAAACTAGAATTTCGAAAATTTTAAAGCTTTAAGAGTCCTGAGACCCTTAATGGTAGTTCTGGAAATTGGCATACTTTATGATTTTTGGGTCTCTGAATCCGAATTTGTAACTACCCGCTAAAATTTGGTAAAAAGCCCCCCCCCCCCAACCCAAAAAAGGTTTTTATTAAAAAATCAATTTTTTTATTGTTTTAGGGGAAAAGTATCTAGAAATTCAGAAAGTAGACAAAATTTGCAACAAATTAGATATATGACATTATGACATAGGATGAAGGGGAAGAGGGGTTCTGCCTCGGAACATTCGGGCGGTGCTGCGTGGACTAAGATGCGCAATTCCACTTAACCACTCACACGTTTACATTCACCCTCTCATCTCCCTTCCAAACTTTCCTTATAAGGTTTACTTTAATTTTTTTGAGTCGCTGAATCTGAATTTTTAACTTTACATTAACTTATTTGCGATCGGCAAATTTGTAAGAAATGTGTGTTTTAACCCTTAAATGCATAGGGTAGAATGCGTTCCCGAAATTTCATAATTCAGAGAATCGGAATTCATACCAGAAAATATAAATGGTAAATTTCGGTTTATTTAATAACGAAATGGCTGTTATTAAATGGAGTGAAATTTTCTTTTTTATTTTTCTGGTGGAAATACGGAATATGTGAATAAAAAATCCAATAAATAGGGAACAATTATTGTATCAAAAACGATACCATATGCATTTAAGGGTTAAAGAAGTAAAGGCTTCGCCCTATTCTGAACGTCTTTTATAAACTGATTTCCTCAATAGGTTTCAAAAGTTTATGCATCAGTAAATTTGTTTCAATGTAAGGATATAATATAAACGTCTTATAATAAAAAAAAAAAATATGGCATCAAGGCAAAATGCATTTCCTGTAATGTAGAAACCACTCCCATAGTCAATTATGTTTTGTTAACCTACCGTCTACCAGACGGGTCCATTGGACCCGACATGTACATTCAAAATATTTATTCAAACCAGAAATTTCTTCAAAACAAACTAAATGTATAAATCAGACAATAATAAGTTAAATAAACAAATTAAATAGTTTTAAGTAAAAATTCTGGTGTAGAATGTTTTTATAAAACTTGAGTAAAATTTCCGGTAGTTCTAGGGTTAAATTAGTACGAGGATTCTCGTTCCTGGCCACCAATGTATTAACATATAAAAGTGTGTGGAATGTCATATTATAATTTCTCTTAACCCTTTGCACTCGAGAGGTGACGCTCACTTATCGTTAGTGAGAGCAAAGGGTTAAAACAGGGGTGTAAAAATCTAGGCGCCAACGGGCAGTCTCTCACCACTAAATTTTAATAGTTTTCTTCGCTTAAATTTTATTATGATTCTTTCAAAAAATTTAGACGAAATATTAGACGAAAAACAACGAATAAAATTTAGTGGTGAGAGGCTGCCCGCTGGCGCCTAGATTTTTAAACCCCTGGGTTAAAATTACCATATTCGCGGATATATATATTAAAAAAAAGTAGTTTTGTGTTTTGAAGTTTGAGAATTTGAGAATTCTTATAGCAAGACTTCCAAATGGTCAGTTTTTTTTAATATCACAAATTAGGAAGGATAATTTTCGTTGTAGGATTCTTCGAATTTTTTATTTAATAAAGTTTGCACGAAAACTCTAAATACAAGATAAAAGAATGAATATACACTGAAGAAAAAGAGAAAAAAAGAAGATAAATTTTATAAATTAGCTATAAAAAACGGACCATTTGGGAATCATTTTATAGGTTCTTATTGCGCATTGTCATCTAACATCTAGGACAACAAAAAATTATTACTTTTAAAATACTCTATCATTTATTTAAGGTAACATTTAACAGATATCTCAAAAACGTGTCATATATTTCAAACTATAATATAAATAACAGTTAACGAGTTTTTGATTTTAAAAATACAGGTAACATTTTTTGGAACATTATGTTTATATGCGGATACATATATTTTTGGTCTACTACCTGGCATTAACCCTTAACCATGTCGCTGCGCAACCCGAGAAATACTCGGGCATGCATTTTCCCGTGTAATTGATACTTTTTGGTTATTCCCAGCAGTTATGTTTTAGCGAAAACTTGATATGATTTAAGGGGTCTTGTACCTTTTAAACGCGTCAAAAATTAACGAAAAACTTCAAAGTTTGAATTAGTCTATCTTCAAAACCTTTTTATGTATAAACATGAAATTTTGGATATTGATAAAACAGATTGTGCTTTGTAATATACTACCAGCAGAAATTTATTAACCCTTTACAGAATTTATGTATTGTTGAAACCAAAATCGCTCTTTTTTTACCCCATAAGTCTTTGCGCGCATATCTTGAGAAGGTATGTATGGATTGTCACGAAATTTGATAAATATACTAAACACATATGTGTTTATAAAATGATCTACTTTTAAGAATTTACAATGGTAATATTTTTACTTATGACTATTTTTATTCATTAAAAATACAAATTTTTTATTTTCTTTTACGAAAATATTTTTTTTTTTTTTATATAGTTAATGAAATAATTTTAGCCTAAGAGTAGGTCATTTTAAACACACATATATGTTTAGTATCTTTACCGAATTGCATGCCAATCCATGCATACTTTCTCAAGATATCATGCGCGCAATGACTTATGGGGTAAAAAAAGAGCTATTTTGATTTCAACAATACACAAATTCTGTAAAGGGTTAATTAATTTCTAATGGTAGGATATTACAAAGCACAATCTGTTTAATCAATATCCAAAATTTCATGCTTATACATAAAAAGGCTTTGAAGATAGACTAATTCAAACTTTGAAGTTTTTCGTTAACTTTCGGCGCGTTTAAAAGGTACAAGACCCCTTAGTCAGGACATTTTCCCCGATTACGATAGGCAAAACTTTCTGCTTTAAAGAGCCGGTGATAAAAGAATAAACATTCTGTAAAAGAAGTTCATCGCGAAGAATTACTGACGCAGCGAGAGGGTTAAACCCATGAATTATTCTTTTAGAATTATGTTTTTTATTCTTATATGAAGGATTAAACAGCAGAAATTATAAGATAGATTTTTAAATTTATTTAGTAAAATATCTTTCTAATTTTTACGGGATGAGCCCTTAAATGAATAATTTGTTATTTTGTTTCGAAAAAAATATATATGATTCTAAGAAAGATTTATTACACAGGAAAAATATTGAAAAAAATCGGAGATATATTTTTCGTATAATACGTTAACTTATTCTTCTGTTGCACATCTGCAACGCAAACAAAAATTGCTGTTATAATTAAAATAGTGCAAAATTAGTAATTATTTTAATAAGTATGAATCTAGGTAGCTTATTTTATATGAATTTTATTTTGTAAAACTTAACCCTTAAATGAAAGAAATATTGTTTTAGAATCGTGATTTTTATTCTTATGTTAAGGATTAGACACCAGATATTTTAAAATAGTTTTTTAATTTTATTTAGTAGCATATTTTCGTAATTTTTACAGGATTAAAATTTCTATATAAATGTAGTGGTTCGGAGCTGTCTCCGGCTTTTTGGATACCAGTATTTTAATACAGAAAATGCTCTTTCATTTAATCGGAACATTTGGGCAATTTAAAAGAAAAACAATATCTCTATGATAATAGCGGCGTGCAAAAAGTCGGAGACTTGGCAACACTGTTATTTACTAAAAGTCAAATAAAAAGTGATGCAGATATGTATCACTATGTATTTAAGGATTAATATTTCTATATAAATATAGTGTAAGCTAAGACCTTATTTTATTTATTAAAAGTTAATTAAAAATGATGCAAATCTGCATCACTATGCATTTAAGGGTTAACATTCCGACCTAAATTAACCCTCCAGCCGCGGAGAACGCTATTTTCACGTTCCAGTGGACTACTTTTTTAAAATTCAGATTGCTTGATTCCTATCACTTTTTTAAAAGTGTATAATTCGGCTTTTTCTCGCATTATTTAATCTGTAATTAAATAAAGTGACTATTTCTACTTCAAAAAAGTAGTGAGAATCAAACAATCATAATTTTAAAAATTAACCCACTGAAAAAGTCGCCCGCGGCTGGAGGGTTAACCCCTTGAGGGGCACCGGTACATATTATATACCATCTACGATTAATGAAGTTTTACTCCAGACAAATTTTATTAAATTTTTCTTTTCCAAATTTGGTGGAAAAAGCCGTAAAATTGCTTTTACTTATTTTTAAATAGAATTTTTCAAAGATTCCGGTGTGAGTTCAACATTACAGGAACACAATCACTTGTCCCTCAAGGGGTTAATATGTTACTATCAGTGTATTTGCAAGGTGCGTTACCCCGTAGAAGTCAAATTTAGTTTAGACTCTTTCTATCTAATATTTAAATCAGAGATTTTTTTTAATCCACAATTATTTGCAGATTAATAATTAGTCGAGTAATATTTACATAAAATTAACCCCTTAACCCTTTGAGGGGCAAGTAATTATGTTTCTGAAATGTCTAATTCCCACCGGAATCTTTAAAAAAATTTATTAAAAAATAAGGAAAGGAAATTTTACGACTTTTTTCCACCAAAGTTAGAAAATAAATTTTAATAATATTTTTCTGGTGCAAATCCTCATTAATCGTAGGTGGTATAAAATATATCCCACCGCCCCTCAAGGGGTTAAGCGTAGCGCCCAGTAAATGTAGTCTACTATTTTTTAGTTCAGATTATTTGATTTCCACCACTTTTTTAAGTGGAAATATTCACTACTTAAGGGCAGATAAATGGTGCGAGAATAAAGCCAATTACACTATTTTTAAAAACTGGTGGGAATCAAATAATTTGAAATTTTAAAAAAAAAGTAACCTACAGTGCCCGTAAAAGTGACGAGCGCGAAAATAAAATGGTTAACCCTTTGAGGGGCGGTGGTATATTTATGAAACCACATAATTTTAATTTCCAATCGCCAAAATGACACCAGAATTTTAATGAAAATTTTTTTGGTTTGTTGTATATGTGAAATGTAGCTCTTTCCTTTTTTTAAGAAATTATTATTATTATTATTATTATTATTATTATTATTATTGTAAATTCCGGTGTTATTCATTTATTTCATTATTTCATTTATTCATTAGAAATGAAAAAGTTCTGCCCCTGAAAGGGCTAAAAATACGGCGAAAAATTCTGGTAAATGAATGTGGTACAGGGCTCCTAACTGGTCCCCTTTATAAATACCAGTATATAATATTATACTGTTTTGCAACAGATTCAAAATTTATAATAAAAATTTGGGGGGGGGGGATTTATTTGTGTGAAAAATGTGACATTCAAGACTGTAACTAGTCCGTTTTTTCGACAACCAATATTTAACCCTTAACCGGAAACATTAAAATCCAGTGCACAAACGGAAACGTGCCGTCTGTGAGACTGCTAAATTAAAAAAAAGTTATAAAATTTTAAAAGGAAAATAACTCTTACTAATTTACCAAATAGTTAACTTAAACACTTAATATTTAATAGTAATGCATTAACAGACCAATTTTTTAATATGACAGGATAAAAATAAGTTTTGAATGTCGGAGACAGAAAATATTTTAAAATTACACATTATTGTTCAAAATATAAAATTTTCGTCATAATAATTAAATAAATGCTACTGTTTTTGTATATTTCTGTACGATATGAATTAGAAAAAAATATTGAGCAGTAAAATTAACAAAAGATTTAATAGTAAATATTGCAGCATATACTAAATATCTGCATATTTTATGCTTTTTTGACAATGTTGAGTCACTTTCGTATTCAGAATGTATATATTCATCATCTTGAGTACTTTTAACATCGATTATGTCACTTACTACATCATCAAACAATCTCAGAACAGTTTCTTCAGTCTTTTTTATCACTGTAGCGTACCTGCTTTGACGGCTCCTCCATATCAATACCGAAGAGCAAAAAATTACATAAACGGAAACATTCCGTCTCACAGACTGCGTTGAAAACAAAATAATTTTTCTTTCAATAACTAAAAATGCGCAGGCGTTGCAAATGGGTGGGGGAGTCAGAGGAACAGTAGTGTAAGTATTAAATTGTGTGATAAGATTAAGGACGCGTTCATTTTTGTGTAAAGGGTAGATATGTAGACACAACCATCTCACAGACGGCATGTTTCCGGTTAAGGGTTAAAAAGAAAATAGGTTTCATTAGAAATTGGAAGAAAAACGTCCTTCCAAGTAAGTTTCTACAAAATTCATAAAGAATATTTTTCATTTGAAAAAATTTGGCGTTCAAAAAACGTACCGAGTGGGAACCCTGGATATCAGAAAAATAGAACATTCTATAACCCTGCGATAGACCTATTGCAAGCATCATTTGTTTATTACTTTTCTGGCATTTGAAAGTACATAAAAAATAATTTTATAATTTTTTTGTAACATTAATCTCATGAAAATTATCTGTAATTAAGGATTATTTTAGAAAATTAGTGACGGTTATATAGGATAAAATGCATCATTTATTTTGAGTTCGGAATAATTAAAAGCTTGTGTTTAATAGCTCATTTTTTTCAAGTCCAACATTCTTTTTTTAATACTAAGCCAAGGCTTATTGTGGCCGACATTGTCTTCAAAAGCTACTTTTTAATCAGAGAATAAGTCCTTTTTATTTAAAAAAAGCATATATGTATAAAAAAGAGTTTTTTCCATCTGAAAAAAGTTATTTTTCATTTTTATGATATCAACGGGGGGGGGGGGGGGTACAATATTTCAAAATATTAATTACTTGCAACACATTTTCTTTCCTGTGTGTAACATTATTTTGTGTTCTTTGAAACGATTCAGATAATTTAAATGGCAATGGAAATTATTAACTTTGATTGGTACAGTTAATTTTAATTTTAAACTTATTACAGATTTGAAGTAACTTTTACATGAAAACTGAAAAATGCACTTTTATTAAAAAATATGCGTTTCGTTACCAATCCTAGAAACTCGTCGGGAAACGAAGGGGGCAAACGATGTAAACGTCCAACACTGATTTTAAATAGTTATTTCCATTTTAATTAATCGCGGTGATTAAAGAGGACAAAAAACATTAGAAATATATTTGTACAACTATGCCCGATTCCCTATATGTCTTCTGTAAAGTCAGTACCTATGGCTCTTGACAATTTCAACATTTTTTTTTTTTTTTAAATTTAGTTAATGTACACATTGTATTATTTCTTCAAACACTTTATATGATTTGAAATGCAATGGAAATTATTCGATTTTAACTTAGTACCGCCCATTACAACATTATTTTTCCTGGTGGTTTCAACATAATTTTTCATAAAATGGAAAAAATTATATTTCTACAAGAAAATTACATAGTGTGTTTCAGGACCAATGTTAAAAACTTCTAGAAAATTTTAATAATTTTTATATATCTTTTTTTATATATATAAATTTTAAATATACGTACCGGTATATTTAAGAATGTTGATGTTGAATAGCACTGGAGCAAACTTCCACGAGTAATTTAAAAAAAAAAAAAAAAAAAAAAAAAAAAAAACTTCGTTTAAGCACCTTATTTCAGTCAGAATTAAGCCAAAAATATTCATTAGGTTTTGCAGCTGAATGCTTTCCCTGAAGTTTGTCATTTGAATACACCATTAAAATACACCAGAGGGCATGAGGACACGAGTTGTGACGTCTTCACTAATCAACCGACTTCTCACTAGTGTTGAAATTCATGCCAGAAAATTTTGATTAGCAATTTTTTTAATAGAATATCTATCATCTTATAAAACAACAATAACTATTTAAACTTACTGGTGAGTATTAGGAATACCTAAATAAAAATTCAACCAGATTCGGTATGCCACAGTGTTGCCGCATCTGGCTGGTTTTTTATTGGGGCATTCCAAATTCTCACCAGTAAGTTTAAATAGTTATTATTGTTTCATATGATAATAGATATTCCACAAATAAAATAAAAGATAATTACCATTCAAAATTTTCCGGTTTGAATTCGAACAATAGTGAGAAGTCGATCGATTAGAGATAACGTCACAACTCGTGTCCACTGGTCTTAAGTATTTCGATGGCAGCATTTTCAGGCACTGCGTCAATGCCATATTAAGACATCATAAACAATCCTCCTGTCATTGTCAGCGAATGAGATTGGAACACACTGGGGTAAACTTCCACCAGTAAAAAGGAATACAAAAATTTACCTTATTTATGGCAGAAAACTTAGATGAATAAGGAATTTAAATAATTCAAAAATTTATATTTAAAAATACTGGTGAAAGTTTACCACGACAGTAAAAAGACTCTATTGGTCCCATTAAAACAAACATAGCCGCCAAATTGTGATTAAATCCTCAGCTACTTCAGTCGCAGCTGTTAGATACTGCACTATGCAGGGTGCAACGGAAAGTCCCTTTAACCTGAAAATACTAGCAAACGGAGAGAGCTACAGCTATGCAAGTGAGGTAACGGTATAGCAAAGCGACTACGCCCGATTTAATACAAACGACAGCAGCGCCCCTAGTGGCAAATTTTGGAAGATAGCCATTGCAAATCGAAAACAAAAAGCGATAGAGCAAAAGTTCCAATTAGAAAGTTTTAGAGGAACAATTAATTAGTACGAAAAGACATTTGGTTTACATGGATAAGATTAATCTTCGTCTGAATAACCCAGAAATATCTGAAACCGACGCACTCTATTTTGTGTAAATGTTTGAATGGAATGGCCAGAAGTATGAAGAAATACGCGCAATTTATTGTATAAATACGTACTTATCTCAAAAAAAAATTTTAACATCACACACACACACACACAAAAAAAAAATGACAAGCTGTCACACAGTGATAAAAAGTTAATATTCAGTAAGTTCGAAAAGTTCGCCATTGCGCACGATACTCGTTTATATTCGAAAGAGTAAATCTGCATGTACATTTCTCAGCATGGAACGTCTATTTCGAGCCTCTTCAATACGACGACATAGATTTAACTCTTTCAAGGGCAGTGATTAGACGGTCTAACCACATAATTTTAATTCCAAAACTGACCATTAACACCAAGAATATTTTAATAAAATTTTGCTTTTGTAATGAAAGTGCAAATTAGCGGGTTTTTATTTTCTAAGAAATTCGTTTGAATATTCTGGTGTCAGTCGATAATTTCATCATTTTACGAACAGAATTTTTCTGCCTTTCCCTGAAAGAATTAATCTAAAATTTTAAATGCGTTGAAAATTAATTTTTACAGACATTACAATACAGTACAACGTCACAATTTGCAATTGCGCACTGCTACATTTCCGAAATGTGATATATGCAACGTAGAATCGTCGCTCATCGGTTTCGGACATTTTTGGGTATACAGGTCACGATTTATCTTATCCGTGTGAACCAAATGTCGTTTCGTACTAATTAATTGATGCTCTAAAACATTCTAACTGGAAATTTTGCTCTATCTCTTTTCGTTTTCGATTTGCAATGGCTATCTTCCAAATATCGCCACTAGAGGGCGCTGCTGTCGTCTGCATTAGGTCGGGCGTTGTCACTTTACTATACCGTTACCTCACTTGTATAGCTGTAGCTCTCTCCGTTCGCAAGTATTTTCAGGTTAAATGGACTTTCCTTTGCACCCTGTATGCATTGCTGCTAAATTTTACGCTTTTCTCTTACCACTAAAATTTAAAAGAATTTCTTTAATCGCATGTTTTGCCGCTTAAATAAGGAAAAATTTAGTATAAAATATTAGTGGTGAGTTGAAAGAGTAAAGGTTTGTAGCTATGGGATATGTTTCTTCCTCTTAATTCATAGCTCTATGAGGATTGCCAGTTTTTTTATTCCGAAAATTCACTTTCATACCAGAAATTACATATAATATTTATTTATTTATTTAATGACAAACATTGTGTGATTGGTTAAAGTAACATATCTTCTTTCAGGATTTCCGGGACGAGTACGAAAATTTTGAAGTTAAAAAAGCCAAACTAGCAAACCTGAGCTCCATTTCAAAAACAGTACTTTGCTGCGCACTTTATATACAGGGTGTTCCGTTAAAGGGGTCCAATATTAATAGGGGTAATAGAGGAGATCACACGGAGCATAAATCAGTATATAATGCCTGGCCGGATCTCAATAATTTTCAAGTTACAGCAAATAGAATGAAAAATCGGAAATTTGTAAAAAAAACCCTCATTGCTAAACTATCGATAATGCTACATAAAAACGAAGCACATATTTAGAAAGAGCACAAAAAATCCTACGAAATGACATAAGTTGTTTTAGAATATTGAGAATTAATGGCGAGTTACAAGCTCTGAAACAGTGAAAAAATACAAAATCAAATATTTAGCAAAATAGTTAATCGTTAATTCCAAAAATGCAACTCTACCTACATCAAGGAAAATGTTATAAAATTTGGTCCATTCCGAAAGCTTTCGAAGAAGCTGACAATAAAACATATCAGTTTAATTGTATGGGAGAAATCAAGCAGTTCCCTAGTTACAACTCTGTACTGTTGCACGCTCGGAAAGGGCGAAACTCCGCCCATGACGATAGTAAACACCCCGTTTTAATATCTTTCAATTATACATTTCTGATCAACCTCTATCAATACCCTTTCATTATTCAGTCTGGTCAAGTGAATGACATATTGTGCAGCTCTCGCCTTGTCTTAAAGCAAACTCCGTGATTGCTGCGTTTCCTCCATGAACTTTCAGGATGATGAAGAAGAAGTACTTTTTATGCAAATTTTGTATGTGTATAGGAAGAAAAGTGTAATAAAACAGCAGTCATCAGTGGGCTTTATGTTAAAGGGAGGCTGTTGTAAGTGGGATTGTAGTAAGTTGATGTATAATAATTATGCCGGAATACTCTAACGTAGAATATGCGGACATGCATCTGATGTACGGGAAAGCTCATGGAAATGCATGTCTAGCAAATGGAGTTATGAATAAAAAGGAGGAGACATATAGTGTATTGTCTACCAGTTGCGAGTGAAGTAACTGAGGAGGTTGTCACAATATGGCGGCTGCTTTTTTGAAATCGGTTCTTCAGTTCCTGACTACCGATAGGTCAAGCATCCCACCAGTAAAATTGAATAGAAGATTTCGTCTTAAAGAAGCGTCTTATTCATGGAATTTTTTTTCAAAAATGTCATAAAAATTTCTATTTGTTTTTACCGGTATCAGTATGCCTTATAAAACTGTCGGTTTGTATCCATGGTTGTCACAATATGGCGGAAACTCAGGACCTAACTACCACCAAAGAAAACTCCTACCAGTAAAAATGAAAAATATTTTCTTCCACTATTTATGACTGAAATTTTGTAAAAATAAGGCGTTTAAATAAGTTTAAAATATCTATATAAACTTACTGGTGGGATTTTCCACCGTCGATAAACAACCCCTTTGCTAGCGGTTACAGTTGAAGCTTCACTATTTTAAGGATATGTCAGTTCCTCTTTATTAATAGTTCCATGGTCTAGCACAGCGCATGTACCGTGAGCAATTTCCAAGGAGACGTTGCCCAAGTTCGAAACTCTTCATAAAAATCGATAGACGATTACGGGAGACTGGATCGTTTAATACAGCAAGCATTGATGCAGGGAAACCTCGACATGTACGAACACCTGCAATGGAAGAAGATGTACTGAATATTTTTAAAGATAACCCCTCCACGAGTACACGAGCTGCTGCGTCTGAAGTCGGTGTTTCTCACCAAAGTGTGCGGCGTGTTCTGCGTGCAGAAAACATGCACCCCTTTCATGTGCAGCGGGTACAACTGTTATCAGTAACAGATTGTGCTCAGCGGACAGAATTCGTACGCTGGTTGCTTAATGTAACAGAAAATAATCCACAATTTCTGGAAAATATTTTATTTACTGATGAAGCAACATTTACGAGAGAGGGCGTGGTAAACACGCACAATATGCACACATGGTCATATACAAATCCGCACACTGTTTTCCCGTCGAACGCACAACAAAAGTTCAGTGTGAACATATGGGCAGGTGTCCTCGGCGATTATCTCATAGGACCATATTTACTCCCAGATGTACTCAATGGCAGTACGTACTTGGTTTTCCTACGGGATATCTTACCGCAGTTACTGCAAAATGTGCCAGCAACATTGCGCCACAATATGTGGTTTATGCACGATGGCGCACCGGCACATTTTTTCATAGGTGTTCGCAATCACCTCAATTCAACATATCCTGGGAAATGGATTGGACGCAGTGGACCTGTTGCTTGGCCTGCACGCTCTCCAGACCTCAATCCGTTAGACTTTTTTGTTTGGGGACACCTTAAATCGCTGGTGTATGAAACGCCTGTGGATACACCGGAGGATATACTTGCGCGAATCGTTGTCGCTGCAGGAGACATTCCCAACTCCGTCGGAGTTTTTCGGCGTGTTCGCCAATCTTTACGACGTCGCTGTCGGCTGTGCGATTCTGTTAATGGGCGCAACTTCGAACACCTATTATAATAATGTCCGTTCGTCTGCCTTCCGACATTGAACTGTGCAGCGCAGGCCAGAAGAATATGCTTCACATATGTCATAAAGTACGTGGAATGTAATTCTTTATTTGTCATTTTTCTTTTATTTTCAACACTTTTTGGCACAGTATTTTGTAAGTCACAGACTGTGGTGTACTCAAATTGTAAATTACAAAGTTTGTATGAATTAATTTAAAATTTAGTGTCTTTTTTAAATTTATAATTAATAAAATTATTATGCTATTTGTTATTATTATTTCCTATCATAAATTATGATGCACATATACATACAATAATTGTCCATGTAAAACATGTACTGAAACTTCTTGCATAGTTACAAATCGCAATATTTTTAATTATTTCCGAATTTTCACCACCTGTTTAATTTTAAAGAATTTAACTTAAGCTTTATATCAATAAAAGACCACTTTAAAATGTAGACTATTATTGTAAAGTTATTTTGGTTCATTCAACTCTTGAATAATTAAAAATGTTGCATCTCAGAAGAAGCATGATCGAAAATGTATAGTTGAGAGTAATTAAAAAGGCGGTGTTTCCAATCGTGATGGGCGGAGTTTAACCTTTGCTAGTGTCAAAGAAAGCGGAGTTGTAACTAAGAAACTGATTAATTTCTCTCACACAATTAAACCGATATGGTTCATTGTAAGCTTTTTCGAAAGTTTTCGGAATGGACCAAATTTTACTACATTTTCCTTGTTGTAGCTAGAGTTGTCTTTTTGGAATTAACGATTAACTATTTTGATGTATATTGGATTTCGTACTTTTTTCACTGTTTCAGGGCTTGTAACTCGTCAATAAATATTGCTATTTTAATACAATTGATGTCATTTTGTAGGATTTTTTCTGCTCTTTCTAAATATGTGCTTCGTTTTTATGTAGCATCATCGATAGTTTAGCAATGAGGGTTCTTTTACAATTTTCCGAATTTTCATTCTATTTGCTGTAACTTGAAAACTATTGAGATCCGACCAGGCTTTATATACTGATTTATGCTCCATGTGATCTCCTCTATTACCCCTATTAATATTGGACCCCTTTAACGGAACACCCTGTATATATATATATATATATATATATATATATATATATATATATAATTTCCAATCAAGTACAGATAACAAAATAGAAAGAATAAAATTCTTGGACATATTTGAATATTTTAAACATTTTTTTTTTCTTTTTTAATATACAGATTTCAAGGATCAATTTTACTTAAAATAACTTAAGACAATGTCGTAATAAAGTTAAAATTTCTGTAAATAAAAATTACATTGAAAATAATCGTTCTTTTCTACCATATATACATGTAACATATACAAGGCTAAAGAATACATCAATACACCACACAATACTTCATAGACATTTAACGTTATAACAATATAATTAAGAATTTCCTTTGAAAAAATTATGTAAATATTATATATTTACATAATTTAATATATTTGAATTACACACACCACAACACATCATGAATAGAAAATTGGTCGTTATTAACCCCTAACCCTATGAGCTCAGGGGGTGAATTTCTTCAAAATAACCAAATGTCACATTTGTACCAGTATTTTGTAAAAGAAAGATTCGCCTGATAATATACACGAGAAAATGCAATAATCTAATTTCAAATAAATTTGGTGGAATATTACAGTGTCAATGTGACATTTGGAGATTAAAATTAAGTGGGAAGAAATGCACCCATCAGAGCAAACCCATCAGAGGGTTAACACTAGAACGCCGGAAATATTTACATAAGTTTTATAAAAAATGTGTGTAACCAGAAAATTTATTTAAAATTGTTAAAGTTAATTGTTTATCTTATTTGAGTTTAATTTATATTTAACTTATTGTATGAGGAAATTTGTGGTTCGAGTCGACAATTAGTCTACTGATCGGTGTCGAATTCACACTTGCTCGGCGTTCTAGTGTTAAATACATAGTGATGGATATCTGCATTACTTTTTATTTAAATCTTAGAAAGCACTATATTGATATCGAAATATTAATCCTGTAAAAATTACAAAAATATGCTACTAAATAAAGTTAAAATTCTATCTTAAAATTTCTGGTGCCTAATCTTTAATATAAGAATAAAAAACACGATTCTAAAAGACTAATTCATGGATTTAAGGGTTAAGTTTTATAAAATAAAAAAAATTATTAAATAAGTTATTTAGATTCACCCTTATTAAAATATTTACTAATTTGCAATATTTTAGTTTTTACTTGTATTTTAGATCAGGGTTTCAAGTTTGGCCTCCATTTTTATTTAGAAATTTCGAGTTCAAACTAGAAACAAAAAATAGTATTATAATGAAGAGAAAGAAGTATAGAACATAAAATAAAAATGTAGAACAAAAAAAAAATATTTTATGCTTTATTTAATGAGAGACGTTTGGTGATTACATAAATTAAAAATTCTTCTTTCAAAATTTAAGATATGAATTTGAAATTTCGGATTAAAATTGGAGGCCAAACCGGTAACTCATTTTCACATGCGCAACATAACAAAAGGTTGACGTATTATACGCAAAATGTATCTCTGAGTTTTTTTCATTATTTTTCATGTGTAACAAATGTTTCTGAAAATCATATATATATATATATTTTTGAAACAAAATAAAAAATCGCGTATTTAATTGTTTATAGAATATAACAAGGAAAGCTAATAGCCGACGAAATATTTCCACGTCAGCGTGGCATATCAGTTTAAAAAATTATAAGATGGTTTGCACGTCTTAAAAACTGAAGTTTCTTTGAATATATTACGCGTGGTTAAAAACAAAAGAAACTATATTGAGTTGTTCAAACATATGTTTATATAAAAGATAAAAGTGCAGTAATATGTTTATTTTTCTTTAACTGAAAATAATGCTGAAGATAATAATAATCTGCAAGAAAATGTATAGTTAACTCTAACTAGATAAAGCGTAAAAGTACTAAAAGTCTAAATAAAGACAGCATCTTAATAGCAACTTACAAGTAACCCACTTTTATGCATTATTTAACTTCTCTTTAGATCACGCACGCCGCAATTTTAAAAGAGAAAATCAATGGTTGTTGAATGAATATAGCCCGTAAAGCTAGCAGTTGGGAAAAGATTTCTATATATGCATGACAAATCACGTTCCGTAATTATGAGGTAATCTACATCTCTTAAAATAATTACCTTACTTTGAGAATGTAACTTGCTGCAAAAAGCTATAAAAAATTATTGTTATTTCTCAATACTAAATCTTCCGCAGCGGGATAAACTGACCCGTATTATAGATTTAAAAAAAAAATGTACAAGTATTTTTACCCGCTATTTTAAATTAGATATGTATTTTTTTTTAAATCACAGATGTTATCGTGCATTTATGTGATTGAATAAGCTAAATATTATTTTTTGAAATTAGCGGTTCACCCGGAATTATTAACGTTAATATACATTCCCGAAGTCTAAATAATTCATATCGGATACAAAAAAAGTAAATTAAAGTTTGGAGAAGTTTGATATTGTTGCTTTTAACGTTAGTGAAAATGAAATTCTGAAAAGAAAAATAAGTATTTACGTATATTTTGTATTTACTACCAGGTTTGCCAGTTTAGCATACAATTTTAAAATGGGATTTCAAATTCTTCCCGGAAATTTTGAAAGAGTAATTTCTACTTTAAGTGATCGTTGAGTGTTTCTTATTAAATAAAGTACACAATACTATTCTTTATTTCTGGAATAAACACTAATTTTTTAATAAAAATGGAAGATATACTTGCAACCATATTTACTATGGTTGGAACTATAGCAAAAAAAAAATGTTTAAAATGAAAGAAAAGAATGAAAAAGAAATTGCATTATTGAAAAAAAAAATAGTATTATTGAACACAAGGAGTGTCAATTTATAATTCTTTAGAATAGAGGTAATAACCAGTATTTTTTAGAAAGGTATTCTCACACGTCAATTCGGGAAATGTGTTATGTGTGACTAAAACTAGAACCACCGTGAGCCATCATTTTGGCGGCTACCATATGAATATGTTTCGGTTTGAACCAGAAATTTGGATTAAGAAATAAATTTAAAAGATACAAAGAAGAAAAACGTTAAATTATAAAGTTAAACTGTTTTAAATCAAAATTCTGGTGTGAAATATTTTTTATAAAACTTGTCTCAAACTTCCGGTAGTTCTGTTGTTAAATATGATGAAGATTTCTTTTCAGAGTAAGCAGTGGCGGCTCGTGTCAATCTTCAATGGTGGGGCCCGGTCCTCATAACATATTGTAAATTTTTATGTATTAATGTTTCTTGTTTAAACATGAAAACAAATTATTTAAGAATAAAATGAAAAAATAATCTTACTTCTGGAGATAAAAAATTAATTATTTTTTCAAGTAATCAACGTTAATTTCAAATTTATCAAATTAATTATAATTTTTAACATACTATTAATTGCCGTTATTAGCATTGAACATAATCTAATCAATCGTTATTTAATTGAAAAACAAATATACAAATCATGCATAATAATAATAATAATAATAATAATAATAATCTCACAACGTTACCGAAAAAAATATAAACTTTTTACTTGCAGACAGAGACATTGAAACTATTCAGAAATTAAAATTTAGTACATTATTTAAATAAAAATTCGGTATGTTTTTAGCTGCGCAAATCTTTCACTTACATTAAATTTAATTACCATTATTTACATCAAACATTATTAAATTTAAAAACAAATTCACAAATCAAAGAAAAAATAATTATCTCATAATTTAATAGAAAAAAAAACATACTTTTCTTGCAGAGATTTAATCCATTCACAAATTAAAATTTAATGCATCATTTAAATAGAAATTCTGCACGTCGATTTTTTCGACGAGCAAATCTTTCTATTACTTTTACATTAAATTCTGATATTGTACTAATGAAATCTTTGTGGATTGAAAGAACAGCAAGGGCATTTAATCGTTCCTGTCCCATGGAGTTTCTCAAAAATGTTTTAATTCTTTTAAGTGTGCTGAAGCACCTTTCTGCTTCTGCTGTCGATACTGGTGTCACCAGGACAATTTCAAGTGCCTTTGAAAGCTCAGAAAATTCTTCGGAAAGATTATTGATTTTTATAAATGTTAACAGGCTCGAAACTGTTTGAATGTTTTCAAAAGTGGAATTATGGTATATTACACGAAGTTCATTTATTAATTTTCCTTTATCAATCATATTGTAGTTTTCTGCGATAATAGAAATGTTTTTTTCAGGGAAATTATCCTTAAATAAACTGAATTTTTTTGGATCCAGTACTGCAAACGCATTAAGAGTCTCCTGCTCTTCAAACCTGTTTTTCATTTCGTATATTATAATGTCGCACGCTTCTTTGGCATTTATTTTTATTGTGTTGTAGCCACTGAATTTTATGCGTTTCCTTTTGCAAGTATTTTCATAATTTTCAGCAGTTTGATGAACATCGATTTTCCCTCTGATTTCATTAACGGCATCTGTAAAACTGTTGAAAGCTTGCAATGCATTTAATGAAGTGGTATTTGTCATCTGAACAACATTATATAAAATATTTACATGTTGAAAAATCGAATTGAAAAAAGAAAGGAGAAAGAGAAAATCATCATCTTCTAAAATTCTGTGCACTGCAAATAAGGGCGTCTTAAATTCAGACACATATGTGACTGAAAAAGTAATTCAAACACTTAAGTGTCTGAATATGGAATTTCAGACATCATAGGTGTCTGAAATTTAGACACTTAAGTGTCTTACTATATGATCATGGTATAAACACTGTAATTTGAAATGTCTGGAATTCAGACACATAAGTGTCTGAAACTGGAGTGTTCAATTTTCAGACATTTTAAAGTGTCTTATTTTTTAAGACACGTGTATGCGTCTGAATTTAAGACATTTCAAACATCTGAATCGCATCCATTTTTGACCAATCTGGAAGTTCGGTAATAGGCAGTCAATTTTTCACTTTTTTTTGTAAGCTTTATACAATATAAAAAAAAATCCGTTAAAATATGGAAATTATACTGGCAATTTACGTATTTTAATTCAAATTTTCTTTCTTAAATTCCAGAAAATTTTCCATTTTTTGCATATTTCTGTATTTAAAATTTTCCATTTAAAAGGTAAAATATACTCTTTCAAGGACAAATCCATATATTTCACAATCAGCATTTTCTAAAAACATGTATATTAGACATGATTTATTTATTTATATTCAAACCAGTGCATTGGTTGCATTCAAACCAGTGCATTGGGGGGGGGGAAGCTAAGAAGGCTGAATCCCCTCCCAGACTAGACTAGATATTGTTATTTTTTTAATTATGAAAGATTATTATTAATTTTTTTAATAGGTTTAAAAATAGGAATTTTTGAAAAGATATTAATTTTGTCACACAATTTTCTTCTCTTTTATAAATTTTATAATGAAATTCGAAATTATAGCATGTTTGAAATTTACTTAATTATAAATTTAAGACACGGTGTAACCTCTTGTTCACTTTAACCTTCATAATATTTTGCTAATTTAATAATAAAACTTTAAATTATTTGATTGCAAACACACTTTAAAATTATCCAAATACAGAAACACACCAAAAAAATCGCAAAAATTAAGATATATTTTAGCACAGTATTTCATTATTTAACATCTTAAAAGCATTCAGAATTACACCCACTAAAACTTTCCAGAGCTTCCTCTGGCTGGTTACGACTTATCAGTGTTGAATTCAGGGGGTGGCCCGGGGGAGAGAAATTTCCCCTCGGAGCAAAGAGATGTCCCTCCGGAAAATTTGAGATTTTGTGTTTTCAATGGTCAAAAAGTGCACCACCCCCCCCCCCCCACCGGAGTCTCAGAAATCCCTCCCGAAGAAATGTGTCTGAATTCAACACTGACGACTTTGCTCCAGTCTGCAGAAAAATAAAAGTCAGGACCTGATCTGGCATGTCCCATCAAATCAAATGAGAGAAAGACCCGGCCAGATCTGAGCACATATACTCCTCTAAAATATGCCTCTCCAAATCGCAATCCTGGATAGAAAATGTCAAGTTTAATTACGAAAATTTCCCAAGAGAAAAATGACTTGAATACACCAAATTCAGTAGCGCCATCTAGTTTGAGTCGAACGTATTATTATTAGTCGAACATATTCTTATTTGAACGTGTTTTTGAAAAGTCAAACGTATTTTTTTTTTTTTTTTTTTTTTTTTAAATGGAATATTTCTGAAAATTCTTACTATGTAACTTTTTAGCTAATGATTCAGTATCGATCTACTCCAGGTATGATTTCACCGTGATTTCAGGATTTCACCGAGGGAAAATTAGTTTCATCAAAAAATTTTACGCTGTATTTTGATCGAGGGAAAAAAGGAAGACAAAAAATTTTTGCATAAACCAATGATTTTTATTATTTTTGCAGAAAAATTATACATAATATTTATAACTGAGAAATTTTGTTCAGAATATTTAGCATATAGGAGGAAGTAATGAGTCCAATTTCAAAAATGTTGCCATATCATTCACTGATCAAACGAAAAAAAAAAAGAAGAAATAATCAAAGAAAACAGAACACTATATTCCTACACACACTTTCATATATACATACCTTCGCATTAAAATTAAACACAGGCTTTTGGCAATAAGAAATGCATTTATTTTTGAATGAAAAATTGATTTTATTTTTAAAGGTTGCCCTCCCCCCCACACACACAACTGAAACGGAACAAGCCCGAATTAAATATATATATATATATATATATATATATATATATATATACATACGCACTGTTAAAACATTTTAAATATTTTAATATTTCAAAAATAACGTGTCTTCTGATAACCAATAATATTTGTGTTCTGAAAATTTCTTCGATAGAAGTAAAAAAATTTTCTACTGGTTCTACATCGCATGAAATTAAAAAGCAAAATATTCAAAATTCTAGAGAGAAGATGTGTGAAATCTGTCAGAATTATAAGCAGATTGACAAAATATTTACAGTTTCCGTAAAATAAATTGTGAGTCACAAATGACTAACAATATTTGAACTTCCTAGCTGTGGAGGCGTGGCCGAGACGGATTATCGCATAGTCTACGGACCATAAGATCATGAGTTCGTATCACGCGATGGGTAAGTGTAATATTGCTAATGTTGTAAAATGAATAGATGAGTGAATCATGTAAAATCTCTGAGACCTATTGAAATGTGGGTGAAATGTCCCTTCCTTGAGAGCATAATTTTTATTTTTTAAATATAGAAATTTCAAAAAAAAATTAAATATTTCTGGTAATTGAAGAAAATTTCCACTAAAATACGTAAATTGTACTTGCGTTTTGATTGGCGGTACAGTTTTTATATTTTAAAGGATTTTTTTTTTCTGTGTATTAAGGCTTACCGAAAAAAAGGTGGAAAATGCTTTTGCAGAGAAATTAAAGGTGGTCAAACATGGATGCAATTCAGACGTTTGAAGTGTCTTAAATTTAGACACATACAAGCGTCTTAAAAATTTAGACACTTTAAAATGTCTGAAAATTGAACACTCCGTTTCAGACACTTATGTGTCTGAATTTCAGACATTTCAGTTTACAGTGTGTAAACCATGCGATTCACTGATTGTTCTGTCATCCCACTGCACTTCGTTCTGAATTCTATCAAAACACTCTGATAGTTCGGACTTATTTTCTTCTATGAAACTGATGATACGTGAATGAAAGTTCCACCTGGTTTCTGACGGTACGGGAATTCTTTTAGCACATATTTCACGAAATAAATCACTACGCTTAGATGATGCCGAAAAAAAGGTAGAAAATGAATTTACATTTGCAAAAAATAATCTGATAGATTTAATATTAGTGCAAGCTTTCTTCAGCACTAAATTCATTTGGTGGGCATAGCAATGGATGTACTTTGCATGAAGAAAATTGTCTCTCATTTGCTCTTGAACCCCAGTATGGCACCCGCTCATAACAGGTGCACCGTCATATGCTTGCGCAACGAGCTTATCTTTTAAATTAAATTGTTCTAAATTTTCAGTTAAGATTTTAGTAAGTCCCTCTGCTGTTCTGTCATGGACATCAATGAACTGAACAAACCTTTCCACGGGTTTGTTGTTTTTTATATATCGTAAAATGATAACAAATTGCGAAGTGCAGCTTACATCAGTAGTTTCGTCAGCTTGTAATGCTACAAAATTAGAAGCAGAAATCTCATTTTTAACTTCATGCATATACGTTTCATATATACAATCTAACAGCTCATTCTGTATAATTTTTGAAGTATTTTTAGATACTGTAGCATTGTTTAAATGGTCTTCCAATATAGTGTCCAGTTTTGAGGTGTATGTGACCAAATCTAAAAATATACCTCGGTTTAAAGAATCTTTACGTTCATCATGACCTCTTAAAGCTATTTCATGAAATCCACAGAATTTCAAACAATTGATCACACGATTTAGCACATACCTGTTCTTCTCAACCATTTCATTATGTTTTTGTAATGAAATCCTGTAACCTTCATCCAACTGTGCTACAATATTGACAGTTCCGAAGGTTTTATAGTTGATAGCATTATTTAAATGAGTAGTACTCATTTCATGTTTTTTTACTCTTTCAGAAAGATGCTTCAAATCGGTACAGCCAGCCATACTCCATAATTTTTCCCCTCCAAACAATAAACAATAAAAACAGAACAATGCTTTTTTTTCTTCACTCGCTGAAATCCACGGAAATTTGTCAAACCACTGTGTAGAGAAATAGCGCAGTTTTTTCCCATCTTTTTGTTGCATTTCAAAATTCTTCGGTTGATAAGTTCCCAGGCGTTTAATTTCAAGCTTTTCTTCCAAATTCATTGTTGAAAAGGGCTTTCGTAATAAATCGTCTACAGAATTCATTTCTTTTTTTTCTTTCAAGAACTCAACAATAACATGCGTCTCCGTTTAAAGAGAGTACTCAAAGATCGAGTAATTTGACGAATAACCAGCAATAGTAATACAAATGTCGCCAAATATTTTTAAGAATCCCCGTATTCTAACAGAAACTCGTTCACCTTTCCTTACTTTGCATCAAGGGCAAACGCGCCGAGTGCCCCAAATTGCAAAAAAATACGGAAGATTTAGCTCTAAAAGAGCAATACATCGCCAAAATTGAATGATACGTGAGGGAGGGAAATACTGGAATTAACGCGCCATATGGGCACAAATGTCTCGTGCCCAGATAAAGTAACCTTGGTGTCGGGAGGAAGTAGTGGTCAGTAAAGTGATTTATTGCCTCTGAGAAAAGCATAGATGCTGAGAGTCGATAACGGATGAGTGGGAGCGATGTAAGAAGCAGTTTGTTTGCAATATGTTTTCAGTAAACAATTCTTTTTTTAATATTTAAATTAAAAATATGAATATATATATATTTTTTATGAAGAGAAAATACTGGTGGGGCCGTGCCCCAGTGGCCCCAATGGACCGGCCGCCGCTGAGAGTAAGTGATACTACAAAATTAGAAATTTTGGCTAATATGTCTGCGAACATTTTATTGTGAAAAAGAATCTGGCAAAGTAAAACAGGAAATTTATGTGGTGGGAATGAAAAGTTCTTAATTATATTATTATTTTCGATACTTTTAGGGCATAGTTATAAAATTGTGTTTCCGTGGGATAACACCATATCTGCCAACTTCTACGCTTTTTGGCTTCCACTAAAATTTAATAGAGATTGTTGCATTGTTTAATCATGAGATTTCGACGATTAAATAAGACAATATTTACTATAAAATTTTGGTGGTAAGAAGAAAGCGTAAAAGTTAGCAGCTATGGATAACACTTTTTTATAGTCATCTTGACTTTATATATTCTTAGAGTTTCTGCAGTTATAAAAGATGATGATTACTAATAAAAATAATGCTCTTCCACTGGCTGCAGTTTGCCATCCCTGTTTTATGCCGCATCTGGTTTTACATGTAGTTTTACGTATAACTGATGGAAAATTGGTTTTTTAAATACATATAAAAAATGGTTACGTGGTGTGCACCATTGCAGCTTTTAGATCTTCCCACAAATGTTTTTTATATAAAATACCTATTATTTAAATAAAATATAATTTATAATTTACTTTTAGATTGAAAATGCAGACGAATAATTGAAGCTTGTGAAATAAATACAGTGAACAAAAAAAGTATTTGCACGCAGACGATTTTTTGCATAAGTAACCATAGAAAGCAAATTTGATACTATTCTCTTAATTAATCATTTATTTAAATAAGAAGAAATTAAAAATAACTACCCATTTTCCTTAAACAGCAATATTAAACATTTTAAAAAATAAATTAATATTTTCTCATACCTAAAAAGTATTTGCACACGAAGCAGTGACTGTTAAAAAAGGCATTAAATATGAGCATTATGCAAAAGTTTAGCATATCAGTCCCGCAGTACATTAGCCTCTCACTTTGAAGTCAGGGAATATATTAACTGGAGCAGGGATTATTGGGAGTTTTTGTTCAAATGGCGCCGAAAACGTGTGAACTGTCTGTTGCTACAAGTGAGAAGATTATATTTCTTCACAATTCCTAATTAAGGATTAAGTTATCCGGAAAGATCCTCGGATTACGTTACCGAGGAATAGGTAAAAATTTAAATCTAAACTTTTTTAGTGTTCGTTATGTAATTAAGAAGAAAAAAGAAACTGGTTCGACAATAAATAAGCCGCGAACTGGGCGTCCAAGAAAGCTAAATACCAAGAAAAGGGTAGCCATCATAAAAGAATCTTAAAAAACCCTTTCTAAGTGCTCGAGAATTGTCTGTTGATGTCCCTTCAACGTCGGGAACAATAGTTACACCACAATCAATTAAAAATATTCTTCATTATGTAAATATTCGAGGAAGAGCCCCTCGAAAAAAACCATTTATTAGTGAAACAAACAAGGTGAAAAGACTTGAATTTGCAAAAGCTTATGACAGCAAACCTCTAGAGTTTTGGAAAACTGTTATTTTATCCGATGAAAGCAAGTTCAATATTTTTGGCTCAGATGGTAAGAAAACTCTAAGGCGAAAGCCAAATACTTCTCTTCAAATTAAAAACTTGAAACCAACGTTAAAACATGGCGGTGGTCATGTAATGATTTGGGGATGCATGTCTTTTAACGGATTTGGTGAAATGACCTTTATTGAAGGCAATATGAATGCTAAACAATATATTAATATATTGCGAGATCATTTATCCAATAGTGCTCTGAAATTAGGAATTCCTAATTCATATTATTTCCAACAGGATAACGATCCGAAACACACTGCATATATTACGAGGTTATAGTTGCTTCATCATGTAAAAAATCAATTGAAAACGCAACCACAATCACCAGCCCTCAATCCGATTGAAAATTTATGGCATATTTTCGATTTGAAAATAAGGAAAAGGAAAACTTCTAACAAATCAGAACTTAAGCATGCTCTTAGGGAAGAATGGCTACAACACAGCAGTGTAACGTGTCACAAATTAATAGAATCAATGCCCAGACGATTACAAGCTGTAATTGAAGCAAAGAGCATGCATACTAAATAGTAGCGCTGTTTTTAACTTATAAATAATTCCTCTAGTTCTATTTTTATTGCTAGTGTGCAAATATATTTTTGGCAGTACAAATGCTACATTTTTATGTTTTCATATTTAAATATAATTATTAAGTCAGATATTAAATATGTTTATTTGTTTTGTAAAAGTGTTGGTATTTTTAATTCTTAGTTGCTTTTTATTTATTTATACATATGCTACAAAAATTTACCTGGTGTGCAAATACTTTTTTTGCTCACTGTATATTTCAACCAGAATTCTTTTTGCTTAATCCTTTCAGGGGCAAGGTACTTCTATTCGCAAAATGCTGTAATGAGTGTCTGACACCAGAATTTAGAAACGAAATAATTTCAAAATAAGCAAAAGCTTTTTTTCACGTACTTAAAAAATGGACATTTTTCATTCAAAATATTCTGGTGCCAATGTGGCATTTATAGATTAAAATTAAGTGGTCCAAAAATGAACCACCGCATTTGAAGGGGTTAATAAAAAGATACAACTACTACATAGTAGTAAATAAACCTTTATTTAATAAACAATGCTGTTTCCACGTAGGTGTGTCTGATTTTTACTGTTTATCGGGAACACTAAAACTTACGTGCGTGTTGTGCCGTTTAGGACAAAGGCGATTCGTTTTGTCGCGCTGTTAGACATTTACGCTATTTCATAATACTAACGAAATATTTATGCAATTATGCATATCCACAGACGAATCTAAATTTAAATAATATTTCCACACAGAAAAAGTATAGTGAAATTGATTTTAAACGAATATTACTATCGTTTATTAATCATGAAACAATAAGAGTTTAATTCATAAAATTTATGTAAAGTATAGCTTCCAACATTTACGGGTTATTTTTTATAACCGCTAAAATTTAATAATAATTATTTAGTTATACGTTGGTGAATAACTGCGACTAAATAAAGCAAACATTTTAAAGCTTAGTGGCAAAAAAAATTATATTGACTGATATGATATAAAGTTGGATTTAACACATTTGCATTCGTAGTATCCATTTCTATATCTTTTATGCTGAAAGTTTTCGAACAAAGCAATATAAGTAAGCGTACAAACTTAATACTGGAATCGGGCGTAAATTAACACAGTTGCGACATCTTGTGTACGGGGTGATTATCCACATACGCGAGCTTTTAGTGTTACATCATATATGACAAGATATCTACCAACTGTGAATATTTTCTAAATCTTTAGTCGTTCATGGAACTGAATTTCTGCTACCACATTTATTGTAAAAGCATAGCAAGAGGGGCGCCCAAATGCACTTGACACCGGAAAATTTTTCCCCCTTGTAAGAGAAACTTCAGCTATTAATCAAGGTGAAAAAAAATGTTACAATTTTAGTGGTGTGAAGTAAGAAAACAGTTAGGCATCTTCCTGTAGTTTAACAGTTTAACACCATCCGTTACGTGACGTGCGACCTTGATTGATGTGACCTCGCCTTTAATCTTGCGGTTACCTCTCCCATGTAGGATAGGAAGCTTACTTACGCCGCTTTGGTTTTCGAATTCATTATAGAAATTCTGAATAGTAATTTTAGCTGCTTTGAATGACAGATGTTTTGCAGTTACGAATGTAAAAATTCTCGTCTGCAATTTCCGGCATGAATTCAATTTTTCTGAACAAAAAAGAAATTCGTGATGGACGCATATCATGGGTATCATGTCAAACTATCCAATGTTAAAACAGAGGGCTGCTTTTTTAAAATCCAGATTTTTTGAACGACACCACTTTTTTCAAATCGTCAAATATGCCTTATTTAACCTTATTTAACACTAGAACGCCCGGAAGGAGTCGATTCGACACCGATCACATGATTAAATGGCAATTTGAACCAGAAATTGATTCACAAAATAAGCTACATTTTAAAAATGCAGAATTGCGTTAAAAAACATCAGTCGAAAAAATTTAAATAAAACTTCTGATGTACAACATTTTTCTGAAACTTGAGTAAAATTTCCGGGCGTTCTAGTGTTAATAATACATTTATTCAGACGAAGACAAGGGGAATTTTACCATTTCAGAAAAGTGGTGTCCGTCAAGAAATCTGAAATTTAAAAAAGTAGCCTACAATTTTTCACATTGGATAACTTGACATGGTGCCGACGATTAATGCATTTCGTATTCAAATGATTTAATGCAAAAAGAGAGATAAAATATATTATTAACGCTTTTAGTGGAAAAGCACTTCCATTCGTAAAATGCTAAAATGAGTGACTGACACCAGAATTTACAAAGGATTTTTTTTTTTTTTTTTCAAAATAAGCAAACGCTTTCGTTAAGGTAAATTTTCATTCCAATGTTTCGGTGCAAACTTGGCATTTAGGCATTAAAATTTTTTGGTCCAAAAATGAACCACCGTCCTTGAAGGGATTGAGAAAATGTATTATTAGAAAAATAATACATATATTATTTAAAAAATATTTTTTCCCCAAAAATATTTACTCTTACATACGAACTTATACAAAGTACTTTTTTTTTTTTTTTTTTTACCTTGTGGTATATTCTATTTTAATTACTGTGTTTTATCCGTACAAATATGTATAAATTTTTAATCTTCAATTGATTGTACTTAATAGTCGTGAAATTCAAAATTTAATACCTTTTTATTTTCCAGTTTCGGCAAAATTTCTATTAAATATCTTTTCTTTAACTATCGAAAATTGAAAAACAGTAACTCAGCATAAAGAATATCAGTTACGTCATTGAAAAAATATATCTTTAAAACGTGACATAATTAACACCTTAAACCTTTAAGGGGCAAAGTACTTCTGTTGCTAAAATACTGAAATGATTGACTGACACCTGAATTTACAAACAAATTTAATTGAAAATAAGTGAAACCTATTCTTCATGTACATTATAAATGCAAAAATTAATTCAAAAATTCTGGTGTCAATGAAGCAATTTGGGATTAAAATTAAGTAATATATATAATATATCGGCGCCCATCAAGGAAAGGTTATTTTTTTTTTTTTTTACACAATAAAGTAAAAATAGGGACCATGCACCCCTTTTATCGTACTAATATATTCGCCTTATATAATCTGGTATATGTCTGGCATTAAATAAAGCGAATATTGCAGTTTAAAATTAATGGTGTTGAAAATCTTTTAGTAACGCAACAAGCAGACTCCTCTTGCCCGTACGGTGTACTGGCAAACATGGGGGTTAATTACTGTATAAACTCGCGTATAAGCCGAAACTTTGTATTCGAGAAAAAAAAAAATATATTGAATACCGCTATTATGAACGAGTTAGCTTCGTTTTATTTTATATCAAATTTTTTTCTTTGTGTGTAAATTCTGCAGTTAGATAAGAAGATAACTTTCTTTAAATACTGGTATTCAGTTTGTTATTCACTCTCGAACTTGGATTCGGCTTATACGCGAGTATATAATGGAGTTATGAATAAAGAGACATATAGTGTACTGTCTACCAGTTGCGAGTGAAGAAACTGAGCAGGTTGTCACAAGATGGCGGCTGCTTTTTTATTTTTATTTATTTATTTATTTATTTATTTTTTTTTATCGGTTAAACTATAGTTTCTGAATACTGCTGGTGCAAACTTCCCACCAATAAAATTGAATAGAAAATTTTGTCTTATTTAAAAGTCTTATTCATGGAAATATTTTCTCGCAAATATGGTAACCACACAAATATGGTAAATTTCGTACACAAATGGTAATCTGGTAAAATTTTTCTATTTACTTTTACTGGTATCAGTTTGCTGGAAAGCAGTCTGTTTCACCGTTTGTCACAATATGGCAAAAACTCAGGGCCTGGCTACCACAAAAGTAAACTTCCACCAGTAAAAATGAAAATCTATTTTTGCCATTTTTTATGACTGAAATTTTGCATCAATAAGGCATTCAAATACGAAGAAAATTGCTATATAAATTTAATTTTGGAAGTTTCTACCGGAGGTAATCAGACCTTGCGAAAGTGATTACAGTTGAGGCTTTACTATTTTAACCCTTTAGAGCGCAGATTTTAATATATGCAAACAACAGTGCTTTGAATTTAACAGATATTTTTTATTCGTATATACCTGATTCACACCAGAAAATTAAAATATCAATATCTCCTTTAATTAATGACAGACATTCACTTATTTCAATAAAGCGAAATTAACCATTGAAACTTTCATGTGTAAAGTCAGATTCTCCGAGCTACATAACTTCTAGGACGTATTCTATCATGGGAATTAAAGGGTTAAAGGTTAAGTTTTATAAAATAAATAATTATATAAAAAAGGTATTTGGAGACATACTTCTTAAAATATTTACTAATTGGCAATATTTTAGCGTAAAACAGCCACACGACAGTAGTTTTTACTTATATTGCAGATATGCAAAAGAAGAAAAGATTGACGTCTTTTAAGAAAAATGTATCTCTGATTTTTTTTTCATTATTTTTCCTGTGTAATAAACCTTTCAGAGAATCATATATATATATATATATATATATTTAAACTAAATAAAAATTCACGCATTTAACCCCTTAACGGTCGCATTAAATTACGGTTTAAAAATTCAATTTGCTTATTTGCACCACTTTTTTGAAAAAGAAATATTCACCTTCAGGCAAAATGATACCGTAATAAAGCTAATTACACTAGTTTATTAAACTGGTGGGAAACAAGCAAATCTGAATAAATCTCAAAAAAGACACAGCCCGTGAATATGATGGGAGCGAGAATTAAGGGGTTAAGGCAGGGCTCGCAGCGTTCCTAAAATTTTCGCACTTTCCTACCAGTATTTTAAATAAAAATTCTTTGTGGTAGATTCCTTTAACATCTATAATAGCATTATACAATAAAGATTATCGCTTTAAAATAGTGGTAGCAAGGAGCGAAAATTTTAGGAACACTGCGAGCCCTGGTTTAAGGTTTAAGACAATGTCAATTCCTCTTTATCAATAGTTCCATGGAGTACATATGGTAACTTGCCCAATTGCTACAGCATCTACGTGAAAGAAACCTATCATAGTCCAAGAAAACTGCATGGTAAATTATTGAAACTAATTTTAACACTTTGAGTGCTATGTGGACCGCCGCTGTGCATACTTTATTTTTATTAGGTTACCGTGTGTACCGCCATCTGTCATACTACATATTATGTAAATTATTACACTTTTATACATAGCACTTAGAGAAAATTATTCTGTTCATGTGCCATTTATACCGCCAGCTGTCACGCTGTGTATACGTACACAATAACGTATATTTCGCAAACATGTTTTAAACATTTAGTAAATATCACTAAACTTATTAGTTAACTTTTCAAGGGCGTAAACACTTTATTTTATTTCCAAACTGAAAATCGGCAACAATTAATTTTTAATAAAAATTTTCTTTTAGAATGTTCATGTGGTAGACGGGAAGTGCTGGGTTCGATCCCAATCGCGCCCGTCGGCCTAATCGTTCGGAGTTTTCGTGGTTTTCTTCGAACCATGGATTTCCATGCGTTAATACGGGTTAGGTTCCCTTAGAAAGACCCCCACGAAGGGCACTCCCCTTCGGGCCTATATCCCTAGTGCAGATAATCGGCCGTCACAAAATCAACCAACCAACCTTTAGAATGTTCATGAAAACAAGCATTTATTTATTTTCTAGCAAAATAACCCGCAAATTCTGGTTTGAGTCAATCATTTTCAACACTTTACAAACGAAATTACATTGCAAACTACATCTCAGAATGGCACATTAGGAAACATTATTTTATATATTTGGTGGCACTTGATGTTTCAATCAGTGTTGCCAGATTGGGGATTTTTTTAATTCAGATTATTTGATTGTCACCACAGTTTTTAAATAGAAATATTCGGTCTATTTAAAAATAGATTAAAAAATCAGAAAAATAAGACGAATTATACTATTTAAAAAAAGTGGTGACAGTCCCCAAGCTGGAGGGGGGGGGGGATGAAGAGTCCCCTATCTGGCAACACTGGTTTCAATCTAGAGAGGAAGTATTGGGGAATGACAATTCTTTTTAAAATTAACTTTCATATAGTTTTAGTGCCATGTTTGGGAACGGCATAATAAATATCACGTTTGCCGTAAAATTTGCCCTCACACGCCATGTGTGTTGATAAAACGGAAGGTTGGAAGTTATGGAATATTAATTAATTAATAGGAACTATCTGCGCAAATATATGCATGCGTTAGTTTTTCGAAGAGAGAAATAAAAAATACCTTTTTTATTGAAATGGAATATTGAAAAATGACAAGTTAAGACGGAGTTAGGACAAGGATTTGGATAAATCCCCTGTAAGAAATTTTAATATGTCGCAGAAATATCCCATTTACCATTTTTTTATAATTTCGTCTAGCGTTAGACGTTTTAGTCACTCATTTAATCAAAAGTGTACCATGAAACACTTTTTCTTTAATTTAACAATACATTATGTTGTCTTTTGTATTAGGTATGGGAGACGTCTCTTTTTTAGCCACACTCATTTCCAATGAATAATCCTGACGGTATATTTCTACAATGCCTAAGAAAATCTACCACTAAATGAATTTTTATAATATTTTTCAAGAGATATCGAAAACAAAAATTATTATTTGGAATTAGTGTTGGGCAACAAATAGACCCGTCTGAATTCTTCTATGTTCTTAGTGCACAACCACTGATCCTCGGGCCACGAAGAGACCATTATTTTTATACAGAGTAATTCGCCTAATTAATTATACAAACACTTTGCTATTAACCCTCTCGCTGCGCAACCCGAGAGTTTCTCGGCCAACGTAAAAGTAGCAAAATTTTCCGCAACCCGAGATTTCATCGGGGATGCATTTTCTTCATCTAATTAACCCGTCCTTGATCATTCCCACCAGTTACTTTTTACTGTAAATTTTGCCTTATCTAATCGGAGCATTTTCCGGATTAAATCAGAAAAAAATTTTTGTTTTGAAAACCGGTGGCAAAAAGAATAAATATTCTTAAAAGACGCTCGGCGTGGATGAAATAAGTTCGCAATTTTTGAAGCTATTTTGATAAAACAATTACGCAGCGAGAGGGTTAAATAAATAAAAATTCAAATTTCAAACATCAAATATCGAAGTGGCAAACGGTTTTCAGGCAAAACTGTTGTGCAACACTATGCTATATGAATATCAATTTGACCATTTTTTCAATAACTAAACTATATATTAAGTTACAAGAAATATTTCAAATCTGCAAAGAAATAGCGCTAATATAAATTCACCATCGGGAATTTTCTGACTGACAGCTCCAAAGCTTCGAAAAGTAATACTTTGTAAATTGGCTAACAAAATTTTAGCTCTCTAAATAAATGCAATTTTTAATAACAATTATTAACATGTACAAAAAATTAAAGAAATAATTTTAAAAAATGAATTAAATAAAGACACAGGGTGCGAACACTTCTATCACAATCTTTTAATAATTTTTGGCTTTATTCAATTGAAGAATTGTAGTTGAAATTCTACGATTAAATAAGGCGATAACGAGTTCTGAGATTTAAATAAAAAAATAGATAAATTCCAATCTGAAGTAGTGGTGCCCGACTCCTTGGAAATTGCAAGAAGTTTAGACATCTTTATAAATATTTATTTGTTTTTCTTTAACACTACAACAAATTAAGTGTGAAAACAAGTATAAAGCATACGCAGAGTTTTTCAAAAGTCACAAAAACAGTAAAGACTCATTAATTCGAAGAGTACTCACACTATAAAGATGTGGCTTTCATATTAATACCATAGAAATAATAATAAAGAGGAACTGACATATCTTAAAATAGTAAAGCTTCAACTGTAACCGCTATCGCAGCGGTTGTTTACCGCCGGTGGAAACTTCCACCAGTAAATTTATATAGAAACTCTCTTCTTATTTAACCCCTTTAGGATGTGCGTCTTTTACAGAATTTTTAATCTTTTATTACCGATTTTACAAAACAGAAATTTTTAATAAATGAAATCGGGAAAATGCTCGGCTTAAAGAAGGCAGAATTTACAATAAAAAATTACTGGTGAGAGTGCTGGGTCACGGATTCTGATCACCTCACGCCTGTGGGGTACATTTTTAAAATTCAGATTTCTTGATTTGCACCACTTTTCCGAAATGTTAAAATCCACCTGGTTTTCTCCTTTATAAAAAAGTCATTAAAAATATGGCGAATTTTACTATTTCAAAAAAGTGGTGCCAATCACTACATCTGAATTAAAAAAACTAGCCCACTGGCAACACTGCTTTACGCGACATATATATCGGTCACACCTCCCCAAGAGGATGTAAGCGCCTTATTGATACGAAGCTTCAGTCATAAATGATGGTAGCAGCATATTTTAATTTTTTACTGGTAGAAATTTACTTCGGCGGTAGTCACGTCCTGCGTTTCCGCCATATTCTGACAACAAGGTAATCAGACTGGTAGTTTTACAAGGCAAAATGACACCAGTAAGAACAAATAGAAATTTTGGCGACATTTGTGAGAAAAAAAAATTCCATGAAAGAGACCCTTAAATAAGACGAAATTTTCCATTATATTTTACTTTTAGGATGTTACGATTTTAAAAAAAAGCAGCCGCCATATTGTGACAACACCCTTAGTTACTTCACTCGCAAATGGTAGACAGTACACTATATCGTCGGTACCATGTCAAACTATCCAAAGTGAAAACAGTGGGGTACTTTTTTACCCGGGGATTATACGCGCAGGGTATGTCACACCCAGGGTGGGCACAGTTATACATTTCTCGCCACTAATGTTCGAAAAGTAATCTTCAAATTATTTTAGCGCAGAATTTGTGAGCAATGTCAACGATTAAATAAAAAGACGATTATTGTTTGAATTTATTGGTGGCAAAGCCTTAATCGTTTATATCCTGGATATGCGCGAGCATTTCCGGGTTAAAGTTCAGATTTCTTGATTGGCACCAATTTGTTGAAATAGTACAATTCATCTTATTGTCGGTACCATGTCAAACTGTCCAATGTGAAAACAGTAGGCTACTTTTTTAAAATTCAGAATTTTTGATTGACACCACTTTTTTGAAATACTAAAATTTGACTTATTTAACCTTATTTAATGACATATTAATTAAGGCGAAATCAAGGAGGATCTTACCATTTCAGAAAAGTGGTGTCAATCAAGAAATCTTAATTTAAAAAAAGTACTACACTGTTTTCACATTGTATAGTTTGATATGGTACCGACGATATAAATTAAGGCGAAAAAAAGGTGAATTTTACCATTTCAGAAAAGTGGTGCCAATCAAGAAATCTGAATTTTGAAAAAAAAGCCCACTGTTCGCATTGGATAGTTTGACATGGTACTGACGATATGTCTCTTCCTCTTTCTTCATGATTCCATTATTAATACATAGAAAGACATGGGATTCTTAAACCCAAGGCTGGCCAACTTGGGTACGCCGGATACCACTAAAATTTTAGAGAAAAAGTCTACTTCTTGAATCCCAGAGATTCGTTGATTAGATAAGGCAATGAGTACTGTAAAATTTCAGTAGTGTCGAGCGTGCTACAATTTGCCAACCTTGCTTTAAACCTTTGAGGGCCAAGCAATTGCGCTTGCATAATGCTGAATTCTCACTGCAAATTTGGAAAAAGATATTTCAAAACAAGGAAAAGTAAGTTTTTCAACTCTTTTCCCCCCAAAGTTATAAAAGTAAAACTTGACAAATAGTTTCTGGTGCAAATCTTAATTAAACTTAGGTGGGATATAATACATCACACCGCCCCTCAAGGGGTTAAACCCTTACGCTCTACGGCTGTTAGCGGATGCATGTCACTAGCTACCAGTAAGGCCGCGTCTGACAGTTTTTTTTTTTTAATTTTTAATTCACACCACAAAAATTTAATTGGTAATTTTCTTTTACATTATTTAAGGCAAATCAACCATCTTGTAAAGCAAAAATAAGTGCTAAAACTTTCTGGTGAGAATCCGGGATGTCTAATTGTAAAATCAGCCAGAAATCATGTAAATCATGTACGTCATTGGTGGAAATGACCAAAATAGCATGAGGTACGCTGCGTATGTCACAGAGCGCAAGAGCACCGCCCCCTGAATTCTAGGCCTGAGCGCTGACACAAAAATGGCGGCTGCCAAAGGCATATTTATTTTAACGCAGGTACGGCCCCTTAAATGTAGACACCAGTATTTTATAAAAGATTTCTCTGAGTTATTTAATCTCAGAAAATTTAAGCGGAAAAACATAAAAATTTAATGGTACGAATATTTTAGGGGACCTAAAAACGAAGAAAAAAATTCTTCTTCGGCAGCCCCCATTTTTGTGTCAACGCTCAGGCCTAGTATTCAGGGGGTGATGGTAAGAATTTAATAGCAAAAATAAATAAGTCTAAAGATAATAATAATGTTAAATACAAATCTAGAAAATCCGAATTTATCACCGACAGTTAGCATAGTTGTGGTCCCAAACGTGCTTCGTATTACGATTTAAGACATCACATGACAAGAATGAACTCTTTCAGGCAGTGTTGCCAGTAGGGTACTTTTTTTAATTCAGATTTCTTGATTGGCACCACTTTTTTGAAACGGTAAAATTCCCTTTGTTTTAGCCTTTATTAATATGCCATTAAATAAGGCGCATTTTACCATTTCAAAAAGGTGGTGCCAATCAAGCATCTGATTTTTAAAAAAGTAGCCCATCTGGCAACACTGCTTTCAGGGGCGGAAAGTTTCTATTTGTAAAAGGACTGACGTGAATAATCGACTTTCACCAGAATTTACAAACCAATTTCTTCGAAAAAAAAATCTATTTTCCTACACTTTCTTTATAAAAGAGAAATTTTATTAAAATAATCTTGGTGCCATTTGTCAATTTGGGATTAAAATTATTAACCCCTTCCTGCATACTGTGACATATATGGCACATACTGAATTTACTCAAATTGTTTGATTCCCACCAGTTTTATAAAATAGTGAAATTAGCTATATTTTAGTATCGTTTTTACTGTCATTAAATAAAGTGAATATTTCTTTTTCATAAAAGTGGTGCCAATAAGCAATTTGAATTGTTCAACAGTAATTTAATTCGTGCGTTAAGGTGTTAAGTCACGCCGTGTGACCCCCGCCCTTGAAAGGGTTAAGAAATACTTTTTGGATACTCTGTAGAGGGCATTGCTCCGTCTGACACATATCACTAATAGCCTCATGAACTTAAATTTTTTAATCCTGGTTACATTGTGAACCAACACTCGTTGGCTCACAACATCCATGTAGGAGCCGGTACTAGTAGATTCAGTAACTTTTAGAACGTTGCGTTTTACCATTGTAAAAGTTACTGATGCAACTGGAAACCTCAGGTGTTCATGGCAAGTGTAATTATTCTGACAATAAAGATTTCGCTATGAAAAAGTCTCCTTTATTTTTGCGCATTTCAGTGGAAAACGCGCTAGGTTCCTGAATATCCCACAGATGGTGGGGGTTTCCCATCAACATGCCAGTTTTTTTTTCAACGCATTTTACGTGACCATGACATACCAACAATCAAAAAATTTCGTTTATCATATAATAATTAAGGAAACCAAATTACTTGAATCTTCTTAATATTACAATTTTTTGTAAAAGACTATGGTTTTACATTTTAGAAAATAATTTAGATTAAAATGTTATTTTTGTTGTTTTATCCTTGAAGGAAACTCACCATAAACGCAAGATGAAAACAAATTCGAAGAGTCTTTTCAAGCGGTATACCTCTTTATGAAAACAAAATTCTGCAGGATATCAAAATTATGTCACTAAAAAAATTAGAATTCAGAAAAAAATAATCAAATCTCTATCAAGTAAAACAGTACAAAATCTACTATTTTACGGGCAAATAAGTTTAAGTTAAAATGCACTTTCTTTAACCCTTTAATTCCCTTGATAGAATGCGTTCTAGAAATTACGTAGTTCAGAGAATCTGACTTTACACCAGAAAGTTTCAATGGTTAATTTCGCTTTAATTAAATGTCTGTTATTAATTAAAGCAAATATTACTATTTTAATTTTCTGGTGTAAATTAGGTATATACTAATAAAAAAATCTATTAAATTCAAATCACTGTTGTTTGCACATATGCAAAGTTGTGCACTTAAGCAACTTAAAGGGCTTAACTTACTTAAGCAACTTAAGGGCTAAGTTAAATTTACAGAGATATATTATTTTTTATTTTACAGCTTATCGCGCATTTTGAGCCAATATTTAAGTAGGTTTGGATTCATTAAGTTGCATTTCAGTTTCTTGAAATTCATATCCGAAGCACTCGAATTTAGATAAACTCAACTAGTCTAAATTCATGGAACTCTCAATAAAGAGGAACTTGCACATTTTTAACCCTTTCAGAGGCAGAGGAGTTCTGTACGTAAAATGATGAAATAACTGACTAACACCAGAATATTCAAACGAATTTCTTACTAAATAACAAAACGCTATTTTGCACTCTAACTACAAAAGCAACACCCGTAAGCACCGCCCCCTGAATACTAGGCTTGAGCGCTCACACAAAAATGGCGGCACCCGAAGGCGGATTTTTTTTAGCGTAGGTACGATCCCTTAAATGTAGACACCAGTATTTTATAAAAGATTTCACTGCCTTGTTTATTCTCAGAAAAATGAAGCGGAAAAAACTTCAAAAAATTATTGGTAGGTATATTTAAGGGACCGTACACACGCTGAAAAAACTCCGCCTTCGGCAGGCGCCATTTTTGGTCCAGTGCTCAGGCCTAGTATTCAGGGGGCGGTGCCCGTAAGGCATGGTGACGTCACGCTGTGACATTGTGACCGTCGATGTGAAGTCGTTATGGCCGTTTTAGAACTCTTGTGTGAAGTCACGGTGTGAAAAATTTGTGAAGAGTGTGTCATTTGTGACTATTTTGGTATTAACTTTGTGACGAATTTGTGACAAATGTGACAATGCTTTAAAGTCATATTGAGATCAATTTGTGAAATATGTGTCATTTGTGACGAAATTGTCTTTAACACTGTGATGATTCTGTGACGACAGCGACACTGCTTTGAAGTCCCATTGTGACAATTTTGTGAAAATTGCGTGATTTGTGACGATTTTGTCATTAACGTTGTGATGAATATGTGACTCTAGTGGCAATGTTGTGAAGTCACACTATGACATATTTGTACAATTGTAAACACGTATGCATATCACACATAATCATAATTATGGATGTTGTAAAATCATTTACATCTATAACGTTAATATACTTCGGCGATACATCGCAATTAAAACTTGGGGGCCACTATAACAAGGATATACCAAAAAAATTTTATTGAATCAAAATGCAATGCCCCACAGACTTCAATTTTTGTTGCACCTTTCTTTCATATTGCAATAAATGAGAATATTGAAGACAACTGAATGATCGATCTAATCACATTATTTTTTCAAAATTGAGTATTTGTTAAAAGCATTAAAATCACCAAAGAAACAATTTGTTTAAATATTAAATCTTTATCAAAATAAAATTTTTGTTAAAAATATAATATCTTATAATATATATAGTACTTTTTATACTCTTTAAACTATAGAAAGTACTGAATGAAATTAATTTATTTCATTTAATACGCATTACAAACTCGAAGTCACTGGTGAATTGAATTTTTTCGATTACACATTTTTATAATAAAAAAAAAAATGAAAGATAAAAAGAAATGTCGATATTAAGTAATTAAATTTTACATGTTTTATGATATTGATTACCATAATATTTATATATATATATATATATGATTGTAATTCAAACAAGCTGGAGCAGAGAAAATAGGATACTTCTTTGTTATAAAGGCCCCTATAAATTTGATTATGCAAAAATTGCATTAACGACATTGCTAAGATCATTGTGAAGTTTATGCATGCGTTATATACACACATATATATATATACACTCGAAACGCTCACCATGTGCCATATAGTCATTATATACGATTGTTTGCGTTTTTATGCCACATACATGCATTACAAAATTTCCGAAGTACATTTTAGCAATAACCATTTGAAACTACTCAAATGAAAAATACAGCTTTGGTATAGAAAATTAACTGAGTATCACCAGTATCATTATGTTGAGAATTCTAAGAACAGTTTGGGCAATAATCGTTATGTTGGAAGATAGCAGCAATAAATAAAATCGTATTTTTAAACTCACTGTAAAAGTAAGTAAAACTTTTGTGTATGCATAGAACGGTGATACAAAGGGTTAATTTATTTTACATCAGGGTTTGCTTGAAGTAAAATACATATATAAAACAACTTTTTGATTATTAAAAAATAACTTTAATAATTGATTGCCAAAATTACATTTTTATTTATGAAATTATATATTATAAAAATAACTCTTACTATCTATGATTTTTTTTAAAAAATAATACCTTATTGTTTATAAAACACAGCACCGCAGCTACTCTATTTTGCGTCTAATCTGAAAGTTTTTAAGTTTTGCCAAAGATCTATCTGGCTGAATATATGTTGCCATGACGGCTATAACTCTGATATTATCATAAATAGTACAAAGAGATTAGAATCTACTACGAAATTTTTAGAATAAAGCCTGGTGAAAGTTTTATAAATACAGTAGAACGCCGATTATTGGAACTCCAATTAACCGAACTTCCAATTATCCGAACAGCGTACTTCTCTCAAAGAATTCTTTTTAAACGAATTTCCAATTATCCAAATATTTCTCTCTCTAAAAAAGAAAAAAAAGAACACCTAACTTCCAATTTATTTTTTGCTTAAATTATAATCTCTGAAGTTTAGAAAATAATAAAAAGAGAAAAAAAATTAAATAATAAAAAAGTAAACAAAAAAACAAAACAATTTTTAAGCACTGCAGTACTAACTGTTGCTGTCAGTCCTAAACCTAGATAAAGTGTGAAGGTTTTAGAATAGTCAGGAACATCCCTTAAACTGTCTGCCCATTTATCCGAACTTTTTGTTATCCGAACTAGGGTCGGTCCCGACTTGTTCGGATAATCGGCGCTCTGATGTATATATTGTATTAGAAATACAAATAATCATATTTATTTTTATATGACACAATAAAACAAACTAATGAACACAGTATCAAATGGTTAACTACTTTTTAATCTAAATAAAGTATAAAAATTGAGACCATAAACACAAAATAGAGCCACACATAGGTTCATTATTATTATTAATATTTTATTTACAAGATTATGGTAAGTATAAATAAGAAATCCATTTTAATCACGCTGTTTATAAAGAGTGATAATATCGATACTTTGAAATTTCTCTCGATAAAATCATTCAGGAAATAAAATGATAAAATTATCCAGAAAAAAATGTAAATAATAAAAGATGGTTATTACATTTTAGATTCATACCGTTCAAGTATTTGCGTTATTTTTAAAGTAAAATCATATTTAAACTCTTACTGATTGCGTAACTTCTATATTTTCATTTGCCAACCGACATCTAGTTCACTTTGAAAACATTTCAATAAGAATGTTTAACAACTGAAAAGCTTTCACCCGCTATGACTATTTCTTTATAGATTTTAAAGCATTTCTCAGGTTGAATAATACATTAAATAATCATTTTTTTAACGGTACATATCTACGATCTCTTTTAATAGTATACGTTTCCGTTGTGTCTTATTTTTTATAAATTCCTCTTCTGAGCAGATGCAATTTTTTTAAATAAAAACATGCAATGCAAATTGTTTAAGACCATCGCTTAATACAAAATTAAAAAAAATATGCTTGCCAATAATTATATTCTATAAAAAGCCCTTTTTAAAAATAATTTAATTATCTTTAAATGTTTATCAATTATATTAATGACTGATTATAATACTTGTCCATATACTTCCATATTTATGACACCATGTGGTTTTAACCAAATATTTAAATAAGAAAATAAATCAGATTAAAATGCAATTTAAATCACTAATTTTAATAATCTGATCAAAGGTGTTGAAAAGGAAGATTAGATATCTTAACAAAATAAAAAATAAATGTAATGAAATATTTGTGTTCTATAACATGTTTATTAGAAGATAACTAAAATCACTGTAATTTAAAAAAAAAAGCAAACAGGGAAAATAATATTTTAGATATTTCAACAAAATAAAAAATAAATGTAATGAAATATTTATGTTCTACAGCATGTTTATGAGAAGCTAACTAAAATTGTTGTAATTAAAAATAAGCAAACAGGGAAAATAATATTTTTACATACCTAATTTCATTGACGTTGCACGTGATACTTTGATTTTGGGGAACCAATTAAATCCGATAATAAGTACGATAGCAATTACTTGAATCATCTTCAACAAGTCAAAGCTACCGTAATTTTCTCGGGTTTATATTTTGTTAGCTGAACTAACTTGGATCCTGAGAACGTTCTTGTTTCAGTTTTTAAATCCATGTCAACACGTCTATGCTTTCCAGTGTCCACAGAACTTCCCGCGTTTATTCTAAAAAGCTTCACTGTTACTTTTATCCGTTATTCTGTGGTCGAGTCGTAACAACTGAAATAGTGCAGACGATTTTTAAGTTCCGAAGTTCAAAGCAGATGTTTTTCGGTTTTATTTGTTTTTCTATACAACAGATTCGGAAGGAAATTAAATGTGTAATAATTTTATCGAATTATCTCTAATTCAGTTTCCTGTTTGAAAATTTTTTATTGTATTTCACCTTTTATTTTTATCAGTTTTATTGAATTGTAAAGTTTCATTTATGTAAATTATAATAATAATATTATCCATAATTAGAGTTTACTAGATAAAACATTGCTTAATTTTTCAAAATGTGGACAAATTAATTTATTGGTAATAATGAAGACCCCCTCCTTTTTTTTTAAAGTAAAATTTGTATCACAGGTAAGATATACAAAACATCTTCTTAAAAAATACAACAAGATTATCGAGAAGAGATGAGTTTTTCTTTGTCAATCTGTAATTCTCTTAATATTAATTTTCTGTAGAATAAAACATCTTGTAAAATAATTTTTAAAGATATATTTTGAAAACAAAAAATGAAATATGAATAATTAATTGTGTCATATGCTTTGCATAAATTTTGTACATTTATTTTATATTCGGGAAATGTCAATTTTATTTTAAACGTCTGAAAGAAGCAGAATAAAAAAAAAAATAGTTACCGTATATACTCGCGTAAAGTCGAGGAATTTCTGACAATTTTCGGTAAGCAAATTTAAGGGGTAGACTTATACGCGAGTCAGTTAAAAAAGCAAAAACAAAAACTTCGAATATTGCAAAAATATGGCATCTTATGTGTATGAATAGAAAAATAATATACAAAATATACAAATAATAATAATTTATCATTCAAAAAAATTTCAATGGGTCGACTTATACGTGGGTTTTTGATTTTTTCAGAATTTGTATTCGAAAGTTAGTGGGTCGACTTATACCCGAGTCTACTTCTACTCGAGTATATACGGTACTTAAAATAGTGAAACACTAAGAGGAAAAAATATGACTTGAATGCAAATTATAAAGCAAGAAATGCATATATGACTAAACTTTGAAGTTGCTTTCTGCGTGCTCATTAAAAGCTGCAGACTTAACTGTAATAGAAAGTTTTTAGTTTGAAACCACAGAAATGTTTCGACTACTCTTTGAGAAACTTCTAGTATAACAGATGATCATTTACAAAAATCTTTATAAAAGATAAGTCGAGTTATGTTTACCTAAAACTTTTTTTAATAATATGAAATTCGCATAATTAAGAAATCTTTTTGTGTCGCTGATGAATTAATTACATTTTATGTTATACGAAAATAAAAAGTTTTGGTTAGAGGCATAGAGGCAACTTGGACCACGGTTTAAAAAATTTTTTAATCCGGCAGAAATATATTTTTCACAATAAATAACAAGTTTTAATAATTTTTGTAATTTTTAAAAGTTTTCTAAGAAGTTCACATCTCAGTCACAATGTGACATCACTGAGTGGTGGCATTTTGGTCACGGATGTGTCGTGACCACATTGACTTACAGTGACGTCACAACGACGTCACTTTGACCATGCATGCTATGAGGTCCTTTTATTAAAATATTCTTGGTACCAGTAGTCAGTTTTGGAATTAAAATTAGGTGGCTAGTCCCTCTGGCCACCGCCCTTGAAAGAGTTAAAATAGTGAAGCTTCAACTGTACCCGCTTTCTAGGGTTGATTACTCTGGTGAACAAATCTCCACCAGTAAACTTTTATGGAAATTTTCTCCTTATTTAAGCTCCTTATTGATGCAAAATTTCGGTTATGAACATTGGCAGAAAGAGATTTTCCTTTTTACTGGTGGAAGTTTAATTTGGCAGAAGTCCGGCCCTGCGTTTTCGACATATTGTTATAGCCAGTGAAACTGACTGTTTTACCAGGAAAACTGGCATCAGTAAAAGCAAATAGAAAAAATTACCATATTTGTGAAAAAATATATTCTTTAATAAGACACTTAAATAAGTCGACGTTTCCTATTTAATTTTAGTGGTAGGAAGTTTTCTTTGAAACTGGAGATCAGATTTTTAAAAAAGTACGTGCTATCTTGAGACGACCTCCACAGTTTCTTCACTCGCAACTGGTAGAGTGAATCTATACTAGTAGATGAATCTATACTAGTGATGAATCTATACTGGTAGAGTACACTATATGTCTCCTCCTCTTTATTCATAACTCCATTTCTAAATTACAGTAATTTGTAAAATTTTCTAGGTTTTTATTTAAAACCTCAATCACTGTCGTGCGAATAATATTCCACCACGTGGCTCCTGTGACATGCGTATAACGGTTCTCCCGTTATACATTCATTTAAAACCTCCCTTTCCCTCAAAATATCAACATTTAACTTTAATTATTCATTTTTGTAGTTTTAATTATCCCTCCCCCCTCATATAAAATATTTAGTTTAAATTTGACATTTTATACTTAATTTCATACTTCTGTTTCATTCGCTACCCCCCCCCCCCTCCTCACACTACTGTAAGTTTCATTTATACTTTAAAAGTTCGATTTAACCCTAGAACTACCGGAAATTTTACTCAAGTTTTATAAAAACATTCTACACCAGAATTTTTACTTAAAACTATTTAATTTGTTTATTTAACTTATTATTGTCTGATTTATACATTTAGTTTGTTTTGAAGAAATTTTCTGGTTTGAATAGATATTTTGAATATACATGTCGGGTCCATTGGACCCTTCTGGTAGACAGAGGGTTAAATGCATGCATCATTTTTATCAGCCATTTCCATTTTCTTTTACTTCACACATACATGTGTATAGAAATAAATCTTAACTGTCAGTGATTTTCCGTTGCGTTAAAAAAAAAGATTAAATAGAAATGAATTCTCTTGTCCTCTCAGCCGATAATATGTAATGCATATTTTATGAGTAACACAGAACTGCGCGTTAAATTTTTCTCATCCTTTTTGGCTTGCATTGCTAATAATTCCCACTCCTTATTTTGTCAGATAACGACCATATGCCCTGCTGACTAATACAAACTGTTGTTAAATTGTAATGGACATGTAATATCACGTGTATAGCTATTTTTCTCAGTTATCCCGCATAACCAAAATAATTTCATTTTTCTTACAACCCTATAAGCCCGCCATGGCGTTTAACTTAATTCAATGTAATGCTTCCTGACTGCTTTGTCTACGCGATCCGTGTTATCGCCAATATCTTACATACGGTTATCTTATGCTTGCCAATGTGTGAGTGATTGTAACAAAATCTTACTCACTTTTGCTCCTGACCTAGAGCTATGTAGACTGTAATTAAGCCCCGCTGTGCGCCCCTGCCGCTGGGCAGTTAAGGAACTTCTCCCCTTTTCTCTGTTTGTTCACAGCCCTCCCTTTAAAGGTTTTTATAATAAAAGAAGTTGAGTCCTCTAAAATTTTGTGTTGGAGTTTTTCTGTGTTTGTGAACCTGGGTACACGAAAAAATCTTCATATAATCTTGGTGCGTGCCCACTTTTTCTCCAACATTTAGTCAAAAAAAAAAAAAAAAAAAAAAAAAAACATACGGGGAGAAGTTGCATTTCAGCGCTTATCAGTAACGCGAAAGAACTTCCATATATTTTTCCCACTTGGTTTGCGGCTTCCTTCTTCGACTCATCTCCCGGTGTGCCAGAAACATTTTCTACGATATTCAACTTCATCGGACTGTCATCGTAGCTGCACTCACTACCGTTGCCTGCCCTCGCAGCCCTAATGGACTTGTGTGCGCCTTTCTTTTGCTGACACTGGCTTAACGAGAAACAAGGCTTAGCCCGCGGTGTGCCGTTCCGGGTCATCGAAGTCGCTGTATCCAGCAATTGCCGCTCTATCTGGACCCCCACCTTCTCATCCTGCATCATATTGGGCGTTAATGTGCACGGAATCCTTCAACATCTCCACTGATATAACGTGTTTTTTTTCGCTGACCCCTCAACATCTCCGCTTCGCGGACTTTGACTCCACTCTGCTGCTAGATCACGATGTGCCGGCCGTATAATCCGCTTATCGCTCCTGTTCCTGTTAAATGCAATATCAGATGCGACCTCCTTCGACTGAGACTCCCCCCGCAAAAGGAAAAAGTGATATCCTGTGTTTACCGATTCACCCTGTTCCGGATGTTTGTGAAATTGTGTTTCTGTGTGCGCCCATGGACAATAATCTGCTTTAACCCTAGAACTACCGGAAATTTTACTCAAGTTTTATAAAAACATTCTACACCAGAATTTTTACTTAAAACTATTTAATTTGTTTATTTAACTTATTATTGTCTGATTTATACATTTAGTTTGTTTTGAAGAAATTTCTGGTTTGAATAAATATTTTGAATGTACATGTCGGGTCCATTGGACCCTTCTGGTAGACAGAGGGTTAATTGAGTTTCCCTTTTATAATTTTGGTGAAAAGGAGCTGAAAAATTGCTTTTCCTTATTTTGAAATAAAAATTTTGCAAATTTTCGGTTTGAATGCAGCATTTTAGAAATACAATTGCTTGCCCCTCAAAGGGTTAACACAAGCATTGGCTCTTTTCATTATTTTCAAATTACGCAAAAGCTATTTTTAAAAAATGTGTACATATCAATTGGATGAAATTAAAAATGTCAATTGAAAAACATTTGGAAAATATAAAGATTTATAAATATATAAAGATTACAAAATATTTTATTTTATATGAGGAAATAAAAATGTCAAAAATATTTAACGCTAAGAAGGAAAATATATTTGTGAAATACACATCGAGAATTTTCAGCAAAGTAAGATTAGCGCTATGTACAGTTATTTTGTTGAAAATCTTTTAGAAAATAAGGTATTAGTAAAAGTAATTTTAATTTTAAAATTGTATTTTTTAATAAAAATAAAATATTGGAGGTTTTTTCTGCTCTTATCTGTTTTTCAATTTGTTCACTGAACATTTTTGTATAAAAGTGAATTTCATAAATATTTAAGAGGCTATCTTGCTACTCTTTTATAAAAAACTCACATCTTTTCGCTTACTTTGTTTCGATTTTACTCAAAGTGAAAGCTCCCATAATTGTGTTAAAAAGTTTTCTCGCTTAGGTTCTTTTTCCGTATATATAGCCATAGTATAACAGCAGAATATTATTTTTTTTCAGTTTCATTTATTTTAAAGTACAGTAAACACTGAAGATATTATAGCTAAAAGGGAAATGCTAGAAAAAACAATATTCTTTCCAATGGTTATTTCCTTATTCTGTGCATAATTATTTTCAGTGAATGCATCGAAACAGACATTTATTATTCTTATAAAAACGACATATACACAAGAATTCAAGAATATAAAAATATAAATATTGATGTTATTTAAATTTTTATATTCTTTAGAGTATTGTAATTAATTATTTATTTATTTATTAGGATTTGTGGCAGTGTATTTCATTGGTAGATCAATATATTATTTTACACCAGGGGTGGACAACTGTGGCAGGATAAATACCACTAAACTTTTATTATAATCATTGCCTTATCTAATCATCTAATCTCTGCGATTCAAGCAGTCGGCTATTCCTTTAAAAAAAAAAAAAATGTGATATGCGAAGTACTACAGTTGTTCACCCCTGTTTTACTCACACAGGGATGCCACAGGCGACTATTTTTTCATTTTAACCCTTTCAGGGCAAGACTTTTCTGCTCCGATTATGTTCAAATAATTAATTAACATCGCAATATACGAACAAATTTATTTGGAAATAATCAAAAGCTTTTTCCACGCTTATTATGAGATCGAACTTGTACTAACAAATTACTGGTGCCATATGAAATTTCGGGCACAAAAATTAACCGTTTGCAGACTGCAAACGGCGCCCTTCAAGGGGTTAACTGGCAGCACTTTCTCCACAATTTCAAAACAGAAATCCTTAGAAGGCACTTTGGCGATATTTTTAAGAGAAATGGACTTCAAAATTTATATTACCAAAATATTGGTGCGAACAGAATATAAAAATAGTCGACTGAGGCAGAACTGCACACATAGTTTTAATGGAAATGCACTGTTTTACGAAAATATCATTTAGCTAAATCATTCTGTCAAATTACTTCAATGGTATCTACATTATAAAGGATAAACGTGTCCATGCGTACACTGTAAAAAAACGGACTAAAATACGGTAATAATAAGGGTAATCGAGATGCCAAGACTATTTCCGTATTTTAACGAAACTAGTAAACTACAGAAAAATTCCCATTTTTTTGTCATTTACAGGGAAAACTTTCATTAAAATACGGAAATAGTACTGGCATCTCGATTGCCAATAGTATTTCCGTATTTTAGACCTTTTTTTACAGTGTAACGCCGACGCCATTTGGACGGTGGTAACAGCAGACGATTACATTTAACTTTTATTAACTTAAATTCCAATTTTTTAATTTATAAATACCACCCTTTTTGAATTTTTACACCATCGAATAGGGAAAAAAAGTACTTTCAAACGCAATTTGTTTGAAAACTATATCCCGATTTGTTTAAAAACTGTATCGACATCTACTCAATTTCTATTATTTAAAATAATTTTCAAGCATGATTTTTTTTTTAAGTCTATCTCTATCGTGTGCAGACGATTACAATGGATAAATTCGTTTGCAATTAAACTAATATAAATAACTCATAATTTCTTTCCATCTTATATTCCATAATTGAAAGTACAATATTAATTTTTAGATCATATTATATCTTTTTAGGACGAATCGAAATTTAGGACATGTAATCGCAATGCATTTATGAATAAAGAGGAGGAGACATATAGTATACTGTCTACCAGTTCAAGTGAAGTAACTTAGGAGGTTGTCAGAAGATGGCGGCTGTGTTTTTAAATCGGATCAAAAGTTTCTGATTACTGCGGGGGCAAACTTCCCACCAGTAAATTTCAATAGAAAATTTCGTCTTATTTAAGCGCCTTATTCATTAAAATATTTTTCCAGAAATCTGCTAAACATTTCAACTTGTTTTTACTGGTGTCAGTTTGACCAGGTATTATTGTCTTTTTACTGACACTGACAGAAGGTTTTCTAGGTTGTCCAAATATGGCGGAAACGCAGGATATAACTACTGCCGAATTAAACTTCCACCAGTAAAAAGAAATAGCCATTTCTGCCATTATTTTTAACTGAAATTTTTCATTAATAAGACGTTTAAATAAGAAGAAAATGTCTATTTATATTTACTGGTGGAAATTTCCTCCGTCTGTAATCAACCCCCAGCGAAAACGGCTACATTATAAGCTTCACAATTTTAAGGATATGTCAGTTCCTTTTTATTAATAGTTCCGTGGTAGTCGCTTAACCCTCTGTCTACCAGAAGGGTCCAATGGACCCGACATGTACATTCAAAATATTTATTCAAACCAGAAATTTCTTCAAAACAAACTAAATGTATAAATCAGACAATAATAAGTTAAATAAACAAATTAAATAGTTTTAAGTAAAAATTCTGGTGTAGAATGTTTTTATAAAACTTGAGTAAAATTTCCGGTAGTTCTAGGGTTAACCATAGCTGTCAACATCTTACGCTATTTCGTATAACGTAAACTTTACAGTAAATTTTTCCTTTTTAAAACTCCGTAATCTGCCGACTAAATAACACAAAAATTTCTGTTAAATTTTTGTGGTACAAAAAAGCGGATCAGTTAGCAGCTATGGCTTAACTCTTTTTGATTCAGTGTCCCATAACTTGATTCCCAAATACAACAATGACACCAGAATTTTGGTACAAGTATCTTCCGTTCATTATTTATGTGAAATAAAGCTTTTTCATATTTGGAAATAAATCTGTTCATAAATTCCGGCATCACTCATTTATGTAACCATTTTAGCAAAGAAAGTGCTTTTCTCCTGAAAGGGTTAAAGCACTGAAAAGGACAGAGTCAAAAGGGCTGTTTTTAAATAGCGATTGTTGGCGATTTCTTTTGTTGTTATGTCCTGACGCGAGGCCAATATGAAAAGATCGCTTTTAATAAGTTTTAAAAGTTTACTTGTACGCATTATTGCTATTTTTCATATGCCGGGTGTCCCAAAATGACTGAAGGATTTTAAAATTCAATAACTTGCAAACGGTGACAGGTATTTAAAAAAATCTTGCAGGGGTGTTATAAGAGATGTCAGGAGTTTTTATGCTTCGGTTCTCAGTTTTAGTTACAAATAGCATCGATGAATGGCGCTGCAAGCAATAACTGCTAAATCCAGGCTCGATTTATCGACCTCTCTGTTTTCCATGCGAAGAAAGGAGATTAAAATGTATTGAATGGATCCCGAAGTACCAAAAATCACATAACTGAGCACATAATGCTCTTAGCGCCATCTATTGTTTGTAATACGAACTAAAATGAGGAATCACAGTATAAAAACTCCTGACATCATACATAATCCTCCTGCAAGCATTTGTTTAATATCTGTCACTGTTTGCAAGTTATTGAATTTTAAAATCCATCAGTCGTTTTTGGGACACCCGGTAAATATGATTCTTGTTATTGCATTCTAAAAAGTAATATTAAATGTAAAAAATTTATTAGAGTAATCAATAAAAAAGAAGAGTGGAATTGCACTTCATTTTATCGCAGCAATCTTTGAGATTATTTGCTGATACGTAATTTTACTAATTTTTGATGAACTGCTTTTTTTTTAAATCAAACAACGTGTTTTAACTATATCTAAGTGTACTACGTCAAAAGCCGCTTGCGGAATCTTTCGAAAAATACCTCATTCATCGCTCTGCCATTTAAATTGTGCCGAGAAAAATCAATGTTAACATCAGAAATAATATATATGATATTTACGCCTATATTCGGTATCCCGAAAAACCCGGGTTTATGCCCATGTTTCTTTCATAGTAAAAGACTACCATACGCATAGCTGACAACTTGTACGCAGGGTTGCCAGTGGGCTACTTTTTTTTAAATTCAGATTTCTTCATTTCCACCACTTTTTTGAAACGGTAAAATTAGCTTTGTTTTCTTCTTAATTAATATATCATTAAAAAAGGCGCATTTTACAATTTCAAAAAGTGGTGTCGATGAAGAATTTGAATTAAAAAAAGTAGCCCATCTGGCAACACTGTTTGTACGGATTTTTCATACCAATAAAATTTATTAGAAAAATTTTGCTAATTGAGTCACCGAAATACAAGCAATTTTAACTTTTAAATAAGTCAAATATTTCTAAAAATTTTTAGTGGTAAGAAAAATCCGTACAAGTTCGTAGCTATGCATATGGTTTATCATCGCAATTATTTTTTAACAATACTTTCATTCTCTGATGCCAACATACCGGACTCTTAATTGGGTTACCTAACACTTTTCCCAATTAGTAATATTCGCCATACTTAATAAGAAATTAGGCAATTATAATTTTTCGGAAATAGTCGTATATTTTATATTAAAATAATATGCTAAATTTGCAAAACTACTTTTTTTAATTCTTATTCGTTGTATTTTTTTACGCTAAAGTTGCAAAACAACTTTTTAAAATTCATTTTCTTTGCATTTTTTTAAGTAATCTTTGTACAGAGAGGGTTTTTAAATACTTTAACCCCTTGAGGGGCAAGTGATTGTGAAATGTTGAACTCACACCGGAATCTTTGAAAAAATTCTATTTCAAAATAAGTAAAAGCAATTTTACGGCCCTTTTTTTTCCACCAAAGTTAGAAAAGTAAAGTTTAATAAAATTTTTCTGGTGTGAAACTTCATTAATAATAGGTGGTATATCAAGCAGGACGGTCGTTCTGCCAAGCCAAGCTGAAAAAAAATGCTAACCCCGCCAAACAAACAAACGCCAAGAATAAGGCAAGACACCGTAACTGCTTATTATACTGATGACAACTTCTCCATGTTAAATGAACGAAATATGCCAGCGTAAAATTTCCCATATCAAAAGAAGCAATCATCGCAGAAAAATAAAACCAACACTAGAAGGACCTAATAAAGAAGATCTTCAATTTGAGATCAAATGCATCCTCATAAATTAATTATAAACAGAGATATAGATTTTTTAAAATAACGTCGAGATACTGAAAATGATCATTTTATTTTCTTCGTCACAACTTATGTTTAAATCGAGGTAGAGACTTAATTATTGGACATAAAAAAGTAAGGATTGCATTTTTGGACAGATATTTACTCAATCTACGTGCTTTTATAAAATTCAGCTTTAAAAACATTAATTTTCGATTCATAATTAGCGAAAAACTGTTAATTAGTTCTAAAGTTTACAAATTATGCCAAATAGGGATAAACCCGCCAAAATATTTTAGAAATCTTATACTTTTCTTTTATATTATCCTTTTGCAGTCATTTCATCGAAGATAACTATGGCTGAGATTCAGATATATTTTTCGCTGTTAGCGAAATGAGTTTGACCAATCAGAAGCCTGCATGTTTGAGAATATTTGCTGTTTGTGGATCCCGGCCTATGTCATGAAAGTTTTGAGTCATTTTTTTAGTGCCGTGGATGAAGTGCAATGTTTGTAGAAATGTAGGTTAGGATCCAGATAGATTTTTCGCTGTTAGCGAAACGAGAATCGCCAATCAATAGCCTGCATTTCTGCAAACAGCGAAAAGTTCACAAAAATGCAGGCTTCTGATTGATGAATCTCGTTTCTCTGACAGCCAAAAATCTATCTAGATTGCGTACAATGGAGGATATTTCAAATATGGGTTCGAGGCTGCAAAAGTCACGTGATACCGGTAATTTATCCAAGGAAATTCTATCTGATAAGAAGGGAAGATACTACTACTTTGCCTCATGAACCGTTTCATTGGCTAGCGGGGATTTACATTACACGTCTACGGAGCCTTCCCTTCTTTACGATAGAAGTTTTCACCTTGACCACGTGATCAAAATGTAGATGGAATATCCTCCATTATGTTGAACACAATTTTGCATTTCCACATCCAGGTAGGGTATTAATTGTCATAACAACAATACATATTCGAAACTTTTTAAGGCACTGATTCTGAACTCCTTTGCTATACCTTTCAGTATTAAAGAAGTTGTTGTTTCCATAGTAACAGTACTTTTCTGTATTGCTTTCTCTAAAACACAAATATAGAAATTTAACAAAGAGCGCTCAGAATCAACACCATAACAGAGAGCCTTCATACATAAGAGTGGTGATATACGCACAGGAAGCATGCTCATTTCAAGTTTTTGCCAAAAGTATGGCTACAGCGTCTAGAATACCTTGTGTGGAAATATGCTATCCAAACAACGCTAAAAATTTGTATCCCTTAAATGTGCGACGATACTGCTAAAATCCCAAGTATCGATCACAGCGACATCTGCGGGATTTAGTATTACATTGTATAGACTAGCAATATCTTGCAGTTTGAGAAAATATCCTGCAGATGTCGCTGTGATCTGTATATTTCAGCAGCATCATTGCACAGTTAAGGGATACAATATTTTAGCACTTTTTAAAGTATTACAGGGATAGCCAATTTCCACACTATATATACAGCGCCTAGAATATACAGTGTGGAAAACGGCTACAAAATAGTGCTAAAAAATTGAATCCCATAAATGTACAACGATGCTGAATAACAAGATGTCGATTGTAGCGCCATCGTAGTGATTTAAAAACGATAGTCATTCTAAAAGAGACTCTTTAACCTATTTCACGTCATTCCTTAACTAAATTAGCTTATAACAGACCAAAATATCTTATATTTATAGTTTCCGATATTTAACATTCTATAATTTTTGAAAACTCAGTGTTTATATTGAAAAGAGTTACGAGATGGCGCTCGTATCAGCATATTGCCGCTGAGCATTGTTGGAGATTTATGGGATACAAGTTTTTAGCACTTTTTAAAGCATTATAGGAATAGCCGTTTTCCACACTGTATCTTCTAGGCGCTGTACTATAGCTCCGTTATAGGCCTAGATTATATGTTGTAGAAATCGACTATCCCAGCAATACTTAAAAAAGCGCGGAAATAGGGAATCTCTTAAATGTACAACGATGTTGAATTCCAAACAGTCATTTACAGCGACATCTGCAGGATATTATTTAAAGAAGAAAGAGACATGTGTAATGCACCGCTATAGCGTCTAGAATACATACTGTGGAATTTTGCTATCCAAGCAGCGCTAAAAAGTTGTATCCCTTAAATGTGCACTGACGCTGAAATCCAGGGAGCTGATCGCAGCGACATCTGTGGTAAACTTTCAAAGTAAACATCGTATTATTACAGCGGGCTTGACGCCAAGCACATAGGTCAGATGTATGTTAATAAAATGTAAAAAAAAAACGCTACAGCGTCTAGACCAAATTATAGCGCCTAGAATATATAGTGTGGAAATTGGCTATCCCTGTAATACTTAAAAAAGTGGTAAAATATTGTATCCTTAAATGTGCAACGATGCTGCTGAAATATACAAATCGCAGCGACATCTGCAGGATATTTTCTATAACTGAAAGATATTGCTAGTCTATACAATGTAATACGAAAATCCCGCAGATTTCGCTGCGATCGACACTTGGAATTTTAGCAGTATCGTCGATCATTTACGGGATACAAATTTTTAGCTTTGTTTAATAAAATATTTCCACACTAGGTATTCTAGACGCTGTTACCAAATCGTCATGAAGTTTTAGGAAATATCCTGCAGATATCGCTGTGATCGACTCATTGGATTTCAGCATCATTTGAAATTTAAGAGATCCAATATATTAGCACTTTTTAAAGTATTACTGGGATAGCTGATTTCCACACTATATATTCTAGGCGCTGTAGCACCGCGGTAGCCTGTCTTTTTCGTTTACCTCGGAGTAGATATAGATGAAGTCATTTGTAGCTGTTCCTAAACTGTGGCCAACAACATATAAGGCCAGTTCATAACGTCACACGGAGTTGATTATCTGTACACGGCAATGGACACAAAAAAAATCGGCTCGCAGCTTTGTACTAATCATCGTGTAAAGATGATCCAACTCTGAGACTAACGAAAAAGACGCGGTGGGTCCGATTCTTCTTTTTTTACAGACCGCTGGAGTCACGTGATGCTCGATGCACCAAAGAAGGTGCGTGAAAAGAGCATCACGTGACTCCAGCGGTTTGTAAAAAAAGAAGAATCGGACACACCGCGGTAGCCTGTCTTTTTCGTTAGCCTCGATCCAACTGCGTGTGACTTTTAAACATCATGAACTGGCCTATTATGTCATTGGTCGCGCTAACACCCCCCCCCCCCCCTCCTGCGTCCACCGTATATAGCGGCATCTTGTCCTGGAGACTGCTAAATGGGCTGCTATCGGTCAAAATCAAGAGAGAAAAGGGCAGAAGAGAGGGAAATAACTCGGTTTTTTGGTAACTAGTTTTTCACACGGGAAGATTGACATGTCTGTTCCTCTCCTTTCATAACTTCATGGTGGTGAAATACGCCAAAGCATCCTAAATATCTGAGAAAGTCTTGACTCGCGTCACGAAAACATCACACAAAGCAGGCAAAGCAAAGAAACAAAATCATTCATCGGCTCGTGAATATGAACGAGCCAATGAATGATTTTCTTCTTTGTTTTGCCTGCTTTGTGTGACGTTTTTCTGACACGTGTCAAGGCTTTTTCCAATATTTAAAGGGCGTTGAATAGGCCGGGATCAAGATAGATATTTCGCTATTAGCGGGATGGGATTGATCAATCAGACGTCTGCATTTTTCCGAACTTTTTGATGTTTGCAGTAAACACCGAAAAGCCTGCAAGGATAAAGGCTACTGATTGGTCAATGTAATTTTACTAACAGAGAAAAATTTATCTGGATCTCGGACATTAACTTTGGTTGGTTAAAACAATTTTGAATAAAATCAAATCAGGAAGCCAATGTTTGTTAACTTTTCTGGTTAGTTTAATTGAAGTCTTGCTCGTCTATTACTGAAAACTGAGTTACCGTACTTTGGACAAAAAATTGAATATGAGTACACGACTTGTGCATATGTCACCACTCTAACACAGTGTTGCCAGATGGGCTACTTTTTTTTAACTCAGATACTTGATTGGCACCACTTTTTTGAAATTGTTAAATGTGCCTTATTTAATGACATATTAATTAAGGCGAAAACAATGGGAATTTTACCGTTTATAATAAGTGCTGGCAATCAAGAAATCTGAATTAAAAAAAAAGTAGCCCACTGGCAACACTGCTCTAACATATAAATGTTCTGTGTTATGACCATGATTCTAAGTGCAGTTGGTTAAATTTGAGTATCTGGGCATTAGAGAAAGCAATAGTGGCCCACTGTGGCTGAGTGGATAAGACACAATGCCGCTAATCGCTTGAGAGCGTAGGTGGAAGCAGATTCGAATCCCGCCGTGATCCGCATGTGATATGATGTATGTGTTCAATAAATCAAACAAACAAACAAGCAAGCAATAGTGAAAGGTACAGTTGGCATGGAAACAACGACTTCTTTAATTCGTATAGAAAATTAATGATTAGTAGTAAATGACTAAAGTTTAAAATGTAGGCAAATGGTCTGGAAATATCAATGGCTCCCATCTAGTATTTCACAAAATTAATTTAATAGATTCACATGATGTATAACTTGATGCAACTCTTATCTAATGAAAATTCTGCAACAAGACTTATGTAGGTAGATCTTTTGAATGAATAATTCAGAATTCTGAGAACAAAACGAAGTTCTTAAGGCTCTTCCTCACACCCCCCTCAAAAAAGGAAATACGATAGAAAGATATAAGAATTTGGATAGCTTCAATATGTCTGTGATCTTTTGTCAGAGTTCAGAAAAAGAGTCTGGGCATAAAAAAAAGACAAATTTAACGAACGATAAGACTATAGATTTCAGGCAATTTTTAACCGAAAAATATTTAATTCTAATGTATATGCGACTTTAATAATAGACTATTAAAGCTAATCAATTTAGGGGAAATTTTATAGTAAATTAATATCCTCACATTTATGCAAATAGGCATGGATAAACAGACTTGAGTAAAATTACATATTTATTCTTTCTTCTCTATAACACGATCTAAATGAAGATGAAGTTATATGTACAGTTTATATCTCTAAATTTTTAGATTTTTTTTGTCAAAAATGTTCCTTTATTATGTCTAGAATTGCTAGATTTACAGATCTTCGATTCTTTAGATGCCTGCGGGTTTTCATTCTCGGATTAACCGTAGGTATTTGTAAAGGTAAATTTATTTTGCAAAACCGTCAGCAAAAAAAGTTAGAAAAAACAATTAACTGACAGACTAACTGTAAATATATATTTTATTTCGACTCTGTTTTTTACTAAATTTTCATCTTTCGTAGAAAATTTTAAGGAGATATAAATTGAGAAAGACTGATACTTTGAAAGAAGAAATTGACTTTCCTTACTTTTAAATTATTAATCACTATAAAAAATGAATGATAGGTAAACAAAATGTATAATATTGTGTTTGCTTCCTGCTTATAAAAGCTATACAAGGACTAATTTTAATTTGAGCTAGTAGAATTATTTCAGTTATATATCATTTGTTTTAAAAAAAGAACTGATATCTACTAAAAAACAACTTTTCAAAAGTAAAAAATAAGCCAAGCAAAAAAAAAAAAAAAAAAAAAAAAAAAAAAGAAAAGAAAAGAAAAAAGGTGAAAGTTGTGGCTAAAAAATAGTGTGATATCAAATTTCCAAGCTTATATTGCGGTACTTATTTAACATTTTTTGATAAAAATTTACCATATGTAAGTCGAGTACCTAAGTATGCGTTGATAGAAAGCCTTTTCTCCTTTACTAAATACATCATAACGTGTTTCTGAAAATTAATTTTTTTTAAATTATGCATGATGGGCTTGGCGGCCATCTTTCCATATTTTACACAAATTTCTAAGCACTCAAGCTCGTAACATATTTGCATTATTAAGAATTTCGAAGTTATAGTTTTAGCTACAGACAGATAAATTAAGAAAGTTTTTTATTTTGAAAAAAACAAATTGATTTTTACCGCTTTAACTAATTAATTAACCCCCCTCCGAAAAAAGAGAATCATAAGATGAAACCTGAAGTTACTTCAGCTTTATTTTTAGACACAAATGTTTAGGCACTCATTTCCATAAATTAAAAGAATAAAATGTTTGCTTTAGTAACAATTTCGAACTTCCAATCTTAACAATGAACTTGTGTGCTTAGAAATTTGTGTAAAATATGGAAAGATGGCCGCCAAGCCCATCATGCATAATTTAAAAAAAATTAATTTTCAGAAACACGTTATGATGTATTTAGTAAAGGAGAAAAGGCTTTCTATCAACGCATACTTAGGTACTCGACTTACATATGGTAAATTTTTATCAAAAAATGTTAAATAAGTACCGCAATATAAGCTTGGAAATTTGATATCACACTATTTTTTAGCCACAACTTTCACCTTTTTTCTTTTCTTTTCTTTTTCTTTTTTTTTTTTTTTTTTTGCTTGGCTTATTTTTTACTTTTGAAAAGTTGTTTTTTAGTAGATAATATATACCAGCGCCCCTCAAGGTGTTAAGAGAATTGAAGCCATTTGATTTTATTCATAAAATAGAAAAATAAGAAATAATTTCACACGTATGCAAGCATATTTTCAGAGGGTCGTACGCTTCAGGGAATGTTTCAGGACAAATATCAGTATATATTTTATAGAAATATAACTCTAATTTAAACGATCGAAATTTCGACTTATTTAATAGTAGAACGACCTGAAATTTTACTCAAGTATTATAAAAATATTTTACACTTGAATTTTTATGTAAAACTATTTAACTTATTTCTCTATGTAACATATTTACTTTAATTTGTAAAGAAATTTCTGGTTCGAATCGAAATAGTTTTTTTTTTTTTTTTTTTTTTTTTTTTTTTTTTTTTTTTTTGTAGCAGTGAATGTGACCGCTGTGGTCGTTCTAGTGTTAAGAGGGGATTTTCTATAAGAAAATAATGGTACTGAAGAATTTCCGTGGTTTGAAATTTCAGGACAAGTACTCATTGAAATTTCAGGACCCTGTATTATTCAAGAGAAGTATTCCTAATACATGGCTGATAAGTTTAAATTCAACTTTTCCCGTAAAGTAATATTTGTAATGTTTAATCGAAAAATTTTATTAATTCAATAATATAAATACTTCTTTTTGAAAATTTTGGCATAAAAAATTCCGTTGACAAGCATTGAACTATGAATAAAGAGGAATTAACATAGCCTCAAAATGATGAAGCTTCAACTGTAACCGGTTTTCCAGTGGCTAATTACCGCCAATAAACACTTCCACCAATAAATCTGACAATTAAAATTTTTTCTTATTTAAACACATTATTGTAGAGAAATACAGCCATAATTATGGCCAAAAGCAGATATTCATTTCTACTGGTGAATGTTTACAGCGGCAATAGTGAGTCCCTGTGTTTCCGCCATATTTTGACAACACAAACAACTTCCTGTCAGTGTCAGTGAAGGATAATATAATTACCGGGATAACTCGCACCAGTAAAAACGAATAGAAAATTTTGCCATATTTTAGAGAAATTTTGCATGAAAAAGCTGCTAAAATAATAGAAAATTTTCTATTCAAAATTTACTGGTGGCAATGAAAAACTTTTGATCCGATTAAAAAATCAGCCGCCATCTTTTGACAACCACCTCAATTACTTCACTCCCAACTGGCAGACTCTACACCATATATCTCCTCCTGTTTATTCACAACTCCATTGAGACAAGGGGGCTATGATAAAGTAATTGTTCAATAGTTTTGCCCATTTAATTTTAATAACGCTTTGTTAAATGGGGTAAATTTTGTATATATTTTAGTTCTGAATATGTGGTGTATTCTTCATATATTAACTTTCTGGCAGAAAATGTAACTGTTAACCCTTTGAAGGACTCCGATATATTATATATACCAGTTAATTTTAATTCCTAAATGCCTCATTGCCACCAGAATTTTAAAACTGAACTTTGCTTTATGTAATGTTAGTGAAGATACACTTTTACTTATTTTCATATATTTTTTCTCGTAAATCCTGGTGTCATTCAATCATTTAAATATTTTGCATCACAAGTGCTTTGCCCCTGAAAGGTTTAAGCGCGATTAACATATTTCTCCACATAACATAAAAGTTTAAAGGGCGTAGCCTGATAAGCATTGGAAACATGCCTTTTAATCAAATTTCCTGATTTTTTTTCCTAGACGTAGCTACTTATCTGACAATTTATTTCCCCTATTATCACCCTATAAGTATTGATATTTAATGAGATATAAATGTTTTTTCGATTTTTTAAAAAACGGATTTTCTCAAAAACTCCTGCACGGAATGTCATGCCATTAATTGAGGATATATAGATACCAAAGATGCATAACTGGTAATTTTTGTGTAATTTTTTGTTTATAAAAACTGTGTGAAATAGCGAAATGAAAATAAAAAAAATAATAAAAATCATACCTTATGGTTATCCGAAAATTACCATTTTCTTGTAAAAAATTCCCCATATGTGCCCGTATATTCTATAAAAATAACGAAAGTTCGCGTTGGGTACTACATATAAATATTTACAAAAATATATATTAAAATTATTGAAATTCATTTTCAGGCGTTAGTTTTGGCGGAGCTACTCAACTTCCACACCCGAAGAATTTTTGGAATAAACAGTTACAGAATTGTTGCATTTTAAATTTTAATAAATACATGAGCAACATTCTCAACACTGTCGATATCAAAATGAACATGATGTTGAAAACATGGCTTGTATGCTTAATGGAATCTAAAATACATCAGTTGACATATTGTCTGCTGACTTTGTTCCAAAAATTCTTCGGGTGTTGAAGTTAAGTAGCTCCGCCCCAATTAACGACTTAAAATGAATTTCAATAATTTTAATATACATTTTTGTAAATTTTTATATGTAATACCCAACGCAAACTTTCGGCATTTATATAGAATATACGGGCACATATGGAGAATTTTTTGCAAGAAAATGGTAATTTTCGGATAACCATAAAATATTATTTTTATTTTTTTTTATTTTTATTTCGCTATTTCACACAGTTTTTATAAACCGAAAATTATACAAGAATTACCAATTATGCATCTTTGGTATCTATATATCCTCAGTTAATGGCATGAAATTCCGCGCAACAGTTTTTGAGAAAATACGTTTTTTAAAAAATCGAAAAAACACTTTTATCTCATTAAATATCAATATTTGTAGGGTGATAATAGGGGAAATATATTGTCAGATATGTAGCCACATATGGGAAAAAATCAGGAAATTTGAATGAAAGGAATGTTTCCAATGCTTATCCGGCTATGCCCTTTACGTAATCAAATAAACAATTTTCAAATCAGACAATTTTACTTTATAAATCAAATCAAATAAATACCACGTACACACAAAAGATATTTTAATAAATTAATGTTCTGCTTCAAAATGTTTTTTTTTTTTTTTTTTTTTTTTTTTTTTTTTTTTTTTTTTTTTTTTTACTTGGTTCAAAATGAAGAGATTAACGTGATGTTGGTAAGTATTTAATATTGTCGTTAAATCAAACATGCTCGAAATATGCACCTTTCGTTATTTTGCACACGTAGAGTACTTCCAGATCGGTTTAAAACAAATTTAATCAGCTATTTTCAGAAAAACCATTTGCAATAATGCAGTTCGTGAACTGATTTTAGATAAAGTCCATTACCACGCAAAGGGCAAATATTCCAAAGTTTGGGATTTTAATAACAGATTTAAACTAAATAGCACACATTATTTCTTTTTCATCACCTTATACAATCACCGATTCTCTGCCGAAATTTGCTATTAAATAAAGCGAGAAGAATATTTGCAAAATAAATCGGTATTCAAAATTCATAACCCTTGTTACCTTTGACCACAGACAATAACAACGAAAATAAAAACTAGTTGTAATGTACTATGACCCGCTTGAAAACATGCATAAAGTCGTCTAGACGTTGCATTTCTGAATGATATTGGAGGCCAAATTGGAAACCCTCGTATGTAAATTTGTCTTATTTTGACAATGTATACATAAAATACAGTGATTTGAAAATGTTCACATTCACTAAAACACAGAGTATAAAAATATTCCTTAAGTACATGAGTATAAAATTAAAATTTCACATAATATCTCACATGTTTTCATTAACAAATATTAACAAGTAGGCTGTAATAACAGAGAACTTTACTTTTTACAAAAAGGAAACATTTAGCCTGTAGAGCAGTCGTTTCAAACTGCGGCACAAGGAGTCTGGATAAAAATATATTTGAATTCTAATAATCGTTTTGTCAATCAATCATTTTCAAGATTGTAATAAATGCTAAGATCGTTATTCGAAGGTACTTAACCCTCTCGCTGCGCAACCAGAGAGTTTCTTGGCCAACGTAAAAGTAGCAAAAATTTGCGCTACCCGAGATTTCATCGGGGATTCATTTTCTCCGTCTAATTAACCCGCTTTGATCATTCCCACCAGTTACTTTTTATTGTAAATTTTGCCTTATCTAATCGGAGCATTTTCCCGATTAAATCAGACGAAAAATTTTGTTTTTAAAAACCGGTGGCAAGAGAATAAAAATTCTTAAAAGACGCTCCTCGCGAAGGAATTAAGTACGCAATTTTTGAAGCTATTTTGATAAAAGAATTACGCAGCGAGAAGGTTAAAGCTTTTGATATCACGCATGTAACAGTTTTGCATCTTCGCTCTAAAAGAGTTCTTATGTGGGCGATCTCAACACTACAAGTTTTTCTAATGAATCAAAAAGGAATCAATCCAACAGTCAACTTGACAAGATTGGATATGGACACAGTAGTGAAAACAAGTACAATAAATAGAGAGGCATCTAATAATGAATTGGCTGACGTCCAATCATCTGGAGTTATTCCGGCGACAGAACCAGCGCTAATTACGAGTCATGTTGTTCAACAGTTGATAAATAAGGTCGAGGCGCTTTATCCACAACGTTATGAAGAATTTAAGGTCCTATTAACAAATCAATTAGAACATATCAAGGCTGTGGAGAAGGGAGAATTTTCAAAGAGCCCATACTATGGCATATATAACATACAAAGTTATAATGTTGTAAATAATATATATCAACCAGAAAAATATCGTATGAAGACAGCAAAGGGTGATAGAGCTGCCCAATTAAGAAAAAATGCACTATTTTTGGAATTTGAGTTGCAACACATCAGAGCAATACATTATAAAGAATACAACAAAATACCATATTATCAAGCAAATAATACTGAACTAATAAACCTGCATCGGGAAATGAAAAGTGAAGAAATAATTAGCATAAGAAACAGAATTATAGAACTAAATCATAAAGAAAACAGAAGACCATATGTGACTAGTTGTCCGTTCTTCAATCATCTGCAGCTTCTGATCCTACTAAAGGAAGAGAATGATCCCATACCACAACCAGAAAAACTAAAATCAAAAACTATCAGTACCAAGAATACCCAACAAAGAAAGCAGTCTAATTTGGAAACTGCAATATCACTAGCAGAAGAAATTAATGAGGCTCGATTAAAAAACAAAGAAAAAATTATACAAAATGCATTAGGTGGATCACCACTTCCATTAAAAATACCACCATCCATAAACCAGCTAGAGTCACTATCCATCCAACAGCTCATTCAGGAGTACAATATACTATTAAATAACAGATCTAATAGTAGCTCAGAAGAAGCTAAAAAATATCTCGAAACAATCTTTTCTAAAGCAAGAAGAGATGAGAAACTTCTTATACAACACTCCAACGAAATAAATAAGGATTCTCCTGAAAAGATGAAAAAATTACGACATAAATTGGATATCCTGCAAACACAGAATGATGAATTGTCATTAAAGCTCAAAGAAAGTACAAAAGTGGAAATTAAACTTGAGAAATATTTGGAAGAACTGAAGCAAGAGAATAAACAATTAAAAATCTCCTTAACTGAGGTAGAACATAGTAAAGAACAAATAAAAGAAAGTTTTAAAGAAGAAATAGATAAAATAAAAAGTCAACAGAGGCAACTTAAGAAAAAAACTATAGACAAATTTTCACAAACAGTAAATAAATTAAAAACAACAACAACTCAAACAATAATGGAAAAAAGATCGAATGCAGAAGTAAAGATTGAAAATAAATTGGAAGAATTGAAACAAGAAAATAAACAATTAAAAGACTCTTTGGTCAAGGAAGAACAAAATAAAGAACAGATTAATGCAAATATTGTAACCCTTCAAGAAGAAATTAATAAATTAAAACGACAACAGAAGCAATTAAAATCACAAACTAGAGAAAAAATCATACAAACAGGAGTTAAGTTAAAAACAATAGCAACTCAAACAATAATGGCAAATAACGAAAATGAGAGAATAGAAGAAAATGGTGAAGGAGGGTTCATTCAATTATCCAACAGACTACAGAAAATTGAGGAGTTGGTGACGCGAAACCTGAAGTACTCTAGTGGGGGCTGTCAAGGAGTGAAATGCGGTGATGGCACAAAAACGGGCGTTCCCCCTGCTTTGCCGAACTCTAATTCTGCAATATTAATTAGAACAACCGCTAAACACATAAGGATTCCAAAACTCAAAGCATTACTTAACGAACACTTTAACCTTAAATCTACCGGGAATTTTATTCAAGTTTTAATAAAACGTTCTACACCAGAATTTTTATTTAAAACTATTTAACTTATTTATTTACCTTATTTTTGTCTGGTTTATATACTTAGTTTATTTTAAAGAAATTTCTGGTTTGAATGAATATTTTGTATGTACCTGTCGGGTCCAATGGACCCGTCTGGTAGACGGAGGGTTAATAAAGTGAAGGAAGTTCCAATAATATACTGCAGAAATGCCAGAAATCCAGATACAATAATTATACAATCTAATACAGATGACAATACAGAACATTTGTTAAAAATGATAGAAAACACTCCTGACATTACAAAGTTAACAGAAATCACATATAAGTTGACTAATTACAAAAGAGTAATAATCACCGGTATTCCATCCTCAGTACCTACAAATGAAATAATATCATATCTTGAAGAAAATTTATCTGATAAAAACATCACCTTATTGAAAATTCTAAAGAGGGATAATTCTACACTACATCACATCATATTGCAATTAGAAACAAAAGCATCACAAGAACTATTAGAAAAAAAATTTATACAGGTGGGTCTCAACAAGTGCTATATTCGTTCTTTTCGCCCAATAATTAGATGCGGCAATTGCCAGCTGTATGGACATCAGACATCTTACTGCAGGAGACAGCCAATTTGCGCCAAATGTTCGAGAGGTCACTGCACTTCGGAGTGCCCTTTTGCGGGAGTTCCCTCGCAATATAGATGCACAAATTGTTTCCACTTACCTAATTATAGGAAACATTCAGCGGATTCCACTGCGTGTCCGGTTTATCAATCACACTTGGCAAATAGAAGATGTGTTCAGTAGGACCATATGGCCATATTGTCAAATATTAAATAACTCAAAAGAATTTGTAATAGTGCATAATATTAATTATTGTTCGCATATTGTACCTTAATACTAAATTTTCAGTGTAGATTTAAAAATAATTTTTGCATCATGTATCTTACATAATATCTCAAACACAGTATCATTGTACTGTAAATTTGTAGGTAATTATTATCTACAATTACTTATACTTTCATAATAGTGCATAATATTAATTATTGTTCGCATCTTGTACCTTAATACTTATTTTTAGTATAGAGTTAAAAGTAATTTTGCATCATATATCTTGAAAATAGCTTTAAGTGTTGCAAATATCACATCTGTACATGGTTTAAATTGATGTTAAAAAAAAAAAAAAAAAAGTTTAATATCAAATTCTAAAAACTATGCATATTTATATGTTATAATAATGAATATTTCTCTCAAATGTAATTATAGGGGTCATCTGTAAATATTTATTGCAAACACTGTCAATAATTGTCATATATTTAACATTGTTATTTCTCCTAAACTGTAAAAAAAAAAAAAAAAAAAAAAAAATCAAGGAGTTTCGCAGGTAGTAAAACTTTTCCCTGCCCTGGGCTTGGGGGTTACACCTAACCATAAGCCAAAAGCGGGTTCCCAGGGTGGGTGCTTACTTACTTACTTACTACAAGTTTTTCGTCATATCAGTATATTTGCATATTTCACAGTGAAAATATGATAGATATAGGCGGTTAACCCCGTGCGGGGCTGCGGGATGAAATATATCCCACCTAATTTAAACAAGACTCTCACCAGAAAAATTTAACTAAATTTTATATTTTCAACTTTGGGGGAAAATCGTTGAAAAATAGCTTTTCCTTATTTAAAATTGAAAGTTTTCGATTATTCCGGTGAGATTTCAATACTTAGAGACATTTTTGCTTGCCCCTCAATTGGTTAAAAGAGAGTACATAAGTCAATGTGGAAGGTAATGAATTATTTTATTAGGTCATTCACTATTGAAATATTCGATTTTAATGAGATTTTTAGGGTTTCGTTCGTATGACGAAGCCCTTTTTGTCTCGCTCCTCTGTCTGTCCGTCACAGAGCCCGTTCTCAGAAACTATATATATTGGAGACTTGAAATTTTGCATACTTATAGCTGAACACCTCACATCAAACAACATATCTTAAAATTTTGAAAAAGACTTATATTTACCCGTCTGGGCTTTAACATGGGAATTTTAATCTTTTCCTTATAACTGAGCCCCTAATTAAGTTTAAGACTTGAAATTTTGCCTACTTATAGCTAAACACCTCTCATCAAACAACAAATCATAAAATTTTCTAAAAGTCTTATATTTACCTATCTGGGCTCTAACTTGTGTATCTTAAGCTTTTTTTTTCTAACAGAGTCCCTAATTAAGTTGAAGACTTGAAATTTTGCATAATTATAGCTGAACACCTCACATCAAACGACAAATCATAAAATTTTGAACAAGTCTTATATTTACCCTTCTGGACTCTAAGGTGTGTATTTTAAGCTTTTTTTTTCTGAGACCCTATTTAAGTTGAAGACTTGAAATTGTGCATGCAGAACACTTGCGATTACACGAAAAATCGTAAATTTTTTAAAAAGTCTTATATTATTTATCCCTCTGGGCTCTAACTTGTGTATATTAAGCAATTTTTCTAAACTCCCCCATTGCACCCGGTGGATACTTTACTAACTTTTGCCGACACCCCTTTGACCACTCTTTCATATTATGCACATAGCCTTACATCTTTCAGTTCCACTTTTTACCGCCAGGGGCGCCTACCTACCTCGGGTGATATGGGCCCGATCCCCTCGACTAATTTATTTGCGGATAGGTTGTAAAACGGAATTTCGTTCAGATAGAGGTTTGTGTAGAATAGAGTGCGCCCCCTGGTTGCGAAATGTGGAACTAACAGATTTTGCAACAGGATAAAGTATTTTGAAAGGAATATTAAACGAAATCCTCTTTGCGATCTGTGATCCCACTTATGAACTTATTTTAATTTAGAAATTCTTAATAAACCAGAAAATTTTGAATAGTAATTTTCTTGTATGTTATTTGTGGAATATCTATTTTCTTATAAAGTAAAAGTTACTATTAAAACCTCTGGTGCTCGCGTAATCTGAACTCTAATCCTTTAAGCGTACTGCAGAATTTTATGATCATGATTAAAGATTTATAAAATAGTAGCTATGAAAAGTATTGGTCTGAGAATTTTTATCTGATTAACTTACGTATTTAGTTATCTTATTCAATTAAAAAAAATTGCTTTAATATCAATTTTGTGTTAAAACAGCCATTGATTCCAAAAGTTACGTGACGGAAAAACACACTTAGGATGCATAAAGGGTTAATGCTCTCTTAGTTTAACCAATGTAACCTAAATTACAATAGCAAGGAATAAAATAAAAGCCCCACCTGTTCTCAATAGGAATAGGATCATTGAGAGAAGAGAATTTAATTTTGTTAATACGTTTGAAGATAAATTTGAAATTGAAACGAGAAAGGATTTTATAAATTTTCAAACAGACAGGAGAATAAAATGTCAGAACGATGGAGTTTCCTCCTAATTTTTTAGGAGGATTATATGTGAGTCAGAATGAAGACGTTTAGGATTAATAATTTTATTCAGAGTTTTATCAATCAAAGAGAAATTATAAGTACGAGAGAGGGCAAAAGATTTCAGTTATTTAATTTCATTATTCAGAGCAGAAGAGTAGGAACAATTGCGCAACGGCCTAAAAAAAGTATAAAATGACGCCTTTTTTTTGTTGAGGAGGATGGTTTGAAAGAGCATGAGGAGGGAGAGATACAGCGAAAGGTTTTCTATCAACAGAAGTAGAGACTTGGTAAAGTGAAATATCTTGGTAAATTTTGAAGAAGCTTCTTATAAACTTGTCAAGTTGCTTTCTAAGTTACTCGCTTCTTTATCTTCAACTATCTTTCACACCATAAAGTATTCTTTTGACATTGTTGATAAATTGTAACCCCTTTTTTCTTGGCATTATAAAATGATTTTCTTAGGTGTTAATTCTCTTTTAACTAACGTGCTTGTTTAAGGGGTAATTGATTATTTGGAAAGAAGTCTACGCAAATTATATTACTCTTCCATTGAGATAGATGAAATCCTGCAATGAGTTAGTATTTGTTTCAGGCAAACCGCCTTCCGGTTTAATAATTCTTTTTATTCTGAAACTGGTTGTTTGGCCATGGGTAATCCACTTTATCCTCTTTTATGTGATATTTACATGCCTTTTGATTAAGAAAAACTCTTCAGTCCAGTTTATATAAATTTCCTTTTTGGGTATGTTGATGACACTTTTATTTTAATTCACTTTTACCTGGATATTTCCAATCTTCTTTCACTGTTAATTTTACTGATACGTGTATTCAATTTACTCTCGAAGTCGAAGAGAACCATTCTCTTCCTTTCCAGTGTTGCCAGTGGGCTACTTGTTTTAAATTCAGATTTCTTGATTGGAACCACTTTTGTGAAATGGTAAAATACCCCTTCTTTTCGCCTTAATAAATATGTCATTAAATAAAGCGGATTTTACTATTTCAAAAAAGTGGTGAAAATCAGAAATCTGAATTAAATAAAACAATTAAATTTAAAAAATCAATAAACCAGACTGCGTAAAAAGCGAACTAATTAATTATGTCTCATCAATGTGAAACTATTTTTTTTTCAATTCCTACTATTAGCTCCCACTCTCGCTATATATATCTTGTTCAAATTTTCAATCGTTAATAAAATACTTATTATTCAACCTATCAAGTTCACTAATTCTTTTTAACTTGTAGTGGATGACAATTCATGTTAATCCAGTTTTTTTCAAATATTAATTCATTAATTAAATTTAATTAATTAATTTTCAGTAATCTAGAGAGCCCTCTTCTTGATAAAGGTATTTTAAGACCGAGAGAGCCCTCTTCTTTTTCAAGGCATTTTCCCGTAAGGCATGGTGACGTCACGGCGACGTCGTTGTGAAGTCACACTGTGATTTTGTGACCGTCGATGTGACGTCACGTACCGTCGATGTGACGTCACAGTGACTAGAATGTGAGGTCGTTATGGCCGTTTTAGAGGTCGTTTGTGACGTCACGTTGTGACCACTCTGTGCCGTCACACTGTGACCAATTTGTGAAATATGTGTCATTTGTGACGAACTTGTCATAAACTCTGTGATGATTTCAAATGAAAATCAAATTTCAAATTAATTGCTTAAAAGGCGCAAAGGCGCACATACTGAAAAAGATTCCATGCTGGGACTCGCCATCAGTATAGCGCACTGACATTCTACCGACTAAACCACATGGAACGATACGCAGCCTGGAAAATTTCTCACTATTACATGTTGGCAAGGCTACAAACGCAGCACAAGATGGAATATTTATCGTGAGCCACCGACATGGGACAAACACGAAACTTAATTAAATCCAGCATCGATTGAAACTATATTAATACTTGTAAATTTTTCCAGAAAGAACCATTCGAATTGCATACAATATTTCAAATGAAAATCAAATTTCAAATTAATTGCTTAAAAGACAATTTTAATTGTCAGTGTGCTATACTGATCGCCCGGGTTCGAGTCCCGGCATGGAATCTTTTTCACTATGTTGGCCTTTGCGCCTTTAAAGCAATTAATTTGAAATTTGATTTTCATTTTAAATGTTGTATATAAGGCGAATGATTCTCTCTGGAAAAATTTCTAAGTATTAATACTGCGATGAATTTTAAAGTAAACTTTTGTTTTAAATATAAAATTTTATTTTTTACCGTATTTTTTAGCAAAATATCGCTATTTTGGAGCACTTTTCTCCTAGAACATTTTTAATTTCTCCACTTAAAAAAACAATGCTTATCAACAGACATATATTTTTATTAAGTTCTAAACTTGATATTGAATTCAATCTTGATATTTAGAATGTGTAAGTTTTTTAATGTGTTGTGATTTTTTTACTGTTTTATTAAATACGAACATGGAGTCTAACGGATATTAATATAACAATTATTTATATAACGGTATGATAAGCCATATTTATTTAATTTTTTTATTCCCGCGTACATTGTATTTCGTGAATATGAGCTAAATAGATTTGGTATGTTTTATAGGAAAAGACTGATCTCTGAAATAGAAAAAAACAAGTAAGAAAAATCATGCGTTAAGCATAGATTATAAAATACTTTCCAACACTTCCTGAATGCTTTAAGAAGATATCGTAATTTAGGGAAATAACGTAAATAAGATAACTAAGTAAACATTTTAGAAAACGCATAAAACTTTCGAAAAACTGATTTCAGCAGTTACCGTCCATAGCAAAATATGTTTTCCAATTCTTTTGAACAGCACTGTATTTGATCTGTAGGTTGATACACTGAAAAAAAAATCAAGTACTCAGAAATGAGTAAACCGATGTACTCATATCGAATTGAATATTTTTGGATCAAAAATGAACCTATGGTTTCTGTATTTTGAAACATCACATCTTATCAAACCCAAACAAACGGATAATTTTGTGCCCTGTAATGGTTCATTTCATTTTGGCGGCATAAATGATGTTTATTAATGTAAATATTAAATTATGCACAGTATTTTAAAATGATTTAAAAGTGCTTGGAAATATTGCTCTTGTCATAAAAATATTCCATTTGAGTTTGTTAAGAATTTTGCTATTTTTCTTAATAAATAATCAATTAAACATTTCTTGTTAATAATTTTGAAAGGGAAATAAATGTCAGTACATTTTTACTTTAATTTTTAGGGGTTTTTTTTGGGAGGGGGTAGTACATAACGATTCCTATTTGATCACAATCATGGAATAAAAAATTAGTACATGTGCTTCTCAACTTTGAGTACATTTGGATCGGAGCAATTTTGAGTATGTGACGCATTTAAAATTGTGTTCTTTTTACTCAATTTTGAGTACCCATTTTTTTCAGTGTATATATACTATTTAATAGGAAAATTTAGTTTAGCAATAAAACGCCTAACAGGCTGCAATTCTCTTTCAGCAATTTATGCTAATACATGGAAACATACTTGAATACTTTTGTACAACCATGTAGTTTATCTAGAACCTTTATTACACGCTACTATTTAGTTAAAATTTAATTCAAACTAAAACACTCTTAAAACTGCTAAAATCACATTTCCAGAAATTATAATTTGTAGACGGCCATGTATAAAATTCTTTACGTGACCCTGTATATCATTTTATCTATATTATACAAGCATTTTTTAGTAAATTAAATGCAGTTCAGCGAAAAAAACATAACTCGTTTAAAATCCACCTTTAAGCGATTTGCGCCCATACCCAGTAACACTTATGAATATTTTTGTGTAGCCCTGTATAGGAATTATAGCATTTATATACACCATATACTATGCATAAATATAGTGAATCATATAAGCGCATATCATAATTAAAAATGCATTTCCAGCCGTCATGGCTAATGTACAGTACTTCGGAAACAATATAGTATCTGAAATATTTTATATAACGTGCCCCTGTAAATGCTATGTACGTATTATACGTATTGTACGTGAAATTATTTATAGTATGTAAACCTCAGAGACGTATATCAATTTCATTATATATGAAACAGATTAACATAATTAAAGTACGCAGCAAACCATCCCTATATCTCCATCCCTATATCATTATGTATTGGAATTCCTTTTTTAGCCCTGTAAATGAATAATAACTATTCTTTGCATCGCATAGTCAACAGAATGCATATTTTAGTGCGCTTCATAAATGCATATCAATTTTATTCTCTTTGAAAGCGTGCGTAAAATCATTAAAAATCCTTTGAAACGATTTTTTCCCATAGGCCGTAATGTAACGGAATACTTTTGGCTGTCTTGTAAATGAACTAAGCATGCTACAAACTTCATTACAAATAGGGACCGTGCTATGGTAAACGTCGATAACATCCAAAAATTTCAGGGCAGTCCGAGTATATTTACGAGAGTTAGAGCGCGGACAGATTGCTAGACGTCACAGACGGAGAGGCAAACCGAAGTGATAAGCACTTTTCAACTTTGTATCCTATATTATGTATCCTGTATTATATGAACGTAAAATATATATATACTAAAGCAGTTTAATCTATAACTTCCTATCAGGTATGAAAAACACTTTATTTCAATGCTTAAATATCATATTTTATTTTTTAGTGCCAATAATTACTTGTATCATAAACGTAGAAAATGAGTTTATAATAGAAGAAAATTTAATAATCGATTCAAAATGTCTATAATTAAATGTTTGATTAAAATTACAAAGAGAAAAAAATGCTTACATACAATTAAAAAAAATAAATATTCGAATTTGAAAAACCCTAAAAATAATAATTAATATTTATAGCTGTACTATTAAATAACAACAATCTACAATAGATGAATTACATGCATTATTAGATTTAACAATATCTCAAAATTCTTTCCATACGTTATAAGGGATTCCTATTGTTTTATAATTTTGACAAATGTTAAATCTGAAAACACTGGTATGAAGATTGAGGATTTAAGAAAAAAAAATTAAAATACTATTAGCACTAAAAGAAAACTCTTTTAAAAGTTTCACTACTGTAATATGTAAAAGTACATTTTCCCAGTATAATGTTAATTTTTAATCTGAAACAATTTCGTAATATCATAATAATCGAATGTCTATATAATCTCTAAGCGTTAGTAATTAGAAAACAGTAAGATGCCGAAAAAAAACCTCCAAATCATTGTCTCAACACATTTTCAATCTCAAGTAACTGAAAATTGATGTTTTCATTAATTTCCCTATGAATGTAATCATAAATCAGTCTCTGCGCAGCTTTTTTTTTTTTTTTTTTTTTTTTTTCTCAAGCGATGACAGATTAAGATATTTTCATTCACCTTATCGAATAGGAAAATTTTGCTTCTGAAAACAAACCTAGATCAGTCTCTTATTAACACGCTCACGCTGGCGCGGTGGGTCACACTCGACTGTCTCAGAGTTGTTAAGTCTCCGACTTTTTGCTCACAACTATTATTCTAGAGAAAATGTTGTTCCTTTAAATCGCTCAACTGTTCTAATTAAATGAAACAATATTTTCTGTATTATAATACTGGTATCTAAAAAGCCGGGGTCTTGGTAGCTCCGACACAATCGATTGTGACCCACCGCACCGGCGTGAACGTGTTAATATAACATAAAACTATTTAACTCATAACACATCAGGAATAACATATTTAAATTAAATAAGACTTACGTTTATGTTTTTATAATAATATCCGTATATCCTAAAATGGCAGCTGTCATTCTCTTATCTTAAAAAAACTATTGCAGAAGTGGCGATGTTCTAAACAGTGACGTAACTTCCTGGCTTCCCGCGTTTTCCCTTCTTTTTTTTCTGTGGTTATATCTCGCGCAGACAATTTCGGCAGATGGTTGTTTACCGCTTATTTGTTTTTATATGCAATAGACTTGGAACTTAAATGCGCAATGAGAATGTCTTTATTTAAAATTTTCTATTTGAAGAATTTTCCAATGTATTTTACCTTTTCTTTTTATCAGTCCCAAATATTTATGTTAAAATGTATTGTAAAGTTTCTTTTTTGTAAATAATAATAATAATAATAATATTCATAATTAGAGTTTAATAGATAAAACATTGTTTAAATTTTTAAAATGTGTAAAATTCAATTTAATTGTAATAATGAACCCCAAGCTCCTCTTTTTAAAGTAAAGTTTGTTTCACACGTTTTCTGTAAAATAACATTTTTTTAAGTCATATCTCTAAAATACAAATTTGAAATACGAATAATTAATTATATCATAGGTTTTGCATAAATTTTGTGTATTTCTTTTATTTTTGGAAAATATTAATTTTATTTAAAACGCCTGAAAGAAGCAGAATTTTTGAAAAAATAGTTACTTAAAATAGTTAAACACTAAACGGAAAAAATATGACTTGAATGCAAATTATAAAGCAAGAAATGCATATATGACTAAATTCTGAAAACTCTTTCTACGTGCTCATTAAAAGCTGCAGACTTAACTGTAATAGAAAATTTTTAGTTTGAAACCACAGAAGTGTTTCGAATACCACTGGTTGGCAAAAAATAAAATAAAAATTCCTCCCTGCAAACTAAATATGTAAAGTGTACAGATTTAATACTCCTAATTCTAAATATGTTATCCAAATTGCTCCAGCACGTACCATTTTTTCGAGAAGCACTTTTATAATAATAACAATCAGTGAGGGATTATTATATTATATTGCAATGCTAGATAAATTTGAAATCAAGAAAAAAATATACTTTCACTGTCTTAGATATCAAATTGATAAAATATAGCATGAAAATTTAGTTTATTAAAGCTTGTATCGTGTACTTTATATAGTATCCCTCCCCCCTTTCGTAACAGAATTTACCATTTCTATACACTAATATATTTTCATTCCTTATGCCGCTGTAACTCGGAACTGTTTAAAATACTGTTTAAAATATTTCTCTTCATTTTCAAAGTTTTTAAAAGTTCATATTTTTGTTGCACTACCACTTACAATATGGTGGTCTTTTTGTCACATATGTGACGTGACGTACGTTATATGCAATGACATAACAATGACGTCACAAATTTTTAACTGCTAGAAAAATGTAATTTTACAGTAAATAATCTTTTTTAAAGAATTTTCGTAAATTTTAAAGTTTTCTGAGAAGTTCACACCTCAGTCACAATGTGGCATCACTGAGTGGTGGCATTTTGGTCACAGATGTGACGTGACCACAGTGACTTACAGTGACGTCACAACGACGTCACCGTGACCATGCATGCTATGAGGGTTAAGCCCTACCCAACAGGAAAGAAGAATGGGAGAAAAAGAATTCGCTTATTGACCTAAGTAGGAATTGACTTAAAATATAATTTTTATATAACTTGTTTATATTACTTACTTATTTTTTTATTTATTTGTATTGATGACTTTTAAGTTGTGTTTAATTGTTAGTTCCTTTCTGTAAACACTGTTTTGATGAGGTCTATAGATGTCTATGATGGTTAGAGTTGCAGTAAAGCTAGAGATCCATAATACATACACAACTTCCAGGATGTATAATATTTTAACGGAGCTTCTGACTGTAAAATAGTCAATGAAACATAGTTTGCATTTTGAAAGACCTATCCAATGATATGCCACTCAATAGGGTGCGTAATTTTGTTTCCGTCTCTACCACCATTTTGTATTTTACGGCCACCATTTTGAATTTATAAAAACAAAACCTAGCATATAACCATCGGGCCGTTAAGACGAGTTGATAAAGACCTCATTCATTAAAATCCATCCAGCCGTTGGGATGTTTCCAGGGTATAAAAAAATCCACATACACAGATACGCGTGAAACACATAACCCTTCTTTTCAGTCGGGTAAAAAGTGTAGCCCATTGACAATTCTGTTCCCTTCCTTGCTGTCTTGGTTTCAAAACACCCAGACTGGTTCTGTCACACTCTTTGTACAGGGCTGCCACGGGCGACTATTTTTTAATTCTATTTCGTAGCACTTTTTTAAAACAAAAAATAGTTTAGATACGCTTTGACAACATTTGAATGAGAAATATGCCACAAAATGTATTTTTTTAATGGTTTTGCGAATAGTACATAAAAATAGTCGCCTGTTGCAGCCCTGTTTGTAAGCTGTCCGCTTTCTCCGTTTTGTTCATTTGTCACCCCGTGCCCTTACGGACACGTGTTTACAGTGACTACTCACGCAGTGTTGCCAGTGGGCTACTTTTTTAAAATTCAGATTTCTTGATTGGCACCACTTTTCTGAAACGGTAAATTTCCCTTTGTTTTTATCTTTATTAATATGTCATTAAATAAGGCGCATTTTACCATTTAAAAAAAGTGGTGCTAATCAAGAAATCTGAATTTTAAAAAGTAGCCCATCTGGCAACACTGTACTCACGGGCTGATATACTTGCGAACTCGAAAGCGTCCTGTGTATTATTTTGATTTTATGGTGATTTATACAAAGTTTTATTATTTTAGTTAGGCATTTAATTACTTTGTTATATACTCCTGCGTAAAAATACACATATACATTTTACTTATATTATTTCCAACTAAATCTGTCTAATATAAAGCGTTAGTCATGCTTATCAATATTATACATCTTATATATTGATAATATTATTTAACATTTCGTAACATTTAATTACTTTTTTCCACAGTTAAAAAAATAAACCTTCTTAGTTCAAAGAAAATCCAGTAATCCCTCTCTCCGTTCTTCAGGAAGGCATATTATTTCTTTCTTATGGATCTATTTCTTCAAAGTAATGATTCTATTTAATACCTATTAATTCCTTCAAAAAAGGGCTTTTAAATCTGATATCAAAATATTAATTTCTATTATATTAAACGAGCATTATTGTGCGAAATATAAATAAGCGATGAAAAATGACAGTTAAATCAATGAATTTTTGTTGTTAACTCTATAAAATGGCGATTTCTTCTGATCAAATTATTTCTATGCTAGATTAAAAAAAATATTGTGAAGCAATCTCTTACTTTAATACGAATTCTCAAATCTTTATTTTAAGTTATAAGTTAATTAAAAATATTAAAGTTTATTCATAAACTTATACATGAATTACATTGCACACTTTGCAGCTATGTACACATCACGATTTTATTTTTCATTTCAATATGTTTCTATTTAATGTTTTAAACGCAATTGTAATTGTTTTTACTTTTTTAATTAAAGAAGATTTTTTTGTATTTATGCATGCTTTTTAACCCCTTAACCTACAATGACGGGCATAGCTCGCGTACGATGATCGAGCCAAATGTAAATTCTTCGTACAGCTAAAATTTCACAGTAAATATAGTTTAATTTAATCGTCGAAATTCCATGATTAAACAAGGCGAAAATCTCTATTAAATTTTAGTGGTAGCTATGGATTTGCCAAACCGTGGAGCTGTTGAGACGTAAATCGTAGGTTAAGAGGCAACTTCAGTCAAACGAAAAGACCCGTTTGCCAATGTTAATCCTATGGAAGAAATTTATAAAGATATCTCGGTCGCATTTCACTATTTTTTAATGATTTCTTTTGCATTGAATAGTTGACACCAATCTGTACAAAGACCGCTGTTTACTTTTTCGATTTTGTTTACAGGTATTTCTTATGAGGACACTTTCATTTTCGGAACCGGTTTTGAAAGTAAAAGCATCCTCATAAAAAATATCTGGAAACAAAATCGAAAAAGTAAAAAACGGCCTGCATACAGATCGATCTTAACTATTCAATGCAAATGAAATCATTTAAAAATATTGAAATGCGACCGAGATATCTTTATAAATTTATTCCATAGGATTAGCATTGGCGAATGCGTCTTTTCATTTGACTGAAGTAGCCTCTTAAGGGGTTAATGCTTGCATTATTTGCTAATCAATCTTTTAACACGTTCACGCCGGCGCGGTGGGTCACACTCGACTGTCTCGGATCTGCCAAGTCTCCGGCGTTTTGGATACCAGAATTTTAACCCATTAAGGACTACCGTTACCATATGGTCACAGCATCACTATCAACCCTTTTGCTGTTGAATACCAGTAATTCATAACAAAAAATTTCATTTTCTTTAATGACAGAAATTCTGCTATAAAATAATATACATATTTATTTTCCAAAAAAGTGGTGCGAAATGCAATTTTTGTATTTTAAAAAGAAAAAAAATATTCCGTCTTTAATGGGTTAATACAGAAAATGTTGTTTTATTTAATTACAACAATTGAACGATTTAAAGGAACAATATTTCCTCTAAAATAATAGTGGTGCGCAAAAAAGCCGGAGACTTGACAACTCTGAGACAGTCGAGTGTGACCCACCGCGCCGGCGTGAACGTGTTAAAGAAAGTTTCTTTAGATTTTTTTTTTCCTTAAGAACGTTTACTTTGAAAACAACTGCACAGCTGCGAACTTTTATGATTGTTTCCTACCACCATGAGAAAATTTTAAGATTTAATCCTTTGTTTTTTATGATTAAATATGACAAATTTCTCTGTTACAAATCAGTGGTAAGAAAAAATCGTAAAACGTGGCAGCTATGCAACTGCATAACTGCCAACATCTTACGCTTTATTGTACCACACAAATTTAATAGTAAAGTTTACCTTTTTTAATCGCCGTAAAATGCCGATTAAGTAAGGCAAAAATTTCTATTACATTTTTCTAGTACAAAAGCGTAAGAGCTGTTAGCTATGCAACTAATGTTTCTGTAAATGTTTCTGTTCCTGTTTTGTGGCGTAGAATGGGGGGAAGTCGTACGTAGGGTAAAGCTAGCCATCAATCTTTTGAAAGTACTGCGCAACTTTTAAAAACACCGATCTTCATGCCCTAGCTTGAGAACCCTGCAAACTATGTGTGTATGGTTTTAATTATGTAAGTTTATGTTTCCATGTCTTTTCCCACCTAAACGGTTTACCAGCATTTTATTCAATTATTTGATGGTTTTCAGCTTTCCGGACCGGGAAAGCCATGTTAACTCCGCCATGTTAAATTCACCAACTTTATGTACCTTTTCTCAGAAATAGAGAAAGATAGAGGTCTAGATTTTTTAGAGTAGTTAGAATAACATGATTTACGTATTTTAACAGACCCTTTTCTTTCTAAGTGAAACTAAAAATTTATTATTAATTATTTATTGGAAGTCATTTTTAAACTAGCATTTTTGGTAAGATTTCACAGCCTAAAATAAATAATTCTCAACAAATCATTCAATCCCTCTGTTAAAGTATACAATTTAACGTAATATAAGTATTAAAAAAATCTGAGTTCTTAAGTTTAATAGATATTGAAAAAAAGGAACATAAACATGAGAAATCCAAGTTTTGAGAAAAAGTCAATTAAAGATTTAAATGGCCATTAAGCTGTGAAGTACTCTTAGAAAGAATGAATAATTTCAACACTTATTTTTTTTATATATAAACATGTGTGACACATCGTTGAAAAGATAAAAGTTTAAACTATTTAATGATATAAAAAAGTAAAAATCGATTTTTTGGTTAAATTTTGCTTTCCCGGTCCCCTAAAATATACATCGCCCAATCCCGCACTATTTCTCAGATTTTGTATGGAAATGCAGGTACGATAGCTTTTCCTTATCTTTTATTTCCTTTCAATTGTACTTCAAATACTAGTTACTTAGATACAACTGTGTAGCTCGGAAATTTAATTTTGAGGTGTTCGTATTGCGGGGTGAGCTTTTATGAAAAACTTCAATAAAGGGGGCGAATGGCAGCCTCGACTTGGGGAAATCCACCAAGTCAAACATTCACCCTTTAATTTTAATCAAAATTTCACCCTTATTTAAACGCCTTATTTGATAGCAAATTCTGTCATACTTAAGGCAAAAACATCTATTCGTTTTTACTGGTGGAAAATTTCCACGGCAGTAGTCAGGCCTTGTAACTCCGCAATTTTGTGACTATATAAATAATCCCCCTGTCTATTTCAAAGCATTTGTTTACCGTCGGAGCAAACTACTACCAATATTTTTTTTTTTTTTTTTTTTTTTTACTTTATATAAATGCCTTATTCCTGTGGAAATTCTGTCATAAATAAGGCAAATTTTTTACCCGTTTCGACTGATGGGGAATTTCTTCTGCGTTAATAATGTAACGATTCGATTAAGAAAACAACAAACTACATTCCAGTTATTTCTCTCGTTACCGATATTCACTACACTATGTGTCAGCTTCTATTTATTCATAGCTTTATTATTTTTTCAAGCAAACTTTCTGGAAAATTTTTATTTTATCAGTTTATTTAGTGTCGCAACTACAAGATTGAGTTGATTTACGAATTTATTTATTTGCCGAAAGAAAGAAGCTGACGAAAAATCCAGAAAGCCTCTCACATATGAGAGGATTTTCTCTTGGCCATTGTCTACCTTAAGGCAGACCGCAGATGCAGTTTGGGTTCCGCTAGCATCAAGTTCAGCATCCGCTTTTAATATGAATTACGTGAATATGCACAAATTTTTCCGTAAAAGTTTAAGGAATAGTGTCATTTTTCAAAGTAAGCAGTACAATTTCCGTAACTGGCATTTCTAGATTATAAATCCGTATAAATCCAGTACGTTTCCCTAAATTTTGCTGAATATTACTGTGTTGCTTTATAAAGAGTACAAGTTCCACAAATGATGTTTGAAAAAGTTGCTTTTGTTTGGAAAGCAAAGTAATTAATTGTTGTATATACTTGTCTTACAGTGATATTATTTTTACTAAAATCCCATTTTTGGCTAAATATGGCTCTATATTGAGAATTTATTCAATGTTTTACAATAATGGCTAAATAGAATGTTTTACATGAATTTTTAATTAAAACCGATAAAAGTTATGGCGCCATACATAATATGTATTTTCAAACAATTCGCTATAGTATATATATATATATATATATATATATATATATATAATTTTTTTTGTTAAAAAGCTAAAGTATTTTTACGATATTAAAAAAAATAAATAAATCTCATTAACATCTTTTTAAGTTTGAGACCGTTAAAAAGGAAACGCTATAGTTTATTTTTCATTGTGATTTTAAAATTATGTTTGACTTATTTATAGCAAGATAAGTTAAAATTTTAGTTTATGTTAGGATGTTTTAAAAGGAAAAAAAATTATTTTAAATTTAAATATTTTTTAATCTATTCGCTTTAACAGATTCGCACATAAAATTTAAAACATATGAGAAATATAATAATAAAATAATACAAAATTGACGTTTATCTAAGTCTAATAAGCAATAAAGGAAATTTATTTTAATACCATGTAGTAATTATCTTTAATAAAGTTTACAGTATATAATCAGACAAATAATTTGGAAAATTTGAAGAAAGTACATGTTTAAAAAAATATGTTGGTATTCTTCCAAAGCTAACAAAATAAATAAATAAATGAATAAAAATAATATTAAAATAAATTTTTTAAATCTTTCAAAAAAAGAAGCAGTCTTTTCTCTTAATATATTCTTTCAAACCTTTAGTATATTAAAAAGAGTAAAATATATATTTTATAAAGAATGAAAGTAAGAAGCTAAATATTCAAAATCATAGGCAAATATGTGTAAAATATTCAGAATAGTATACTCAATTGAAAAATATTATGTCTACGAAATACCTTCCTTGTTTAACATGTTAGCCTTTGCTTTACAAAAGACATCTGAAATAAGTAATGATATTTAAACACGTAGTTTGTGAAGCTGTGGCGTAATCGTTAAGGACACTAATCTGGAAAAGGACATTTCCCAGCTTCGAATCCCGTCAGGGTAACTGTTGTTGATTTAGTGTTGCTTGAATTAAATTGTGATTTTCTGACCTTGATGTAAACTTGTCCTTGAAAAGCGAAGTGTCAAATTCATTAATATGTAAGTATCTCTATGAAAAATTGTGTTATTCTGTCTTTGAGACGGAAATATAAAAAAATGGAAAAATCTTGTGAAAAAACGGAATTTTTTTCTGGAATTTCCGGAGAAAAAAAATTCCGTTAAAATACGGAAATAGATTTGGCGTCTCGATTACCAGTTCAATTTCCGTATTTTATCGCAATTTTGTTTTACTGTACAAGCAAAATCTATTTTCAGATATTTGTATCAAATTTGGTTAAGTTTTTGTTCAAGTCTATGTAAAATTTTATGTTAAGAAATTATGTTTTCTTCTGCGGAACTTAAAAAAATATATAAAACATGCTTTATTAATAATTTTTCATTAAATATTAAATTTTAGTACATTTAAATTGTACTCTGATTATGAATAAGAACAGTTTGAGGTTTATAATAAAAAAATATTAATAAGGTATTTGTACCCAATATGGACAGTGCTCTCAATATTGACACCCTTAATATCTTTAAAACTAACAATTTTGATCGAGAGATGGCGCTACATGTCCGTGAAGAAAAGCAGTTGAAAAGATAATTAAGCCTGGAAAGTGCAAAAAAGCGCGCTGTTCGCCTTTTGGAAGGAAACTTGTTGTTTCGCGGTGTGCTGATCGCAATTACAGGTAAGTTTAAATTCTTATTAGATATAGTAAAATTACTTTAAATACTGAAAAGTGGAGTGTATTAGGAAGTTGATAAAACATACTTTCGATTGCTTTTGCACATATTGCTTAAAAAATGTTTTCTTTGTTTATTTATTACAAGATTTAGTGAAACTATGCCCGATTCCCAATATGGACACCTTATGTCCACATTGGGAATACAGCAAATGAATCTTCAGATTCACAAATTTGTAAAATATCTGTTTAATGTCATCTGAAAAATCCTCCAAGAAACATTGTCCAATAACAAAATCCTCCAAAAAGCCCTTGCAGAAAAATGAAAAGAAGCCTCCCCTCAGTAGGGTATCCGCTGGCAAAATCGCAGGTATTAGCGGTATGACTTCCTCAACAAAGAAGAGCTAGTACTGCTTCTTATGCAGTATTGATGCTGTTGCAGACATGCGGCTATGCATCACATGCGTCAGGTATGTCCATGAGGACTGTGTGGGACTTACCGGCCATGATGAAGATGTTTTTATTTGTCCATCCTGTGAGGAGTGAGTAATAACAGAGGTAAATTCTGCAGACAGATGCAATAAAGCTAAGCAAAACCAACTATATTATTTCATAATATTTTGTAGCAAATGAGGTACTTTGAATGGGTCTTCGAAGATCCATAACCGAAAATGACACCCCCCCCCCTTCTAAAGTGCATGTTCTGAAGAGATTTACTACGCCCCCCCCTTCCCCGGCAATACTCTAAGATATATTTCTTTTATCCCCTCTCCTCTAAAATCGCTTGGAAGAGTGGCTCTTCCATACACCCTGCGTAGGGAATATATGGATATGTATGTCCATAATAGGGACAGGTGGTTCCTTATATGGACACTTGTAAACATTTTTTGTTTTTATCACTAAAATTAAACCAGAATAATTACAAGGTCGCTAATTTTAATAATGGTAGTCAACAGTCCATGGATAGTGGTCATATATTTTTCGAGTCCTATGACGGGTACACGGGGGTGAAAAAAATCAATTTTCCTTATCGTGTCCATATTGGAAACAGGTACCTTATACATATCTTCCAAATATTTATTAAAAAATCATGAATAGTACCAAATGTCCTCAGTCCAGAGGTAGGTAAGCGGTTGGAATAGCTCAAACCTCAAAGTGTTAAAGAACGACTGAATAAAGTGCAAAACAGATAAACCTCGGCAGTATTTACTGAAAACCAAGAGAGGGATTTGGTGAAATCAACTCTGTTTCTTTCAAGCACATTATAACGATTATACATAATTTATTCTAACATATTCTGCTTCTTTCAAACATATTCTGCAGTGTCAGGGATTCACATCTCCACTAACCTTCAGACCAATATGCCGTACAGTTAATAGCATGAAACATCCATTCAATATCACTTTGACTTCATTCTCCTGGAACGCGAGGAAAATATATCTAATATCGGTTGTTATTTTACGTGTTATTTTCTATATGGCTATTTGACGAGTGACATAGTGAAATATTAAAAAATGAAAAGTGTTATTTTATTATTTTTACAGAGATTTGTTGTATTGAATTATGCGGAATTTTACAAATAAAATTATCATAAGATTCAAAATCACGATTTTTTTAATTGCAGCAATAAGTTTGATTTATTGTTATATTATTATTTTACTTTTCTTTTTTTCTTTTTACCTAATTAACGTTGTCGGTTAATGTATCGAAAATAAATTAAATTTCACATAAAAAATATTAATAGAGCTTGTATTTTCTAATGAATCTCGAAAAATAACATATATATTTTTTCTTCGAATATTTGAATAAATAAAGGAAGACAATGTCATTATGTTTAAAACATTGATTTCCACTTTTTTTGTTGTTCTCCCATTCCATAAAACCATTAAGGTAAGTTATGTGTATTTCCCATACTTTCTAATTGGCTTCTTAGCCTTTCCCCCGAAATGGGAGAAGCAGGCAATATTGCTGATAACATCTGTTAGTTTTTCCATCAAAAGCGCTATTTTCTAAATTGCTTTTAAGTGATTAGGTATGACGAAATGTTTGAAATTATATAAAGGCTCTTTGATATTTTTTGATGAACTGTATTCTTTTTAATTAAGTGCATTAAATGATCTGCTATTTTATTTATAAAAATCAACCATATATTTTTATCGTAATATTTTTATCGAATTAATAAGCTTCTACATTTTATGTAAAATAAATATTTTGGATAACCCATTTAACCCACTTGATAAGATATTCTGCCAGTATGTATTTTCAAGAATTGCACCAACAAGTAAGAAATGTATTATTTGTCTTATTTAACCCCTTAACGGTCGCATGAAATTACGGTTTAAGAATTCAAATTTCTTATTGGCACCACTTTCTTGAAAAAGAAATATTCACCTTATTTAGTGACAGATAAAATGATACCATAATAAAGCCAATTACACTGTTTTATAAAACTAGAGGTAATCAAACAATCGGAATAAAAGACACAGCCCGTGAATATCACGGGAGCGAGAATTAAGGGGTCAATAAAAGAAATTTTTGATTAATTAAATCAAAGATTGCTATTTAAAAAAAAAGGTGTTGAGAATTCACTGAAACAAGGACTGTATATTGCTGGTTCTTGAATAACACTAATTAATTACAACCGTTGTGCTGTTTTTCCATTTAATATTACAACCTCGATTTGAATATTTCACACATTTTTTCGGACACATATATCCGAACGAAAGTTTCACACACACTCGAAGGGAATCTTTTCCCTGATCACAAGGATAAATTTCGAGGCGACGCAGCGCCCTCTCTACATTACATTGGTAAATAAATTAATATTTTAAGAATATAAGGATTAAACAAAAGGTGTTAATCAAAAGATGAAAAAGTTCCAATCCTACTTCTTGCACCAACGTTAAATACATTGAATGCAACTGCATTTTATTTTTCCTCTTAACCCTTTCAGGTACAAAGTACTTCTGTTGCTAAAATGTTCAAATGATAGAATGGCACCGGGATTTATGAACAAAAGTTTATGAAAATAACCAAATATTTTCTTCGCGTGCATTATAAAGAGCAAAATTTAATTCCAATATTCTGGTGCTAGTGCGGCATTTGGGAATTAAAATTATGTTGTATATATAATATACCGCCGCTCTTCAAGGGGTTAAGCTAACGATAACAGTGGTGCACAGTGTACCCGTAAAGGACACTTTTAAATTTGAACATAGAAAATGCAAATTCTAATATCGGGAGAGATTAGCTCCTTTTTGGGGGTTACTTACAATACCCTCTATTATTAAACTTTCTATCTACAGTGATTTCAACCCATTTCGTTGCAAAGCATTCTATTTCAACAAAGAAGTGCAACCGTGTGATCTTTTATCATGATTTCTTTGTATTTTTAAACAAGGTAAAACAGTTCTTGGTTTTCTTCTACATTTAAGATTTTTTCTTAACTTTTTATATAATATCAGTGGTGGAAATGATGCGCAGTAGTGAGTCGATTGTCACTACTAAATTTGAATAGTTTCTTCGACTTATTTAATAAACGAATTTATGAGGTTTATGAAGACGAAGATTTTTTTTTTTAATTTAGTGGTGACAATTGGCGCCCACCCCCTGAATACCAGGCCTCATCGCTGACACAAAAATGGCGTCTCTCGTAAGTGGAATTTTTTCAGCGTTTGTACGGCCCCCTGAATTTAGACGCCAGTATTTTCCATAAGTTTTCTTTAATTTATTAAAGCTTGGAAAAATAAAGCTGGAGAAAACTTTTAAATATTATTGGTTTTCAAATTCAAAGGACCGTATAATTGTGGAATAAATTCCGCCTACGACAGCCGCCATTTTCTTGCCACCACTCAGGCCTAGTATTTAGGGGCTGTGAGTCGACCTTGTTCTGCGTATATCCTACACCTCTGGTAATATAATTAAAATTCGTATGCAGAATACCTTTATTGTGCTTATTTTTCAATTCCGAATCCTCTTAATGTATTTGTCACGGGATGGTGTTGTGACATGACACCATAACAAGTAGTGGACAGTAGTGGCATAGCATTAGGGGATGCTATAGCACATTTCTACCAGTTTTATTACATACTAAATTTTGGCTGTTTTTGAACGCTATATTTAAGTAAGGCCAAATTTGTAAAAATACTGGTAATAAAATCCTCTAGCATCCCCTGACGCTACGTCTCTGATAGACAGTCCTGACAAAAGCTGGAATCCTGTTAATAAAAGTCAACGTTGCAAAATTGTTTGGTAATTGATGAAGGAAAAGAATCGGAGGAACTTCTTTTTGATTAACCGACCGGGTCTCAATTTGAATTACCGTACTTTTTGTTTAATGCGTTTTTGGAAAGGAATTATTTAATTTCTTCCTGCGTAGCTTACCATTTACAGGTAACGCGAGCTTTATCACTATAGAAAATGGTTCAAATGATTCTAGGCGATCTCTAATCAAAACAAATCGGAACAGAAAATCTTGCGTCAAACAAAGAATATGAAACACTTTGCAACGCATCGAAAAAACTGCAACAAACTTTACATTTAACCCTCCTAGCTTCTTGAGGACTTTCCTGCATTTTCATAAAAATGCTTATAAAAATAATCTCAATGTTAATTTGCTTTCCCTGTTTGCTTCTAAAATATGCTTCATGCCCCTTCATTTGATATTACATTTAAAAATACAATTCTGTTTAAAATATTTTTTCTACAACAGATTTAAGTTGTTTTGGGGAAATGGAAAAATGCGTCCAAACCACTCAGAGTGTTAAAAATGGTGACAAAACGTATATAAGTAAACAGCTTATAAAACATATAACACATTTAAAAACCCAGTTTTAGTAATTACATTTCATAGTTAAAAAGTAGTCAAATTATTTTGTACATATTATCCGACATAACTTGCTAAAATTTAGTTCAGTTATAAAATTGCCTTTTAGTAATTTTCGTAAATAGATGGATATTTATTCGGATTCCTTTGTACATCCCTGTGTATTATTATCTGAAATTTTTGTATACACCACAATTAGGCTAAATATTAATTCAGGTAAAAATTACATAACACAATTTAAAACGCAAAATTGTATTCCAGCAATTACCAAACATAAAAAAACAAGATATCTTGTTCTTTCCGTAGCCATGTATTCAAATTTATTTATATTCAAAAAACTTATATCAGTATATGAATATAATTCAGCAGTAAAATGTATAACACTCTAACGGGGTTCGTACGGGTGCTGGAATTTCAGGACCAAAATTTTCTTCTATACCAGTATTTTCTTATGGATAATATCTCCTGAAATAAGGCGAAATCTCGGGTTTTTGAACTTGATTTATTTTTTTATAAGGAAATACTGATATGTCACATTGAGAATAACGGTAATCGTACGAACCCTGTCTAAAGAACTACTTTTAAGCAATTCAGTGCCATAGTTAGTAATACTTAAGGGAACACGGTACCTTATAAACTACTTTTTCGATTTTCAATAATACTGTAATATACTTAAATATAATGTCACTACAGATATTAGGCACTATAAAGCAAATATAATTTCATATAATTTCAAAAAAAAAATCCTGTAGAACTATTTAACTAAAATTTAAATTTGAAATTTTTTTTTAATTTTTTTTAAAAATCCCTACTACTTTTATATGAATATTTTTGCTTCAAATTTTTTTTCCACATTCCTTAGATTATACTACACAAAACTGTGCATGGATTTTTAAATGTATGGGATATTACATTTAATATCAATCTTTTTTCTTTTGTATAGTAAAAAATCAACGAAAAATAATTGAAAAATAAAAAAAAATAACTATAATCTTGAATGTTAAATCCATGCTCAATTTTATGTAGTATGTTTTTAAGATTATGGAAAAAAAATTTAAACAAAAATATTCATATTTAAAAAAGTCGTAGGGATTTTAAATTTATTTTTTTTAATTTAAATTTTAGTTAAATAAGCTCTTCTACAAGATATTTTTTTTAATTATATGAAATTATATTTGCTTTATAATATTTAATATCTGTAGTGACATTATATTTAATTATTTTACAGTATTATTCAAAATTGAAAAAGTAGTTTAAAAGGTACTGTGTCCCCTTAAGAATTCCTCTGTGTATCCCTGTATATCATCAACATAATTTATATACATCTCGTATGAGACAAAACTTTAGTTAAATTTAAAATCAAAAACCAAACATTATAACGCACTTCCAGAAATTATCACTCATAGACTGTATTGTAAGCGAATTCTTTTTTGCCCCTCTAAATAAACAATAAATGCAATGCACGCCATACTTTTCAGTGAGAAACAAATCGTACACATCCGTAATGCACATAAATTTCATTATGTTTGAAATACAGTAGATCCTGGTAGAAGCTGAAATACTTGAACATTAAAAACGCGAATTTTTTTCACATTGCTAACTCAGCGTAAACCAACTGCTAAAAATTAATTATACTTATATATAGCCGAAATACTTGCTTATCTATAAAAAGTGGGGAAGGATTGTACTCTGTGCCAATATATTAAGAAAAAGAAACAACGTATAAGGCACAAATAAAATGTGTTTAAAAGCATACAGCTGTTTCAAAACCTCTAAGGTTTTCTCATCAGTGCTTAAAATAAAAGTTGAATTAAAACTAAAACATTGTGTAAAAAGAGGGGGGGGGGGGAGGTGGACAGAGAGTCAGAAAAGCGTACCTTTCAGCTCTACTGCCAACGGTGAAATGCGACATACGGCTGACAAACAGCTACGGAGTTGATCTCACGCGCATATTCAGAGAGACCAATCAAAATCACCCAATTGCTCTGGAAGAGTCCAAACTTAGAAGGAGAAAAAAAAGGGGGGGGGGAGGGAGTGGAGAGAATCATAGAAAATTAAACCATATCTTTGAAAAATTGGGCGTACTGGAAAATCGTTAACTAAACTGTTTGATTTTTTCCATATGTGATAAGCTTCCCAGAAGTCCAGATCATAGATTGAAGTACATTTCTGTATTATGGAGGCTTCGGAAAATTTAAAATTATGTTTGTTGGACCAGCAGTGGTTGGCAATAGCGGAACGTTTAATATCACAATTTTTAACGCAAGTTTTATGCTCCCCCAAACGGATCTTAAAGGCACGCTTCGTTTGACCAATGTACATTTTGTTGCATGCGCTAGATATCCTGTAAATACCCCAATTTGAAAAACTATCAATTACAATTGGATGTTTCAGATTTGTGAATTGAATTTTATTAAAAGGAGTATAAACTACTTTAAAGTCAAATTTTGACAAGATTTTAGAAATTTGATGGCTTATTTTCGGAAAATATGGGAGTGTAATTAAATTTTCATTACCGACAGTATTAGCCCTGCGTTTCGTACGTTTACTTAGTTTGTTATGAATGGAATCGACGATTTCAGCTGTAAAACCTCGATCAATGGCAATGGATTTAATGTAGTCTAATTCTGTTTTTAGTAAACTGTCGGAAGAACAAATATTTAAAGCCCTGTAAACATAACTGTTAAAGGCAGCCAACTTTTGATTAGGTGGATGGGATGAAAGGCGATGTGGGGGTAAGGATACTGAGAATGGTTTACGGTAAACAGTAGTGTGAAACAAATTATTTTCGCGGAAATCCATAACATAAAGAAAAGGCAAACGACTGTTATTTTCGAGTTCGAAAGTGAACTGAATATGTTCATCTATAGAATTCATAATATCGAGAATATTAGTAAGATTAAGATCATCAGAGTTCAATAATGCAAATGAGTCATCGACATAGCGGATGTAAAATGGAAAGGATAATATCTTGAAAAGGTTTGATTCGTAATAGTGCGTGTAGATATAACTGAGGATGGGGCTGAGGGGGGAGCCCATGGACAAACCATCAGTCATGCAATGAAAATTACCATTAAAAATGAATGTGTTTTGCGATAAACAAATGCTAGTAAGATGTATAAGCTCATCAATTTCGTAATATGAATAATGAAAATCTTGTAGGCGAAATTTAAGACAATTTAAAGCACCTTGAACTGGTACGTTAGTAAATAGTGATTTAACGTCGAATGAAACCATACTATTGTTTTGAGTATCACTGAAGCTACGAAGCTTATTAACAAACTCATCAGAGTTCCTGCAAGTGTAGATATTGTGAGAGAGCGGGGGGCAGAAAATAGAGGTCAGATATTTCGCTAATTTATAGGAAGAGGTACCAATGTTCGAAACTATTGGTCTGAAAGGAATGACTTGTTTATGGACTTTTGGGAGCGTATAAAATCTTACGCAGTGTGACACTGAAGGAATGAGGGAAAATTTAACATCGTTGAAAATGAGAGGAGAGTGCTCGATAGCCGATTTTATAGCTTTCAATTCTTTTTGAGAAGGATCAGATTTAATCTTTTTATAAGGACCCTCGTCTATCAAGTCTTGTGTTTTGGATAGGTAATCAGACTTAACTTCGCAGTATCCTTACCCCCACATCGCCTTTCATCGCATCCACCTAATCAAAAGTTGGCTGCCTTTAACAGTTATGTTTACAGGGCTTTAAATATTTGTTCTTCCGACAGTTTACGAAAAACAGAATTGGACTACATTAAATCCATTGCCATTGATCGAGGTTTTGCAGCTGAAATCGTCGATTCCATTCATAACAAACTAAGTAAACGTACGAAACCCAGGGCTAATACTGTCGGTAATGAAAATTTAATTATACTCCCATATTTTCCGAAAACAAAGCCATCAAATTTCTAAAATCTTGTCAAAATTTGACCTTAAAGTAGTTTATACTCCTTTTAATAAAATTCAATTCACAAATCTGAAACATCCAATTGATAGTTTTTCAAATTGGGGTATTTACAGGATATCTTGCGAATGCAACAAAATGTACTTTGTCAAACGAAGCGTGCCTTTAAGATCCGTTTGGGGGAGAATAAAACTTGCGTTAAAAAGTGTGATTTTAAACGTTCCGCTATTGCCAACCACTGCTGGTCCAACAAACATAATTTTAAATTTTCCGAAGCCTTCATAATACAGAAATGTACTTCAATCTATGTTCTGGACTTCTGGGAAGCTTATCACATATGGAAAAATTCAAGCAGTTTAGTTAACGATTTATCCAGTACGCCCAATTTGTCAAAGATATGGTTTAATTTTCTATAATTCTCTCCACTCCCTCCCCCCCCTTTTTTTTCTCCTTCTAAGTTTGGACTCTTCCAGAGCAATTGGGTGATTTTGATTGGTCTCTCTGAATATGCGCGTGAGATCAACTCCGTAGCTGTTTGTCAGTCGTATGTCACATTTCACCATTGGCAGTAGAGCTGAAAGGTACGCTTTTCTGACTCTCTGTCCACCTCCCCTCTCTTTTTACACAATGTTTTAGTTTTAATTTAACTTTTATTTTAAGCACTGATGAGGAAACCTTAGAGGTTTTGAAACAGCTGTATGCTTTTAAACACATTTTATTTGTGCCCTTATACGATGTTTCTTTTTGTTAACTTGCTTATCTGTCGTTGTGTACCCAGAGTTACCAGATGGGCTACTTTTTTTAAATTCAGATTCTTAACTGGCACCACTTTTTTAAAATGGAAAAATGCGACTTATTTAATGGCATATTAATTAAGGCGAAAACAAGGGGAATTTTATCGTTTCAAAAAAGTGGTGCCAGTAAAGAAATCTGAATAAAAAAAAGTAGCCAATGGCAACACTGTGTGCACCAGTTATGGTATAGCACATGGTTCGTATGCCTCCTTGAATTTTGCAGACCAGAAAATTTTTCGGTACCAGTATTATCTTATAGAAAATCTCTTCTTAAAAGAAGGCGAAATTTTGCACGTTTAAGCTAGATTTCTTTTTCTATAAAAATATACTGGTAGTTGTCCTGGGGAAATAACGTATCCGTACGAACCATGTTTCAAAGAGTCTTTTACAAGACTCAACTATCCGAGTGCACCGTGGGAAACTTCGGCGTGAGACAGGTACTAGAAAACTTCCATTCAAAATCAGTGAGCTATGTGGTAACCTTTGCTTTTATAGTTCTCAGTTTAGTGTTAGTTGGGCCTCTGGTTACCTTATACTATGCCATTTCTGTGCTCGTTGGTACCCTACTGCCTTTACATTCTTCGTGTTTTATCTACGCCAGACGTTGAAGTGACACCGAAGTGTAGGGCAACCAAATATTTGAACACCACTTTCCCCCCCCCCCCCAAAATCTTATTTATAAAATTCGTAGAAACTTACTTAGAAGGGGGTTTATCTTGCAATTGTTCCTCAAACCTACCACGGAATTCGCTCTAAAAATTTACTGTTTTTCAAAAAACGTACCAGCGCGAGCTCTGCCTTCGGAACTGCACCAGAGTTCTCGAAATTATACTTTCAGACCTGGCTTTGTTACGAAATTCGTTTTTATGTTCCCATTCAAGTTCGTTGGTGGTGACGCGCGGTGGTTTCACGCCACGTTTGCATTCCGTAAGCACCGTGATGTCATGTCATGTCATCATTAAAATACACGTTGAACGATCTTTCTCTTTAGACCATTATGAAACTGATTACTTTTATGTGACCCTGTAAAGGAATAATAAAACTTTTATACACCATTCTCTATCAGAAGAATGTTTTAGTGCGCTTCATAAATGAATATCAATTTCAGTATGTTTCAAATGGCGTATCACCTTCAAAACTTATGATATTTCGATATGACAGCATTGTAACAGAATTTTTTTACTCTCCCTGTTAAAGAACTATAAGCGTCACAAGCAAAACTTTCAATGGACATCGTATTATAGCAAGCGTCAGTAACCTATAAAAATTACAGTGAAATTCTATTATATTTACGAGAGTGAGAGCACGGCCAGATGGCCAGACCAACCGAAGTCCTAAACATATTCAAATTATGTTGAAAAGTGTTCAAAAGACTCCAAACTCTATGATTGAACATTTAAACAATGGATTTATGAATAAAGAGGAGGATAATAATAAATGCAGAGGTGCTAAGCCGCTGCCATTGAAATACTCAAGGCCAGAGGAGACGAGTGTGACGTCATCACTAATCGACTGACTTTTCACTAGTGTTGGAATTCACACCGGAAAGTTTTGGATAGCAATTTTTATTTATTTATTTATTTATTTATTTTGGAATATCTATCTCCTTATAAAATAATAATAACTATTTAAACTTACTGGTGAGAATTCGGAATCTCTAAATAAAAATTCAACCAAGTGTGGAATGCCAAAGTGTTGCCGCATTGGCTGATTTTTTAGTGGGATATGCCGAAATCTCAGCAGTGAGTATAAATAGTATTATTATTTTATAAGGTGATAGATATTCCACAAATAAAATAAATGAAAATTGCTATTCAAAATTTTCCGGTTTGCGTTCCAACGCTAGGGAGAAGTCGGTCGATTAGTGATGACGTCAGACTCGTGTCGTCTGGCCTTTAATATTTCGATGGCAGTGGTCAAGCGCCCACTAATCTTCCGTAACACGTGGATTAATTTGACCCAGTTTAACAACGTTTCGAACCTGAAAATTTATTTGATGAAACTTTATTTATTTAATTCCAGTTTTCTATGTGGAACTTATTTAACTTCATCTCTGCAATGAAATTCTGCTGCGAAATGTATTAAACCAGAGTTGAATTAACCCACATATTACAGAGGATTAGGGCAACTTGGCACTTCTGTATAATGTGCTGTGTACATTTTGCCAGTGAAGTAACTGAGGAGGTTGTAACAATATGGCGGCTGATTTTTAAATTTTGATTAAATGATTGATTAAAAGTTTCTGATCCGCCAAAGCAAATACCACCAGTAAATTTTGAACAGAAAATTTTGTGGCATTTTAGGGGCATTTTCATCGAAAGTTTCTCTCACAAATATGGAAAAAAATTCTATTTGTTTTTACTGATGGGGTATTGCCCGGACATTGTAATAAATTTCACTGACACTCACCGGAGGTTGTCTAGGTTGTCACAATATGGCTGAAACGCATGGCCTGACTACTGCCAAAATACACTTCCAACAGTAAAAATGAATATATGTTTTTGTCATTATTTATGACTAAGATTTTGCGTTAAAAATGTGTTTAGATAAAGAAAAAAATTCTATTTCAATTTGCTGGTGGAACTTTGACCCGGCGGTATTCAACCCCTTCGAAAGCGGTTGCAGTTGAACTTCAAAAACTTACAAAATAGATTATTATTAAAAAAGCAGAAAAACCAACGTTTAAAAATGCACAAAAAGTACATGAAGCGCAGAAAACAGCTGTTTCGAATCTACTAGCGAGATTCTTCTTCAGTTCAAGATAGGGAAAAAAGAACAGCGTGAATTAGCAGAAAAACCTTTCCTTTACGGTTAATTGGATTAATGTTTATTTGGCTTGGCGAGAAACTCTATCGAGTTTCCATGATATCCATTATAAGCTGAATACTTCTATTTCAGAAGTGTGGTGGCAACCAATCTGAATAAAAAGTGTAGCGGAAAAGTAGTTTTACTTCCCCTGACAATGACTTTTCACTACAATTGACAGCTTTCCAAGGCCAAATTTCTTAAAAAAAAAAAAAAAAAAAAGAAACAACAACCATTTACAGAACATTAATTTAAAAAACTGCTAAAAGACGTTAATAAAAAACAGCAAACAACGAGTTATTACAATGCAAATAATCTCAAGAAAACATTCTCGGATGAAATGGGATAACGACAATATATAGTGTGTATAATAGTGTATATATACACTTTAGTTCCGAATTTCCCAATGGACCAGAATTTTGGAATGAAATTTTGCTTTTATAATGTACGAAAATGAAAGCTTTTCTTATTTTCCAAAATTTTCGATCGCAAATCTTGTTGTCGTTCAACTATTTCTACATTTGATTATCAGAAGCCTTTTGCCACAGAAAGGGTAAATATTATACTTATTATATGAAATTTTTATACATTTATACCGATTAGAGGAACATACAAAATTCTTATAAGAATAGTGCATAATTCTTCTTGTTTATATGCACTATTTTAAAAATGTAAGGCATTTTTTTTTGTTCACAACAAGTAAAAGTAGTTTCAAACTTTGATTTGATGTGTAATAAAAACATTTAAATAGTAATTAAATGTGGTAAAGAAATTTCTACAAAACATTTTCAAAAAGGGTGCTGTTACGAATTAAATGAATTTTTTTATGCGGCAAAGGCTAATCCCTGGTCTCAGATTTCTTCTCAGCATTCTAATGAAGATATTATCTAACTTTTAAACCCACATATTTAATGATTCGTAACAGGAAAAGTAACCGTATGCATAGTATTTAACATATAAGCTTGGATTAAACAATTCGCATGGTATTTTTTTCAATAATTATTTAACTATCAATTTCCAAAAACTTAACGAAACCTTAAACCCTTAAGCCCTTACCTAAAACATAAAAATGGCAATTGCGTGTAATAAAAGTTAATTTAAAATTTTACTAATGATCGTTAAATTATATTAAATAAAAAAATAAGATGAATGTGTACGTCGAAGAAATTAACCTGTTTTTTTTTTTTTTTTTTTTTTTTTTTTTTTTTTTTTTTTTTTTTTTTTAATGAATCTTGACATTGTTTATATACCGGGTGTCCCAAAAATGACTGATGAATTTTACAATTCAATAACTTGCAAACGGTGACAGATATTTAAAAAATCTTGCAAGAGTGTTATGTAAGAAGTCAGAAGTTTTTATGCTGCGATTCTCAGTTTTAATTACAAATAGCATCGATAGATGGCATTCAGCACCATTTATTGTTTGATATTCGAACTAAATTCAAGAATCACAGTAAAAAAACTCCTGACATCATACATAACCCTCCTCCAAGAATTTTTTAAATATCTGTCACCGTTCACAAGTTATTGAATTTTAAAATCCATCAGTCATTTTTGGGACACCCGGTATTAACACTAGAACACCCGGAAGGAGTTGGTCCGACTCCGTTCATATGATTAAACGTCAATAGGAACCAGAAATTCTTTCATAAAATAAGTTAAATTTAAACCACGCAGATTTACGGTAAACAGATCAGTCAAATAGCTTAAAATAAAAATTCTGGTGTCAAATATTTTTATGAAATTCGAGTAAAATTTCCGGGCGTTCTAGTTTTAAATTTAAAACTCTTTACATCGCTATTTATAATTAATAGCCACGGACATATTTGGCACTTATGGTTGCATTACTGGTTGTGTTTTGCTTGTCTGTAAAAAATAATGGAGTTATGAATAAAGAGAAGGAGGCATATAGTCTACTGTCTACTGGTTGCGAGTGAAGTAACTGAGGAGGTTGTCACAATATGTCGGCTGCTTTTTTTAAGTCGTATCTTCAGTTTCTGATTACCGCCGGGGCAAACTTCCCACCAGTAAAATTGAATAGAAAATTTCGTCTTATTTAAGCGTCTTATTCATGAACCTTTAGCGTGGATCCATGGATGGAAGCGTCTTATTCATGGAAATATTTTTTTTTACAAATATAGCCAAAATTTCTATTTGTTCTTACTGGTGTCAGATTGCCTTGTAAAGCTGTCAATTTGTTACCCTGGTTGTCACAATGTGGTGCAAACGCAAGGCCTGACTACCGCCAAAGTTCACGTTTACCAGTAAAAAAGAAAAACTGTTTCTACCATTATTTATGACTGACATTTTGCAATAATAAAGCGTTTAAATAAGGAGAAAATTTCTGTATAAATTTACTGGTGGAAGTTTCCACCGGCGGTAAACAACCCCTGGAATAGCGGTAACAGTTGAAGATTGACTATTTTAAGGATTTGTCAGTTCCTCTTTATTAACCCTAGAACTACCGGAAATTTTACTCAAGTTTTATAAAAAACATTCTACACCAGAATTTTTACTTAAAACTATTTAATTTGTTTATTTAACTTATTATTGTCTGATTTATACATTTAGTTTGTTTTGAAGAAATTTCTGGTTTGAATAGATATTTTGAATATACATGTCGGGTCCATTGGACCCTTCTGGTAGACAGAGGGTTAATAGTTCCATGGCAAAATTGCTAGTTGGAAACACTACAATTAAATGAAGTGAAAATATATGCGACAAAACTAGTGATAGGTAGAATGAATTGTTTTACTATTCGAATGAATCATTCGGGCCTGCGCAAAAGCATAGTTTCCAACATTTGTATACATTTTAAATCAATTACCACCTGAAATTTCGTAAAAAAGAAAGAAGTAAAAGCATAGTTACTAGCCATCGTAACATTTTTAATCAATCATTTTCAGAAATTTTGAAGATAAAGTGAATATTTACATTTTTATGGGACTCTTAAACTAATTCTAATTAAAATAGGAAACTTCTTTTTTAATACAAAATTTCTAGTAGAAATTGGATTTAAAAAAATAAAGGTTGGCAGTTATACTTTTGCGCATGCCCGAATGATTCATTTGAAATGTAAAATTATTCATTCTGCCCATCACTAGACCAGATTTGCCAGATGGGCTACTTTTTCTAAATTCAGATTCTTGATTGGCACCACTTTTTTGAAATGGAAAAATGCGACTTATTTAATGACATATTAATTAAGGCGAAAACAAAGGGAATTTTATTGTTTCAAAATAGTGGTGCCAATCAAGAAATCTGAATTAAAAAAGGAGCCCACTGGCAACACTGCACTAGACAAAACTTAATCTAACACTTAGATTTTAAGAATTAAAAAAAATAAGTGTAGTAGGGGGTTCTCTACAAATGTGTTGCAGTAATTCATGGTCGTTGAAACCTTTCATTGGCAAAAAAATTCATGTGCGGCTGTGGAGTTTGTTTTTAAAAATTAAGTGTTATAAAAAAATATACTAGAGCCCTTCAAGAGGTTCTATTTTCTAACCGTAGCTGTCAACTTTTACGCTTTTCTCCTACCATTAATTTTTAACAGAGAAAATTTCCTTATTTAATCGGAAGTTTTCGATGATTAAATGAGAAAAAAATTTCTGCTTTAAAATAGTGATAGGAAAAAAGCGTAAAAGTTAGAAGCTATGTCTAAGTGTCTGACATAGGTGAAAAAAATACGATGCACAGAATTAACCCTTAAATATCACTATTTTCAAATAATAAGTGTTTACATTTTAATCTCAAGTTCCTGACTTAAAGAAGGCAAATTTTACTTTCTGTAAATAGTGGTTCGAAAGTCAAAAATGTAAATTTCAAACAAAAAACTTACAAATGGATAAAGGCTCAATCCATGCGGGCAGCAATTAATGTGCCTGGCATTTTTACATAAAATAGCATAGTAATAAAACAGTTTAAAGCCGAAGTTTTTATATTGATTTTTTATACTTTTCCAAAATGTATTTATCCTAAAAAAGAGGGCTGATTTTCTAAGACATTATTTTTATGTTTTAACACTAGAAAGAAGTGAAATTTTACTCAAGTTTAAAAAAAAATATTTTACACCATAAGTTTTATTTAAAGCTGTATAACTTATTTGTTGTATTTTTTTCTTTGTATCTTTTTAACTTATTTTATAAAAAGAAATTCTGGTTCGAACCGAAATACATACATTTGGTACCGCTCAAAATGAGTACCCACCGTCCTTCTTGTGTTAAAATATTTTTTTTTTAAATTCGCGAGGGTGTAACATCATTGTTTCATCGTCAAGTCTAAAACGGTTTTTTTTTTTTTTTTTTTTTTTTTTTTTTTTTTTTTTACGATATGATATGATGTTCTATAAAACTGATGCCACTGTATTAAGGAAGATAACTTTTGATTTAGTAGAAAAACATTTAATTTAAAAGTTTTGTCGTTGAATCCTTTAAGTACAAAACTAATTAAGATGGAAAAGTGCCAGGAACGCCCACATGAATTGAGCGTAAAATGGGTTAATTAAAATGCCTTTCATAAAATTCATCTGGTAGTAGGTTTAATGTTCATATTCAGTGACATTTCAAACTCTTTCATTGGTAAAGATTTTAATTATTTTGACACATTCTTCTGCAATGAATGAGAATTTTTTTAAATGTAAAAATAGAAATTTAATAATCTTAAATGGTTTGAAGATCATATAAATAGAAGAGGTTGGCTAACCCGCGTTCCAGAAAGACAATTGACAGAACTTTTTGCGAATTATTTCTCTTCGCTTTTGTCTTGGCATAACCATCTAATCCTTAATTTGGCGATATTTGGTGACTCTTGACGCAACGAGTTTTTATTTACGTTACAGTTTCTAGAAGTATATAGTATGGGAATCAACAAAAGAAACCATATCACAAAAATTACATTTTAACCAGAGGGCGAAGTGATTGAGTCTATTTATATGAATGAGTTGGAATCCAGTGTGTTTTTAGATATTTATGATTTAATTTAAACTACGGGAAACATATTTTTGAAAGAAATATTTTGCAATAAAAAAAGAATTAAAACGATTTATGTTGTAATACGCGATACATGACTAATGGACGAAAAATCAAGCACACATTAGTCCATTAAGTATGAATCGTCCGATTTGAAAGCGAATTTTTACACTTATTATATGGTCAGTTGAATTTAAAACCCAGTATTTCTTTTTCAGTTTACTTATCTTCATTTTCTTAGATTTATTGAGGCAGAAAATATTTCTAGAACGCACTGGTATTAAATTTTAAGGGACCACGCAAAAACTGAAAAAGATCAACCTACGGCAACCTCCACGTTTGTTTTAGTGCGTAGGCCAATTATTTAGAGGGTTGTCCATTGAAGGAACGTTACGACGTATTCTTCAGTGTAGAAATTTCACTTTCGAAAGACTTTTTCTTCACTCAATATGAAGAATATATTTTGAGTTTCAAGTGATTTTATGTGCTATTTACTGTTATAAAATTTTAGATAAACATATTATTATAACTGGCGTAGCGTCAGGGAAGCTGCTTCACTTTACTGCCAATATTATTATATTCTAAATTTGGTATTATTTAATTTTTGAATGTTTTATGGTTAAATAAAGGAAAATTTCTATATACTAGTTTGGTTGTAAAGTGATCCAGCGTCCTTTGGCTCAAAATAACTGATAATTATTTTTTTAAAGGAAGACACCACTGGATGCAATCATAGGGGAGTTATGCGTAGCTTTACGACCTGTTTTCTCGAAACTACCTGACCGATTTTGATGAAATTTTGAATCACTATTGACAAGATTATGCTCAAGAAATATAGAAGACAGTTTTTGTTTCTGTGACTAAACCTTTTTATTTTAGAGAAATGGAAATTCTTCAGAAACTTTCTAGTTTCAGAATTTTGTTTTTCAGAAACAATTTTTTTTAACTGTCTGCCACATAAAATCTTATGTTTATAAACTACAACCGAAAAAAATTATCGAAATCGCTCGAGTACTTTACGAGATATATTTTACCTTTTTTTTTTTTTTTTTTTTTCTTTTTGTACAGTATTGTTACCTGAAAAATACGATTTTTCCGGAGAGGCAAAAATCTTAGATACCTCTAAGTTGTGCACAATTACAATTTTATCAAACGCATGAATTAACCCTCTCCCTGCGCAATTGTTTTATCAAAATAGCTTCGCGACGACCCTTCTTTAAAGAATTTTTATTCTTTTGTCACTGGTTTTTCAAAACGAAAATTTTTGTATAATTTAAATGGGTAAAACGCCACGTTTAAGTAAAGCAAAATTTACAATAAAAAAATAACTGGTGGAAATAATGAAGGAGGGTTAATTAGACAAAAAAACGCATCCCCGAGAAAATCTCGGTTTGTGCAGCGAGAGTGCAGTGTTGCCAGATGGGCTACTTTTTTTTAATTCAGATTTCTTGATTGGCACCACTTTTTTGAAATGGTAAAATGCGCCTTATTTAATGACATATTAATAAAGATAAAAACAAAGTGAAATTTACCGTTTCAGAAAAGTGGTGCCAATCAATAAATCTGAATTTTAAAAAAGTAGCCCACTGGCAACACTGCGAGAGAGTTAAAATACACTGCTCAAAACAATTAAAGGATATTTGAAGTTTTATATAAAATAAAGATATAAACGAAATATTTTTTTGCCGAAAATAGAAGAAGAGAATCACAAATGCAAATTTTTCTGGTTTTCAAACTGTGGAGTATGCAAATTTTGAGTTCCACGTCAAAAACGTCGCTTCAGCGGCAGCGAATGAAATTTGACTTTCAACTGGATAAAAGAGAATGAAGACAAGGATGATCGGCATTCAGTGATTTCTTTGTTTCGATGAGTACGATGTCTCAGCGAAGTCATTTGACAGATTCAGAAGCTTTGAGAATTGTTGGTAGGTTAGAAGGGGGCCAAACTCAAGCCGAAGTAGCGCAAGCCATTGGAGTGTCACAAAGTGTCATTTCCAGGATCTGGAACCGTTTTTTGGAGAGTGGATGTGCAGGCCGAAGACCAGGGCAAGGTCGTAGACGGGCAACAACGCCCAATGAAGATCGGTATTTAGCGTTAACAGCTCGGAGACACCGAACCATGAACGCTACTCTTCTCCAACAACACCTTCGCTCGGCTACAGGCACCACGATTTCAACTCAGACTGTCCGAAACCGGCTCCATGCTGTAGGTCTGTATGCTCGCCGACCGATGGTATGTGTTAGATTAACATCAAGGCATCGTCGCGACCGCAGGGAGTGGGCAATCGAGCATGTCAACTGGAGGAGAAATGAATGGAGCAATATTCTGTTTTCTGACGAGTCCCGTTTTTCTGTGCTTCCGGATAATAGGCGTATTTTCATCTGGAGGGACCGTGTCAGTAGGAATAATCCTGCGTTCGTGCACAGTGTCAGATTTGGCAGTGGAGGAGTGTTGGTGTATGGTGGCATCTCCATTGACGGGCGCACTGACCTCTACATCATTCGAGATGGAGCTCTGACTGGTCTCCGATATAGGGATGAGATCCTCAGACCTATTGTAGTCCCTTACGCTGCAGCAATCGGAGATAACTTCATTTTAATGGACGATAACTGCAGGCCACATCGTGCAAACCTGGTGGAGGATTTCCTTTTCGAGGAAGGAATCGTTCGAATGGAATGGCCAGCGTGTTCTCCAGACATGAATCCAATCGAGCACGTTTGGGACGCTCTAGGAAGACGAGTTTCTGGCCGCCAACAAACCTCACAAACTCTCCAAGAACTGGAAAGAGCTCTTCTGGAAGAGTGGGGCAGAATACTCCAACTCGTCATTAATAACCTCATTGAGTCCATGCCTCAAAGGTGTTCAACGTTGCTGGCCACCCGTGGAAACCATACCCCCTACTGAAAATGATTTTCTTTGAAGAAAACACCTTTTCTTATTCTTTTTTTCTCATATGCTCATATTGTGTTTTTTTTCCTTTAGTACACAAATGCGCAATAAAATGCATTTTTTTTCTGCCAAACATGTGTAATTTATTCTCATATAACCTACTATGTCTGTCGACCATGTATCAATCAGCTAAACAGTTTACCAGATACAAAATCCACCTAAAACTGCAATATCCTTTAATTGTTTTGAGCAGTGTATATATAAAATCTATACTCCTATTATAAAGAGGAAAAAATTGTTTATTTGTAGGAGGTAAGCTCAGGAACTACCGAACCGATTCCAAAAGTGATGGTATCAAAATGATGGTGTTAGTCCAACTTAGAACCTAGGCTATATCTTATATCGGTGCCACTGCCCCAAAGGGGGTGCAGGAGCAAAAAACATTCTAAAATGCGATTTTTGCGTTACTGGAGGGCCTAGAAATATGAAATTTGGAATATTAGTTATTTATAAGATATAAATGTTGTCTAAGAACAGTTCTTAAACAACTCGAAATTTAAAAGGGGTGAAAATGCACAAAAAGCGTTCTAAAAAACGTTCTAAATGGTAATTACTACATAATCTCAGGAAATACCAAACCAATTTAAAAAATATTGGTGTCAAAATGATAGTTACAACGTTTTCTCCAAGATAGGCTATGTTTTATTTTGGTGCCACTACCCCAAAGGGGGTGCATGAGCAATAAACGTTCTAAAAATGCGATTTATGTGTTACTGAAGGGCCTAGAAATATGAAATTTGAAGTATCAGCTACTTATTAGATATAAAGGATTTCTGAGAACAGTTCTTAAACAATTCGAAATTTAAAAGGGGTGAAAATGCACAAAAAACGTTCTAAAAATAATGGCGTCAAAATGATTGTGAAAACTCTTGCTCCAACATCGGCTATGTTTTATGTCAGTGCCACTACCCCAAAGTGGGTGCAGGAGAAAAACGTTCTAAATTGCGGTTTTTGCGTGACGGAAGAGCCTTGAATCGTGAAATTTAGAATGGTAGTTAGTTATACGATATCAATGATCTCTAAGGACATTTCCTAAAAAAGTCGAAATTTAAAAGGGGGGGGGGGGTCAAAATGCGCAAAAAGCGTTGTAAAAAACGTTCTAAATTGCGATTTCTAGCAATCTCAGGAAATACTGAACCGATTTCAAATAAAATGGTGTAAAAATGATGGGGACAGATCTTGCTCCAAGATAGGCTATATTTTATATATGTTTCCACTACCCCAGAGGAGATGCAGGAGCAAAATGAGCGAAAAGCGTTCTAAAAAGGTTCTAAATGCAGTTTTGTCACCAATATCTCAGGAAGAATCAAACTGATTTCAAAAGTAATGGTAAGAAATTGATGCTGACAGCCTCTTCTCTAACATAGACGCTATTTTAAGTCGGTATCACTATCACCTAGACGTTGCAGGAACAAAAAAGCGTTCCAAATTTCGATTTTTGTGATCGGTAGGGGCTAGCAACTTAAAATTAGGCAAGGTACATATTTATTACATATAAATGATCTTTAAGAACAGTTTCGAAAAAATTGGAAATTTAAAAAGGGGTGAAAATGTGCGAAAAACGTTCTAAAAACGTTCTAAATTGCGATTTTTACTCAATCTCAGGAATTTCCAAAGCTATTTCAAAAGTAATGGTTGCAAATCAAGGGTGACAGTCCCTGCTATAACATAGGTTATATTTTATGTTGCTGTCACTACCATCTGTGGGTTGCAAAATCAAAACATGTTCTAATTTGCGTTTTTTGCATAACTGAAGGTTCTAACACTTTGAAGTATGACATGGTATTTACTTACAAGATTCAACTGCTTTCTAAGAACTGCCTAATGAAAATTTCAAATTTAAAAAGATGAAGTGGGCGAAAAGCGTTATAAATTACAATTTTTATGTAATCTTATCAAATACCAAACCGATTAAAAAAATAATGATGACAAATTGTTGGTGATAGAACCTGCTCAAACATAAGCTATATTTTATGTCTGTGCCAGTACCACCAGAGGGTTGCAGGAGCTAAAAACTTTCTAAATTGCGATTTATGTGGTACTGAAAAGGCTAGAAACTTTAAATATGGCATGGTAGTTACTTATAAAATATAAATGCCCTCGAAGGACTGTCGAAAATAAATTCGAATTAAAAAGGGGTGAAGTGAAGGGGAGGTGCGAAAAGCATTCAAAAAATTCCTAAATTACTATTTCTACGCAATTTCAGGGAATATAAACCAAATATAAAAGTAATAGTTGCGAATCAAAGGTAACAGTCTCTGATCCTACACAGGCTAAATTTTATGCCGACGATTCTACCACCTGGTGTTCACAGGAACAGCAAACGCTCTAAAAAAGGCCTCTAAAAACTTTCTAAATTACGTTTCTGTGGAATATTAGGAAATAACAAACCAATTTCAAAATTAATGTTGGAAAATTAATGGTGACACTTCCTATTTCAACATAGCCCTATATGTTGAGAGAGGTGGTAGGACTTGGAATTTGACATGTTGGTTAATTTTTAAGATGTAAGAAGATGGTTTCTAAAAAATTCAAAACTTCAAATGAATACTGAAATGAGCGTATTAATTGAGCATAAAAGTTTCAAAATATTTTCTTAATTATTATTTATTTAGTTTTATTTCGTTTTATTAATTTAAGTCTCATTTCTGCCTTATGCAGTGTAACAATGATGTTTAATCAAACTGTGTTTTAAATAGTAATTTTTTTTAATTATTCCTAAAAGTAATAAGTACCTTTTAATAAAATAAAATATTAGCTTTTAATAAAATAAAAATTTAATTAGTACCTTTTAATAAAAATTAGACATATAAATATCACTTGGCATATTTCAAATATTACGCGAGCAAAGCCGCGGGGTTTGCTAGTATTTAATAAAATTGAGTTACATATAATAAATGAGGTATTGTTTTACCCTTGCCAGTTCAGTGTTACTTCCAATTTGACTTCGGGACCACCATCTCTTACACGAATTTTATTCGGTTAGCACCATTTTTTTTAAGAAACAATTTTACTTGTACTTTGCAACATGTGCATGATTGTAAATTAATTTTAAAAACATAGTAGTCCGAATGGAATATAAATATAAAATCAAATATAAAATGTTAGCGTAAAATTAATGTGAGTGGCCGTGGTGTCCCAGTCGTGTCTTCCCTTAACCCTTTCCGGCACACTGTGCCCGGGTCGGGATACTTAATTTTAATTCCAAACTTACAAACGACACCAAGAATATTTTAGTAAAATTTTGCTTTTACAAGGAATAGTTAAAGTAACATGTTTTTAATTTCTGAAAAAGTCGATTTAAAATTCCGGTGTCAGTCGATCATTTCATAATTTTACAACAAAATTTGCCCGTGCCGGAAAGGGTTAACATTATTTTCACGACTCTTCAAAGAAATTAACGAAACGTACCTGGCTGTGTATAAGAATACTGAAAATGGTTCTTGATTAAAAATATTGTGGAAGTTGTGTTATTTATCTAAATATTATAATTCTTGAATTCCATGTTGTATTTAATAACATGATGCGAATGTGCTGTCTAATAATTATTTATTTTAACCACTCTTCCACTGAGTCGGTGTTGCCAGTGATCTACTTTTTTTAACCCTTTCAGGGGCAAGTAATTGCTTTTCTGTAATGCTGAATTTACACCAGAATATTCGAAAAATTTTGTTTGAAAATAAGGAAAAGCCATTTTTAATCTTTTTCCCACCAAATTTCGAAAGGTAAATTTTAAATAAAAGTTTCTAATGCAAATATTGATTAAATTAGATGGAATATAACATGTCCCACCGTTCTTCAAAGGGTTAAGCCCTTAACAGATTGCGGACGGGTCATATTTCGAAAACGAGCACAAAATTTACATTTTCAAACATCGTTAGGAACTCAAACCTGCTCACAAGCAATCATGAGGCAGCATGTCTGGATTGCACATTCTTTACTCCTCCTTACAAATTTCCGGTACCGGTTATTTAATCATTTAATTTTTTCCGATTGAACAAAGAAAAATTTAACATACAGTAATGCTGGTATCAACAAAATTGGAGACCACCCCCCATACCCCCGAGGCTAAGTCACTGTTCCCATCGAGTGTAGTCGGTTCGCTACTTTTTTCAAATTTTGATTGCTTGATTTCCGCCACTTTTTCTGAAGTAGCCTTATTCATAGCTGCCAACGTTTACGCTTTTCTTCTCAACACTAAAATTAAATAGTTCATATTGGCTTATTTATTCGACGAAATAAGACAATTAAGGGGGTCCGGGACACAAAAATCTTCAATTATGCAAAAATATTTTATTTCATAATAAAGTTCTATGTTTTTTCCTGCTTAAAATGACATTTAAATCATATTTCTATCTGAATTAGAACAAAAAATATTAATTTTTTCGCTATGGTTTGTTTTCAAAATCTAGCTTTTATGCAATGGCTGTCATGAAAAACTTCTTGCAAAAATGCGTTTTTCTTCAGGATAGGTTTTTTCACCATTTCTCATATTTAAATTATTATAACGCGAGAACCGTTGAAGATACAGGGTTCAAACTTGGAGCATATCTTTTTCAATTGCTTTACTTTAATTGTGATTCAGCATATTTGAAAAAATATATTTACTTTTGAAAATATGATTTTTTTTTTTTTTTTTTTTTTTTAAGATGCACCACTTTTTTGAAATTTTTTCGTTAAATATTTTAATTTTTTTTATAAATTAATATTTTTAAAAAATGCTGAATCAAAATTAAAACTCATATATTTCTGTTTTTTTAAATTAAAAAAAAATTGAAATTCCATAAATAATATTTCGAGTTATAACGATTTTAACACGTTCACGCCGGCGCGGTGGGTCACACTCGACTGTCTCGGATCTGCCAAGTCTCCGGCTTTTTGGATACCAGAATTTTAATACAGAAAATGTTGTTTTATTTAATTAGAACAATTGAACGATTTAAAGGAGCAACATTTCCTCTGAAATAATAGTGGCTTGCAAAAAGCCGGAGACTTGACAACTGTGAGACAGTCAAGTGTGACCCACCGCGCCTGCGTGAACGTGTTAAATTACCCCACTTTTTTAATAAATTTTAAATTTAAATTAAAAAAAAATCTGAGAAGTTTTATCATGTGATTTTGTTTACAAATGGTAAGGTTAACCATCACAAAAAAATCTGAATTTTAACTGAATAAATAAAAATTATTTTAAAATGAGTCCCGCACCCCCTTAAATGAAGAAAAAAAATCTGTAAGATTTTAGTGGTAACGAAAAAGCGTAAAAGCTGGCAGCTATGGCCTTATTTAACACGTTCGCGCCGGCGCCTATATTAGTGTTTTTCGCTGTGAGACCGCACTCGGATTCATATTTCGCTGGCTGCGCGGTACTGTCGCTTATTCAGACACTGTGTGTAATGACCCGCCCTTCTCATATTCATTGAATTGAACTCGAATATAACAAGCAAAGTTGATTGTGAATGTCTGGAGGTTCGTAAGGAGTAAGCAAATTACTTAGAGACATGATTTTAGTGACTACATAAATACGAATTTAATACAAAATGTTTTACAATCGAAAGAAATATGGATATCATGATATAAATGCATTTCTGTAAGGTAGAAGCCACGCCCTTAGTCAATGACATTTTTTGAATGTAAACGAGAATTCTCGTTTCCCGTCGTGAATGTATTAACTTTATAATAATGAATTGCTTTTATTACTGCTTTTAAGTGTGTAATATTCAAGTGTGACCCACCTTTAATGCACGCCGCCTATAGCACAGTCGTGTGTGACCCACCTGTAGTACACGCCTTCTATGGAACTTTCGAGTGTGACCAACCGGTGATGCACGCCGCCTGATGGGGCAGTTCAGCTTGACTCACCGGTAATGCACGCCGGCGTGAACGTGTTTTTGACAAATTAAAAAATGCTATAATAAGCCGAATTATACAATTTTTAAAAAAATGGTAGCAATCGAGATAAATAAAATTTAAAAAAATGGTGAACTGGCAACACTACTCCTGCATTAAGCTTGATTTATTTATTGAACAAGGCATTGAGACATTTTTTAGGTTTATTTAAACTAAAAAGTTCTTTCAATAAAAAAGTTAACGAATATTATACCGAAATACTGGTAGAAATTGCCTTCTTTCTTCACACTCTTGAAATGAAAGAAAATAGATTTTCTTCCTCTTTTAATTAATGACATCAAAGAATAATGGAATAAGACAAAATTCGTTACTCCGTTGAAAGGGAAATTGCAATTTCTAAATTATCCTGAAATCAGAACACGATTAAAAGTTTAGATAAGCAAATAGTTTAGATAAAGATTATCATTAAAATAATAATTTGTGCATCTGTTGTAAAAACTTGTGTTCCACGATCTCGAAAAACGTGGAAATTAATTTTAGGAAAGCGATTTAATAACATTTTGAAAGTGACACCCCAATCGCTTTCATTGATAAAGACTTTTAAGAATTCTATCACATTCTTACACAATGAATGCGAAAATTTTCTTAGTCTTAATGAAAACTTGATCGAATTGCATGTCTTCATTATATTTTATACAGAAGGTAGTTTTTTTTCTTATCTGTAAAAAAGAGAAATAGGAATAAGAAACATGTTTTTATTTTTGAAAAAGCAAGTGAATGGGAAATTGTAAATCTTGAATTATCGCAATATCTGGATAGTAATGGATTAAAAGTTTAGATCCACAAAACTTATACAGTACTAATTTTTGCTTTTGTTGTAAATATTTGAGTTTCATGAAGCCAATAAACATAGAAATAATTTTTATGAATGTTTAAATGACATTTTACAAGTGACATTGCAAGTTAAGGCACTGTTAAATACTTTAAAATATCTTGTAGCATACTTGCAAAATGTTCGGGAAGATTTGGTAATTCACAATGAAAACCTGATAGTCTTAATTGTCGTGATTATTACTGAAATAGAAAAAAAAATGTTTTTTCTTAACACTAGAATCGCGGTGACGGGTCATTTTGACCCGTACCAAATGAATAGATGCCGATTCGAACCGGAAAGCTGTATAAAGTAAGTTAAATATATGCTGAACAAAAATAATTTAAATAATTATGCTAAATAGTTTTAAATAAAAATTCTGATTTGAATTATTTTTATAAAACTTGAGTAAAATTTCCCGCTGATCTAGTGTTAAATAGTAATATCAGAGAACGTTTACCCCTTTGAGTGGCAAGCAATTGTGTTTCTCTAATGTTGAATTCCCACCGGAAATTTTGAAAAAAAATTATTTCAAAATAGGGAAAACCAATTTTTCAGCTCTTTTTCTCTAAAGTTATAAAAATAAAACTTAATTAAAAGTTTCTGGTGCCAATCTGAATTAAAATTAGAATGGATATAATATATCCCACAGCCCCTACACGGCTTAGCCCTTTGAGGGGCGCCGTTTGCAGTCTAAAACGGTTAATTTTAATGCCTAAATATCTAAATGGCACCAGTAATTTTTTAGTGCAATTTCGATCTCATAATAAACGTGAAAAAAGGCTTTTGATTATTTTAACATAAATTTGTTTGTTAATTGCGGTGCGAATTAATTATTTGAATATTTTTTGAGCTGAAATGCCTTGCCCCTGAAAGGGTTAACACGTTTTCTGCCAAGGCTGAGTTGGTGCATCTGTTCACACCACAGTGGTTTAAAATTGGCGCAGAGGTGGAGACTATTAACACCACTAAATTTTAGTAGTATGTTTCGACTTTTGTAATGACAGAAATTCTGAGTTTTTATTAATATGAAGAATACCATAAAAAATTAGTGGTGTCAATAGGCTCCACCTCTGCGCCAAATTTCCACCACTTACGCCAGCCAAGAATATATCCGCATTTTTATGCTATTAAATTATTTTCTTTTGTTTTTTTTTTTTAAATCTAAATATATATACCATATTACATTTAGCAACAAATAAATTCACTTCCCGTGCGTCGAAAGCCTAAACATTGCCTATGGCCTTACTCGAAATCAGTGATTTAGATAAGGAGATCAATAATGAGTCATCTCGTAGCTCGCAAAAAAAAAAAAAAAAAAAAAAAAAAACCTTGTCAAGTACAAGTATTCTCGTAGATGGTAGCGAAGGTGTGAAAAAATTGTTTATTCGCTTGAAAATTTAAATGAAACGGGTCTCCCACTGCTCCCCTTTGTAACCCTTTCATTCCCCTAGTAGAATACTTTCTAGAAATTACGTAGTTCAGAGAATCCGAATTTACACCAAAAAATTTCAATGATAAATTTCGCTTTATTTAAATACGGAATGGTCTGTTATTAAATAAACCAAACATTTCTAGTTTAATTTTCTGGTATGAATTTGGAATATCCGAATTAAAAAATCCACTAACATCCTGATGCCATTTGGACTCGCTGGGAGTGAAAGGGTTAAAAACTAGTATTTTTTATGAGAAAAATTCGTAATAGGTTTTTGCAACAATAGCAACAAAAACTCCTTTTGGGGAAGTTTCAAAGAAAATTATAAAGAAGATTTCTCTTTGAAAAAAAAGTGGTGTTCGAAAAAGAGACCGAGTGGGGAGCCCGAATGAAGTGGACATCATGTTTTATAAATTACTCCGAATCAACAGTTTTGCCCGTATGAGTTACGGACAAGAAGAGTTTTTATGATCCATTACTTAAAGCTTTCTGCTACCGCAAAATTTTTAATTATAATCTAGCGCTATTTAATGACATAAATTTTTAGATTAAAAAAGCTGAATATTTTAGTTAAAGAAAAGTCGTGTGATGCCCGTATTTTTAGTTTATTGTGTCAGGAAAAGGAAACTATTAAACCTTTGTGGCTCAGTGTTCCATTACATGGAACATCCAACATGTGACTAGCGTCTCGGTATAGCTCCGCTCCCTATGGAGATCGTAGTGACTGGATTCAACTAAGTCCAATCGAAGCTAGATTTGGCGAAGTGTTGCTAGTTTCGTGAAGCATAAATATTATATCGAAAACAATTTACTAGAAATTTTGAACACAGATAGAACCTGAATAGTGATGATGCTTATTATATATTCAGATTTCGGAAATTTCAACTTGTGGATTCCAAAGGGTTTCGCCTCCCTCCCCCCCCCCTCACGGAAAAATAACATTTTTGATAATGTGTCTTCTAATTGCCATAAATACTTGTATTTTGTAGGCAGGCACATTCTGAATAGAATCATACTTAAATTTGAAAAATTCTAAAAATATATATATACCTTTGTTTCAGAATTAAAACAGTCATAGACACTAGAAATTTTGAATGAACAAATAACCTTAATAGTGATGCAAAAATACTCCAATTGAAATTTTAATGAGCGGGATCCAAAGAATGTTTTTCCCCTCCCCTCTCCTGATAAAAAAAGTAACACTTTTGTTTATGACCCTTCAAATTTTCTTAGCATATATACTATTAAGGATTTACCTGCATACAAAATTTAAAATACCTTTGATTATTCGAAGTCATACCACCAAAACTTTTTTTTTTAATCAAGGAGGGGGGGTAGATTATCTTCTCTTAAAGTTTTCAATAAAGTAACACTTAAACAGGATTACTATTCAAAATGTACCTGCCTGCAAAATTCAGGTATCAATGTCAATCTAAAGAATAAAATTGCATTTTGGGGGAGGAGGGAGGGTTGATATCCAAGAGCCTAAAATGCAGGCATGAAAGTGGGAAATAGGAAAAAGGAGGAAAATCTTTTCGGTCCATATGATGGCGCCAAACTTTTAAAATTTAGACACATTTTAACAGTTATTTATGGGATAAAATGAAATATAATTGTACGTTGTTATTTTCTTTTCATAGCTTAGAAAGCATAAAAAACAAATTTAAACTTTTAAATCAAAAGTATTGCATAAATAGAAGAAAATATTCTATTCCAAAAAGAACATTATGAAACTTCCTTTTTCTTTTAAAGTCTAAAAAACTTTCACTCTGGAGAGATACTTTAATCAGATTTATTTACACGACTTTCATATGATTATAATATAAACTTCCCTTTGATTTGATAGATCTTTTGCACAGCAATTCAGAAAAAGAAAAAAAAAACTCCAAGGATTTTAGTTAGACAAAATGTCTGATTATTAGATTTTCAACATTTCCCCCCACCTTATATGCTTCCAATATTTTCTTTGCATTTTTGCATCAATCCAGAAAATGACCAAAATTATCTTTAAAAAGGTGGAATTCCACCTTTAGGAGGAACACTTTCATGCCTGAAAATGGTATTTTTGAGAAGTGTTTACTGTACCATAATAGAAGAAATATGCGATTTTATTGAATTTTTATTTGTAGGTACCACGGTTCACATAATATTTTGAGACAATTTTAGGAAAGAATTTTTCTAGTGTTTAATAATGCACAAGAAATTAAAATCCTATCTTCCAACCTACAAAGATCATGCCGCATACAATTGTTTTTGCTGTTTATCTAAAAACGTGCTAATTTGCCCTGTTTTAAAAAGATTACCCAATTACGGAAGATTAAATTATAGCATTTTAACTATTTTTAACATAATCAACTGATTGATAGTTAAATAATGAGAGTAGAATTGTAGTATAGAAATAGTAGAATGCGTAGAATTGTAGTAGTGAAAATTTGTGAGTATGAAATTATCGCTGTATTATCCGTCATCGCCATCTTCGCTCAAAAAAACAACAACATCTAACCTAAACAGACTTTTCAACGACAGCGAGCACTTGTGCTTCGTCTGAAATACTGCAACCTCAAAAATAAGTAGCGCCAATTCCTCAGCCAAGAGGTAGGAGAAAAATCACCATAGGGAGCGGAGCTACACGGAGACGCTAGTCCAACATGTGTCCCAAATACCACAGTGGCTCCAGAATTTTGGTACAAGCATTTTCCGTTCATTATGTATGTGGAAGAAAGCCTTTTTCCTATTTCCAAATAAATTTGTACATAAACTCCGGTATCATTCATTCATATAATCAGTTTAGCAATGGAAGTGCACTGAGCAAGAAAGGGTAAAGTGATTAGCATAGTATGAGAATATCAAGCGGTATTTACAATCTGCGCTCAGTTTTGACGCAATTTTTCAATACATTGCTCAACCTTATTTAACGCCTTCAAGGGTGGTGGTTCATTTTTTTCCCACCTAATTGTAATCCCTAAATGGGACATTGACACAAAAAGTTTTGTTTGAAAATTTTCGTTTTATTAAGTACGTGAAGAAAAGCATTTACATATATTCAAATAACTTTTTTTGTAAATTCCGGTGCTATTCATTCATTTCAGTATTTCACTAATAGAAGTACGTTGCTCCTGAAAGAGTTAATCGCTGAAAGATATAACAGAAAATTTACAAATCGTAAATAATGATGTCATACTCCTTGTAAATTCTAATGAATATTCCCGCATCACTTATTTATAAGAATTGAACCTGCAAAATTCAGGCCGCAGTCCACCACTATTTTTGAATAGAATAATTCGGTTCATTTATGGACAGGAATTTTCCGATTTAATAAGGAGAAGTTGTGTCTCAAAAAGTTTGAGTACCCCTCATGAAAAGCTTTATATTTACGACTGTCTTACCTATGAACTTCTAATCGACACTTCTACCGCAAATACTTGAATTATGACTATGCAAATTAATTTTGCTTTGGAAATGTTTAAATTTTATGTTGTAAGTTGCATTTGAAGCGCATTCATTGGTAAATTATTTTTACTATTATATCCAGGGAAGAGAGCACTCCAACCCAAATGACCGACACTACCACTAAATTTTAATAGTATTTCTCGGATTATTTAATGACAGAATTTGTGAAATTTACTAGATCAAAAGGTACTATTAAAATTTAACCCCTTGCACTCGAAGGCTGCGGAGCGGAGCCATTTTAAATTTGTCTTGAATTTCGAGGGCTCCGCTAAGGAGACGATGCAAATAATTTAGTGATACCTGTCTAGAAAAGCTAAGATTACATATTGGCAATTGCTTCGAGAGGTATCACACTTTGTACGATTACAAAATGTAATAATTTCATATTTTTTGTGTTTTTTATATATCATAACATTTGTATTCATAAAGAATTAAAAAAATAATTAGATATAACTAAAATCGCTTCGACTTGCTAGTAATACAAATGAAAAAAAACTTCGATTGCAAAAGGGTTAATAGTTTTAATTGGTCATTTGGGTCGGAGCGCTCTTATCCTTGTATATCACATTTTTGCTCAATAAATAAAATAATGCAGAATGGAAAGCAAAACTTCTTGAATATCTTCCGGCGATTTCCATGAGTACTTGTAGCGTAAGTCAGATGCTACGATTTTTCGTTACCAGTATTTTAGTACCGAAAATTGTGAGTTATGTTATATGAGATACCTCATTAATTGAATAAGGCCAAGCAAATTTTGCGAAAATAACAGTAGCAAGCAAGCATATCCGTTGTTAGCTATTTAACTTACACTGCAAAAACCCATGGGACTAGCCTTACATAATTATTTAAATAGAAGAATTTAATCATTAGAATATCTGAAAATGGAAAAAGAAAAATCTTTTTTCTCCTTTAAATTCATATGAAACGGGAATCATAATCATTAAATATAACTATATCCGAATAATAATTTATGTTTAAACGTTTTAAATTCTCAAATATTTTGCCGAAAATACACGTATATAATCCGAATCCAAAATTACTGATAAATAACATGTCCTTACGTTTCAATATGAATATACCTGTTTAGTAGATATCGCCGTATTTAATCACAGATAATGTTTACGAATTCTGTGATAGAGGAAAATTACTCGAAAACTTTATTACAGTGCATATCAATAGTTTAAGCAGTACAACAATTTTAAAATAAAACTTTAAATATTCAATTTTTTTCAATATCTCATTTGTATGTGGTAATAATGGCAGTCTTAAAATCATATTCAATAAAATTGTGTTTTATATTTTATTTTAAATAATGCAATTTAAGAATGGGACAAAAATAACCGCATCAAAAATTTAAGCACAAAATTGATTTTATGTAAATTTTACAAAATGACGTAAATAGCTGCAAACACAAGCAATTGTTTGGTGTATAAAACGCAGCATTTTTTATTTATTTATTTATTGTTTTGCGTTTGTTCAAAATGGTTAAGTCAAAATAATTTTCATATGAGGACTTATTAACAACCTGGAGTGCATAGCTGCCAAATCTTCTGCTTTTCTGTACCACAAAAATTTAATAGAAAATAAAATTTCTGTGGAACAAAAAACGCGTAAGATGCAGACCTTTAAGGGAGTTTGGAAGCAAAACATAAGTCCTTTTCTGAAATAGCTGAACAGGTGAGTACCATTGAGGGGTTTTCTAGTTCATGACAGCTTAACGCCCAGACTAGGAATTGGATTATCTTATGTTTTGTGAGTCTTTGGGAAAAATTTAACTGTAGTTGAGAACTACTTAAGATAAAAAATAACAAATTAAAAGAGGAAATTAAAAGTTAAGAATTTAAAAGAAATAATGTTTAATGTTAAGTTAAAACTTAAGATGAATAAATGAAAAGTATCTTAAAGAATATTTAAAATGGTCTAACTGTACCTATAAAACTACTGTAAAAGGATTAAAAAGAGATAAAGAGTTAGCACTGTTCAGAGTTACACTCGCCAAACTTGGGCAGGAAAAGGTGAAGGAGGTAGCAAAAGCCACATTAACCAAAAAATAGACTTTTCAGGTTCATACATTTTATTTTTGTTTCTCCTATATACCAATATAGTGAGAATATAACTGATATATATATATATATATATATGAATATAAAAAAGATTTTTAAGAGAAAGATAAACTATAGTAGTACATAGCTGCCAACTTTTACGCTTTTTTCTTACCACTAAAATTTTACAGTAAATATTGTGTTATTTAATAGTCGAAATCTCACGATTAAACAAGTAAAAAATATCTATTACATTTTAGTGTTAGAAAGAAAGCGTAAACGTTGGCAGCTATGGCAGTCTTAACCTTCCGTCTACCAGACGGGTCCATTGGACCCGACATGTACATTCAAAATATTTATTCAAACCAGAAATTTCTTCAAAACAAACTAAATGTATAAATCAGACAATAATAAGTTAAATAAACAAATTAAATAGTTTTAAGTAAAAATTCTGGTGTAGAATGTTTTTATGAAACTTGAGTAAAATTTCCGGTAGTTCTAGGGTTAAAGTGGTGTACCCAGAGATTGCAGATTACTGTGTGCCCATAATTATGGAGAACGTGGGGCGTTTACGGTGGTGGGGCTCGAAGGCGTCATAATCCGGAAGCTCAGCTATAATTTCATTTGGAAGATCAAAAATTTTACTACAGAATTTTTTAGCCAAATCGCTGATGCGCTTACGCAGGGTGGTGGTTTTGAGATCCCTACGGACATTTGAATTACGTAAGTAACGAGAAGCGTTACGAAGAATGCGCAGGTGTCTGTTATGCAGACGACTGAAGTTGCCCATTGAAGTCCTGCAGGTGAAGCCCCAGACCGGACTAGCATAAGTAATTATTGGAAGGATACATGAGTTATACAGAATAAGTTTATTATAAACCGAAAGTGTTTTGCATTTGAGAAGAGGTTTAATTGAGCTTAAAGCTCCAGCGACTTTCCCTCTAATAGAAGGAATGTGCTTGCCCAAATTTAAGATCAAGGATGGCCCCTAGATATTTAGCATGGTCAGACCGTGGGATTGCTATGGTATTCATAATTATTCTGTTAGGGAATGTTAGTTTGCGAGAGAAATATACTGCAGAGGTTTTGTTTTCATTAATAAGGACGCGCCATAACATACACCAGTTCCTGAAATCGTCGATGTGTGTCTGCAAGTATCTGTAAAGAGTGTACGGGTGGTGAGCTGAAGCGTAAATGCAAGTGTCGTCCGCATAAATCGCAAGATATGCGTGCAGAGAGCGTGGGATGTCATTAAAGAAGATGTTAAACAATATTGAGCCCAACACGCTACCCTGAAGGATGCCCGCTAGGATGAAAAGAATAATGGAAAGAATGTTGTTTATGCGGATGCGAAAAATGCGGTCGCAAAGGTACGAGTACATTAAGTGTATTTGTCTGGGATGAAAGCAAAGCTCAATTAGTTCGTAAATGAGGCCCTCAAGCCAGACATTGTCAAATTCCTTTTGCGACATAAAGAAATATAGCAGCTGCAGGGATTTTTGCGTTGAATTGCTCACTGAGAAATTCAACAACTCTGAGAAGCTGTTGTTGGGGTGAGTGCTTTGGGTGAAAGCCGAACTGCTCAGGCATAAGAATGTTATTTTGCTGTATGAAGTCTTACAACTGCACACGAATGACATGTTCCACAACTTTACTGATAGAAGGTAAAAGAGAAATAGGTCTGTAGTTAGTAGGGTCAGAGAGAATAGTTCCAAGTTTAGGTATAGGTGAGATTATGGAAGTTTTCCACGGTTTAGTAAGGTAGTTAAATTTTAAGATAGCGTTAGTGAGGTCAGTAATATAAATAATGCAGTTAGTAGGAAGGCTTTTAACTGAAATTGTAAGTGCATTAAAAGATCAAAACCGGAAATTTATGAAGTTCTGACTGGTGGTGACGATTTTCAATGAAGACTTCGTTCAGGAAGGCCACGCGTGATCGCTTTCGGCGAAGACCCCTTGATGCTAGGCATGAGCGCTGACGCAAAGATGGCGGCTGTAGTGGCGTAGCCAGGGAGGGTTTTCAAATGCTCTTCATACCACTAATATTGTAAAGTTTTCTTCGCCTAGATTAATAGCAGAAAAATCTCCGATTAAATAAGGTGAACAGAATTTTCCAAAATTAGTGGTATCCAGAGCATCTGGACCCCCACCATGGCTACGCCACTGGCGGATGGCGAAGGTGGAGTTATTTTAACGTATATACGGTACCTTAAATTTGGACACCTGTATTCTTTAAAGTACTTATTTGACATGTTTAATCTCAGAAAAATAAAGCGGAAAAAACTTTTAAAAAATATTGATACAAAATTCAAGAGACCGTACACACGCTATAGAGAATGCACCTTCGGCAGCAGCCATTTTTGTGTCAGTGCCCAGGCCAAGTATTCAGGGGGCGGTAGAAGATCTTTGTATAATAAAATTGGCTTCAACTGGTAATTAACCGAGAAAACTGTTTATACAAGCGTTTTGTAATAGGGATACAACAAAAACCGTAAAATGGCTCGGTTGCTATGTTTGAAACTACACCATAAAGAAGTCAGATTACAGTGAGCTAAACACCATATATCATTCGGTGATAAGTGGCTGACGGGCATATTCAGTGTTGACAAAAAATGGAATCTCGAGAGCCCTGATGGGTTTAAATACTATTGGCATCAGTGGCGTAGCCAGAGAGGGAGTACAAATGCTCTCGATACCACTACTATTGTAATATTTTCTTCTTCTTGATTAATAGTAGAAAATTCTCCTGTTATATAAGAAGAAGAAACTTTCTAAATTAGTGTTATCTGGAGCATCTGGACACCCACCCTTGTTACGCTACTGATTGGCATGATCTCCGCAAAGAACACAGGAATTTATTCGAAGACAACATGATGGCGGTTGTGTAATGGCGCGGAAAGGCTATTTCTTTCAATGTTCAGACGTACCTAGCATTCATCCGTCGTCCTGAAAGCACTGTCAGCAATTAGGAGACACTTGCCAATCATTTTCTCCCTGTTGGCGAAATGTTAGGTGTAAAAAAATGGATTCTTCAACACTATAATGCTTTGTTCCATATCTCAATATCAAGTGTGGAACAAGTTATCAGCTTTCAAATGGCCAGGAATTAATCCGATCTGAACACTATTGAAAATATGTTGGGTATTCTCACACACGTAATTCATCCAAATGGTAAGCAGTATTCTTCAATTAAAGACTTGAGAGATACCATTGTGAATGTTTGGTTTAAAGTCGAACCAAAAACGACACAGAACCTCATTTTATCGATGGAAGACCGTATTCTTAAAATCAGTAAAGAGAATGGATAAATTATCAAGTATTTTTTTTTTATTCTTGTACTACCAAAATTCTAAGCTTGAACTTTTGACACGCTCATTTTTGTTCTTTTGCTAAATACTGTTGTTTGAGATATATTTTAAATCATAATTATGTTTAATATCTTCTTAAAACTACAATTTGTAGCTCATATGAAAAGAAATGTAACTTGCAGTTAATATTTAAATTTCGTTTGAAATTTCCTTTTGTGCTTAAGCTTTTAACACACACTGTTTAACAAAAACTCTTGTAATTATCAAAAACTAGAGATGGGAATGCTGGGAAAAAACCCGGAAAAGTTGGAAAAAAAACGGTTTTTTCCGAGGGGCTATTTTTCAATTTTTCCAAATAGGAAAAATTGAAGTTTCATTTACAAAATAATATATTCAAAATTTTGTAACAGCTACATTCTGATACTTTTTATTATATTTATTTTTATGTTAAGTGTCACACATGAAAACATTAATGTGGAAGATTTGATCGCTAAGCAAAAATCTGTTTAAGAAAACTCAAGTCCTTTAAGGGAATCTTCACAACTTTTTCACCTTAAAACACAAGACACTTCACAAAATGTTCTCTTAAAAATAGAATAGACATTTCAGAAAGTTTTTCAATCTCCAAACTGAACCTTTTACAAATGATTCAAGGAAAATAAAATCAACATATAACAGCCCACATTACCAATGAATCTTATCTAGTTGTATATATGTATGAAAGAATGTATTAACTAAAATGGGAACCTAAATATAACGATATTTTCTAATTCACCAAATTCGGATTACATTTTTACAGGTACAGTGGGTTATCGGTTAATGAACTTAATCCGTTCCTAAACAGTGTTCGCTAACCGAATTGTTCGTTAACCGATCATACATTTTGTATTGATTTGTTTGGGAATTCAATTAATTCGTTCTTGAAAGCTAAACAATGTATAAAAAATAATATTAATCTTCCCTTAATAATAGGGTTAATACACATCGTTATTTAATATGGACAGGTCGTATTTTGACGGCTTTGTCTGTGTCTTGGCGTATTTAAGAAAATAGATGGCATGACCATTGTAAAACTGTTAGTATTTCACTGGGCATTTAAATGACTGGGCATTTAAATCCTAACAATTTGTCACTTTAACCTTTCTAAAACCCATTAGTTTTCTAAAAGATTGGTTTTACTGCAAGGATCGATAAAGCCCAAGGAGAGCATAGAGCCTGTTAATAATTTGTGAACTAAATCTCAATTAAAATAATTAATTTGCAGTTAAAAACATTTCTTTGAAAATGGACACAAAATTTAAAATTAATATTTCTAATCTAATAATTTTATACATTTCAATTTTTGGTCTCTAAATTGTAGGGTCCGAAACCACGATAGCCCATAAATTAATTAGGCCATACGTATACATCTGTTAAAATGTTCTCGTTAATAATAGATGCAAGTAAATACAGCTCAGCAAATCTGAAACAGAGCATTGTTTTTTCTTGGCTTTGTTTTGTAAAGGGTTCGTTAACTGAACATGTGTTCATTATCCGAACACGAAAATCTCTCGCGAAAGTGTCCGTTAACCGATTTGTTCGTAAACCGAACCGTTCGTTAACCGATCACCCACTGTATATACAAAAGTTCCCAATTTAACAAAAACAGGATTGCATGAAAAAAAATCTAAACGCATTCCTGGTAAGATAATTAAATGCAACTTCTGTTGTTAATAATGAAAATTCATGTGCAAAATTATTTCAATAATATGTCAATTAATGGAAATGGTAAAGTTGAAAATTCAACATAAAATCTGAAACGTGCATTTATTTTTAATGTCATAGCTGCTATTAATCATGTAATCAGATGGTAAGATAAAAATATTTAACTAATTAGAAAAAAAAATTGTAATAACAACATGCCTTTGAAATTACTTTCTTTCTTTTCCTTAAATATAGATTTTCAGAATTTTTTAACTGTGCATATTTTTTTTATATAAATCCTATATACTAAGTAAACTTTTCAAAAAAAAAATTTAAGCAATTCCCAGTACAAAATTTTTTTGGAAGCAATTTTTAATCTTATAATAAATCTCTTAACTCTTAATGTGTAATGACAGAACTACAACAATTTGTTTCTTTTAAAGTGGCATCATTTACATACCAAAAAATCAACACAATGTAGATGGGATGTATAATACATTTGTTTTCAAACTGTAGAGATATTGGCTGAAACTTATGAGGTTTTTTTATTTGTTTTTAATTAGGTCTATTGGTAAATAAACAAATAAAACTGAAAAATCATTTCAACATAGACATGATATAATAAGCAATAGTGTTAACCCTAGATCTACCGGGAATTTTATTCAAGTTTTAATAAAACGTTCTACACCAGAATTTTTATTTAAAACTATTTAACTTATTTATTTACCTTATTTTTGTCTGGTTTATATACTTAGTTTATTTTAAAGAAATTTCTGGTTTGAATGAATATTTTGTATGTGCCTGTCGGGTCCAATGGACCCGTCTGGTAGACGGAGGGTTAAATAAGTGTGAATGCCACGGTGAAAGGTCCGAGACTGAAAAAACTAAACTTTTAAAAGCAGGCCTTGCCCTTTTTTTTAACAATATAATCATATAAAGTTAAAATTATTTGATTTTAGTGTTGATAAATTAAACAATTTTTTATTATTTAATATTCTCTTAAGAAATATAATTTATTTGGGAGAAACATTTGTGAAAAATCAATTTTTCCAACTTTTCATAATTTTCCAGAAAAAACTGGAAAAAGACCGTTTTTTTCCGATACTTCAACTTTTCTGGAAAATTTACATCTCTATCAAAAACATAAATATCTTAATTTCATGAAATAGTGAGTGATATAAATTTCATACTGCTTAATTTTAATTGTGATTTGTTAACCCTTTGAGATGCAAATAATTGCGTTTGTGTAATGCTGAATTCCCACCGGAAATTGGGAAAAATCTCATTTCAAAATAATGAAAAGCAATTTTTCAACGATTTTCCCCCAAAGTTATAAAAGTAAAATTTAATTAATAGTTTTTGGTGCAAATCTTAATTAAACTTAGGTGGTATATAATATATCCCACCGCCCCTCAAGGGGTTAATCCTTTGAGATCTGATGTGTGAATTTTTTCCCACTTACATTTAACTCCAAATATCATATTGGCACCGGAATATTCAGCCAAATTTATTTGAAAATATATTAATGCATTTTTTCGTGTATATTATAAGTTGAATCTTTTGTTTACAAAATACTGGTGCCAATGTTACATTTAGGCATTTTGAAGAAATTCACCCCAGAGATCAAAGGGTTAAAGAAATTTGGAGAATTTCTTTTCTTTTACAGTTTTGGTGAGAAAAGTTGCAAAACTGCATTTCTTTATTTCAAATACATTTTTTCGAAAATTATGTTGCGATTTCAGCATATCCGAAATGTAGTTACTTACCCATGAATGGGTTATAAGAGGTACGATGCTCCTACTGATATTCCGTAATATGTGGGTTAATTTCACTCAGGTTTAAGACGTTTCGCACAAGAAATAAGTTAAATAAATGAATTTGAATAAATTCCACGTAGATAGCTGAAATTAAATGAATGAAGATTCGTTAAATAAATTTTCAGTTTCAATACATTATTAATCTGGGATAAATTAATCCACATATTACGAAAGCAAAATTGCCAGTTTGACATCGAGATTTAATCCGAAATTTCAAATTCATACCGTAAATTCCGAAAGAAGATTTTTTTATTTATGTGATCGCAAAATACCTCTTATTTAATAAAGAATCAAATTCTATTTTCAGGGGCTTCAGGGAATTTCCAGAACTTTTTTTATAGAAAAATAAATCGAGGTTAAATGCACGAAATTTCGCTGCATTTGAAAAGAAATTTTCTACATGAAAATACTGGTACATAAGAATTTCCTTGTCATGAAATTTCAGGACCCCTGTACGACACCTGTAGTTTTCATTTTTGGTATAAACTCGAAATATCTGAATAAAAATGGATGCCAGACTGTCAACGCTGTACGGAAGATTATTGGGAGCTTGGCAACTCTGGGATAATAAAGATTTTATCCGTAATGAGATTATCTCTATTGAAGTATAAATATATACGTCTTAATGAATACCGTAAACTCAGCTGTTTTTTTTTATATCTAAATATAAGTTTCAACGACACGTGGTGGAATTGACGATAATTTAAAAAAATCTGAAGCAGCGTTATTTATCAGTGAAATGTCCAGCATACATGAATGTGCTTTAAACCTTAAATGCATGATTTTTTATTTTGTTTGGAAACAATTATATATGGTTGTATAAATGGTTTATTACACAGGGAAAATAATAATTTTCGTAAAATAAGTTAACTTTTTCTTATATTGCACATCTCCAACTCAAGCAAAAACTACTTTTATTACTACAATAGTGTAAAATTAGTAAACATTTTAATAAGTATTAATCTGAGTAACATATTTTATATGCATTTTATTTTGTAAAACTTAACCCTTAAACACATGAATTATTCTTTTAGAATTGTGTTTTTTATTCTTATATTAAGGATTAGACAACATAAATTTTAAGATAGATTTTAAACTTTATTTAGTAGCATATTTTTGTACAGGATTAATATTTCTAATATAGTGGCTGAAAAAAATTAAATAAAATGTTATGCAGATATGCATCACAATGCATTTAACCCTTAAAAGGGGCGGTGCTATGTTTATGAAACCGCTTAATTTTAATTCCCAAACTCAACAATGGCACCAGAATTTTGGTAAAATATTTTCCTTTTAATATGTAAGAGAAATAAAGTCTTTTTTCTTATTCACAAATAAATTTTTTAGTAAATTTCGGTGCCATTCATTCATTCCAACACCTTTAGCATTCAAAATGCTTTGCCCCTGAAAGTGTTAAGGGTTTATTCATCAGAAGCGTATAAGTCTTAGTTCTTTTTAAATCAAAAATTCTAATCATTGGAGTTCTAAGAAATGTTCTTGCGTCATTGATAAACTTAATTTCAATGAAATGGTACCGATTTTGTAACTTACAATTTTAATTTGGAGACAAAGGCTCAATAAACTTGAAAATAAAATTATCCACGTTGAGACCATCTTGATCTTCAAATGCCACATTAGCACCAGAATTTTGGGATAAAATTTTTCTTTTTATACAGTACGTGATGAAAATCTTTTCTTGATTTTTAGCCCCTTATCCCCTTTGTGGCTCAGTGTTCCATTACACGGAACACAGAACTTGATTCCCTAATTCCGCAATGGCAACAGAATTTTGGTACAAGTATTTTTCGTTCATTGTATTTGGGAAATAAAGCCTTTTCTTATTTCCATATAAATTTGCTCGTAGATTACGATGCCATTCATCCATGTAATCATTTTAGCAATGGAAGTGCTCAGCGACGGAAAGGGTTAAGGGGCGGTGCACGGTAGGAAATTTACGGATTCTAGCTGGCCAAAAGTTGATTTTTAAAAGTTTATCTTAGAGTAATTTTTTTGCCTACTTTAGCTTAATTGTTAGGGCGTTGTACTCTGCCATTGATTTTAATATAAATATACTTGCATGGCCCTTAGACCAGTGAAAAGAATGGAGTTATGAATAAATAGGAGGAGACATATGGCGTACTGTCTACCAGTTACAAGTGAAGTAACTGAGGAGGTCGTCACAAGATGGCAGCTGCTTTTTTTTTTTTTTTTTTTTTTTATTGGATCAACATTTTATGATTACCACCGCGAATAATGTCCCACAGGTAAATGTAAATATAAAATTTCATCACAATTAAGATGAAATATTACACATTCCACAATAATATTTATCATGGGAAATTTTTCTCACAAATAGGGTAAAAATTTCTATTACAGGTGTCAGTTTGCCCAAGTATCGAAATCTGTTATACTGACTCTCACAGGAGAATGTCTAAATCTTGGCTATCCAGCCAGTGGGCTACTTTTTTAAAATTCAGATTCCTGGACTGGCACCACTTATTTAAAATAGCAAAATTCGCCTTATTTAATGACATAGTAATTAAGGCAAAAACAAGGGGAATTTTACCATTTCAGAAAAATGATGCCAATCAAGAAATCTGAATTTTAAAAAAGTAGCCAACTGGCAACACTGTGTAAAACCTGGCGACTGAGAAACACTAGAAAATCCTTACAAATTTTTTTGCCTTATTTAATCGCCCCACCAGTGGCCGAGAGGTTCTGCTCTCAAAGCTGGTATACGTGAGGTACTGGATTCGAAACCAATCGCACCCATCGGCCTAATCGTTTCGGTTTTCCGTGTTTTCTTTTTAACCTTGGATTTACATGCGTAAAAACGGGTTAGGTTCCTTAGAAAGAACCTCACGGGGGGCACCCCCCTTTTCGGGCCCATATCCCATGTGTAGATAATCGGCCGTCATAAACAACACCACGCTGCCTTATTTAACACGCTGAATGCCAAGTCTATTTTTCCTGTCTTTCCGTTTGGACCACGAAATAATGTCCCCGTTGCCAATCTAATAGTGTCAGTCGCCGATGACTGGCGCAACCTGAACGGAAAGCTCGGTTTCAGTCAATGGTGACTGACGTGGCACTCAACGTGTCAATCTCCGAATATCTCCGTTTGAATTAAAGTATTGATTTCTATAAGGATTTTCTGGAATCTCGCAGGCGTCAGGTTGGACCATAGAACTATTAAGAAAGAGGAACTGACGTATCCTTAAAATAGTGAAGCTTCAACTGTAACCGCTTTCGCAGGGGTTCATAACCTTTTCGGAAAACTTCTACCAGTAAATCTAAGGAGAAAATTTCTCTTTATTTAAACGTCTCTTTAATGAAAAGATTCAATCAAAAGTAATGCAAAACCTGATGTGCAATTTCACTGTTGGAGGTGTACTTTGGAGGTAGTAGTTACTGTCTGTGGAGGTACTGTCTGTGCCAGGGAAAAGATTATAATACTTGGGCAAACTCACACCTGTAAAATATATATATATATACAGGGTGATTCATAAAAGATGGGCAGAACTTTAAGAGGTTATAGTACATTTAAAGACAAATAATATTAAATAGGAGACTAAGGGTCCCAGACGTATTCCCAAGGAGATAGGGGGCATTAAAGTTTAGGGTCCGAAATTTCAAATGATTATAAAACATGGAAAAATTGGTCGATTCGTTTGCGGTTTTTGCAAAAAATTTTCTTTATGCCAGTATTTTCTTGAAATAAAATTTTAAAGTTCAATTTCAAAAAATGCCGATAGGGGGCGCTTTAGACTTTGGAGTAAGAAACAACTATTTTTTAACGTTATTTTTAGTATTTCTTTAAATGATTTCGAAAGCTTAGACTTAAACTTAAATTTTGATCTAAAAATCTGAGTCCTAACGAGTAATTAAGTAGCGTAAACTGAAATTTGAAATTTGAAACCCTTCTCCCCCCAGAACAAAAATCAGTTATTCCCGATCTTTGTGTCGTAGATTAGGCTCTAACTACTGCCGCGTTTTGCTAAAATTATTCTTTATGCCAGTATTTTCTTGAAAATAAATTTTAAAGAAAATTTTCAAAAAATTCCGATAGAGGGCGCTTTAGACTTTGGAGTAACGAACAACTATTTTATACCGTTATTTTTTGTGTCTCATTAAATGCTTTCTAAAGCTTAGACTTAAATTTTCAGCCCAAAATCTGAATCGTTAGACGTGGTTAAGTTTCTGGGGAGAGGGGTTTGAAATTTCTACTCCTGAGCACAGTTCAGTTTACCATGTCCACACATTGTGTGCTGTCATACGAGGTAAAAAGACACAAATTAGGATTATGTTACCAAAGCATATTTATTAACAGGTAATTACAATAAATGTTCAAAATTGTGACCACCAGAGGTTATGCACGCAGAACAACGGCGAAGAATGGAACGGCGAACATTCGCGAAAACATCAGGCTTTTCGAGCACTTCCCCTACAGCGGCGGAAAGTCTGGCGACCAGTTCCTCGAGGGATTCAATGGGTGTCTCATACATAAGAGCCTTCAATCGTCCCCAAAAAGAGAAATCGAGGGGTGAAAGATCTGGCGAGCGAGCAGGCCAAGCAACAGGACCACCTCGACCAATCCATCTGTTCGGAAATGTGATGTCCAGATAGTTGAGGACGTCTCGTACGTAATGGGCTGGCGCTCCATCGTGCTGGAACCACATGACCCGCCGGATGCGTGGAGGAACAACGTTTAACAGGTCTGGCAGCACATGTTGCAGAAATGTGAGGTATGTTTTACCGTTGAGGCGTTCAGGAAGAAGGTACGGTCCGATTAGGTGGTCTCCGAGGATTCCTGCCCAAACATTGATGGAAAAGCGTCTCTGATGAGCATGTGGATACGTAGCATGTGGATTGACATCCGCCCATACATGTGCATTGTGTGTGTTAAATGTACCTTCACGTGTGAAGGTACATTCATCGGTGAAAAGCACAGTTCGTCCAAAATGTGGATTTAGCGCGTTCTGCTGCAGAAACCAGCGGGCGAATTCAATACGATTTGGATAATCCCCTGGAGACAGTTTCTGGACTCGTTGCACATGAAACGGGAGCAAATGTTCATCCTTCAGTACCCTCCAAGTCATGGACTGTGAGGTATCCACCTGCCTAGCCACTGTTCGTGTACTGGTACTTGGCTGCGCCGCTACTACATCCAGAATGGCTTCTGCAACAACTACTGATTCGTCCTTTTTTGCACGACCTGCATTCGACCGGGAAGCGAGAAATGATCCCGTCTCACACAACTGTCTGTGCAAGCGCTCGAAAGTTTTGCGGTTAGGCAACCGCCTGTTGGGAAATCGCTCTCCGTACATTCGTTGTGCCTCTGCACCATTTCCATCTGCCGCTCCGTAAATTAAATGCATCTCAGCCTTTTCCTTATTCGTGAAGGGCACCATCTTCCGATTCATTACTACAGCGCCTTACACTTGACTCACCGTTCAGTGGTTTTTATGCCTGAATCGTGTCGAAATTTTGCATACGTGTTCTTCTTCTTCCCCATTTGACATTTGCATACTTTCTGTTTCCTTCTTCACCCGGTGACTAGCGTCAGGAATGGAGCTTTAACGTTTGCATGAGCGACGTTTCCAACTGTGCCAGTGCCTTTATGAGTGAATTCCGACTATGCAGTCCTTGACGAAAGTTGTATTTTTGCCTCGTATCACAGCACAGAATCGTTGGGCATGGTTAAGTAGTGCAAACTGAACTATGTTCAGAAGTTGAAATTTGAACCCCCTCCCCTCGCTACTGAACCACGCTCAGCGATTCAGATTTTGAGCTGAAAATTTAAGTTTAAGTCTAAGCTTTAGAAAGCATTTAATGAGACACAAAAAATAACGGTATAAAATAGTTGTTCGTTACTCCAAAGTCTAAAGCGCCCTCTATCGGAATTTTTTGAAAATTTTCTTTAAAATTTATTTTCAAGAAAATACTGACATAAAGAATAATTTTAGCAAAACGCGGCAGTAGTTAGAGCCTAATCTACGACACAAAGATCGGGAATAACTGATTTTTGTTCTGGGGGGAGAAGGGTTTCAAATTTCAAATTTCAGTTTATGCTACTTAACTACTCGTTAGGACTCAGATTTTTAGATCAAAATTTAAGTTTAAGTCTAAGCTTTCGAAATCATTTAAAGAAATACAAAAAATAACGTTAAAAAATAGTTGTTTGTTACTCCAAAGTCTAAAGCGCCCCCTATCGGCATTTTTTGAAATTGAACTTTAAAAATTTTATTTCAAGAAAATACTGGCATAAAGAAAATTTTTTGCAAAAATCGCAAACGAATCGACCAATTTTTCCATGTTTTATAATCATTTGAAATTTCGGACCCTAAACTTTAATGCCCCCTATCTCCTTGGGAATACGTCTGGAACCCTTAGTCTCCTATTTAATATTATTTGTCTTTAAGTGTACTATAACCCCTTAAAGTTCTGCCCATCTTTTATGAATCACCCTGTATATATATATTTATATATATTACCATATTTGTGAGCGAAATTAACAATCAACAAGGCGCTTAAATGAGACGAAATTTTATACTTATGTTTACTGGTGGAAATTTTCACTGGTAGTAATGAGAAACATTGGATCCGATTAAAGAAAACAGCAACCATCTTGTGACAACCTCCTCAGTTACTTCATTAACAACTGCTAGACAATACACTATGTGTCTCCTCCTCTTTATTCATAACTCCATTGGTTGGACAGCCTTGGACTAGGTCAGGGGTGGCCAACTGTGGCACGCCGGGTACCACTAAAATTTTACAGAGAAATTCCGCTTATTGAATGGCAGAGATTCGTTGATTAGATAAGACAATGATTACTCTAAAATTTGAGTGGTGCCAGGCGTGTCACAGTTGGCCACCCCCCCCCCCCCCGGTATACGTTATCATAATATGGCGGAAACGCAGAGCCTGACTACCGCAAAAAATAAATTCCCACCAGTAAAAATGAGTATCTGTTTCTGTGATTACAGTCGGACCTCTGTTTAACGAACCTCTATTTTGCGAATTTCTCTATTTTGCGAACTTTTCCTCGGAACCAATAACATTTTGCGAATTTCTTCGTAAAATAACTTCCAAATAGCGAAGTGTATTCTCTGTCTAACGAACTTTTTCTTCTGATACATATATTTTTTTCTTCCTATTTCTCAAAATATTTCCGGACAGTTCAAACTTATTCTTTCTTTTACACATTTTATAATGCTCAGTAACCTTGAATTAGTTTTACCAGGTGCCTAACTCAACGAGAGCTGTAAAATCCTTCTCATTCTTTGCATTTCACTTAGGAAATGCAAAATTTCAATATCCTCCTTTCACACTTCAAAGGGCTGTTGTGTAGTAAATAAGTTTCAGTAATTAAATTTAAGAACGCATGTAGCAATACAATGCTTAAAATTACTTGCTATAGTAAATACGATAATGTCATTAACATTCATAAATTTTAATGTAAATATTTTCTTAAAACTGAAATTACGGTGTATTTCCGGACAATATATTTTTTAATTCTTGTTGTCCTTGCAGATATTTTTTTTGATGGGTAAAATGAATAACAAAAAAAAAAAATAAATAAATAAATAAAAAAAAATAAATATGATTTACAAAAAAAAGTGTGATTAGTTAAGTTTTTTAATAATGTTTAGTGCTTATGAATTAAAAATCTGTTTTGTGTAGTTTAAAATATTTAAAAAGGTTCATCTCTATTTAACGAATTTTCCACATAACGAACTTTTTTTCGGGATTTAGCGACTTCGTTAAATAGAGGTCCAACTGTATTTATGACTAAACTTCCGCTCTGACGATGCGTTTAAATATGGAGTAATTATCCCCGGCGCACAGTGGGGCGTTTTGACGATCTAGGTGGGCAAAATTATTTCGTTGGGTTTAATTAACTTTTGCTTATTCTTTAATACATCAGTAATAAAATGCTGAAAAAGTCATAAATATTTAGTTATTTAACCCCTTGAAGGGCACCGGCATATTGTATATACCACTTAATTTTAATTCCTAAATTGGCACTAGTATTTTAAAACTAAATTTTGCAGTATTTAATGTACGTGAAGTTCAGCTTTTACTCATTTTCATATATTTTTTCATGTAAATCCTGATGTCAATCAATCATTATGCCACAAAGTGAACTTCGCTTTGACGGCTATAGACGAAAGTATCCGTCAACGTGTTAACAACAATGTCTTAAAATAAAAATACAGGGTGCACACGAAAGTCCGTTCCCACCCTCTTAACTGCCGAACGACTGCATTTATATTCATAAATGTGGTGTCTAGGTATAGTAAAGAAGCTACTAGATGAGACCGCTTAAACCGCCAAATGGTGCAAAATGGTGGAATTAGCGTTTCTATCGCGAAAGCTGTTCGAAATATGGGATGAAAGTGAATGAAAAATTTGTAGAGCATCATCGATTTAGTTCGAAAGAACACCTTGTGAACATGAATGCTAAATGAATCTCGTTCTGAGCATGAATCTCGTGTTCGTGATCGGAATAGTAACTCAGCTGTTTTGCACCAGGTGACGCTGAAAGCGGGGTCATCTGGTAGATCATAGTCACTTTTCTATACATGGACACCACTTTTATGAGTATAACTGCAACCGTTCGGTAATTAAGGGCATTGGAAGGACTTTAGTGGGCACTCTGTATAATTTATTATGAATAATGCGTTAAACAGTCGTATTTTACAATTAAGTAAAAAATAACTTTACCCGTTACCCGCTGGTGTTGCGTTTACGCAACGGTCAAAATAAATGCACATATTTAAAATATTTACATACCCACCATTATTTTCCAACTTCAAAATTGGCCTTACTTAAAGACACAAAATTTTAAGATCAAAGAAAGCGAAAATTATCTTTCACAGTTTGTGGTGGCAAACAACGTTCAGCTAATAAGTTGAAAATTTCAACCTTATAGTTTCGGCGGTTAATGGTTTAATGCACACATGTAAGTTAACATTCATTTCTTTTTTGTATTTTGGCCTACTCAGAATTTCTGGAGAAATTTGTGTAGTCATCGAGAATTTTTTTTTTTTTTTTTTTAAATAAAATCATATTGAAAAAAAATTTAATGTTTTGTGGTACCCTGTAAAACATATAAATGCTACCAAAATTATTTTCGGTTTAAAAAATGCTGTTGTGGGAATAAATATGTTTATTTATAATAATTAATGCATAGGTTATAACCTATATAAATTTACTTCAATTTGAAATAAAATTTATGCATATAGATTGTAATGTATTCGAATTTTTGATGTGTCCCTGTAACTTCTACGCACTTTGTTTTCAATTTAAAAAATGCTTTTGTGTATCTCAATAACCTAGAGTAATTTTGTAGAAAATTATATAAAATTTCTGCTTTTTAGCAACAATCTTTCCGCGATATTTTGTGCGGCCCTGTAAATAATGCATAATTTCTTCGTTCGTCAAATTATAATTTAATAGAATTGTCCTCGGAAAAACGCATGCAGGCAAATATTCAGTTCAATCAGATAATTGAAAGTGGTTTAAAATTGTCTTGCGAGATTTGAACTAATTTTTATGTGGCCCTGTAAAAAAAGTGTAACTGCTACGTTCCATAAATTATAATAATATTGCATTGTTATCAGAATTACATATCCTGAGCAAAGTTTAAGCTCAATCAGATTATTGTAATTGGTTTAAAATTAACTTACAAGTTTAAATCTAAATTTTTGTGAAGCCCTGTAGAGACAGTATTCTTAACAAACTTCTACGTTCTTTAAATCATAATAATATTGCATTGTCATTTAAATTATACGTATATTCATTGTTTCGGCTCAATCGGATAATTAAAAGTGGTTTAAACTTGATTAGTAAGATTTGAACTAAACATACATACATGTACTGCAAGATAATATGATGCTTGTTTATTAACAAAAACTTACTGATCTGCAGCTATCTGCAGGAGTTCGTTTATTTTTTCAATACTTTAGGAATGGCACTTTGATTTTAAAAAATGCTTATGGCTGAATAATGCTGAATAATTTATTAAAATTCACGATGAAATTTGTAAACAACACCAATCATAGCTTCCAACTTTTACGCATTTTTCCTACCACTAAAACTTAATAGAGATTTTAATCTTCTCTAATAGTGAGATTTTGACGATTAAACAAGACAAAATTTAATATAAAATTTTAAAGGTAGGCCACCAAGGATCATCCAGAATTTCAGCTTTAAAGAAAAGCGGTAAAGCGGGTTTAATATCGATTATTTTCAAACAAAAATGTGTTAAATCTGACCTTGATAAAGCTGTGACGTTAGATCAGCAAACTCGTTCTTTCAAATAAAACCGAATAGCCACGACGTGCTTTCAACTTAGAGAAAGCAAGTGCAACTTTTGATATTCCCTTAAACCAACTGCCCCACCAGTGGCCGAGAGGTTCTGCTCTCGAATCTGGTAGACGGGAGGTGCTGGGTTCGATCCCAATCGCGCCCGTCGGCCTAATCGTTTGGAGTTTTCGTGGTTTTCTTCGAACCTTGGTTCTCCAAGCGTTAATACGGGTTAGGTTCCCTTAGAAAGACCTCCACGGAAGGCACTCCCCCCCTTAGGGCCCATATCCCACGTGCAGATAATTGGCCGACATAAATACAACCAACCAACCCTCAAACCAACTGCACAAATGGCTACTTTACGGTCACAATTAATCGACACCTCTGATTTTTTACGCCAAAACTAGTCCGGATCTCGAAAATAGAGACATTCAGCTACCAGCACACTCGACTTTGTGAAATTCCGAGATAATCGGAAAAATGGATTTTGTCCACCTAGATCATCAAAACGTCCCACTGTGCGGCGCTAATCAACTTCTGCGAAAACGGTTGCAATTGAAGCTTCACTATTTTAAAGATAAGTCACTTCCTCTTTATTAATAGTTCCATGGTGATACTTCTTACAGCTGGGTTGAATTAATCAATTTCAGTATAGATGTTTAACACTAGAACGGCGGTAGGGGTCATTTTGACACCTGAGTACTTTCGCCCGTTGATTACTTTTGTTTGCTTGGGCGAAATCATTTGAAATTTTTTGACTTTTCCTAAATCGATAACATATATTTCTAAAAAAAAATTCAGCTTTCTAGATTTGTTACTTTTTGAAATATTGACTTGTATTCCTAGAACGGCGGACGGGGGTCATTTTGACCCTTTTAGTAAAATACTCTTTGTACTCGAAGCTGCTTTTGTTGCTATACTATATGTTCGAGGAGCAATAAAAAAAAGGGTTTAGATTTTTATTCATTGTCGTCCAAGGCATGAGGAATACTATTTTGCAAAGAAACTATTTCAAGAGATAGATTCAAAGAAAGAAAAAGATTTTTTAGGCTTGGTGAAAAGACAACGAGATCTAGCAGACTACAGACTGATAAATTTGCTCTTGCATCTAAAATGTGGAATACATTTATTGAAAATTGCAAAACATGCTACCGACCAGGACAAAATATTACAGTTGATGAACAATTGTTCCCATCTCAGGATAGATATAAATTTCCGCAATATATGCCAGATAAATTGGATAAATTTGGAATAAAATTTTGGTGATCTGTTGACGTTGATACTAAATACCTCTTGAATGAATTTATTTATCTAGAAAAAGATGAAATAGCCAATCCTTAATTACGTTTATCGGAAAATGTTGTCATGAAATTAACAGACCCCATCTAAACGAAGGGAGGAATATTACGACAGATAGCTATTTTACTAGCATCAAATTAGTAGAAATGTTAAAAGCTTCAAATACAACTTTGGTTGCACAATGAAAAAGAACGGAAGAGAAATTCCTATATCATTGAAAAATATGCGCAGTACTCTTTATTCGTCGAAGATAGTGGAATGTGATAATATGACACTTACCACCTATCAAGCCAAAAGAAAAAAAAAGTGTTTTTCTACTGAGCTCATTTTATTCTACTATAAAAACTGAAGACGGTCTCAAGAAGTTGCCCGATTCAATAAAATATTACAACGCAACGAAGTATGGCATGGATATCCATGATCAGATGTGCCGAAAATACTCCATGAAATCGGCTTCTAGACGATGGCCTGTACATATCTTTTTCAATATTTTGGATCATGCAGCTTTAAACACCTGGATAATTTATAAAAGTGTAACAGGCAAGCCTATCAGTAGAAGAGATTTTCTATCAAATTTAGGGGATGTGTACAGAATGGATTTTATGGTTTCAAAACTCCCAAAGATCTTTTCTGAGCCTTCAGAAAAAAAACAAACAAAAAAAAAAACAACAACAACAAAAAAAAAAACATGAAAATAAAATAGATATGAAGAGAAAAAATGTCAAGTACAGACATGCAATGGAAACAAATCTCAAGAATTTTGCGCACCATGTTTCAAAGTTGTGTGCAGAAAATGTACTGGAAAAATTGTTATTTTTTTGTTACAACTGAATTAATTCCTAATACGTGTGCACAATTTGGAGTATTATAAGCATTAAATAAAATTGAAACAGTTTGCTTAACATATTAACCATTCAGCTACACTTGTAATGAAATAACGGAAACAACAGAACAAATTTCTCATTTATGGATTTAGAGAGAACTTCATTCGGCGAATAAGTTAGATAAAAAAAATATATGTATATATATTATTTTATAAATTGTGTTTTATTTTAGTTAACATTAGTTTTAATTTGTGAAAACATTAATTTTAAATCGATTTTTATATCAAATTAATGAGTTTTTTGAGTAGTTGTATTATGATCCAATTAATCGCCATGTAGGCGTTACATATACAGTACTTCTAAAATTCAATAAATTATCGAGTAATATTAAATACAAATTATGAAATACACGAAATTACATATTTTTGCCAATTTATGGCATTTAAAATTGTTTTAGCGTTGTTATTTCAGTATTTTCATCGAGGGGTCAAAATGACCCCTTCCCGCCGTTCCAGTAGGTATGATTTTCCCGCCGTTCTAGTGTTAATCTGTTATTTGAAGCGGAATAAAATATACTGATTGTGAACGCTTTCGAATAAAATATGGACTTCATTTTATCGGATTTATGTGCATAAAATTTGCACATATCTGCTGTTACTCCATATTTAATGTCGCAAAAAGCTCTATATATTTTAAATTTTTTTCTTTTTTAATACAGAAAAAGTTATACTAAGAAGCATGATTAAGCTCAATTTTTGATATCATTTAATAGTTTAGATTATTAATTTTGCGTTCCAATTTAATTTGTCTCCCGTTAACTGCCTCCCCAGTTTTTTGATTTGTTTTTTATCTTTTATTTATCTTTTATCTTTTATCTTCCTTATCTTCTTTTATCTTTCTTTATTTTATCTTTTTTTTATCTTTTATCTTTTTTTTATTTGTTTTTTATCTTTTTTATGTATTTTATTTGTTTTTTATCTATATATTTTTTTAATTATTTCAAGTACCATTTTCCTTTTATGAAAGTCAGCAGAATTTAAGTTATTCATATAAATAAACTTTTGCACCGTTATGCAACGACAATAACATTTAAAATTTAAAGAAAATGTGAATTTGGTTGAAAAGATTTTGTTTAATAAAACGCACATGAGGATTTGCGAGTGCGAAATGTTTGAGGTATGACCGAATTTGGACAAACGTTACCAGTTGTATGTAGATATCTCAGGACAAATTGATGTAAAATACAGTATGATTCATAATGAATGGTCCAAAAAGAATAGCGCAGTGTGACTGCAATAATAGATTTATTCAGCCGAAACAAATTTATTCTGCAAATACAATTATACAAGTTTTATTTGGCAACAGGCAAAAATCACCGAATGACGAACTCACCGCTATAGGCGCTGTTAAACAAAATGTCGTCCATGCAGGAGAAAGCGTACTGCGTTTTCGAATATGCCAAAACCTCCTCGGTAACTCTTGTGCAAAGACATTTTCGCAAGAAATTTCGTAAACAACCACCGCATCGGCATAACATAAGCAGTTGGGTGAAGCTGGGTCACAGGGTTTGACATGTCTTCATTGGCCGCCGAGATCACCAGATCTAACGCCCTGTGATTTTTTTCTCTGGGGTTTCGTTAAAGACAAGGTGTTTGTGCCTCCAATTCCTCAGGACTTTGAGGAACTGAAGCAGTGTTGAACTCCGTCACAGGGGATATGCTATCACGTGTGTGGCAGGAGCTTGATTACCGTGTAGACATTTGTCGTGTCACCGGAGGGACACATATTGCACACCTAAAAAACTTGAATAAATGTAGTTTTGAGCTAAATTTGAATTTTCTAAATATATTAATTACAACGTTCACAATCATGTTTTCTTTTTGTTCCATTCATTTTGAATCACCCTGTATATTACTTGGCTGCAAATTTCAAGTGGTTACAAAACTGATCCAGACAAATTTTCAAATTCAGATTGGATACAATGCAAAACAGATGATGTCTTATGATTCCCATTCTTTACGTATGTTCCGCTGTTCTGTTGAGATAAATATAAATATAGAATATAATGTACAACACAGCAATTTTCATTAAAGTTGTCGAATGATTGTCTCGTATCTTAAATTTTCATAGGATTTTAGAATTTTTTTTTTAATGATTTGTTATTTTAATAATACAAAAATAGTTTTATCATATTAGGTTCCATACCGTTAAAAATATCGTTAAAATTATCAACAAGAACGCAAAATCTTGCGTCAAGCAGAGCATTAAACATTTTTCAAAGCATTCAGACTGCTATAATAAAACTTGATAGTTTAGTAACGTGAAAAACGATGTCTAAGTAAAAACATATCGCATAACACCTTTGAAAACACAATTTCAACCGAAGTCGAAAAATTAACTGAACTTTTGTACATCCCTGTATATGAACTATAGATTTATCATATAATGCATAATATGTTAAAATTTAGAACAGTTAGGGAACGTATAGCACAGATTAATTTCCCTTCAGCAAATTCCATCAATAAACCGAAATGTAATTCAGATGTTTTGTGCAGCCCTATATATGATTTAAAAGAATTTTTACACACTAAATAGTATGCAGTTTTTTTTTATTTAAAAACGCGCTCCACAACATAAAACGCACTTCCAACAATTATTGTTCACAATATAGATATATAACTGATTACAGAGAAATATAACTGATTATAGAGAATTATAACTGGAGAAATACGACTGATTTATTTTGTGTGGCAACAGTGTACTAGTCTTTTTTTTTTTTAATTTAGATTGCTTGATTGCTACTACATTTTAAAAATTGTATAATTCGCCTAATTTTCGCATTATTTAATTTTTGCACTTGTGTGCAAAAAATTTTGGCAATAATGCAATCATATTTTCAAAAATATAGCGAACTGGAAGCACATAGATAGAAAATAAAATTCTCAGTTACCCACTTACCAGTTCAACACAAATATTTGTACATTCATTATTTCAGCAAGATAGAACTAAAATGTGTAGTAAGAAATTTCTTTGACTGGACAGACTTATAGACCAGCTTTTGTGGTAAAATGATAAATTTCTAATGCTGGTATTTTAATACAACTGGATCAAGTTTACATTTATTTAATGAGAGCAAATTTCCTTTTTATTAGACATGTATACGTAGGTATGTTTTGAAAATTGAAATAAAGATTGCACAATGGCGTAGACAGAGTGGTGGGGTTGCGAATACCATTACTTTCAAATATTAATCATCACCGTACTTAATGGGTCTCGGGACTCTAAAAATTGGAAAAAAGGAAAAAAAAAATGAGACCATTTTCAACATTTAATATCATAAAATGCATATGAATTTGCAACACAATTTTTATTGGGATGAAATATATAAGTGTGTTCTTTCATTTCGCGTATTTAAAAAATGTATACAAGATGCAGAATTAGTATTCATGTATTTATAGGGGGCTCCAAACTGTCAAACATTTGTCGAAGAGAAAATTGGTATAACAGCTTACGAGCACGATTACAAAATAAATTTTGGCACTCAAATGAAATTTTCTGTGCCTACTTATACTTTAGATTGTAATAATTACTTTGCACCTACATGAATTTGTATTTAAATCATTTTTATATTTTTAATGCAAAATTGTATTTAGCTAATACAAAAGTTTGAAAAATTCAACAGTATAATCATCTAAAAAATATTTTTTGAACCATAAAAAGGAAATTTTAGGTTCACTTTATACTGACTAGCATGAAGATTATGTTTTGTAATTTTCACAAAAATAATATTCAGAAGTTTTTGAGATATCCTGCGTGTTACGCTCAAAATCGTCATTTGGAGAAAAATGATTTCAAAGTTTCGTAAACGCCGCTTCAGCTATTGAGCGGGTATAGTTCTGAAAGCTTCGATTCTAATGAGAATTTCAAGGAAACAATTATAACATAATGCTCAGAAAAGATAGAAGTTTAACATCTAAAAAAATTTAAAATTTGAAAATTTTGAAGCTTTAAGAGTCCTGAGACCCTTTAACAATAGAATTTTGTGAAGTATTATGTGAAAATAACTATTAAATAAATGGTATCCATATCACCCCCATCTGGCTACGCCACTGAAATTGTATTGAATGAAATAAAATTTTATGCATAAATAGATATTGTTTAAGATATGCATTCATTTATTCAAATTTGTTTAATTTATAACACAAGCCTTAAACATATTTCAGACTATCGTAATAGTAAACATTCTGATTCATCGGGAACTTTTTTTTTTTTTTTTTTTTTTTTTTTTTTTTTTTTTTGCTGATTTTAATTACAGTTTTCACTGCACCTAGTATTCGAAATATCAAAGAGATTTCCGACGCTTATAACATTTACTTATTCTTACATACCACTTTTTCACAGATAATAAATAAGAATGATGATCTAATATTCAACTATTGCCGAAAGCAAACAACATATTTTGAAGGTTCCCTAGAACACAAAATTTTAAGAAAGGAGGTAATTCGTAGAGGCTTTTATTGACTAGAATTTCAGAAAAAGTGGCTTCCAAAAATAATTTTGCATTGTAAGATTGTATAGTAAAAACGATTTTAGAATAATTTCTTTTTTATATGAGAATTGTGGGATTTAAGAATCAATATATTAAAAAATTCAAAGATAATGGTTTTATAATGGTAGGTTTAGGATAACCTAAAATCTGAGTGTTGTATCACTTGAAAAATACTTATAAATATACATTGTAGAATGTGCGTTTTTAGCAATTGTATTCTTCAATAACCCTTTAAAGGGCGGTGGTACGTTTATGAAACCAATTAATTTTCATTCCCAAATGCGAGAATGGCACTAGAATTTTAGATATAAAATTCTCTGTTTATTATGAATGCAGAGTTGCCAAGTTTCCGGCTTTCTGCACACCACTATTATCTTAGAGAAAATGTTGTTATTTTAGATCGCTGAAACGCTCCAATTAAATAAAAGAGCATTTTATGTGTTAAAATACTGGTATCCAAAAAAGACGGAGGCTTGGCAGCGCTATGAATGCGAAATATGCCTTTCTCTTATCTGCAAAGAAATTTGTTCGTAAATTCCGTCATTCATTCATTTCAACATTTTAGCAATGGAAGTTCTTTGCCCTTTCTTTGGGTTAAAGCTTTAGCAGCTTGGAGGGTGTGATTCATTTTATCATCATAATTTTGATCACTAAATGCCATATTGGAAACAGAATTTTGGAATGAAATTTTTCTCTTTATTATGTACGAGAAGAAAAACTTTTACATATTTTCAAATAAATGTCTTTGTAAATTCTGGTGTAAGTTAATAATTTCATTATTTTATGAATTGAAGTTGTTTGCTCCTAAAAGGGTTTCATCAAAACCTATTTTAGCCTTATTTAATCACAAAATTCTGCGTATTGTCAGCTCCTTCCTACCGACTGCGCAAATGCCTTGTAATGCAGTATTTTCCATAGTTTACACATATGTTAAATTAAAAATACTATTACACTCTAAAATAAGGTACCATGATAATGATTTAGTTCAATGCAAGTGATATTTAATCTTGAATATAGCTTGTAAATTTATTTTGAAGTATAAGCATTCTTATAAATTACGTGCGTTCCTAAAGTTTTAGTTTTAATTTCACAGCGTTACATTTGCACCAACGGTTTGGAATGAAAATTTTCCATAAGCAAGCATAGAAATCGTTTTTCTTATTTTCAAATGAACTTGCTTTAAAATTCTGGTGTCGATCAATCACTTCCGGATTTTATGAATAGACGTACTTTGATTCCTGAAGGGGTTAAGTCGATGCCATCGAAATACTGAAGACCAGAGGACATGAGTGTCAAGTCATCACTAATCGACCAACTTCTCTCAAGTGTTGGAACTCACATCGTAAAATTTTGAAAAGTAATTTTCTTTTATTTTATTTGTAGAATATCTATCATCTTATAAGACAATAATAACTATTTAAAATTACTGGTGAGAATTCGGAATCTCAAAATAAAAATTCAGTCAGATGCGGAATTCCACAGTGTTGTTGCATCTGGCTGTTTTATTTTTCGATTGGGGATTACAAACTCTCACCAGTAAGTTTAAATTATTATTGTTTTATAAGATGATAGATATTCCACAAATAAAATAAAAGAAAATTGCTATTCAAAATCTGTAAAATCTGTGTAAATTCCAACACCAGTGAGAAGTCGGTCGATTAGTGATGACGTTATACTCGTGTCCTCTGGCCTTGAGTATTTCGATGGCAGCGGTTAACCCCTTAATTCTCGCTTCCGTGATATTCACGGGTTGTGTCTTTTATTCTGATTGTTTGATTCCCAGAAGTTTTATAAAATAGTATAATTAGCTTTATTATGGGATCATTTTCCCTGCCACAAAATAAGGTGAATATTTGTTTTTTTTTAAAGTGGTACCAATTAGCAATTTGAATTTTTAAAACGTAATTTAATGCAATCGTTAAGGGGTTATGTTCGTTTGAATCTCATTTTTCGAAGAAAACTTCTTATATCAGAAATTTTTAATAATTTAAAATTTCTTTAGAAAAATGCCCATCGCAGCAAACTGCTTGCTGCGGCTTAATTCACAGAAAACACAGTTTAAATGTCTCATACAGAGCTTTTGATATATAACCTTCGGGCTTCTAATCAAAGCACAGTCAGATGCACAAACTCCCAATGTATTGTTAAATGTTAGTTGGTTAACACGCTTCAATAACATTTGCATAATTTCTACTAAACAGCTAATCCCAACTGCAAATGTAACAACTAGTATCAATAAAAGCCAAGATTCATTTCTAGCTTAATGTCACACATTCACATTTGAATTAGTGTTATGAGCACAACTATCCTTACACATTCATCAAGATTTCCTTAAAAGCAAATTAGTATTGACAAAATATTACGCCAATATTACATATTTTACAAACGTTTTCAATGTAATATTGGTTAAAAATTGACTTAAAGTTGGATATATTTACGATGAAAGGTCATATTGCAGAAATATTAGCTTTACGTTTACAAAATTGAAAGGGAAGTAGTGCAGGTATTGCAGAAAAATTTGCTCCATGTTAGAATTATTTTTAATCAAGTCCCAATGTAGGCAGAATTTTTGATTGAGTGACTTTACGTCGACAATTTATTCCCTGCTAATATTTGCGCATAGTTTCATACGTTTCAAAATTTTTGATACCACTATTTGCAGATTGTGAAACCTTTGGCGATTTCTTCTGCCATTATCTACCTACATACAAATAATACTAATCTATCACTTTTAATAATTTTCAAAGTTTATTTGAATGTATAAAGACACTTTTCTTATGAAAATGCTTCGCCTTCTTTGATCGCCGAATTTCTGAGATTAAATAAGATGCCGATATCTATTATTAAATTCTGGTTTCAAAATACGTAATAATTGGCAGCTATGTTGACGCAACAGTCTCAAAATATAAATATCTAGATGTTTACGCAATAATTTATGCCAATACCGGAACCTCTCTTTTATACGTGATGTAAAATAAAACATTTCCTAACCAATATTTCTGAAATGCAATTTCCTCCATATACTTTCTGCAAAAAAAATGATGTGAACATTTTTATTCACAAAGAGTAATACTAAAAAAATAGTTTTCCTATATCACTTATAAGTGCGAATTCACAATATCTATATTATAAAGCATCTATACATAGCTACCAAATTTTACGCTTTTTCCTTATCGCGATTTTTGAGCAGAAAAATTTGGCTTATTTAATCCTAATGTAAAAAACAGTAAAACTTTGCAGCTATGGCGCTGCCTGCGCGCTGGCACAAATGTGGCCACTGTCGTAGGGAGTTTTTTTAAGCGTTTATACGGTTCCCGGAATTTTGACACAAGTTTCTTTCTCATAAAAAAAGGAAAAAAAAAACTTTTGAAAAATACTCGTGTCAAAATTCATGAGGTCGTATAAACGTTCAATTATAGGGGAGACGTAGTTGGCGGTAGTGTGTACAAGAGCTCCGAAAAATGTCTCTAAAGACTCTATCAAGATTTGCGGGACAAGATTCCTTTGCCGATCCTTCGTGGAATTGTCTCATTTACAGTTTAAGGTAAGTCTTATGTATTTCGGATAGTTATTAATAAAATTATAAATGTATAATTAAAACTCACATGCCTGCCTTTTATGTATACCCGGTATTACAAATGCTAATTTATTTTATTCCGGATCTATTTGTAGTATAATACAGTTTATCAACTAGAAGAGAAGTTTGTTGTTTAACCCATTAACTTCCGAAGCTACAATATAGGGGTCTTTAACTTTTTTATGTTTGCCAATACGAATATTAAAAGATAATCTTCGTTTTATATAATGTTCAAACTTTCTATAATTAATTTATTAAATTAAAAATTAGTGATATCTAGGTAGTAAATTAAATTTATTTTTAATGGTGCGAAAACGCACTATTAAGACGTAATGAGTTAAGCCATCGTCCTCTAAATACAAGGCGCACGCTCTGACACAAAAATGCGATTGTCGCAAGCGGGTTTTTTTTTCTTTAGCATTTATATGGTCCCTTGAATTAGAATACCGGTATTTTTTAAGGATTTCTTTGCCTTTATTTAATTTTTAAAAATAGGATGAGGAAAACATTTAGATTTTGCTAGTATTAAAACTCAAAGTACCGTACAAATGCTGAAAAATAATTGTTAACGAAAGCCGCCATTTTTTTTTATGTCAGCGAGCACTTCTAGTATTTAGACGGTGGTGTTTAAACTCAGAAGTCTAACCTATCTCAGGGTTCGTACGGGTGCTTGAATTTCCAGATTAAGAAATTCTTCTGGACCAGTATTTTCTTATGGAAAATCTCTTTTGAAATAAGGTGAAATCTCGTCCGCTTAAACTAGATTTATTTTTCTATAAAAAAATACTGATATTTGTCCTTGAAAATAACGGTACCCGTATGAACCCTGCTATCCGAAGAGCCTGTTATATAAAAAATTAACTGTGTCTTTCATTATTAAATAATTGCTTTAATTTATGATGTATTAATATTTGCCATTCTGGCTGTTTTAGATATATAATTATACAGTAAACTCTGTCTAAAGCGGAATCGGTCGGGACTGAGAAAATTTTCCGTGGTAGACAATATTCCGGCTTATGCAAAAGAGCTACCTCTCCCCACCGCCGAAAGAAAAAATGCGCAAAACTTATATTTTTTTCACGTTCGTAATTTTTAGTACTGTTCTTTAAAATGAAATTTTTAATGAAATTAGATTGTTATTAAATTTATTGTTTTTAATAATTTCGAAAGGCATTATTTGAACACAAAAATACATATTACCAATACAAAATTGCTCCAATTCTGAAATTTAATGAAAATCATTTAATTTAACCAATAAAATTACATATTTCATATTTCGCATAGTAGTTTAAAAAAAATCAAAAAATCTTTTACCGATGCTTGCTTTTTTTTTTCGGTTTACCATGCATTCTGCACTAACGCGTAAGTCTGTTATTTTCGGTATTATTTTTTTCATTTCTTTGAACAAGAAAAAATAATTTCGACGCACCTAATTCTTCTCAAGCCGTCCTGATATATTTGATATCCACCGCTGTCTTCAACGTTTTCATAAGCGTGGTCATCCGCATTTGCTTTTAGACAACAATCAGTTTTTTCAGGCGACATTTCTGAGCAAAGGTTGGCAATCCATTTAACAGTATCGAAAACACTCACGTTAATTTTCAGATCGGTGGCTGAAGAACAATCATCAAAAGTCGCAATAATCGACCACAACAGATACCTTTTGTTGTGGGTTTCAACATTTCAATAACTCATTGATACGTTGGTTGTGTCTCTGCAGTAGTGTCCATGGGAAGAAAATGTAAATTTATATTCGACAGTTTGACGTCGGGATGACAATTTGCATTATTGAGGAACATTTTCTTTTTTCAATCATTCGTCTATTGAACTCGTTCAGCCACCCCTCCATTAACACAATCGACATTCAGTATTTTTTCTGAGGCTCCAAGTCACAGGCAGTTTAACAATATTTACATTCTTTAAACATAACGTCGTTTTCGATTTCCCAATCACTAACTTTTTTTATAAACTGCCCTGCAGATTCGCAAAAAGCAAAACAACTACACACACTCGATGGAGGTTTTAACTCAACGGCATTAGCTTCCTCTTTTTTACAAGTGACTTACTTGGCACACACGATAAAATAGTCCAGTCTCATTGAAATTATATATGTCCTTTTTTTTATATTTTTCAATCGGTAGGTGAAATTTTACTTTCCATTCCCAAATTTCATGATATGGGACATTTTTCGGGTGTCAGCAACCATGCTTCATGGCAATGTTGTGTAGATTATGGAAACTCATTAACCATTCACTGGAAGCTTTAAAATGCATTTTACCTATTTTTTCGCATTGAAGTCCACGTGTGACCAAAACTTTCACTCTAGCAATCGAAAAACATTCAAAAGTTAATGTACCAATGTCTTCATTTTTCACAGCACGTTTCCTCTTTCTATTGGATGTTTTCAACTCTTTCTTTTTATAGCCTCATAAATTTGAGTTTTACCATAATTAAACCTAATACAAAGATCTTCTACAGAATAATTATTTTTCTTTTAATTTGGTAACATCGAATTTATCTGCTGGGATGGAGTATTGAGTTTAGATTTTGAAGCAATTTTTCCGATGCACTTACTAATATCCTTAGACAAGATAAAAAGACGAAGAACAAATAACCCGTGCAATGAGTTTTCTAAACACGTGATTCATTGGAATGAAGCATACGTCAATCGAATAGCGTTTTATGTTTCCTGACTCGAAAATCGGTTGAAAACTGAAATTCTGAAAGTCTTTACAGATAAATGAGAAATGCTGTTCCATTTCTTAGTACTGCTGTAATACCTGCAAATGTGAAGGTTACACTCAAACGCATACACACAAGAAAAAATAACTTCGAGAATAAGACAGTAAGCTATCACTTTGAATTAGAGTACACCATTAAAGCATAGTATATCTTACTTTAGAAAATATATATTTTCATAAATGTGCATCCTTCTAGTAATAATAATTTTTATATGCAAATTCATATAGGGAAAAATGATTATTTCATTTTTTAAATGCAAGAATTCCTTAAAATTTAAACAGTTTCTAGTTCCTTAAATAAACTTTTTAAAACTATTACGGAGTTTAGTTAAAATTCTCGGCATTTAATATATATATGACGTATACATTACAGTTTCATAAACGAAATGCTTTTCATTTATAAAACATCTTTTTTTCTGCCTTATGCAAAATTTTGGTTTCAGTGGGACCTTAAAAACATTTCCGTTTCCGCGTTAGACAGATTCCGGTTTATGCAACAAGAATTAATGTTATTTTCTATGGGTTTGCCGGGACTTGAAAAATTTTCCGCGGTAGACAAATTTCCGACTTGCACAGAGTCCGCCTTAGACAGAATTTACTGTATATACATGCTCAATAACACACTTGATATTGTTATGTATATAAAGAGATATAAAGGGAGGAGAGAAGGTTCAAATAAAGGCTATTGTCTAAAAACGGGCTAGCTTTTTAATAACATAATGGAAATTTCGGCCATCTGGTGCTGAGGGCATGAAACTAACACATTTTAGTAAGGAAGAAGATGGAACAGATAATTCATTGTTCTCGTTCGCAGTGACCATTTTTTAATCCATATTTTTAGAACTCAAAAATTTATCAGGTCAGTGAATTCGAATTTCTGTTCATTTTAATGGCCAACTAAAGCATAATTTGTTGTTACCGCGTCAATAATAAGTTATTAAGCTACGTTTTCATATCCTTGATCGAAGGATATATTTAACTGTTAATGGCTTCCTTTCAGTAAAATTGAGCAAATTTTTGGCCCAAATATGGGCCGGGAGAGTCGGTCTCAAAACGGAATAGTCTCTAATGGCAACCCTTATACCGCAATTAATCTGGTGGGTCATCTTCACAATTGAACCTGACAAATTTCATGAAGTTCCTCACAAAACAAAAAAAATTAAATCTGAAAATGGGCAAACTAAAAGTTGTGCGTGCAGTGAAGTTTACTAAGAATAAGCTTTAAGACTTTGAGAAAGAACATAGCGAAACCAAGTTTGATTAAAGTGACAATGACTTGTATATTACACCAGAAGACTGCTCTCATGACAACAATGCGACCTGCATCCGCTGTGAGGAAATTGTCTCTTGTGAGAAAACAGCCGAAACGTGGTTGCAGTGTTTTCAGCAGTGATTGGCTTAATGAATTATTTTGGTATTAGAATGAATCATTGGTCATGCAGGGTTGCCAGTGGGCTACTTTTTTTAATTCAGATTTCTCGATTGCCACCTCTTTTTTGAAACGGTAAAATTACCTCTGTTTTCGCCTTAATAAATAAGTCATTAAGTAAGCCGCATTTTACCATTTCAAAAAAGTGGTGCCGATCAAGAATCTGAATTTTAAAAAAGTAGCCCATCTGGCAACACTGTGGTCATGCACAAAAATGTAGTTGCAAATCTCTGTATTCTTTTTAATGAATTGAAACCAGAAAAAAAAGAAAAGATTTAAATTAAGAGCTGAATGAAAAAATATTTGCATAAGAATACGAAGTTTAGCAGCTATGCTTTTACGCATGATTAGTTTTCAGTTTAACCTTTTCAGGGCAAAGCACTTCTACTCGTAAAATGCTGAAATGATTTTCTGACACCAGAATTTACGACCAGATTTATTTGAATATAAGTAAAAGCATCGTGTTTTTAATAAAAGAGAAATTTTGATTTCATAATTCTGGTGTCAATGTAGCATATAGGGATTAAAATTAGGTGGTCCAAAAATGAACTACCGCCCTTCAAGGGATTAAAATGTGGGCACACGCAGAATGTTCAGGGTCAGAAAACAAGGGGTATATGAGTGACTACTTCTAGTAAAACTAAAATGTATTATTTCTACAATTCTGGATTGTTTTAAATATAATTATTCTTGTTTTTAGAAAAATGTTGTAAGTGGCCTATATTTTGATCATCATTTGTGAGGCAACCAATTTTACACTTTTGCAGTTAAATGTATTGTAAAATACACATAATATTATAAGCATTCTTTACATTCCTATTATGATACTTACATGATTCAGATTGTATTAGCATATTATCATCTTGAAAATAATGAACGTATAGTTGGTCCAAACTCCTCAAAATGAAGCCACGTAACATTATATGTGTATATATATATATGTGTGTGTGTGTGTGTGTAGATTTTAAGTTGTTTTAATGAATGCAAATAATGAAAAAGTAAGAAAGTATCAAATAAATATATCATAGCTGCCAACTTGTACGTTTTTTTTTTTTTTTTTTTTTTTTGCTACTAAAACTGAATAGAAAATTTCGCCTTTTTATTCATTTAAAAGGAGTTTGATTTTGGCTATTAAATTAGACAAAATCAACTATTAAATTATATTGATAAGTGAAAACCATGAAATTTAGGAGCTATACAATATTCCGTTTAACCCACAGAACAAAATATGTTTACAACATTATAAAAACGTTGATGAACAATCAGTTCCTCTGTTTTTAGAAAAATTTAAAAAATAAAGTGTTTTAACACTTTGAAGGGCGGTGACATATTAGTTAAATGGTGGTTCACAAAGTTTCAAGACTGGTCCTAGAATACAAAAGTTATTAAACAATTTTGTAAAGCGAACTAAAATTCTTCGAAATATCACCCTTTGGCATCAGTACACCGCTGGCAGCGTTTTTTCCATTGTTCACAGGCTCCCTGGAAGTCTTCGCGGGCAAGGCTGTTAAGGTACCTCGTCGAAGCTGGATAGTTGGAATCGTGTCAAATCGCTTACCTTTCAGATCTTTCTTGATCCAGAGGAATAAAGAAAGTCGCTGGAGCGAGGTCGGGGATGTAAGAGGGCTTGTGTCATTATTGCCATGTTAAACTTAGTCGAAACTTTGGCGGCTGCGAGCGACGTGAGAGAGGGCGCAGTGTCTTGGTGAAAAATCCAATCGTCTCTGGTGTCTGGGTGGACGCGCCGGGAGAGGTTGGTTTTACGCTGAATGCACCAACATTTGAAGGATAGAGTCCCGCCCAGACATCAGAAACGATTAGGTTGTTCATCATGGCAATGCCCCTTCTCACAGGCCGCTCGCCGCTGATGAAGTTTTGTCTCAGTTTAACATGGCGATACTGCCGCAAGCCCACCTACAGCCCCGACCTTACTCTCACCGACTTTTTTTGTTCTCCTGTTTTAAGAAAGACCTGAAAGGGAAGCGATTCGACACTATTCCAGTGATCCAGGCAGCTTCGAAGAGGTCCCTTAACAGCCTTGCGGGCGAAGACTTCCAGGGAGCCTATGAACAATATGAAAAACGCTGGCAGCGGTGTGTTGATGCCCAAGGGTCATATTTCGAAGAATTTCAGTTTGCTCTACAAAAAGGTTTAATAACTTTTGTATTCTCAAACCAATCTTGAAACTTTGTGAACACACCCTGTATAACACTTAATTTTAATTTCACATTTGCAAGTGACACCCAATATTTCTTAACAATATTTGTTTTATGATGTGAGTAAAGAAATGAATTTAATTTTTTTTTTTTTCAAATCAATTCATTCGTCAATTCTGGTCACATGAAATGATTTAAAATTTTAGAAAAATAATTTCTTTATCATTGAAATGTTTAAAACATGACTGTTGAAAACTATATAATAACATTTCTTATCAAATGCGAACTTTCTCACTCAGACGTACACCATATTTGACATTAACATCGACATAAAGTTATTTCGAAAATTGGCCGATTTAAAGAAAACGAATTGTATGACACGTAGTTTATTTCATGTGTTATAAATAGGGATTTTTAAATTAAATTTATTTTTAAACAGTGGTACGCACTACTTAAAAAAAAAAAATTATCACCCCACTATTTGTTAAGATTGATTTTTCTTCATTTAATGACAGCGATTCTACGATAAATTAAGCATACGATATCTGTTATATGACTGTCAATGTCTATGTTTATCTAAAGTCAAATAATCATGTTAATAGGGTAAAGTGCCCATATTTCGTACCCTCTCCTAATTTCGTCCCCCTTAACTTCTCCGCTTCTTTGAAAGGGACGCCAATTATGACACAAGGCACATGGGACGGAAGGTAAAAGGGGTCAGTACTGAAAGTTTCGTTCGCCAAGACGCATACATATATTAAAGACGGCAAATTTCCTATTTTTAGAAGACATGAGTTCTTATTACGTCGTTCGTAGAACGTTATTTACTGTACTGTAAGTATTTATTTCTTATTCATTGCACGTACTTTACGTTGGTAAGATACTGACAGTAGCATACAGTGAGTTTTAGGACGCTCAGTTCATTTTACGGGAACTGAAGATCCGTAGTATTGGGAAATAACGTGGTCCCAATTTCGTCCCCCTTGCAGTTCTCATTTTCGTTCCGCGGACGAAATTAGGAACGCTTTTTCATGACATTTTTTCAATTTTTTACTCATGTTTGGATGGCTAATGCATAGTTGCCAATCTCTCGATATTTTGGATACCAGTAAAATCTTAAGAAATTGTTTTCTTTATATAATTGCATTAAAACTGCGATAGCATAAAGCAAGTATTTCTGCATAAAAATATTGGTATGAAAAAAATTAGGAGGATGGCAACTATACTAATGTTTCTTTATGTTATTCTTCCACTGATAATTAGTAGATTTCTTTGTGCCTTATTTTAATGTAAATTAAATTACTTACTCATTTAGAAATAAATTTTGATTTAGTTATAAGTTAAGAGTCGGCGTATTGGATTTTTTGGGGGGACGAAATTGGGAACATTTTTTTTTTATTTTGCAATTGTTAGATACTTTTGAAAAAACAATTTTTTTGCATTGTTAAAATTTTTGCGTACCTTATTTGCGTATGTTTCTATGTGCGTGGAGAGTTAATCTATGTAAAATCCAAATTTGGTAGATTATCGCAGAAAATTACAACTTCCAAGGGCCTAAAAGTGACTGGGGGACGATAATAGGGCACCTTACCCTACTTAGAGATTTTCACTCCTTAGAGCTCTGGGGGGGGGGGGGTGAATTCTTCAAAATGCCCAAATGTCATATTAGCATTAGTATTTTGAAAATAAATGATATTGCTTATAATATACGCGAAAAAAATGCATTAATCTATTTTCAAATAAATTTGGTTGAATATTCCGGTGTCAATGTGACATTTGGTGATTAAAATTAAGTGGGAAGAAATTCACCCATCAGAGCTGAGAGGTTTAAGTAAATATAATAAAATCTATACTACATTTCATTCATTTAATGTAGCCCAAATTTTACTCAATATTATTTTGGTTTTATAGCATGTTTATATGTCTAAAAAAATGGAGTTAGGACTAAAGAGTAGGAGACATATTGTGTACTATCTATCAATTGCGAGTGAAGTAACTGAGAAGGTTGTCACAAGATGGCGGCTTTTTTTTAAAAAATTGGATTTACAGTTTCTGATTACCATCGGTGCAAACTCCCAACAGTAAAATTGAACAGAAAATTTCATCTTATTTAATCGTCTCATTCATGGAAATATTTCCGGACAAATAGGGTAAAAAATTCTATTTGTTTTTAATGGGGTCTGTCTGCTTGGTAAAACGTCAGTTTGTTTCACTGATTGTCACAATATGGCGGAAACGCATGCTCTGACTACCATTAAAATAAGCTTCCACTAGTAAAAAACAAAATATGTTTCTGACATTATTTTTGACTGAAATTTTGCTTTAATAAAACGTTTAAATAAGGAGAACATTTTTATAAAAAATTACTGGTAGAAGTTTCCACCGGCGGTAATCAACCCCTGCAAAAGCGGTTACAGTTGAAGCTTCACTCTTTTAAGGATATGTCAGTTCCTTTTTATTAATAGTTCCATGTTTAAAAAAAAGCGTAGACGTGTACCCACCGTGGCTGAGTGATTAAGGCACTACACCGGTAATTGCTTGAGAGCGTAGGTGGGCTGCGGGTTCGACTCCCGTTGGCTCCATTGCACACACTTTGTGGAGTTGAAATTCTCTTGTGTTGTAAATTTCCTTGTGACTATCTCGTCCTAGTATATTGACGATGACTTATAAGTGGACACTTGATATAAAGTACACAAGTCAGATATATGAGTACAATAAATAAATAGCGTAGATGTTGGCAGATACGCTATCAGAAAAAATTGTAACTCTCCTCCCCGTACAAGCACTACAATCCGCCACTTGTTTTTATTCAGATTGCTTGATTACCACCACATTTTTCAAATAGTAATATTCGCTTTATTTTAGACATACTTAATTTGTCATGAAATAAGAATACTAATTCAATTTCAAATCCGGGTAAGAATCATGAAATTTGAGTTTAAGAAAACGAAGTGGCCTGTCAACACTGGACAGTGTGTTAAGTAATACTACAGAACTGCCAAGTCTCCGGCTTTTTAGATACCAATATTTTAATACAGAAAATGTTCTTTTATTTAATTGGAACATTTGGGCGATTTAAAACAACAGCATTTTCTCTAAGATAATAGTGGTGTGAAAAAAATCCAGAGGCTTGGCAACTCTGCTACTAGTTCAAAACGCAGTTATTTTTTTCTGAAAATAGAATTAATTTTTTTTTTTGTATATGCTATATCAAGAAAAAAAGAATGATTAAATTTTGTTAACATTTGTATTGTTTGGTTGTTTAGATCTGTAGTTTCTCGAATAGGAGATTGGTAAAATACTTGCAAATATATATATATATATATATATATATTTATATATATTAATAAAAATAAATATTATTGTTACTCAAAAACAGGAATACTTCTGAATCCTGAAATTCTTAGGGTTGATACCTCGGTGAAAATACTAGTTTGACAAACTTCTTGTTTGTCATTAGGTTTACCTTTCCTAAAGAAGATATCAACGTTAGAAAGAACTATTTGTTTCTTCTTTCAGCGAAATTTATTTATATAGAGCAACGGCATTGTTGATTATCACTTAATAAGCATTCAATAATTAAAATCAACCTTTCTAGTATTTTCATGTATTTGTTAATCACGGAACCAACCCATAACTGCCAAGGATTTATGACACTGTTTTTTCCTAATATCAATTTTCTCCTTATTTAACCCTTTGCACTTGAGAGGTGATACTCACTGACCACTAGTGTCCAGCATAAATGGCTGCTCCAAATGCTCTGGACACCTGTAATTTAAACTCATTTTCTTCACCTTATCTAATGGCCGAATAATCTGTAATAAAATATGGCGAAATAAATTGCAAGATATTAGTGGTGTCTAAAGCATCTGACGTCCCAATTTAAGAGGGACACTGGACAACACTAGTGGTGAGTGAGAGTCACCACTCGAGTGCAAGGGGTTAATCGTATATTGTTGCGATTACTAAATTACTGTAATGCTAAAAAAGTATACGGAAATATTTGTGAATAAAAAACATAGAAAATGGTAACAATGAACGAATCGGTATTAATTTTTTACTGCATTTTTTTTTTTTTTTTTTTTTTTTTGTACTCTTTTGTAGTTTTCCTTTTCCTATGACACCTCTGTATAATTCAGCTGCGTGATATTCTATAATTTAATACTTAAATGCATGATTTTTTTATTTTGTTTAAAAAAGAAAAATTATATATGATTCCCTGAAATGTTTACAACACAGGAAACATAATGAAAAAATCCGAGATACACTTTTCGTATAATACGTCGACCTTTTCTTGTGTTGCACATCTGAAATACAAGTAAAGACTAATATATTGCAAATTAGTAAATATATTAATTTAAAAAGCATGAATCCAAATACCTTATTTTAAATAATTTTTTATTATGTAAAACTTAACCCTTAAATGCATAAATTATTTTTTTAGAAGTATGTTTTTTACTCATATATTAAAGATTAGACACCAGAAATTTTTAAAGAGTTTTAGAACTTTATTTTTTTGTAATTTTTACAGGATGACTAATTCTATAGAAATTAACTGGCTGCTAACAATTAAATAAAAAGTGATGTAGTTATGCATCACTACGCATTTAAGGGTTAAGGTTAAGATAAGACAGCCTACTGAGATACAATGCATTTTCATGGATCATATATTTAACACTGCTGCAAGAATTTTTTTTCAGTCTGCTTTTTGTTGACTTACAAAGATTCGTATACCATAGAATGGGGATGAATACAAAAACTAGTGTGGTGAAAATGAACAAAACTTATACAGTTGCTCTTAGAAGGGGTAAACAGCCCATTTTATCCCTTTTAGGGGCAAAGTATTCACTTTAAAAAATATTTTGAACTCATACTAGGATTTAAAAGCAAATTTATTTGAAATGGAGTAAACAATTTTCTTCGCGTATAATTTTACAATCAAAATTTCATTCCAAATTTCCGGTGCCATTGTAACGTTAAATGCTTAAAATTAGGGGGATATATTATATCCCACAGCCCTTCAAAGGGTGAAAATTACAGCCTCCATAAAATAAGATTCTCCAAATGTGATTTGAAAAAGAAGCAACAATTTGCAATTAAATCGAATATAAAAATTCCAACGAGAAATCAGCACGAAACAAAATATTTAACAAACTGAAAAAATTACAAATCGTTACCGGCTGATAATATAAAAATATATGAAATTATTACTGTTACATCAGAGATTTTTTATGATACTGCTAAATTTGCGAATGGCATATATTATTAATTTAAAGTCACGTGTAAAAAAAAGTTTCTGAAACCCACATTTTGTTTAATACAAACCTGTTTTCAAAAAAGAACTAAATTAACGATAAAATATATAAAAGACACTGTATTCTACGGCTTTTGGAATATATTTTTCACATTTTTTATGTGTCTTTTAACACTTCCAAGGGCAAAGCGCCTCAATTCCTAAAATGTTGAAATGATAGAATGACACTCAGAATTCACGAACACATTTATTTAAAAATCAGTAAAATTTTTTTTTCACTCATTTCATAAAAGAAAAATTTCATTCCAAAATTGTTGTGCCAATATGGCTTTTAGTGGTAAAAACGAAGTGGTCCAAAAATGATACACCCCCTTTCAAGTGGATAATGCATTTCAGAACGTTTAACTCGTTGAGGGGCGGTGGGATATATTATATACCGCCCACGATTAATGAAGATTTGCACCAGAAAAAATTTATTAAATTTCTCTATTCTAAATTTGGTGGAAAAAATGTCGTAAAATTGCTTTTCCCTATTTTGTAATAAAATTTTTGAAAGAAATTGTCGCATTACCGTAACGCATTTACTTGCCTCTCAAAGGGTTAAAACATAGGTGAAATTGTGTTTTTGATGAAAAAAGGAGCTCTAAACTCATACACTTGAAACTAATTGTTGCAAAATCACACTTGTAAACTTAGTAACTCCGAGAATAAGGCAGAAGGACTGGTGGAAATCCATAAATGGATATGGAAGTCCTTCTCACTGTTCTCATAGTTGCATACATTCAACTAAATTTCCGTAAAATGCGATTTAAATTGACTCATGTTATACGCGTTAGTAACCAGAGAATTTATTTGATGTAGCATTATAGATTTAAATTCATGTTTCTATCTGAAATCAGTTTGAATTAATTTCTTTAGTAAATTTTTGGTTCGAAATGTGTTTAACCTGGGTCAATTTAACTTACATTGTACGGAAGTTTAACACATTCACACCGGCGCGGTGGGTCACCTCGACTGTCTCAGAGTTGTCAAGTCTCCGGCTTTTTGCACACCACTGTTATTTTAGAGAAAATGTTGTTCTTTTAAATCGCCCAATTGTTCTAATAAAATAAAACAACATTCTTTATATTAAAATTCTGGTATCCAAAACGCCGGAGACTTGGCAGCTCTGAGACAGTCAAGTGTGACCCACCGCGCCGGCGTGAACGTGTTAAGGGAAAGTTGGCAAGTATGCTGTTCCGTATTTTTATTTTTAACAGACCCCTCCTTTTGGGGGGTTTAAATGAACACAAGGTCACTTTGCGCAAGGACAGTGATGAAGTCGTTGAAAAGATATGACGCGATCAGATCTTAGGTTTAAACTTGACCTACCGACAAGTGGCTGTCACTTGTTCCCATGGAACTATTAATAAAAAGGAACTGACATATCCTTAAAAGAGCGAAGCTTCAACTGTAACCGCTTTCTCAGGGGTTGATTACCGCCGGTGGAAACCAGTAAATTTATATAGATATTTTCTTCATATTTAAACGCCTTATTAAAGTAAAATTTCAGTCGTAAATAAAGGGCAGAAGCAGATTATCACTTTTACTAGTGGAAGATTATTTTGGAGGGAGTCAGGCCCTGCGTTTTCAGCATATTATGACAATTAGTGAAACATACTGACTGTATTACCCATGGAACTATTAATAAAGAGGAACTGACATGTCCTTAAAATAGTGAAGCTTCAACTGTAACCGCTATCAAAGGGGTTGTTTATCGACGGTGGAAGCTCCCACCAGTAGGTTTATATAGATATTTTAAACTTATTTAAACGCCTTATTTTTACAAAATTTCAGTCATAAATAGTGGTAGAAGCAAATTTTCATTTTTACTGGTAGGAGTTTTCTTTGGTGGTAGTTAGGCCCTGAGTTTCCGCCATATTGTGACAACCATGGATACAAACTGACAGTTTTATAAGTCATACTGACACCGGTAAAAACAAATAGAAATTTTTATGACATTTTTGAAAAAAAAAAAAAATTCCATGAATAAGACGCTTCTTTAAGACGAAATCTTCTATTCAATTTTACTGGTGGGATGCTTGACCTATCGGTAGTCAGAAACTGAAAAACCGATTTTAAAAAAGCAGCCGCCATATTGTGACAACCTCCTCAGTTACTTCACTCGCAACTGGTAGACAATACACTATATGTCTCCTCCTTTTTATTCATAACTCCATTGTATTACCAAGCAAATCATTAAAAACAAAAATCAAATCAAAAATTAAAAGCAAATTAGTAAAAACATCATCATTAAAAACAAATAGAAATTTTACCCTATTTGTGAGATAATATTTACATGTATGGCACGATTATTTAAGACGAAACTTTCTGTTCAATTTTACTGGAGTGAAGTTTGCCCGGTGTTAATCAGAAACTGCTAATCCGATTTTTAAAAAGCAGTCACCATCTTCTGACAACCTTCTCAATTACTTCACTCGCAATTGGTGGACAGTACACTATATGTCTCCTCCTCTTTATTCCTAACTCCATTCTTATTCCTGCCTTTAAACCAGCACACTGGTGGTCAGCTCTATAACTACGATGGGAACAACAAAACGTCGATGATGCAGTGGTTAGCACATCAGGCGGAGTATTTCTATGAGGTTCAGATACAAAAGTGATAAGATGCAAAAGCGATGAGATACAAAAGCGACCGTGCGATAAGATGAATGCCATAATGTAGGGCAGTGTCGGCCAACTGTGGCACGCCACATACCACTAATTGTTAAAAGAAATAGCCGACTTCTTGATTCGCAGATATTCGAAGATTAGATAAGGCAATAATCACTATAAAATTTTAGTGGTGTTTAGCGTGCCACAGTTGGCCACCCCTGGGAAATTTTGGTGAAAGTTATATTCTGTTCCAGACATTCATACAAAGATAAAAATGTTAAAAATGGCTTTATTTTTAATATCAAAACAGTGCTTATTTATAAAACACCACTCGTATGTTAGTTATAAACAGTTAGTTATAACTATATTATCTTGACTTCCAAAATTGGAGATCAAAGCCTATAGGAAATATGTTATTGCCTTTCTAGTTTTTCGAAAGAATTAACTATTGCATGTTGTTAAAGAAATTTTCCCCGAAGTTTATTGATTAACTATAGTAATTGGTAGAAACAATAAATTTCTTCCAGTATTCTTCATTAGTTGCTTATATAGAGAAATATTTTTAAAAAAAAATTAAATAATAGCAACACAAATTTTAGGAAAGTATCTTTATTCACATAATAATCTTTGCTCGCAATAAATCTGTAATCATAATTGTATACAATTACATATTTTGAGACTTTTGTTTTAACACTTTAATGATTTTAAATATCGTTACATACATACGCATACATTCAAATACACACTCAGATATACCCAGAAACACACGCAAATACACACTTGTATATTCATATATTTATATAAGAAGCCAATATAAAGTTGAACAATATTTAGTGACATTACACGTATTTTTTCTTTTTTTTTTATTCATTTAAAAAGTTGTCATATTAAACACTGAATATACACATTTTATTTTCATAATTTTATTATTACTTACGATGATATGCCTTTTCATATGATAGACAGCAATTTTTCAATTTGTACAAATTATGTTAAATAAATTATACCATAAAAAGGGGAATATATAAATAGTGCATTTTTCAATACAATGATAACAAATCTAAATTAATTAAAAGATCTAAAATTCTGTAATTAACAATTTCATGATTGTGTATTTGGTACATGATATTAATTTTGAAGCATGACCTTTTTTACCATTGCAAATTCTTAAAAACGAAGTATTTCATTTTGATATGATGCTTAGGATCTGAAAAAATAAATTAAATGTATTTGTTGGAGCATATTTTTCAGAAGAGAAATATATGATATGTGTTTCTATCCAATAAAGAACTTTAAATTCTCATATTTTCATGCGTACGCACATTATACTGTTTGATAACAAGATTAATTATCACTTCTAATATTCATCTTATTATTTAAATATACACGATTTTATACATATAACAAACGTGCCAAATTTTGTGCTTTTTGTACCACTAATATGGCAACAAAAAATAAAGAAATAAAAGTTGGCTGATATCATATAGAAAATTATTTATACTGATAATAGTAAATTTAATATCATGAAATACTTTATCTTCATAAAAAACTATATTATGGAATATTTATGGGTCTTTATATTCAAGAAGTATGCATACACAGTGACATCTCATCTTTAAATCACATCACTATGGATAAAGAGGAATTGAAATATGCTCAAAATGGTGAAGCTTCAAGTGTAATCAGTTTTGCAGTGGCTCATTACCGCCGCCGGTGCAAACTCCCACCTGTAAATTTGAATAGAAATTTTTTCCTGATCTAAACATCTTATTAACGCGGAATTTCAGTCATAATTATGACCGAAAACATAGGATTATTTTGCTGGCAGTAGTCAGGTACTGTTTTTCCACCATATTGTAACAACTATAAACAACCTGCTCTCTGTGTCAGTGAAAAACACTGTAATGCCCGAGCCAACTCTCACCAGTCAAAACGAATAGAATTTTTTTACCATATTTGGGAGAGAAATTTTGCATGAATAAGTCGCTAAAATACTTCGAAATTTTCCATTCAAAATTTACTGGTGGAAGTTTGCTTCGACGGTAATAAGAAACGATCCTATGCAAAAAAAAATAGCCGCCATTTTGTGACAACTTCCTCAGTTACTTCATTCGCAGCATGTAGAATCAACACTATATGTCTCGTCTTCTTTATTCATAATTCCAATGTTTAAATATCATGTGCGATAACTATTCTTTAGTATCATTATTTCAGAATATTTTTAAGGTGTATAATTGCAGATTTTTTTAAAGCTATTATTAAAATTCTGAAACAGTAGTACTGAAAAATAATTATCGTACATCGTACATAAATGAGAGAACACTATATACACATTATTTATACAGGGGTTCACAGTGGCCTCCACTTTAAATAAAATTACTTCCAAAGAAAATTATTCATGGCTTAATTATGTTGCAAATGTTGCAGAAAACCACGTGGGCTGCCAGTTTGGCCTCCTTTTATTTATTCAGAAGTTTCAAGTTTGTATAAAAAATTTCGAAAGAAGAATTTGTACCTTATGTTATCAGAAAACGTTTGTCATTTAAAAAAAAAAAAGCAAAAATTACTCTTCGGAATTTTAGGTGTGAAATCAGAATTTCCGAATTAAAAAGTCACCAAAATGGCAGCCCTGAAATCTACCACAAAGTTTATTGTTTGAAAAATGTGGTATTCAAAAAATGAACAACTGATATCCTTGCTTGTAACTGATAATATACAGTTAAATAAACTAATTAAAGTTTTCTAAAAATCAAATATAAATACAATTTTACATTTAAAATATCCTAATATAAAATTGGAATATTTTGACGTCGTATCATTTTTTGGCTCTGTGAAAAATACTCAATACATTCAGAGCTCGCAGCGTTCCTAAAATTGTCACACTTTGAAACCACTATTATAAAACTATAATATCTATTGTGGCATTCTATTTTAGATGTTAAAGAAATCTATCTCGAAGATTTTTGATTTAAAAAACCGGTAGCTCAGTGTGAAAATTTTAGGACCGTTGCGAGCCCTGTACATTACCAATATTTAAAAATTCACAAACTATAAGTCATACCATGATTAATTGTGCGCTCATTAGCGATTTCGATAAAAGTTTAAAATTATTTTACAAATATTATTTCGATCATTAAAGATATGAATTAAACACAGAGCTACGAATTTTTACAATTCACCTTTTACAGAACATTTAAATTTTAAGAGGGAGAAATATATATAATTTCACTTGTTTTTAAAATTATTGGCAAATCAAATACTTATACAATTTTCCTAGCAGATATGTGACATGATATGTGTACAACATTTTCGGAGATAATGTTTCTTGAATATGAATAATTTTAATCGTTGTTCTGATTAGACAGGGAGCCGGCAGCACAGACAACCACCTAATCGAGTTGGAGGCTTAAATTCCAGAATTAGCTAAAACTCGATTCCCATATTAAAATGCAATCTGTCTGCCAAGTCATATCTTTGTGGAAATCACCTAAAAATCCGATTTTAGCGGTCGACCCGTAGGTTTACCATTTCATAGCTGCCAACTTTTACGTTTTTTTGCTACCACTGAAATTTAATAGAGATTTACGCTTTGTTTATCCGTGAGATTTCGACGATTGAATAAGACAATATGTACTATAAAATTTTAGTGGTAAGAAAAAAGCGTAAACGTTGGCAGCTATGCCATGGTGTTTTCCTGCACCCAAAGGTATGAAAACATGGCAGACTGGGAGCAGGTTCAAACGAATTTTAGTCCAAAAGGTTCAAGAAAACGACGTAAGATAAAAAAAAAAATACATTTAAAAGTTTTTTACATTTAACAGTTTGTTAAAATTTCAGTATGCACAGTCAATATATAAGAAATAAGATACTCCTGCTTTTATCATCAGACAGTACGGGAGAAGGGTGCGCATGTGAACATGGGGCAGAAGTGAAAATCACAATTGTTCAATAGTTACTATTATTTTTTATTTTAAAATATCTACCAAAGATGGCAGCACCTGTCATATGGAAAAACTTTTTTGAAGCTCTTTGACATTTTGTTTGTCCTCAGTAGTCAAAACACTATTTATAGATCTAAAAAGTAAAATCTCAGTTCCAACTTGATGAGTGAATAACTTTGGCTTAGATGTCTTATGTTCCCTCAGCCGTTGTTTTGAATTGTTTGGCAATTTTTTTTTGGCGTGTTGGCGGTGTTTATAGCTATGGTAACCTCGATATGTAGAACCCCGTGTGACGTGTGTATTCTGACGTGTTGTGTTCTGGCAACCCCTGAGAAGTGGTTGATTTTGTGGATGTATTTTGATATCGTGTTGTATCGTCCTGCCTTTTATTTTTATGTTAAATTTATTGGATGTATTTGACTGACTATGGTTTCTGTAATCCGTTTAAACACTTTTACTGAAGTGATTAAGAAATATGAGGAAATTTTGAGAAGAAAAGTAGGTTTTTTTATTGTGTCTCAATGCGTATTCATAAGCCTATTTTGGAAAATGACGGTGGTGTTATGAGAGATTTCGTCCTGGAGTTTTCAAGAAAGCTGATATCTGTTAAGATATGTTGATAATTTTATGTATATTTTGCTGCTTTAAGTGTTTTTTTACATTTTGAGATTTCTAGAAAGCGAGAACTGCTGAATTTTGAGAATGATACACCGGGAGAAATGCTGAATGCAGTGATGTTTTTTTCGGTTAATGTGCGCGAAGCCCTCATACAAGATTACTGATTGCCACTTTAGCGAATTTTATTATTTACATTTTATTTTTGTTAAGCGAATAATGCGTATAAATCGGTGCTTGGCGGCATTTACTACTTCGCGGAACAGGGGTTTTCACGCCAGGAAAAATTCCAAGATGGCTGCCGTGGGAACTTATGACATCTGTTCCATAACTTTATTTATTTATTCATTTATTTAAATTTTAATGTTTTAACATATTACTATGAATACTAATGATTATTTTTTTATATAGCTTTTCTCTTCTAAAATTGATAAATGTTAATGATTTATCAATTTATCTCTACAGCCATGTGGTGCATATGTGAATAGATTAGTTGGGGCAGATATGATCAGTTCATAAATGGCCCAATAATCATTCTGAAATTTTGTTCCTTTCAGTTAACTTCATGAGAAATAATGCCAGCTCCAATATGTACAATTTTCCTGAAATAGAAGACATTTCAGTCATATAAAGTTCATTTTGTATTGAAACTTCCACAAACACATCTGTCAGCAAGTACATAAAGAGCATCAAGCTTATTTAAGTTCAATTGTAATTTAAATAAACTGAATGTTTTCTAAAATGCAATAACTGTTATGTATTATTTTACTAAACGGTTTACAACAATATTTCTAATACATTGTTAATACAAAAATTATTACGTTAAACAACTTTGCAATTTCTTTTCATTTGTTCCAAACTTGCAATAAGTGTTACGTGTTATTTTACTAAACGGTATACAGCAATATTTTTTATGAATGGTTAATATAAAATATATTACATTAAACAACTTTGCAAATTCTTCTATTTGATTTGTTCCAAACTTGAAATAATGGTGTACTTCCATCTCGAAAACATCTATGTATATGATGCTTTTAATTGAGGTAGATATCAGTATTATTTTAAGCCAGTACAATTTTTAAACTGATAACTACCGTAAAATCCCGATTTTAAGCCCCTCCCCTCTCTTTCAAAACAGAAGAAGTTAAATTTTGGGGAGTTCGACAGATTTCTGATAAATATTATCTAAATGCCCCTCCCTAAAATCTCCCCCAAACAAAAAACCTTAAGCAAAATTTAAAAGCTTTATTTTTTTTATTCAAATTTACATCTTTATTTTTTTTTATTCCAAGCAACATTTAATGAATCATCTAAGCCCCCCCCCCCCCCCACCAAAAAATATAACCTCTTATTCTCATTTTTTGATCTTTTGCCTAAACATATCACCCAGAAACTAGTGAAATATATATAAATATATTTCTTTATGGGGAATATAACATACAATATAACTAATGATTATGATGACAAATGAATAACAGAATAAAAAGCATGTCAAAGACTACTTTTTCCTTGTGTTCCCATGTGCCCCACGTGTGTTCACAGCTACCCTTATTTTTTTGTATTTATAAAACTGTTTAAAAAGTAAGAAGAACTATAAAGGGGAGTTAAAAAATTACGATGTGTAAAAAAAAGGTTCTGTTTATTATATTGATTGGTTATTGTTTATAGAAATTAACCCAGCTTTGAGAAAAATCTATATTTATGTGAACGTTTCACATGTGCCCCCATCTCCCCTATACGATAAAATCATATCCAAGGTGTCACTGAATTCTGATTGCTGCATTCTTTCTGAATATGAATGCAATTTTAAAAATACTGCTTTACATGTTCTTCAACATAGCGTCTGCATATTAAAATTGGTACCCTTTTTAATGGCATTCTGTTTCAGTTCCAATGATGAATAAAGCTCAGAAAAAGGCATAGTTTATGGATATTTATTAAATATGCATTGAGTTATAAAAGGTAATTTATCAAGGCCATATCTACAAATTTAGAAAAAATTAAATTTTGATCTCAAAGGAAAAACTACCAGAATCACAGTTGTTAAATATTAAAGATTATGGGAGTATAAAAGAAAGGAAACCGTTATGTCCAGTTTTTAATAGAGACAATTTTTAGCGTTGTTACGCTCGTGCAGAAGCTTTTTTGCACTCTTGTTTTAGATCTACGAAAAATTAAATTATCTCGGAATAGCGCGCTATATCTCGAATAATAGTGACTGAATCGAACTGCAAAACTTACACACTCATGTTTTTGACAATGCCCATCCTGTGGGTGTAAAAATTTATGTACAATTTGTAGGTCATACTTCTTATTTTTGTATGTGAATTTATTAATACTTATCTTTTTTTGTAATTATTCTTTAGAGTAAAAATTCCTAGAACATTCTTGAGCCCATTTAATGTGTCTCACGTAAAACAAAAATTTTAAATCGGATGATTTTTTGGGAAGATATAAATTAATGGTTATGTCGTGAATTTAAAATGAGACTTCTAAATTTTGACCTCTTGTATCTCCATGAATATTTAACAAAAATACGGAAATTAAATGTTCAACCGGTCTGATTTGAACTAAGAACACACAAAAGGAACCCAGTGGCGTAGCGCTATGGTGTGTGTGTGTGTGTGGGGGGGGGGGGGGTAGGGGATCATTATATTACCAGTATTATAGTATGCGAAATTTTGCATTGTTTAATCGTATAACGTTCAAGGATTAAATATAGCTAAATTTTCTATATAAAAGTAGAGGTAGTACAATGATCCAGCGCCCCCCCCCCTTTCCCTAACGCTATGATACTGCAAAGAACCATCAGTGGGTGTTACCTGTTGAAACATCGATGGTCGTTCAATTCTTCTTATGTATTTGGCAATTATTTCAAACAATATAGTATTATTTTGCTAGAAGAGAATATGCCAATGGCAACAACAGTATTTATGCGATTTAATTGAAAACACTATGCGAATAAAGCCAGGAATACATTTTTTTATGCTGACTGCACTTACACAAAAATGGCGGCTGCCGTAAGCAGATTTTTATTGTAATTTTTATATTGTTTCCTGGATTTACTCAGCAGTATTTTCTAAAAGTTTTCTTTGACTTATTGAATCTCGGAACCGTAAAGTAGAGAAAATTTTTAGAAATTATTGGTATTAAATTTGAAGGGACCGTACAGAAGCTGAAAAGAATAACCCTACTGCAGCCTCCATTTTTGTCTCGGTGCTCAGGCTTAGCATTCAGCGGGCAGTGGTACGTATAGTTGTTGACGACTGCAGTCAGCAGGTTTATGATTTAAAATTGCTATATTTCTCTCAAATTACAATCTTGTTATTTTACTACACATTGAAAAGGCTAGATTTTCAGTTTCAGTTTCTAAGTAAGTGCAGAAAGGAACACGAATACGAAAATTTTTGACACATTATAATTGCTATAAAAAAAATAATGCCATGTCCCAAAAAAGAAAAAAAAAAGAAAAATTTAAATCTTCAGGCAAATTCATTGTTACGAGAACAAATGTAAAAAATATGTGCTAATTAAACACAACGTATGAGGGCTATTTTTCGTTAAATAGTGCGAGATCATTTTTTACAAAAGTTACTTTAAATTCATAACTGCTAACAAACCTGCTCTCTACAAATTGGATCCGCTTAGATTACGCCTTATATTTTCTTCTCCGCAAAATGTACCGTATGAACCAGAATTACAAATGGGCTGTTTTTTATTTTTTAATTCGGAGTTCTTGATTAGCACCACTTTTTAGAAATGGTAAAATTCCCCTTGATTTTGGCATTAATTAATATGTCGTTAAGTAAGGCAAATTTTATCATTTCTAAAAAGTAGTGCAAACAAGAAATCTGAATTAAAAAAAGTTGCCCACTGGCAACACTGGTATGAACACTAATTTCTACTACAACTCTATATAAAACGTATTTGTACGTTTCCCGCATACATTGTGTTTATATGAAAAAGATGAAAATTATTTTTAATAAATTGGCCTAAAAAATCCGTGATGCTATGTTTGACATAGAATTAAGGCAAAATACTATTAAGTTAATAAACCCAGGAAAATAGTTAGAGAACGAATCCATAGGGATGCTTACTTTTAAATAGCAGGAGTTCTGAAAGGTAATCTGTACCTTAATTAATTAGAATATTTTACGATTAGACCTTCGCTACATGCATCTCGTATAGGTGACATATAAATTTCGTACAATATTTAATTTCTTCAATTAGCATTTTCGTGTACTGTATACACTCACGTATATGCCGACCCAAATTTCGCGTGGAACAACACACTGAATACCACTATTTAAAAAAGATATATTCGCCTTTATAATATCAGAAGTTTTTCGAAAACTCTGAAGTCAGATGAAACGAAAATAGCTTTTTTTAATACTGGTCTATACTGCTAAATACTCGAAATTGAGTTCGGCTCATACGCGAGTATAAACGGTGGTAATTTTAACCTTTCTTAATCACAGAATATCTTGGACCGAATTAAGTACTGTGCAGCTATTTTATTTTAAGAAGTTCTTGTGCTAAAAGATTTAAAATTGTGTGTGACGCACTTGTCGCGGCGTAGTTAAATAAGGCGGAAAACTCTTTTCGAATGTAAAATGAACGAATTCGCTTTTCGAATGTATGAATTCAAAAGTAAGCACCCAAAAAACCTAAATAACTTAGATTAATATGCAAAAGTGATAGGGTATGAAATAAAGATCTAAACATGTTTGAAATTATGCATCCCAGAAATACGTTTTAATAAAATGACCTGAACATTTTTTCAAGGCTGTCTGAGAAAAAAAGAAAACATTACAAAAATTTCATTTGTTTTAAGTCACAATACTTTGCTTCAGTAATGATTTTAACAACTCCGTATTATATTTATGTATACTTTATCTGTTAAACGAATTGTTTATACTTTGTCTGTTATAGGTTTGTTTAACTTGGGTCTTGAGACACACCAACCTACTACTTTTTAAAAATAGACACATTTGTCTTTTTAATGACCAAATACTTTGGAATTAAATCACGGAAGAAGTTTGAAGACCACATGCACTATTACTTACGATTTTAAACAATTCGAGTAATTAATTAATTTTTTAATAAAATTACTATAAGAACGAAAACTTCATTATTCAAACTATAAAACAGACATTATCAGCTTTTCATAGTAGATATTTTTACATATATTTTTACACATTTTATATATATATATAGGTATATATGTTAAAAATTAAATCTTGAAAATAATGGAAAGGTGTCATGCTTCTAATAATGCATTAAATGAATTCGCAAAAAATATCTTCATTATGAGGAAACATTTTCGCAATTATACCCAATTACAGAATATAATAAATGAAATTATAAATAATTTACATACAGGAATATAAAAAAACAGAAGGTATACCAACTCATTTTTATGTATTTACAAAAAGAAGCAGCACATCTATATATGTTTCATTAATTAAACATGAAAATATTATTTATTAACTAAATTTAGGGAATTTTGATTTAAATACACATATTTAAAATAAATAGTGAGAAAAGATGAAATATCTGCCGCTCTCTCTCTGTGTATATATATATATATATCAAAATTCAGAAAATGAAATTAATTTCCATTACCATGTATATCAGTGAGTTTACGATATGATATTCACTGCTTGAAATTCGAATTTTCCAAACTCATTTCTTTCATTGGAGCTATTAAACATTGCAATAAATTCAACTTTTTATATAATTTCACAAGTGAAGATGCTATTCAAGTAAATTTTAAAGCCAAAATTTTACAAATTTTGTGTCACTTGTTGTTCACTTTTTATCAATAACCGCCGCCCTTTGGAGTTTTTCTTAATGATGCATGCTTCAACATAATAATTTTCCTTATTATTCTTTATATTTAAAAAAATAATAGCTATAATGGCAGTAATTTGTTATTCATCGACATTCTTGTATTCGCAGTACATTTATTCTTCACCTTTATTCTCGGACCGATTACGATAAAATCACAAGAAAAGGTTTCATTAGATGCGAAATATTGTATTCGCGAAATATAATGTCGCGAAATACTAAAAAAGGAAATTCTATTTTTGAAATAGTGGTTATCAACAGTTTAAAAATTCCATCAACATAGATTTGTTAGAGGTTGATACACACTTTTTACACCATTTTTGTGTTCCTTGGGACAAGACAGCTCGGAAAATCACATAGTATATAATATCCCAGCAAAGAAAGAAACAGTGGGCCATCAGCTGGAAAAAATATGGCAGCCAGCTGTGCTATCAGCGGTAAAGTGCAAGGGTGCCATTACTTAAACCTGACGAAAAGTGTTCGAGCTGAATGCAGCTGTCCCATCAGTGATGGCCAACAGTAGGCCAGTATTGGTATGCCATCACATTACTTCAATCCGGCACTTTTCCTGCCGTGCTAGCACCTATCCCACATTCCTTTGCTGGCCCAGCACTTTCACTTACAAAAATTTCTTATAGAATTCTATGAAAAAACAAAGTATTATATAATTATGGCTCTTTTTTCTATAAGCTAGTTTCACCAAGAGCTATAGAAATAATTGTAGAAATGTCTATAAAAATATTTGAACTGCATGTGGTCGCCCTCCCAAGGACTGACTGCGCTCGATGCTGCTTGGTTTTCGTGACCGGACTTGAACAAGTGCTTTCAGCGTACGCTACGATTTCTCTTAGTTTCAAGCTCTCATCACACTATTTCAAGCTTGTTTCATTTGTGATTTACGTTCCCAATCATTAAACTGGTATAGAAATAATTCTATTGTATAGAAATCCTATGTATTTTATACGCTTTTTTTTTATTATTGATTCTAAACTGCGTAAATTATGAAAACGGAAATCCTTTATAACCTAGTAAAACCAGATTTGAGGAGAAAAAAAAGTGCGTTGAAGTAAAGAATTTATTTATTCATTCATTTACTTATTTATTTTGTTGGTGGCAGTGGTGCTATATTTTTTACAGTTTAAAAAAAATTAGCTTCACAGCTTAAATTGTATTAAGATATTCATTTCAGATTTGTGTTCAAATACTCAATGTCTTCGATATTCGCAGCGCCACCTAGCGTAAAGGTTCCCAGCAATAATACTGCAAAAGTTCGTGCCCTTCCATGTAGTGGTGTGCCAGCGCATGAAATAAAATGGATGCCCACCAGAATGTTATCTGATAATTTCCAACAGCAAAGTTGACGGAAGCTGTCCAGAAGTAGTAGACCATCAACCAGCACTTCTCCATCATTGCCAGCGCCTATCTTGCTGCTGACCAGCAATTTCCTCTTTGCTGGGATATGTATACATCAAATCTTCGTAGAGTTTTACAATACTTTTTTTTATAGATAAGTAAACTTAAGGAAAAATAAATTAAAATTTCAAAGGAAAAATTTCCAGAATCAAACTAGTAAAATTACAAAGGGAATCAACGAAGAAAATAAAAAAAGATAAACATTAATCTGACAAATTTAATTTAAATGAATTTTTTAAATAAATTTTCTGCTTTCATTAATAATTTTCGTATGCGTGATTGAGAGGTAGCAGACCATCTTTCTTTTAGACATTCGAAAATTAAAAAATTCCTGTATCTTGGAAAAAATATGATTGAGATGAACTGTAAACTTACAGATCCATGTTCTTGACAATGAGCATTCTGTTTGTGTAACAATTGATAATAAATATAATATAATATATATATATATAATAATAATATATATTTTTTCGAATAGGGATTTATTAATCATTTACATATCTCAAAGTATGCTGCTGTGTAAAAGCCTGGAATTTATTTAGGTCCATTGAATGCATCTTACCGAAAGAAAAAGTTTTAAACGAATAGCATTTTTGGTAGATATAAATTAAATTTTGCCGCATGAGTTTATTAATCCTCAAAATTCGACTTCTAAATTTCTGACGATGTAAAAAAAATACATGAACTATATGCTTTTACGGGCTTTATAGAATGAAGGAATAGGAATAATGTATTAAATTTGTTATTACCATACAAAAAATTAAAGTTGTCAAAAATTTTTATACGTAGCTGACCCTTATTTTTTTTAAATCATTTATATTCCGAAGGAAGACAACATTTCTCGTCTAATGGATCGTTTTGTATGATTTTATCGTAAAAGGTCTGCGAATAAAAGAAAGCGTACACTTTTTTATACCGACTGTATATACAAGGTAGTCATGAAGGAACTTTGTCGATGTATTAATTCTTAGCAGCCGCTGAATACAAAAAAACGAAATGAAATGTGAGATATATTTATTTAAAGGTATGCGGTTTGAAATTGTCGTGAGCAAGAATAATGGATCCTGCATTGTTATAATCACAGTGAAAATATTTCGAAATTTTCGAAAACCAGCACCGAGCTTTTCCTATTCCAAAATCATCAGCGCATTTAAAAACCTTGAATGTCACTGGAACAATACGTGTCACACAAAAAAAGACGAAGTAGGTCCCATTCAAAGAATAGCATTGCAAACTACATACAGCAACAGAGAGACCAGGGTTGCCAGCCCGGCCTGATTTTTTATTCAGAAATTTAGAGTTCATACCAGAAATAAACATTAGCCTTTTATGCTTGATTTAATAAAAGACATTTAGCTATCAAGTAAAGTAAGAAGAAATTCATTTGAAATTCCCGGGATCAATATGAATTTTCGGATTAAAATTGGAGGCCAAACTGACAACCCTGAAAGAGACGAGGCGCACAAGAATGAATAATAAAACACAATGCGCACATCATTTTTTGTGAGAATTCTTTAAAAAGCAGTGTGGAAAAATTGTAATCTTAATAAAACCTTTTCATTTCCTCTCGTATCTGTTTCTATTGGTTGTTTACAACACTGTGCTTTTCGTCTATTCCCCCTCACCGTTTTCAATGTTATATATACTAATGCAAAAATATTTATAAATTTTTAAGATGATCATCATTTTGGGAGAAAAAAAAATAGCTGTTGCTATTCAAAAATTAAAAAAAAAAAATCACTGTAACGTAACCGTGCAAGCTCAATTATTAGTTATGGAAAACATGCGCTGTAGTGGTCCGCTTGTTACCTCTAATTTTTAATAGTATCATTTCCCTTATTTAATGATATAATTTGGGGGACTTAATAAGACAAAAATAATATTTAAATTTAGATATGAGGTATGATATGAAGATGTGAGGACAATCAGGCCACTGCTGCGCATTTTTCCATCACTGCATTGTTTACCAGGTATTTATGCAGTAGTACGTCACGTAAGTCACCACTGTATTACAGCGTCCGTACGGGTGCTTGGATTTCATGACTAAGAAATTCTTCTGTACCAGTATTTTCTTATTGAAAATCTCTGCTGAAAAAAAAGCCGAAAATTTCGTCCGTTTAAACTAGATTTATTTTCTGTAAAAAATTCTGATATTAGGCCTTAAAAATAACGGTACCCGTACGAACCCGGTATTCATTTACCACGATCTTGAGCATTTATTTAGTAACAGTAACACCAGCACTCATACTGAAGAATTTTTGTTTTTCCTACCACCATATTTCTATTGAGAACTTAAAAAAAAAATCATTTTGGGTTTCATTGTATCTGAAAGTCTGTGGCGTAACTAAGGATATCCATGGTGGAATCAGTAGACCACGATTTCCGAATAATAATCCTTGCTTGAGTAATATTGCATAGTTTGTATAAGTTTTCTTCAATTATATAAGGCCGAGATTACTATTACAAAATAGTGTTACGCTATCTCATCTCTGGATAATCCACGGGGCAATGTTTTAAAGATAATTGTCATTCGTAATGTAATACCACTTGTGTTTAAAAGTACAGAGTTAATAAAATCGAATATTTTTGTCAATATTTTCGTCAGATTTTCCGAAAACAGCGCATTTCTTTTTTGTACAGTTATTTTGTTAATCCTACACCGCAGAGTGATAAATAATAATCATCTAAAAGTTAACCCTCCGTCTACCAGACGGGTCCATTGGACCCGACAGGTACATACAAAATATTCATTCAAACCAGAAATTTCTGTAAAATAAACTAAGTATATAAACCAGACAAAAATAAGGTAAATAAATAAGTTAAATAGTTTTAAATAAAAATTCTGGTGTAGAACGTTTTATTAAAACTTGAATAAAATTCCCGGTAGATCTAGGGTTAAACTTAAACACTTTCGAGACGGCATCATTTACACAAATTTTATTCGCTATGCACCGTTTTTTTTAAACAGTTTACTTTACTGGTGAAATACCAAAAAATGCTCTAATTAAAAAATACAAATATTACATTAATTTATTAATGGTGCCAAAAACAAATTCCACATGCACCTTTTAACGATGCATATATGCATCACGCGTTCCGAAAGAAGTAATAACTAAACTCAGTTTTTTGCAAATACTTTATTTAACCCTAGAACTACCGGAAATTTTACTCAAGTTTTATAAAAACATTCTACACCAGAATTTTTGCTTAAAACTATTTAATTTGTTTATTTAACTTATTATTGTCTGATTTATACATTTAGTTTGTTTTGAAGAAATTTCTGGTTTGAATAAATATTTTGAATGTACATGTCGGGTCCATTGGACCTTTCTGGTAGACAGAGGGTTAAATAAAGTTTTTCACTTATGTCGTCACAAATATCTACAATTAATTAATCTGAAGAAATACACTGTAAATTTTCTGGTATTTACCCCTAAGTATGAATTTAAGAAAACATAACTCAAAGTGAAAAAATTGTATAGCGTAAGGTTAAGGGATGTACCAACCTGCAGCTTGCGGGTCGCATAGCCATTACTAATTCCTAATAGTAAAATTTGCCTTGTTTAACCCTTTATCTAGTGCATTATGATCTACTGCAATTTTTCATTTATTTTTTTTTTTTCAGTTACTACAATTAAGTTAAAGGATAAACATAAAAAAATACTCACCCGTGAAAAATTTAATTAATTAGAGGTAATTAATTAAAGTTGTACTTTAAAGGCCTGTCAGTACACTATGACTAAAATATCGTAAAAGAAAAACCACAAGGTATTTCAAATGGCACCAGAATTGTGGAAAAATATTTTTGATTTCATGAACGTGTGAAATATAGCCTTTTTCATATTCGCAAATAATTTTTTTGCCAAATTCTGGTGCCAATCATTTATTTCAACACTTTAGCAGTGAAAATGTTTTGTCCTTGAACGGGTTAAAAAAAAAAATATTTTTTTAGGTTTCAATCCAGTTTGAAGTCTTTTAGTTATGCGAAGTCTATATTCCAGTGACAGTATGTACTCTCGCATCTCCACATATTCAAAATATGAATTTACATATGTCATTTCTAGCATAGCAATAAACAGCCGGTGCCACAACTTTTTCGATTTCCCATGAAAGATAATAATGAAAGAGATAAGAAATACTAGGAAAATTATTACTGCACTACATTTTAGTAATTATATTTTAAAGCAGATGAAAGCGATGGATAACTACACAGACGAGAAAAAAACAAGAAGTTTTTCTCAAACACCCAGTGTACTGACTGTACTTAAAAGTACCACCGAGTAATTCAAACTGTTAAATCAAATGTATACACCATTAACCTAAAATAGCTAGTCAAATTATATTCTAAGAGCGTTATGAACACATAAAAAAATCCAACACTTATCTTATATCCTTTACTGTGTTTGCAGCAATAAAAAGACGAGCATGACAATCTGTACAAAATGTCGGCACAAAACACATCGATTGTTTCAAGGTTACCCCCCTTCCTCGCTAAAATAACAAACCTAGAACTACTGCTGCGATGTATGCGGATAAAATAGAGCTAAAAGAGTGTTTTTTCAAAGTAAGATTAGGATATTAGTAATATTCACTATAGGATGAAAGTTTAAATTGAGTGGTACTTAGAAGTACTGTCAGTAGATAAAGGGTTAATTCATGGCTGCCAACCATCCGGTTTTCTTTTCAATTCAAAAAACACGTTTGGTACCATAAAATTGAATTAATAAAATTATTTAACTATGTGACATGTTTCACTTTAGTACATATTTGATTTCACTTCTTATGAAAACATTCTAGTTCAACGTGCGTTTATGTGACTAAAAAAAACACAAGTTTGGCAGCTATGTTTAAGACAGAAATTCTGTGATGAAATAAGACAAAATTACTGTTTGAAAATAATGATCACAATCCGCTAGGAGGAAAAAGGATTCGACACCGATGTTTTTTTCCAAAATAGTTTTCTTTACAATATTATTTAAAAAAAAAAACTCAGTGTGGAAATACAAATTGCTCAAAATGCATAGTATTTTTATCGTGATCTTATAAAATTAGGTTTTATAGAGAATTATCAAAATTTGAGAACTGCAAAAAATATTAATAAAATACTCAGTGTTGACAAACAAATTGTTCAAAATGTATGGTATTTTTATCGTGTTCTTATAAAATCAGGTTTTATAGAGAATTTTCAAAAAAAAGAGAATTGCAAAAAACAATAATAAAATAGTCACAGGGTTCGCACGGTTCTACCACTAAATTTTAACAGTATTTTCAAAGTATTTCACTGCAGAAAAATATTGCAAAATCTGGGATTAAAGGCGGTGTCTGCGAATTCTCCATTTTAAAAATTAAATATAAATTTTCTTGTCATTAATAGTGGTGCCAGAGTCCTTGGAAATTCCAAGGAGTGTGCGAACCTTGAGTCAGTTTTGAAAACAAATTGCTCAAAATGTATAGTATTTTTATCGTGTTCTTATAAAATCAGGTTTTATAGAGAATTTTCAAATTATAAATGTACATATTTCCAGTAACACTAGAGTAGTTTTCCCTTACTCAAAAAGAGGCTGCTATGCATATTATTCGTACATAAAATTTGGTTTGTGTATATATGGTATATATTAGCCTCAAGAGAGAAAAAAAAAAGTTTTTGAAATAATATCTATTGAATAACGGTTTCCTACTCTCGCTATCTTTCCCATCTCTTTTCAACAAGATTGGGGTTAGTTTCCACGCTTAATATCACGCGCTCTTTGTTGATTGCTATCAAAGCGTGACACACAGTTTGTGTAGTCTTTTAAATTTTACAAGTATAATATCGGTTTCTATAAAAAAAAAAGAATAAAAAAAAAAGAATAAAATAAATAAAACACCTTCTACTGTTTCACACATTGTAAACTATTATTAGACATAAAATAAGAAATTTTTCTTGTTTAAATGGTGACATTAAGTTGTTATTTTTTAATGATTTTTCAAACTATTTCTTTGCTTTGACTGTTTTGATATGATATATTTATACTGACGTGTAACGTCTGTGTTGCAGGGAAAATCTCAGAAAAAGTTTTTTATAAATAGTGTTTTCTTAATGTTAATGGCGATTTTACTACATTTTTATTGCATTATTTTAATATTATCTTAGTCTGTAAGGAATTAGTTTTAAAAATATTTACTCAATCTGTGCACGTAAATATATAATTTAAAACCAAAAGTAATCATGAAATATTTTTAATTTTCATTAAAGAATGAAAACACATGATCCTCGAGTATATTCCTGGCGAGGCTGTCAGGAAAGTACTATTTTTTAATACCACTGTTTTCGTAGGTAATTAATTGCTTTTCTTAATTAAAAAAATCGCGTTTAAATCTGATTAACCCTTAACTGGAAACATTAAAATCCCGTGCACAAACGGAAACGTGCCGTCTGTGAGACTGCTAAATAAAAAAAAAATTGCTATAAAATTTTAAAAGGAAAATTACTCTTAATAATTTACCAAATAGTGAACTTAAACACTTAATATTTAATAGTAATGCATTAACAGGAATAATTTTTTAATATGAGAGCATAAAAATAAGTTTTGAATGTCGAAGACAGAAAATATTGTGAAATTACACATTATTGTTCGAAATATAAAATTTTCGTCATAATAATTAAATAAATGCTAATATTTTTATATATTTCTGTACGATATGAATTAGAAAAAAATATTAAGCAGTAAAATTAACAAAACATTTAATAGTAAATATTGCAGCATGTTCTAAATATCTGCCTTTTTTATGCATTTTTGGCAATGTTGAATCACTTTCGTGTTCAGAATTTATATATTCATCATCTGAAATACAGGGTTCGTACGGGTACCGTTATTTTCAAGGCCCAATATCAGAAATTTTTTTATAGAAAATTAAATCCAGTTTAAACGGACGAAATTTCGCCTTATTTCAAGAGAAATTTTCCATAAGAAAATACTGGTACAGAAGAATTTCTTAGTCTGGAAATTCAAGCACCCGTACGCACCCTGGAAATACTTTCAACATCGCTTATGTCACTTACTACTTCATCAAACAATCTCAAAGCAGTTTTTTCAGTCTTTTTTATCACTGTAGCGTACCCGCTTTGACGTATTTCCATATCAATACCCCAGAGCAAAAAATTACATAAACGGAAACATGCCGTCTCACAGACTGCGTTGAAGATAAAATAATTATTTTTCAATAACTAAAAATGCGCAGGTGTTGCAAATGGGTAGGGGAATCAGAGGACTACTAGCGTAAGGATTAGATTGTTTGATAAGATTGGGGACGCGTTCATTTTTGTGTAAAGGGTAGATATGTAGACGCAACCATCTCACAGGCGGCACGTTTCCGGTTAAGGGTTAATATTGCTATAAGAAAATAGTGGTATTATAGAAAATGTAGTATTCTGGTAACCCTAATTCTGCATTACTCTTGCTTGATTATGCTATTTAAAACAAGAAAGAAAAAATCATGCGTCAAGCATGTATTATGAAACACTTTCCAACACATACAAAATAATGTAACAAAACTGCATCGTTTAATAAGTTAAAATATTCTGTCTAATTTAACAATATGAAAACGCTTATGCGTTTAACTCAATTTCAGCTGATTCCATCTATAATTGGAAAAATATCCGAATTCTTTTTAGAAGCCCTCTATGTGATATATAGATTTATATCTATTAACGACATGCACGCGAAAAATTAGTTCAGTTAGGAAATATATATCTCAGTTGAAAGTCCCCCTTCAGAAATTTCCGCTAATAAGGGGAATGGCACGTGAATTCTTTTGCGCATCCCTGCATACGAGGTATAGAACTTATATAGAACGAGAAACATGCAAAAAATTATTTAAATATAAAAGCGCATACCGAAATTCAAAGTACAATTCTATTGCTCGAAGACAGTACTGTAACCGATTTATCTTGTGTGTCTCTGTAAATGAACGACAGACACTATGAACGTTCTATTCTATCTTAAGCATCTTGCTGCGAAGCGCAGTGTTTTACATCAGTTTCAATACATTTGAAAGAGTGTGATGCCATTAAAATACTCTGCAAACGATTTTTCTCCATATGCCATAATGTAATGGAATTTTTTAGAGTGGCCCTGTAAATGAAATATTAATTCTACACACTTCATATACAATACCGAACATGCCACGTTAAGCATCATTAACGTAATTCAATTGGATAGAAATCCGAGTATATTTACTTGAGTTAGAACGTGGACATACGGACAGACGGACAGACAAACCGAATTCATAAACACTTTTCAACTTTCTTGGAAAGTATTAAAAAGACATCCTCGGTATAATACAAATAAATACATGCAATAATGCTACTATTTGTAATTGTAGTATTTACCTGCATTTTTTATTCATTCATAAATACGAATTTCGCGTGTAGTTTTGATAAATAATGTAACATATAAAATGCAAAACTACACCTGTGGTTTAAGTTTTATATTCGAAGGAGGCGAATTTACGTCAGGCGTCAGCACTGTGTTAAATCGAGGCTAACGAAAAAGACAGGTTACTGAGGTGCATTCCACGTATCTTTTTTTACAGACTGTTGGAGTCACGTGAGGCCTGAATGCACCAATGGAAGTGTATGAAAAGAGCAGCACCTCACTCTGTTAAAAAAGTCTCTTGGGATGCACCGCTATAGCATGTATTTTTCCTTAGTCTCGTGTGTTATTTTATTTTTTGAAGGAGGATGCTTCGATACTGTTTCTGGAACTGACTTCGTATTCATCTGTATGACATAATTTAGTTCTTATGAAGTTTGAGATGATTAATATTTTCTACTTCTAAAAATTCGCTATCACACTATAAAGAAGGATAGTGTTGTGACTCACATAATATTACCGTTATTAAAATTAGAAAATAATTTAGTTTTATTAAAGATGTGCTGCTTCTTAAAAACTAATTTGTAAATGCCTTTAAAAGCTATTTTTAATCATAAAAAATATTGAGTTCGGAAGAACTATAATCCGTTTTACCGACCTACTCTAAATTAAAAATAAATTATAAAACTATTTGCACAAATGGAAGTATATCACGTGAACTCTACATTTTTCATATATCTAAAATTGAAAAATCTTTTACGTTTTACCAGGATTGTTTTTATTATCCTTAGTATGACATTTAACACCTTGTCTTTTCATGTTACAATTATAAAGTCAGTTTGTCTTACTAAAGCTTTCTTTCTGAATGCAAGTAATAGATTTATAACATTATCTCCAAATTTCTTGTTCAAATACCGGAGACATTAGTAGAAACTGTAAGCACGTTACCCATGATCAGGCGAAAGGTTTTCCAGTTTTTCTTTAAAAAATGTCACTTATCCCAATTTGAAGTGAGGGATCACAAACTATCGACTGTAAAAAATATGTTTCAACCTATGGAAGCCAAAAATTATAAGATTTTCTCACCACGTCTTCGTGTTTCTGAATTTCTTCAGCTTCATCTTGAACGATTAGTTTTGAACATCTCGTTTAAAAAACACCAAAATTATCATTAACAAAAGTAAAAATCTACCTTCTCATTTTTCTTCATTATGTTCAATTCGTAACAAAAACTTTCGAATAACGTCTTCAGCACTTTCTCACATTCATCGTACGCAAATACACTGTGTGCACATTTATGCTCACATATGTGTATAATTTCATGTAAAGAAATCCCATTTTCCATACATTCATATTCCATAGTACAAATTAAGTGTACATATCCCGTTTATAAAGAGCACCGTCTCATATACTTGGATTTCATAATATAACACATAGAAAAGGGAAACTTCTGTTCAAGGTGTAGGTGGTGTCCACGTATTTGCTGTAAAGAAAAGAAAAAAAATTATATTGCGACAGTCACAGGGAGTGTTTCCAAGTGTACCGGGTAAATCGGGGCTTCAAATGCTCTGTGCAGTAGTATTTTAACACGTTCACGCCGGCGCGGTGAGTCACACTCGATTGTCTCGGAGCTGCCAAGTCTCCAGCTTTTCTGATACCAGTATTTCAATACAGAAAATGTTGTTTCATTTAATTAGAACAATTGGGCGATCTAAAGGAACAACATTTTCTCTAAGATAATAGTGGTGTGCAAAAAGTCGGAGATTTAACAACTCTGAGACAGTCGAGTGTGACCCACCGCGCCGGCGTAAACGTGTTAACCCCTTGGGGACGAGCGACACGTATACGTGCCGGAAATAGGCCTAAGGATCCTCGTTTATCCTCACCAGTAAAATTTTACTGTAAAATTTGCCTTATTTAATCGGAGCATTTTCCCGATTTGAATAGGCACAAACTTCTGTTTTTTAAAACCGGTAGCAAAGTAATATACATTTCGTAAAAGGCTCCCGTCGCGAAGGGGTTAAAGTAACGAGGTGGAACCCGTCGAACTTCGACGAAGGAAAATGTTTGAGAAGGAACTGATTAATTGGTTTATAATAAACCTATAAAATCAGTTACAATAGAAAATGCATCTTAAATTGACTACTCCAACTCTCAAATAAATATCATTTTAACCTAAAATTAACATAATACTATTTCTATAAAACTCTGTTGTCCAGGGGTCGCATTTTACAGGGAAAATTTTATTGTTCCTACGGTATTTTTCCTAACAGACGGTTATTTTGATATAGCATGTATTTTAATTTCCATTTTTATGAAGAAATGCAACCAAAAAAAAAATACAGTAATCCACTATTTTCCCTTTACTTTTAATAGAAATGGAGTACTTCTGTTGCCACAATTACAAAATTGGTACTAAAAACTATAAAAAAATTAATATCTCAAAACAAACTGAGATACAGCTTTCCAACAATTTGCATTTAAAAGTAAATTTTTTTTCCTTATACGACGGTATAAAAACTGAAAATGTGCGATGTGTAGAAGTGGAAAAATTTGCAGTAGCGAAAATCGCGAAACGAAAATTTATTTAAAACTTGAAAGTGTTGCCATTCGCAGAATGACGTATGCGTTACGTACAGATATGTTTGCCCTTTATAATATAGATTTTATTTGCCTTATCTAATGGCTGAATCTTCTGTGATTAAAGATGACGAAATAAACAGTAATAAATTAGTGGAGTTCTGAGCAATCAAAGCCACGATTTACGCGGGACACCTGCAACATTTTCACAGGGCAGACACTGGTAACTGTTTTCTTTTTTTTCAATCTATCCGTACAACTTTTTATAAACAACAATCTTTGTGATACAGTTCTACAATATGTACAAAACAAGCCTATCACAATATATATATATATATATATATATATATATGGGGGGGGGGGGGTGATGGACAAAATAGAACATAAAAATAATCGCCAGTGGAAGCCCCGCAATCTGTACTTTGCGAAAAGTAGACTTTTTGTAATCCAGCTCATATAAGAGCAGAAATCAGGTTTATAGCAGAAAATACTGAAGACTAGGAAATTTTTAAATAAAACCAGTGAAACGGCATGGACTGTACTATTTATGGCTATGGTTTAAAATGAAAAGTGAAGTAAAGTAACTAAGTTAAAGTCTTAATTAGATATAAAATTTATGTATATTTAAACAAAAAATCAGATTTAATGCAAATGTATAACATATCTTTCACACCCCTTGTAACGTATTAACACTAGAACGCCCGAAAGAAGTCGATTCGACTCCGACCATATGGTTAAATGTCATCTGGAACCAGAAATTCATTCATAAAATAAGTTAAAAGTAAACTAAGCAGATTTACGTTAAGTAAATCAGTCAAATAATTGTAAATAAAAATTCTGGTGTCAAATATGTTTATGAAACTTGAGTAACATTTCCGGGCGTTCTAGTGTTAGCATCTGTACCTTACCTTGAAGTTCGCTTGATTTTACCCACAATGCCAAATTTTTGTGTAGAAAGGATTACAGAGGGTCTACTGTATTAGTACATTGATATAAAAACCAGACCAAAGCAATCGATGATTTCATTAGAATGCAAATAAGAAATATTCGGTATTTTTAATAATTTTATATAATTTTCCTGCCTAAAAAAGTAGTGCCAGATATTTTGTTTTGGTTATATTTATAAAGATTTCTTATATTGTATTAAATAAATTTATGTTTCATTTAAAATAGGTTTCTTAACACTATTTCTACCGGTGTCAAATGACACATTTTAACCCTCTCGCTGCGCAACCCGAGATTTCCTCGGGCAACGTAAAAGTAGCAAAATTTGCGCAACACGAGATTTCATCGGGATGCACTTTTTCCGTTTAATTAATGATCCTTGAATATTCCCCTCAGTTCTTTTTTATTGCATATTTTGCCAGGCATTTTCCCGATTAACTTATTGAAAAATTTCTGTTTTAAAAAACCGGTGATAAAAGATTAAAAATTCTCCAAAAGACGCTCTTTCTGACAAGCGTATTTATGATCTAATTCTATAAAAAAAAAAAAAAAAAAAACTTTAAAAAATTTCACATATTTTATCTCTAAAATATATGTACATTTGTAATAGTTAATAAAACAATTTCGCAATTTTTGAACCCTTTTTGATAAAACAATTACGCAGTGAGAGGGTTAAAAGCTTTCGATTTATAGTTTTCATTTGTAATATTTAGATTGAAACAATTATAAATCATTTTTAATGCATTGAAGATTTTTTTAATGTTTATTACATTAAAAAATTACGAGCTAAAAAAATATAACTCAAAACTAAAAACTTTCCGGGGCACCGTTTGCAATCTGCAAACGCTTAATATTAATGCACAAAGTGACGTATGCCACCAGTAATTGTTTAGTACAACTTAGATCTCATAATATACGTGAATAAAAGCTTTTGATTATTTTCAAATAAATTTGTCCCTAAATCGCTGTGTATATTAATTATTTGAACATGTTTGGAGCGGAAATGCCTTGCACCTAAAAGGGTATCATGTGACACCGGTAGAAATAGTATTAATCCTTTAGTGCGCAGCTTTGCATATATGCAAACAACAATGTTTTGAATTTAATAGATTTTTTTTATTCGCATATACCTAATTCATACCAGAAATTTAAAATATAATATTTGCTTTAATTAACAAAAAAAAAAAAAAAAAAAAAAAAAAAAAAAAAAAAAAAAAGACATTCCGTATTTAAATAAAGCGAAATTAACCAGCGGAACTTTCTGGAGTTAAGTCACATTCTCTGAACTACGTAATTTCTAATTTCTACCACGTATTCTATTATGGGAATTAAAAAATTAAAGGTTAAGTTTTATACAGTGCTCAGCAAAAGTTTAGACAATGATCAATTATGCTTCTGTAGTGAGAAGTATGTAACGAATTGTTGGAACTCAACTGTCATATTTTAGTGGGGACTTACCTTTCATACACAAACAATAAATTTTAATTTATACACATTACATAATATATAATGACAAAAAAACTAATTTAACATTGTTGCAAAAGTATAGACAATTTGTCTGTTAACAGAAAAGTATCCATAAATTAAATTCAAACTGCACCTACATTGTCTGCTATTAATGCAACAATGTGAGTTCCCATTGATAAAACTAAATCCTGCATCACTTGGTGGTCCATTTCGTACCAAACAGGTTCAACAGCAGATCGAAGTTCATTATTGAGGAGTATTGTCAAAAAAATGCATAAACCGTATGAGATATGATGCCACAAAAGTTTTCGATTGGATTCAGATCAGGGGTACATGCGGGCCAGTCGAGAACAGTAATATTTTCAGAGTTAAATTATTATTTTATTTGTATGCTAGATGAATATACGCATTATATTGCTCAAATGTATACTTTGGAAAGGCTAAAAGTTCACCAAATGGCTTTCCAATGTATGTATGTAGTCTTACGCTGCTTGGCGACCATTGGGAAACTCCAGAGATACTTGAGAATTAAAACAAAGTGAGGCCCAAATCATTAACTGATTCTAGGGCGGTGTCCTGAAAAAGCACACTTAATTTTAATTCCAAAACTGACAGACGGCACCAAGAAGAATTAATTAAAATTTTCCTTTTATAATATACGTGAAAATAAGCAAGTTCCTACTTTCGAATAAATTCGTTTATAAATTCTGATTTCAGTCCATTATTTCATTAGGTTTATAAAAAGAATTACTCCGCGACGGAAAGGGGTCAAATTGTTGCGAGACTTCAAGGATGGTTGTTTTACCATTTTCATGTAAACTAATGTACACCTTTCTATAATTCATCTACGGAGTAACCGTTGACACAGAAAGCTCTGACTCACTTTTAATGCGATTAGCAGTCATCATTTGTCTAGATACCAGTTTATGGTTCCTTCTATAATCTCGTTTTCTGGCCACACGAGGCCTTCCAGATTTATGTTTTGCTTTGAAAGAGTCACCCTTAGACAGTACTTAATAGATAGACTTCTTTTGACGATTCAAAGTGGCTGAAATTTCTGAAAAAGCCTTCCCTTTCGATTTCAGCTTCCATGCTTTAATTACTTCATCTGACTGAAAATTTCTAGCTTGCGGCATCTTTACTAACCGATATTATCGCGAGGTGCACTTAAATACTTCATGCATGTGACGTCATACGTTTGAAATTTGCGTTTTTCCGTCAACAGTTGCCAAAAAATCACAAAAGTGTCTAAACTTTTGCAATATGCAAATTTCACTTTTTTCAGTTGAATTAAATAATATCCTGCATTAAAACCGTTATTTTTGTCCTAAAACATTTAAAATATATTAAAAAATAAATACAGCTATTTGTACAACCCAAGTGTTAGTACTTTTTATTTAACACTAGAACGGCGGGAAATTTTGCTCAAGTTTTATAAAAATATTTCACATCAGAATTTTTATTTAGAACTATTTAACTTACTTATTTAAGTTATTTTTGTGCAGCATATATTAATCTTATATTAAAAAAAAAACTCAAGTTCGAATCGAAATGTATTCATTCGGCAAGGGTCAAAATGACCCCTCGCCGCCGTTCTAGTGTTAAAGGTTAAAAATCACCAGTGTCTAAACTTTTGCTGATCAGTGTAATATAAATAATTATATAATATAAGGTAGTTGGAGAATATATTTCTGAACAATAAATAATAATATAATATAATATAATAATATAAGGTATTATAATAAGGTAGGTTAATATAAGGTATTTGATTGTTTCAGAAACAGATGCTATGTTAAAATCCATGTATTTTGTATAAACATAACAATACTCAATTTTAATGTTTCTGCTGTTTGCCCTTTAGGTTCAAAGCTAATTAAGGTGTGAATATGTGAAACACAACGCAACGTTGATTTGGCAAAATCAAAAAGATCGGGTAAAATGACTTGAAAGAACAATGAGGGAATCGTCCAAAGTTTGGGACTGATTTTGTACTTTTTACTAGCGGCATGACGTATAGGAGCTATGCCACATAAATGACCAATATGTGCTAAGCTCTCCAGTAAAAATGATTGATGCTTCATTTTCGGTTTTATTAATTTGGTACTGCTGTAATGACTGGATAGGAAGAACATTCAAAATGCGCGTAAGCATTTACAGCAAACATTAAATAGATTATGTCGCCTTATGTAATAGTGGAAAATGTTACAAAGTCTTCAATTAAATGATGTGATTACTAAGTCTGCTATTTAAATATTAAATATATGTGGAATAGGTTGGGGATTGACTGTGGTCAAACTTTGGTGATAAAGGCTTCTGATTGAACACTCATAGTATAGAAATAATCACGTTTTAATGTCTTGATTAAAGCATAGATTATATTTACAGAGCACATTAACTATATACAGGGCTTAGGGGGATGAGGGGGAATTTTTTACGGCAGTTTACCGGCATTCAATATATTCTGGAAGCCTGACCGGGTACGTCTTACCAGGTCAATCCGCAGAACAACTCTGACGTTACATCGAACTTTAGCTCTCAGGCTGCGGTTCAGAATTACTAACTCATCAGGTTTTATTGAATTTTAGAATTTGTCTACTCTGTCAGTTCTCATGGGATTTTAGCTGCACCTCTTACTGCGGTCAGGATGTGGTTTATAATGTTTTAGGAACCGCAAGCTACATCCACATATATTTTTTGTAATAAGAAATTGATGTGCGATTCCAATGAATGTGTGTACCTTGCTCTCATTTGCACAATGGAGTTATGGATAAAGAGGAGGAGACTTATGCCGTACGGTCTACGAGTTGCGAGTGAAGTAACTGAGGAGGTTGTCACAAGATGGCGGCTGCTTTTTTTAATCGGATCTACGGTTTCTGCATACCGTTGGCGGAAACTTCCCACCAGTGAAATTGAATAGAAAAATTTGCCTTATTTAAGCGTCTTATTCATGGAAAGATTTTCTCGCAAATATGCTAAAATTTTCTAGTTATTTTTATTGGTGTCAGTTTGCCTGGGAAAAAAAATCAGATTCCTTCACCGGTTGTCACAATATGGCGGAAACACAGGGTTTGACTACCGCAAAAGTAATCTTCCAGCAGTAAAAATGCAAATTTGTTTCTACCATTATTTATGACTGAAATTTTGCATTAGTAAGGCCTTTAAAGATGGAGAAAATTTCCATATACATTTATTGGTGAAAGTTTCCGTCGGAGGTTGGTTGGTTGGTTGATTTTTGACGGCCGATTATCTGCACGAGGGATATAGGCCCAGGGGGGGGAGAGTGCCCTTCGTGGGGGTCTTTCTAAGGGAACCTAACCCGTATTGACGCATGGAAATCCATGGCTCGAAGAAAAACCACGAAAACTCCGAACGATTAGGCCGACGGTTCCGTCGGAGGTAATCAGGCCTTCGAAAGCGGTTACAGTTGAAGCTTTATTATTTTCCTATTTATTTATAGTGCCACGATTTGCACAGAGAGTTGTGAATACATTAACTCTACCCACTAAATATGATGTCTACGTGCTGACTCAGAAATGAAAGCAGTCGTAGAAGGTTATTTTCAAGCGTTTCTACGACACCTCAAAATTAAATGCCGCTATCTTTGAACAGTAATCTTCAAATTATTTTGCAATAAATAAGACAAAGCAGTGCCTTAGCGTTATGGGACACAGGATCACTGTTCGATCAGTATTATTATGCACAAAATTCTGCCTTACTTAACCCTTTGCACTCGTGCGGTAACACTCGCTCACCACTAGTGTTGCCGGGTGTCCCGCGGAAATCGGAGCCCCAAATGCTCTGGACATCAGTATTTTAAAGTAATTTTCTTCGCTTTATACACTGTCAGAATTATCTGCGATTAAAGATGGCGAAATAAACTGTAAGAAATTAGTGGTCCACAGAGCGTTTGGAGCTTTGATTTACGCAGGACACCTGAGTGGGTAAAAGTCACCTCTCGAAAGCAAAGAGTTAATCTTTGAGCTTTATACGATTAAATAAAATCAACTTAGCATATAATAAAACTGGTAAGATATTTGACGTTTCCTGATGCAACGTCGCTGAGTCAAAAAATGCTTTTCAAGATTCGGGCTCTGAATGTCAACAGGGTTCCTACGGTGCTGGAATTTCCAGACCAAGAAATTCTTCGGTATCAGTATTTTCTTATAGAAAATCTCTCCTTAAATAAGGCAAAACGTATTTCGGACGCTTGAATTTGATTTATTTTTACATATAAAACTACTGGTATTTCGCCTGGAAAATAACGGTACCCGTTCGAACCCTGTTCAAGGAAACATGCAAAAGCTGAAAAGAACGTCAGCTGCCTTATTTAAGTCAGCGTGTAGGCCTAGTATTAAAGTGCTGGCGGATGTGATTATTAAGAATTTTTCTCACCCAATACCCTAGGAATAAGTGAACAAAGCCTGTTTTCTGGATTAATGCGGTAATTTTTTGAATCACTCGCTGTATTTGTAAAAATTACATTTAGAAACACGCAATTTTATAATCAACAGATAAAAAACCCTCAAAAACACATTTTAGAGCTGGATTTTATACGATTGGATAAACTAAAGTCTTAAAAATTAAAACTTGAGAATATTTGAAAGGGAAATATCAACAACCAGCTACAACTAAACAATTTGGCAAAACCTCAATTTTTATGCAAAATTCCATAAAATGGACAGGTTTATTAAAGCTAAATATTGTATTTTTGCCACATTCACCGATTTCTAATAAACTCTGGAATGTATAAAATACGTTAATTTTGTTTATTCAGTCATATATCTTTTAAAAATTATGGGCAATGTCGCGGATTTTTGCAATTTTGTCCCACTGTGCAGCGATAGTCAGAGACTTCGTCTTCGCCATATTTTGACAACATAACAATTTTTTCTGTCAACGTAAGTGAATTTAATTACCGGCGGGACAAACTTCCACCAGCCAATTTCAACAGAAATTTTCGCCTTATTCATGCAGAATTTCTGTCATAAAAATGCAAACTTATCATTTCGTTTTTACTTGTGCAATGTTTCTTCGCCGTTTCTAGAACCTCATCCGATGTAAACAAGCAACAGCTGGTATCACGTGACAACATCCTCAGTTATTCCATTCGCAACTATTTGACACTAAACTATATGTATCCTCCTATTTATTAATCGGTCCATTTTACATACACAGGGGAGGGGGGGGGGGTTATCAGCATTATTTTTCTAGAAGCAATTTTCAAAATATTTTATGGCTGAATTTGTCTACTGTTATATAAGATGGTGATTTTTATTTGAATTTTTTTTTGTGTGTGTCTCAAACTATAAGCCGTACACACCTTGAATATAGGTGGACATTTTAATGTTAAATATTATTACATTTGATACAAAAATGAAGCTCTTACCTTGATATCGCATATTTCGGTGCATGTTAGGACAATCTTTTCCCTGTAAAGAAATAGCATCATAAAACATTTTAAAATAAAAAACATATTATCTAAATTATGCAAAACAGCAGAAACGATTACGGAGAACAAGGGATCTTTGACAGTACGGGAAGTTTGACGCACTGATTTCACCTAAAGGATCTTTTTTACTGATAAGCACAAGATAGAAGCACATTATGAGCCTTTTATACTAGATGATTTTTAATCAATTTTGGTGAAAATAAAAGAATAAATCTGAAAAATTAGAATTTGAATCCACTTTCTCCAAAAAATAAATTTTCCATTTATTATTCCTAATATCCTATACGTATTATAAATAAACATACAGAAGATGTTTTGCTTTATATTCTACATTATTTAATAATCTATAATATACGATAGTTAATTTGAACTTGGCATAGTTTTTCCGAAGCGTTTTTGTGCTTTAACTTTATCTATATGCCATAATTATTTAATAAGCACATATACTCACATTGGTATAAACTGAAAATATACTTAATTTTACATATGAGTGGACAGGTAGTAAAACATGATAATTGACTGTTTTTACTGAATCCCATGCAAAATTGTTTAACAGAATCTTGACTTCATATTATCTCTTTCAGGAGCAAAATACTTCTATGCATAAAAGCCTGAAATCATTGATTGTCACCGAAATTTAAACACAATTTGATTTGAAAGTAAGTAAAAGGCTTTTGATAACGTACTTGATAAATGGAAAATCTTCATTCCAAAAGTCTGGTGACAATGACATATTTTGGAATTAAAATTAAGTGGTCCAAAAATGAACCACCGCCCTTCAAGGGTTAAAATGTACAAGGTTTAATATTACTCGATAGATGTCATTATGACAAAAAATAATTTCTAGATGAGTGCAACATGTCTTGTTACTAAAATTCCACAAATCCAGTAAAATAATGTCTATCATTCATAAAATGGTGCAAGCATTTAAATGAAGTTAAACATAATCAGCTGTTTTTAAAAAGCAATCGTAAACGTTTTGGGTGTAATTTTTTTCCCAATACTGAAACATTGAAGACCTCAAAATTTCTTGCCTTATTATACACTCGACCCCTTTACATAAAATTTAATTTGAAAATATGGATTTTAAAAATATTGTTACAATCTTAAATGAGACATAACATTCACTTGGTTGTAACTCAGGGCGAATCCTTCTATTCAAACTGAGCATACATTTTTCACCAGCAATATCTAGAAATTTTAAAATAAAAAGTGTAAATAAATATTGTAATTAAGTATGTAAGTGAAAGCTAATCGGAAAAATTGTGGAGAAAGACGGGATGCGTACAGTTCACACCACAATTTTATTGAATATTTCACTTTTTTTCTATCGCAGTGCAATGTCACAGATCTTGCGATTAAACCTTTGACGTAACCTGGAAGTATGCGCCACAGTGTATAACATTTTAGAAGATAAATCTCTGTGAAATACATATATAAAGATATTTTGAAGATCAATTGAATACAAAGAAAATTACCAAATATTTTTTTAACGATGACTTACGCCGAGAAATCAAAATTTAATTACGTGATTTTTTATTCACATTGCTAACAAGGTGTAAGACAAATAGAGTGTAAATATATCCAGGTCAGGGTTCAAACCTGGGTCTTTGGTTCAGAAGAGCGTTTGTGCGCTGAACCTAAGACACAGGTGCGAACCCAGACCGGGAAACTTTTTCAAGCTGTTGATTTTACGCCTTGTTAACACTACAACGCCCGGAAGCTTTACTCAAGTTTCATAAAAATATTTGACAGCAGAATTTTTATTTAAAATTATTTGACTGATTCATTTAACGTAAATCTGCGTGTTTTAAATTTAACTTATTTTATGAAAGAACTTCTAGTTCCAGTTGACATTTAATCATATGGTCGGAGTCGGATCGACTCCTTCCGGTCGTTCTAGTGGTAATAACGAGAATAAAAATTTACGTAATTAAATTCACGAAGAAAATATTTTGTAAATTGTGGTATCATTGATTATAAAAATAATCCCCTGTCCTGACCGCTAATCATGGGATTCAACGAGAAGATTGTAATTGCGGCGATTTAACACTAGAACGCCCGGAAGGAGTGGCTTCCACTCCGACCATATGATTAAATGTCTATTGGATCCAGAAATTCTTACACAAAATAAGTTAAATTTTAAAAACGCAGATTTACGTTAAATAAATCAGTCAAATAATTTTAACTAAAAATTCTGGTGTAAAATATTTTTATGAAACTTGAGTAAAATTTCCATGTGTTCTAGTGTTAAATTGTAAATCTAAAATTCCTAATCTGAAATAGCAGTGTCAGTCTCATTGGAAATTCCAAAGTGTGTATTTATATTGGAAAGTGCATACCCATATTCAGTAGCAGATTTCACCATTGCTGAAAATTTAGATGGTAATAGGTATTGAAAATTACTTACGTCTTGTCGTACGAAATTTATATTACTTCTGAGTGCTCTTCGATTTAAAGGCAAAGGAGGCCTGAAGTTGTTACCCAGGGGTGCTTTTGGATTGCGTTCGTCGCCTTGCATCAATTTTCTTAAGATATAAAGCTAAAATAATATAAAATGAATCATATGAGTGTAAAATGATAAAAGTTAATATGAAAAGATTAGTACAAAATGATAACTGATTTTTTGCATTTATCGATCGACTTGTTGCAGAGCTACGAAGTCTCTGGCTTTTTGGATACAATTATTTTAGCACAGAAATTGTTGTTTTATGTAATCAGAATATTCTGCGATTTAAAAGAACAACTCTTTCTTTAAGATAATACCAGGGCTCCCACTAGTCCACTTTTTGAGAACCAGTAATTTTTCAGAAAATAATCATGGTAGGTTTCTGCAACAATTGCAAGAAAGACGCAGTTTTAGGTAAGTTTCTATGAAATTTATAAAGACGATTTTTCCTTGAGAAATAGTGATGTTCAAAAAACGGACAGAGGGGGAGCCCTGTAATACTAGTAAGCAAAAAGCCGGAAACTTGGCAACTGCGTTGTTGGTATTATTGCAATACTTTGATGTTTGTGAGACTGAGCCTACTGCGCTGGCAGAACTTTTTCGCTTCCCAAAGTACCTGACCAATCTTACCTCCTAGCTGTTCTGCATCTGCACTCCGGAGACTCGTCCGTTGTCGCGTTAGAGACTTTGTCGAGCTCCTGGCAGTCCTAGCGCTTCTTGCTCCGCAGGAGCAGGTCTCCGTGATATCCTTACATACCACCGCGACGCTGTACTCCTGCATCCTGATACTATACTCAAAATTTCTTCTTTCATCAATGGATTTTATCTCCCGCATCAACCCACCACTGCCTTTCCCGGGGGAGCTTTAACCCCTTCATGTGCGGTGGTTCATTTTGGGACCACTTAATTTTAATTCCTAAATGCCATATTGGCACAAGAATACTGAAAGGAAAAAATTACTTTTATTAACTACGTGAACAAAAGCTATTGCTAATTTGAAATAAATTTGTTTGTAAAGTCTGGTGTCATTCATTCATTTCAGCATATTACGAATAAAAGTATTTTGCCCTTGAAAGGGTTATGCTCCAGCGGCTAGTTTATTATATGTTTTTATGTGTTTATGTAATTATTACTCATTTATTTATTTTTCGCTGGCATGTGCCTTTCCTGTCCGAGGACTGGATGTTCTTATAGTGAATATCCCGCATGCCGGGGAACTTACCGGGTGGAGCAAATAGGGTCTACAGCGGGTCCTGACGATCTGGTGATCTTTCTCCACTTAGGAAGTCAATACTTTGACGTTTATTTTTTAATATCGATTTAGAAAATATATCTAGATATTTTTAAATTTATCTTTCTGTGTTTACTATAAAAATGAGATAAAGATAGTATAATAATTAGCTATCTGCTAACGAAGATAATTTTGTTAAGAATATTCTCACTGTTTAAATATTGAAATTAAAGATATTATGCCAAAAGGGCCAGATCACCAACAGGACAAACTTTCACCAGTAAAAAAGAATAGAAATTTTTGCCTTATTCATAACAGTAATTTTTTTTATGCACACGGCGTTTATTTAAGACGAAAATTTCTATTAAAATGTATTGGTGATAATTTGCCCCACAGTTGGCTGTGGGCTACTTTTTTAAAATTCAGATTAGTTGATTTGTACCACTATTCTGAAATGGTAAAATTCCCATTGTTTTCGCCTTAATTAATATGACATTAAATAAGGCGAATTTCACTATTTAAAAAAAGGGGTGCCAATCATCTGAATTCAAATAAATAACCTACTGGTGACACTGATTTGCCCCGTTGTTAATCTGGCCCTTGTGTAAATGGACGTTTCATACTTATTGACCTAATATAAGAAATGTAGCGGATATGAATGCACTCAACATTATATATTAGATAGTCTTAGGGAATTAAGTATTCTGTACACGGCTGTTTCGTAAACACGGGTGTACTCGTAACATGTCAATAAAATTTTAAGATCGGGCTGTATCCAGTTCTATCAAAATTTTCATATAGAAATGTTCACTTTATTTAAAAAAAAGAAATATACAGTTTAACCCTTTCCGGCTCAGAGTAAGACTGCTTGTAAAACGATGAAATGATGGACAGACACTAGAATTTACAAACGAATTTATTATAAAATAAAAACTTGCTTATTTTCACGTACTTTATAAAAGGAAAATTTTAATTAAACATTCTTAGTACCGTTTGACAGTTTGGGAATAAAAATTAGTTGTCCTTTTTTGTGGACACCGCCCGCTAAAGGGTTCGTAAAAGCCATCTGAGTAGTATTGGCATATATGTACTAATCTTTTCAAAATTATGTGAATGCTTTCATACTTCAAAATTCTCTGATTTCTATTTTAAATGAATTGAAGAGGGAGATTGAGAGACGATCCAAAGGTGGAAAATTAAAGAAGAGTTTTTGGAGACGTTTGGAAACTATCGTATTACAACAGGGTATAACAGATATTACGACTTTCTAATGTTTTTTGCGTTTTATCACGCATAATTCGTTCGGAAAAGTAACCAAAAGTTTAAATTTAAAGCGTGAAATATGTGTATAAAATAAAATAAAGGAATCGCCAACGGTGCAAAAATAATTAAGCAAACTTTTATTATTATTGTTATTACTAAATGCCAAAACATGCATTAAGTCATAATAAGAATGGCATAGCCATATACCATCATTACTATATGTAGATAGTAACAAAGTAATTGTTAAGACAAAATAATACTAGATTAACACTAGAACGGCGGGAAATTTTACTCGAGTTTTATAAAAATATTTCACATCAGAATTTTTGCTTAAAACTATTTAACTTATTCGTTTAAGTTATTTTTGTGCAGCCTATATTAATCTTAAATTATAAAAAGTTTTCTGGTTCGAATCGTCATGTATTCGTTTGGCAGGGGTCAAAATGAACCCTCGCCGCCGTTCTAGTGTTAAAAGACATGTACTATTAATAGTACACAGACCCGAAAGGGTTAAAATAATAAATAAAAACGCAAAGAAGTAACTTTTATATGTCATTTTACTGAAAATGAACATAAAAATGTGAAGCAGAAAAAACTCGCAAAACGTATACATTAAAGATGTACGTTCCAAAGCATTTTTAAAGATAAATATTTAGTTGCCGCGGTTTATCGGCAAAGTTTCTAAAATTAAATAATACACTTGGGGCTACCTAAGCAATGTAATCAGTAAAACAATACTCAAAAATATGGAAACAAATAAAACAAACAGCCCTTAGTTTGTAAATTTTTTTGCAAAGGCTCTATTTGATATAATTATTCTAGGAATCGATATCTAGAATGTTTTTAAAATTTTTATTTAAAAAAATATAAGCACACTTGTAGATACAGAATAAAGAACTTTTAGAGTGAAAACGTATTTTTTTTTTTTTTTTTTTTTTTTTTTAACTAAAGAGTTTGAAACTGAGATAAGCACATAATTTCGGATAGAACGGAAATAAAAATAGCTGAAAAGATTTTTCTTAGCAGTTTCTATCAGCCTGTGGGATAAACTCGAGCGCGAAATGAAAAGCTCCTCTTTATACCTCAGCAAAATTGGACGTCAGCCAGAATAAGTAATAAAATATACACATTGTTGAAATTTAAAAAAAATAGGGAAGTGAGTTAGTAAATTTCATTCATTTAATTAGCGTGGTAATTTCATTCTGTTTACTAGGATGTTAAGGACTAAAATGTGTAGTAAATTTAAAAATGACTACATTTAAATCTTAAAGATTTTAAAAGAATTTTGCTTCCAATTTTAAATGTTGAATTTCTAACAAATTATATGTAATTTGGAATGTTTATTATTACTCATTTCTAATTCTAAGATAATTTAGTGCTTATACATAGCGGCAAACCTTTACGCGATTTTCTAAAACTATTTTCGAATGGTAATCTTCGCATTATTTAGAACTAAAATTTTGAATTGAAATATCGCGAGATTAACATTCGGAATCAGTGTTCACAAAAAGCGTAAAATTTAGTAGTTATTCCTATACATCTTTAACAACAACGTTCACATAATGAGAAAAGTTTTACATTATTTTTGTTGTTTTTAACAGTTGTTTAAAAAGTTATCGGACCATTATGGGCTGTTGAACTATAAATAAAGAGCAATTGACATATCCTTAAAACAGTAATGCTTCAACTGTAAAAACAAGTTTGCCAGTTTGGCCTCCACATTTTATTAAAAAATTAAAATTCACACCAGAAAATGCAAAAAGTATTTTCAGATTTATTTAATGTCAAACTATTCTTGATTACTTAACGTAAAAATTCTTCTTTAAAAATTTCCGATATGAAGTCTAAATTTCGGGATAAAAATGGAGGCCAAACTGGCAACCCTGTGTAAAAGCTTTCGCAGGCCTTGATTACCGACAGGGAAAACTTCCACCAGTAAATTTAAATAGAAATTGTTTTTCTTATTTAAACGCTTTATTAATGCAAAATTTCAGTCATAAATAATGGAATATACAGATATTCATTTTAACTGGTAGAAATTTAGTAAGGAATGATAGTAAGTTAACTTTACTAAGGAAAATAAGTAAGGAATAAAACATTGAGAAATTTCAAAATTTAATGAAAAAAAAATCATAATGTATCATTATATTACGTTTTCTTTATTAATTTTCCAGTAATGGAAATGATGATTCGATTTTTATATAGGACAAATTTATGCCTCTATTCCGTGTAATCAACTTAGATTTTGATTTTAGATTGTATCATGATTTTCATTTAATTACGTGTATATAAGATCATTTAAAAAAGATATGACAGTGCGAAAAAAACTTCACGAAAGTTTTACACATTATCCATTATTGTTTAAGAATGAATAAAAAAAATTACAAAACACAAATTGTGTTCATATAGTTATAACAAATAATGATAGAAAATGTATTCTTTTCACGCATTTATAAACTGTGTTTTTTATATAATCAGCCTGTGTAATACTATCTTAATAAAATCTAAGTACACACAATAGATGAGAGACAAAATTTTCTCTAGTACAAAAAAATGATCTTCCAAAAGCATATTTAAATACTAAATCTCTCGTAAAAAATTATACAACACAAAACAAATAAAACTACATTACCATCGTAAGTTATATTTAATGCATATTTAAAACATTCGCCTAGGGTCAAAATTAAATTTATGAGTAATTGAGATTCTTTGATGGAGCAGTTACTGTCGTTTAACTTGATTGCTTAATCGAGGACAACTTTCTCCTATCGCATACAATCTGGGATATTTTAAAACGAGTAAGCATTTTTATGATAGCTCTAGATTATTTTTTCTGCCTTTGTGTATAAAGAGAGGACTGTTTTTTATTTGCCTTCAGGATATTTATTCCCATTGAACTAATAAAATTATTATGTTTTTTGTTTGCTTTCTTTCATACACTTTTCTCCGAACATCATTTCTCCGAAATATCACGTGAATAGGCAAAACTTTTCTCCTAAGTTTTGCTGTGAATTACGTTGAATATTATTTCTGATGGCTTTAAAAATTCATTTTATCGTGGAAATAGTTATTAAATGTCATGTTTCATTAGTGTTATCTGACTGTTAAATATGTGAAACGTTATTTAATAAGGTGAGTTTATCTGCTAAACGAATTTTTATCAGCTTATTTCATGACAGAAAATTTAATTTAATTTATATAGAAGTAAATCACTTCAATTCTCTCGAAATGCTCCTTGCTTTTTATTTGTTTTAAATCTTTCGTGATTTAAGGTTTTGATGGAGAAGTAACTGCCGTTTACGTATATTGCTTTATCGACGACAAATTTCTTTTACCGCAATAGTGCAGGACATTTAAAAACTTGTACGCACTTTTATCATAGCTCAAGAAGTTGTTCAACTTTTGTGTATTTAAATATAGCTGTTTTATTATTCGTTTAGCAAATATAGCCATTAAAACAGTAAAAAAAAATATATTGTTTCTATTCTTTCATCCAGTAATGTTTTTCCCTTAGGACGATTTACTCATATTCTGTGCATAAACAACATTTTCTCCCAAGCTTTGCTCTGTATTTCAGTAAAAATGATTTCTGATGGCTATAAAATTTCATTTTATCTGCAAAATAGTCATTAACCGTCGTGTTACATTAGTTTTATCAATCTGGTAAAAAATGAATTATCATTTTCCTTAAATAAGGAGAATTTAGCTTTTATTAAAGCTAAAAGCGTCATTTTATCGGCTTATTTAATAACAAATATATAGAAGCACACTCTTATTCTTTTCTGTACCAGAAAAATTTAATAAAAATATTTGCTTTATTTAATCGGCAGATTACGGCAATTAAAAATGGTAAAATTTACTAATTAATTTTTGTTGTACAAAAAACTGTAAGATGTTGACAGCTGTACAAATAGTTAAATTTAGCTGAAAATAAAATTTACTTAGTTTAAAAATAATAATTTCATTTAGATTTCTAATATTGTTTATTTTAGTACCGCTGTTTTCAGTATACCTGTAGTAAGCGAATATTTATCCATCTTTATAATGAAAAATAATTAAATTTTGTGTAAAAGAATTCTAATTACGTTTAAAAATAATTTAGATTAATTTTATTCTTTTGTGTAATTAACCCTTTCAAAGGCGATGAAAAATATAGTTAATTTTAATTGCTAACTGTCAAAGATGCATCAGAATAATAATAATAATAAAACCATGTATAATTCATTGTTTGAAAAGCATATATTTATTTTCAAATAAATTGAATATATGTTCTGCTGGCAGACTGTCATTTGAACATTTTAGCAACAGAAATGTTTTTATGCGGAATACTACACATAAGACAGTAATGAAATACAGGGTGTTCATAAAAGAACTCCGGAGTTTTAAAAAATCATATCGAGTTAACGGTAAGAGTTAGGTCAGGTCAATTAATTTTGAAGAAATCAGTAGCACATCAAATTTTATCCACACCAGTTTCAGTTTTTTTATACTAGGCAGCGCTGCGCGTCATTGACCTGGAAGTAACGTAGCAGACGCTCATTCCATCATTCCATTCACTTAATGCATTGCGAAGGCGACGCCACATTAACCCTAGATCTACCGGGAATTTTATTCAAGTTTTAATAAAACGTTCTACACCAGAATTTTTATTTAAAACTATTTAACTTATTTATTTACCTTATTTTTGTCTGGTTTATATACTTAGTTTATTTTAAAGAAATTTCTGGTTTGAATGAATATTTTGTATGTACCTGTCGGGTCCAATGGACCCGTCTGGTAGACGGAGGGTTAAAAAACTTCTGTGTTATCTGACTTATAAAAACTGGATCTGTTACTACTGTATAGCGGAACTTTCGGCGCGAGTATGGTCGTTGCCATTCAAATACTCAAGGCCAGAGGACACGAGTTGTGACGTCATCACTAATTGACCGACTTCTCACTAGTGTTGGAATTCACACCAGAGAATTTTGAATAGCAATTTTCTTTTATTTTGTTTGTGGAATATTTATCATCTTATAAAAAAATAATAACTATTTAAACTTATTGGTGAGAATTTGGAATCCCCAGATAAAAAATCAGTCAGATACGGCAACACTCTGGCTTTCCGAACCTGGCTGAATTTTTATTTAGGCATTCCGAATTCTCACCAGTAAGTTTAAATAGTTACTATTGTTTTATAAGATGTTAGATATTCCTCAAATAAAAATAAAATAAAATTGCTATTCAAAATTTTCCGGTGTGAATTCCAACACTAGTGAAAATTCGGTCGATTAGTGATGACGTCATAACTCGTGTTCTTTGGCCTTGAGTATTTCGATGGCATCGATATGGTGGTAATGCGCCTTCGGACAAAACAATTCGTCAGTGGTAACGTACGTTTAAAGAAACGGGAAGTGGATCTGACTGAATTACACATTTTTTTCCCCCGGGACATGTCAAGAACCTTGTTTACGCTGAGAAAATTCAAGATATAAACCATCTCAGGCGAAACATAATCAACTGTGTGGCAATCATCACTCCAGACATTTTGTACACGACATGGGAAGAGGTTGAATACCGTTTGTATGTGTGCCGTGCCACAAACGGGACACACCTTGAAATATACTAAATGGTAAAATTGTTGATAAATTTACCTTTATGTACATGTATATAACGTTAACTTAATTTTATGATTGAATTAAAAAATTTTGCTTTCCAGGGAGTTATTTTATAAACAACCTGTATTTTTGTTGCATTATTAAACAAAAAGATGCTTTCTTTATTATTTAACAAATGGAATTACATAATAATGGCGCGGTGTCAAATCGAAGTATTTATATGCATAGTAGTACGCTAATTGCATACATACGTATATTGTGCGTATTTTTTTAGAAAAATGTAACATGAAATAGAAAATTCCTCCCAAGAGTGAAGTTACACATACACTGGCGAATATTTTTATATTTTATTTCCACAACTATTTAAAAAATATAATTTTTCTAGTATATTTCATTGTATATGTTGTCAAAGTATCAGTAAAAGATTTCTGTTTTGAGAGAGTGGTGCGTGAGGGAATTAAAAAATAGTCGCCAGAAGCAACTCTGTACATGTCTAAAAGATGCAAATTTATGTAAGCCGTCAGTAATGCGTTATGTACAACAGTTTCGTATGCTTTAGACAATTTATTCTCACTGAACTAAGAAAATATATTTTTCTTCGTGTTTTCTTTAATCCACTAATATTTATCCTTCAAGAAGATTATCATATTTTGCGGGTAGACAAACTTAAGTAAATGAATCCATTTTCCAGGAAATAATTTTGGTAAGCATGCAAAGAGAAAAAAAAATGTTTCTAGAGGAGGAGCACATACGTAATCAAAATTTAGTAGATTTTGCATAGATTTAGCAGAGTATTAACTTTATGCTGTTTTGTTACAACCTTTTTTTCAAACAGATATTGTTTTACTTATTTAACGCCTTAAGGATCGCTTAATATTTATTAAAACCATCAGAAAAGTTATGTATTTTTTTTTATTGCAGTTATTGAGTAATTATGGAATTGTAAGTAACATGTGCTGTTAGTTGTATGTTTGAGGGGGAAAAAAATGTTATAGAACAAATTCGCATTTTGAAAAGCCAACATACGAGAATCTGTACCTTAATGTTTGTTTTACCCTAAAAAAAAATAACACGAATAAGATCCTTATTTTTTAAATTTTTACTACATTACAAATGTTTACAAATATTATTTAAAATAATGTACGCAGTTGAATTAAAAAGTATTAGAACAATGTGGAATTTGTAGTTTTCAAGGTAATAAGATGAAATAAATAGCAAAATCAATTTATATATAACAGTATTTTTTTACAAAGTAGTACTGTTATATATAAACATAGCTATTTTGAACTAAATGTCAGCAAATGAGGTAATTCTGTTTTCTATATACAGATGTACATATAGATGTATATAAATAAACATGTTATATATATGTACAATAAGTAATTAAAAACTATTTAAACTAAATATATTATTTTTATAAATTAAAAAAAAAAAGATTCGTACCGCGAAAAAAGTATTGGAAGAAATTTAAAACAACATGCAAATTACAATACAGCGTTGCAAAATTTTCAAAGTTATTCCCGCACGTGTCAAGTGCACGGCAAGGATGCTTACTCCATTTGCTGGCAATTAGTTCAAAATAGTTAACGGGTAAGTTTTTTGTCATGGCACTCAAAACAAAAGAGAACCCACTAATGGAGTTATGAATAAAGAGGAGGCGACATGTAGTGTGTTGTCTACCAGTTGCGAGTGAAGTAACTGAGGAGGTTGTCACAAGATGGCGGCTGCTTTTTTTAAATAGGTTCTCCAGTTTCTGATTACCACTAGGGCGAACATCCCACCAGTAAAATTTAATAGAAAATTTCGTTTTATTTCTACGTCTTATTGATGGAAATTTTTCTCAAAAATGTCGTAACAACTTTTGTATGTTTTTACTGGTGTCAGTATGCTTATTAAAACTGTTAGTTTGTTTCCCTGGTTGTCACTATATGGCGGAAACGCAGTACCTAACTATTGCCAAAACAAATTCCTACCAGTAAAAATGAAAATCTGTTTCTACCATTATTTATGACTGAAATTTTGTAATATTAAGGCGTTTAAATAAGTTGAAAATTTCTATATAAACATACTGGTTGAAGTTTCCACCGGCCGTAAACAACGCCTGCGATAGCGGTTACAGTTGATGCTTCACTATTTTAAGGATATGTCAGTTCCTCTTTATTAATAGTTCCATGAACCCACTAGCAAAATTTTTTCTGCATCATAGTGGGAAAAACATTCCGGGAACTTTCAAGTATTTTAAGTGTGCCATTGCGTGTTATTCATAATATTCTTTAACACTTTCGCTGCCGATCCCGCGCACTGACGCGGGATCGGCAGCGAAAGTGATCAAAAATTTAAAATTGATACCGGGAATTTCGAAAGAAGGTATTTTACTTTAGGTTATCGCTAAATGTATTTTATTAAATAAAGCGTAAGATACTATTCTTTATTTCTGGTATGAATACTAAATTCCTGGATAAAAATAGAGAAAAAACTGGCAAATCTGTATGGTGGAACTCAACGTGTTAAAAGAAAAAGAGACTGGTGGTGTGGATAAAAAAGAAAGATCAGGCAGACCAAGCAAGCTGACTGTGAGATAAAGACCACAAGTGGTTAAATATGCTCTAAAAATCAATCTGGAGGTGCAAGGATGTTGGCTGTAAATATCGAATCCATGTCAGGAAATACTGTATCGCCACAGCCAGTAAGAAATGTTTTGCATAGTGCTTGTATAACCCCTTGAAGGACACCGGTAGATTATATACACTATATGGCCAAAGGTGACCGGACACTTGCGATTTTAGACGCTTTGTTAAATACCTAGAAAAATACATGAGGAATTAACCTGAAACTGCAGGTGTGTAAACAGTATAGTAATGGCCATATATTTCCGCGAAGATTTCCCCCCAAAATTCCATAGGGGACCGTCAACAAATTGTAAAAGAAGGAATATCTTTTGGATAATCCTGTAAAACTAATGTAGCAAAAGCGTACAAACTCGAGATTATTAATAAGTGGCATATTGTAATATACTGTGTTCATTTTTATGAGGATAGCATGTATAATCGTAGAGAAATTGAGGTTTTTTATAAAAACAGTCCCAAATTTCGCTAAGTGTTTTCCTTATAATTTGCAGAGTTCTTAATATAAAAAAAAGTTCTTTTCAGAAAATATGACAAACAATATTGTACACAATACTCTGCAATCAGAAATAAAAAATAATAAAAATTGGATGAAAATGAGCAAGTTTACTAAGAAATGTTTCACTGCGCATGTGCGAATGCAGTCATAATATAATGTGCATAATGTGTTAGATAAATATATAGAGCAACTTTTGTAAAATTTCAAAAACATAGTTTGAAAAGTCTGATAATAATTGATTTCTACAATAAGCTCAAAATCCGTTATTCTCAAAACGGAGCAAAAATATGAGGGGCTGTATCCATATATCCATTGATTAGTGCCAATATAGCATACACAATATTGCACGTACTACTGTATTTGGATACAGCCCCAAATCTTTTTGCTTCCTTTTAGTAATAACGGATTTTGAGCTTATTCTATAAACGATTATTATCAGAATTTTCAAACTATGTTTTTGAGACTTTCACAAAAGTTGCTCTTACACATTTAGTTAAGGGGTCAGGTACCCTTTGAACCAATAAAGTACATGGAAAAAAGACCTCTGTAAGAATTGCAGTCACTCTTTAACTAATTAACTTTTAATTATAAAATTGAAAACACATGTCAGGAACGATTTATTTTATCAATTGAAGGTGTTAAAAAAGGTATACACATATATAGTTTTTTTTAATTTATTTTTAAAGATAATACAATTTTTACGAAAGAATTATTCTTGCATGCATTGCGCGCATGATTTTTTCAATTTGAATGGCTGAAACAAGCCAAGATTTTTTTAATGAGTGCAGATATAATGTGTTTTCAAAATGACCTACAATGGAAAAAATAAAACTTGCAGATACCGAGAAATTTTTTTTTTTTAATGAAATTCGAAATATCGAGATTTTTTTTATACAAAAGTAGTCGTGAATTCTAAACTTCTTACTTGAGAAACATAATAATAGGTCATTTTGTGCTTATGTACGTTTAATACATCCACCAGAAATTTCGTGAAATTCTAGATAACCGTTTTTCAGAAATCGTGCGCGCAATGATCAAAATCGCTGTTTTGAGAAAACTGGCTTTAAAGATTGAATCACCCGTTGATCATATAGCAAAAGCTTAAAGTGTTTTACACACAATTTCTCTTCTAATGCGAATTTTCGTATGGGGTTTGCTTTTAAATGTTTCTTAAGAACCATATTTAATTATAAGCTATTTAAAAAAAATCGATTTTGGGGCGGTTCAAAGGTGACCTGACCCCTTCCCATTATGCAAATTATATTTTGATTACTGTCGAGCATGCGCAGTGAATCATTATTTAGTAAACCTGATCATTTTTCATACAATTTTTATTATTTGTTCATTCTGATTGTAGAGTATTGTGTACAATGTTGTTTGTCATATTTTCTGAAAAGAACTTTTATTTATATTAAGAACTCTGGAAATTATAAGAAAAAAAAATTGGCGAAATTTCGGACTGTTTTTATAAAAAACTTAATTTGTCTACGAGTATTCATGCTATTTTCATAAAAATGAACACAGTATATTACAGTAAGCCACTTATTAATAATCTCGAGTTTGGACGCTTTTGCTACATAAGTTTTTACAGGTTTCTCCAAAAGATATTCGTTCTTTTTCAATAGGTTGACGGTCCCCTATGGGATTTCGGGAAAAAATCGTTGCCGAAATATATGACTTATACTATACTGTTTACACACCTGCAGTTTCAGGTTAATTCCTCACATATATTTCTAGATATTTGACAAAACGTCTAAAATTGCAAGTGACCGGTCACCTTTGGCCATATAGTGTATACCACTTAATTTTAATTACCAAATGCCACATTCGCACCAGTATAAAAGAATTACATTTTGCTTAATACAATGTATGCGAAGAAAAGATTTTACTTATTTTCATGTAAATTTGTTAAAAAAAATCGGTGTCACACAGTCATTTTAACATTTTAGAATCAGAAGTACATTGCCCCTGAAAGGGTTAAAAGGAAGACGGCCAAGAAAGAAAACGTTTATATGAGAAATCAACAGAAAAAAAACCGTCTAGAATTTACCAAAAGGTATAAAAGCAAAACATTATATTTCTGGGAAAGTGTAATTTTCTCTGAGAAGGCAAGTTTGCAAATTTAAAACCAAAACACGCTAGGCCGTAATCAGCAATTTGTGTGTTCGTGCTCTTTTTATTTGTCAAAGTTTAAAAGTAATTGGAATGACAGCTAGTTAACCCCTTAAACTACAATGACGGGCATAGCCCGCGTACGATGATCGAGCCAAATGTAAATTCTTCTTACCACTAAAATTTCACAGTAAATATAGTTTAATTTAATCGTCGAAATTCCATGATTAAACAAGGCGAAAATCTCTATTAAATTTTAGTGGTAGCTATGGATTTGCCAAACCGTAGGTTAAGCTGTTAACATTATCTATAGGCAAACTCATATCCTAAGTTTTGCGGTGAATTTTGTTCAAAATGATTACTGATGGTACAATTTGCTTTTGTTTCGGAAGTTTTCGGTTCTCTAGAATTATCTCAAATTCTTTCTTATAATTTTTAGAGGAATTATTTTTGATGCTATTCACATATAATATTTTAAATAACATATGAGTGCCGCATTTCAGTAACGTTTTTCATCATTAAGATAGGATAGTTATGTTAAAGGGTGAGTATTCTTATATTATTTTATAAGCCAGGGTGATGGAATTAGAATATTACTATTTAGATCAAGAAATATCCACTTTAAGAAATCGAAGAAATAACCGATTAAATAATTCGAAAATATCTGCACGTAAATGTTGTTATTCAAACATCCTTACTAGCGGCGCTACCCTGGTTACGCTAAGCTTTTATCATATTTTTCAATAACAAATAAATAAGTCTAGTTTCATGTTTCAGGAATGTGTTCAATTTTTTTAAGGGTCAGGTACCCTTAAATCGACAAAAAAAATTCAAGATACATTCTTATTCACCCATATGTAAACATTAGATGGCAACTTTTAACCTTTTTCCTTACCACTAAATCTTACTTTGATATTTTTTAATCGACAAAATCTGCAATTTAATAATCCATAAAATTCTATTAAATTTTAGTTGAACAGAAATGGCGCAAAATATAGGGCAGTTATGCCCTTTAAATAAAGCAAAAGTAATTTCTATAGCTGCCAACTATCCCGTTCTTTGTGTATCACTATTTGGAAAAGAAATGTTCATTTTATTTAGTGACAGCAATTTCAGATTACTATTGCCATGGACGAAGATTATTTTTTTTATAAATAGTGAATCTGAAAAACCGGAAGGTTTGCAGCTATGCTATTATATTAGATTAATTTTTAACACAATTATTCTAATAGCCAAATAAATCATATTAGATGTAAATTTCCAACTGGGCGAAAAATGTCCGGACCAGGATTCGAACCAGGTTTCTGTTGGCAGAGTCCTTGGTTTGAATTTGGGTCCGGATATGCTGTTATATGTTTAAATGCTTTATAAGGAAGGTTCTACTAGGGCACTTAGAAATTCTTACATTTGACAAAAACTATTCCCGAATAATAATAACCTCCTTTTTTTAACTCTTTCAGGTGAGAAGTACTTCTATTCGTAAAATGCCGAAATTAGTGAACGACACCGGAATTTATTAACAGATTTATTTAAAAAAGAGCAAAAGCTTTTGTTCACATGCTTAATTAAAGGAAAATTTTCATTACAATATTCTGGTGCCAATGCGGCGTTTAGGAATTAAAATTAGGCTGTCCAAAAATGAGCCACCGCCCTTGAAGGGGTTAAATGCAGTTCTGTGATAAAATAACGCAAATTTTGCTATTCTAAAATTGTGTTAATCAAATGCAAGCACATCTTCGCAGCTTTTCTACTTAAATTAAAATTTAGTTAATGTATAACGTTTAGATTAAAAAATAAGTATTGCATTAAGGACATGGAGCATCAAACATTAAGAATGAAACAATGATCATACATTTTTCAAGACAACTGGACGTCACAAACAATTGAAGAATCAGATTTAGTTTTTTATTGTTTGGTTTCTTTTTATTGACTCTTAAGTGCATAGTGATACGAATCTACATCACTTTTTATTTAACACTTAGCAACCACTATATTTATATTGAAATATTAATCCTAAAAACAAATTACAAAAATACGCGACTGAATAAAATTAAAAATCTTTCTTAAATTTTCTGGTGACCAGTCCTTAATATATTAATAAAAAACACAATTTTAAAAGAATAATTCATGCATTTAATAGTTAATTTTAACAAAATAAAAAAAATTATATAAAATAAGGTATTTAGATTCGTACTAATTTATATGTATTAATTTGCTAAATATGTATTAATTTGCAATATTTTAGTTATGACAGTAGTTTTTACTTGTATTGCAGATGTTCGACTTAAGAAAAAGTTGACGTATTATATGAAAAACGTATGCCTGATTTTTTTTTATTATTTTTCCTGCTGAATAAAACTTTCTGAGAATCATATATATTTTTTTCGAAACAAAATAAAACATCATCCATTTAAGGGTTAAGTCTTCATTTTATTTTTATAATTAGAGACTCCATGATGTCAGCCTTTTGAAGAGTTGTACTCGATAATTTTAACCACTTAATTTTAATCAAAATATGTGGCAGATTTTTTTTTTTTTTTTTTCTACTTTCATACTTCATGTGACGAAAATTATAAAAAAGCGTTTTCATAACTTGTAATAAAATTGTTCGTAAATTCCAGTGACTTCTCAAAATTTCAGAAAGAGAATAATGACGTGGTACTGAAAGCATTGAAACTGCAAAATGTTTCTAATTCCAGGTGCCGTACGCTTCAGGGATTTTTTCAGGATGTATATCACTATTTGTTTATAGAAAAATAAATCTAGGTTAAACGCGCGAAATTTCGCCTTATTTAAGAAAATATTTTTCTATAAGAAAATACTGGTACCGATGAATTTCCTGGTTGTGAAATTTCAGAACAAGTACAACCCCTGTAATTCTGTATACAGACATCCCTAAAATAATATTATATTTGACAGACTACGAATTGAATTTCATTTTGAAAACATAACAATTGGCAAAAAAATAAGCGTTTCAGAACTTTCATATGAATCTGTAAATGTCTAATGCCATTAAGATTAAGATATAGTTCATTGTTTAATATCATTATCTATAAAAATTAGTATTTTAATTAGAGTATATTTGCTTTCTCGTTTTAGAATATATTTTCTTGTAATACAGGGCTCGCACGCAATTAAGCCACGCCCCATTTTGTAAGGAATCTACCACCAGTATTAGTATAAATATAATTTTCTTCACTATTCATTAGCTAGAAGATAAATTTAATGGAGTTATGAATAAAAAGGAGGAGACATATAGTGTATTGTCTACCAGTTGCGAGTGAAGTAACTGAGGAGGTTGTCACAATATGGCGGCTGCTTTTTTAAAATCGGTTCTTCAGTTTCTGACTACCGATAGGTCAAGCATCCCACCAGTAAAATTGAATAGAAGATTTCGTCTTAAAGAAGCGTCTTATTCATGGAAGTTTTTTTCAAAAATGTCATAAAAATTTCTATTTGTTTTTACCGGTGTCAGTATGCCTTATAAAACTGTCAGTTTGTATCCATGGCTGTCACAATATGGCGGAAACTCAGGGCCTAACTACCACCAAAGAAAACTCCTACCAGTAAAAATGAAAATTTGTTTCTACCACTATTTATGACTGAGATTTTGTAAAAATAAGGCGTTTAAATAAGTTTAAAATATCTATATAAGCCTACTGGTGGGAGCTTCCACCGTCGATAAACAACCCCTTTGATAGCGGTTACAGTTGAAGCTTCACTATTCTAAGGATATGTCAGTTCCTCTTTATTAATAGTTCCATGATAAATTTATGCGACTACTAGGGGTAGACTCCTTGCAAAATAGGACGTGGCTTAATAGCGAGTGAACCCTGTAATACATGATTTTTTTTTTCTTTTTAATTGAAAAATATTCATACGTTTCCAAACTTTCGAATTTTGATATTCATTCTATCGAGCAGTGTTGCCAGTGGGCTATTTTTTTAAAATTTAGTTTTCTTGTTTGGAACCACTTTTTTGAAATAGTAAAATTTGCCTTATTTAATGACATATTAATTAAGGCGAAAAGAAAGGGAATTTTACCATTTCGGAAAAGTGGTGCCAATCAAGGAATCAGAATTTTAAAAAAGTAGTCCACTGGCAACACTGCTATCGAGATTTGCCCAGTGTTGCCAGTGGGCTACCTTTTTTTAATTAAGATTTCTTCATTGCCACCACTTTTAGGAAACGGTAAAATTAGCTTTGTTTTCGTCTTAATTAATATGTCATTAAAAAAGGCGCATTTTACCATTTCAAAAACGTGGTGCCAATGAAGAATTTGAATTTTAAAAAAAGTACCCAATCTGGCAACACTGGATTCGTCGACTCCTTGGAATTTCCTATGAGTTTGGGACCATTATTAACCCGAGATTGCTTACGCAGGGTATGTCATACCCAGGCTGCGCACGGTTATTACATTTCTCACCACTAATTTTCGAAAAGTAATCGTCAAATTATTTTTGCGAGCAATGTCAACGATTAAATAAAATGACATTTTTTTTTTTAAGTTATTGGTGGCAAAGTGTTAATCGTTCATATCCTGGATATGCGCGAGCATTCCCGGGTTAATGATAAGGAAATTTTTATTTGATTTTTAAAACACAGAATTCGCAATCACCTCGATTATTCGCGGAATTTACAATACTTTTCTGCAGTCGAAAAAAAAAGTTACAAATTTGTAGTAGGATCTGTGCTAACATCACAGTTATTTGTGAAAATATATCTTCTTTTATCACAAAGTTACGTCAGTTAACACTGGAAGTACCGTAAAGGGTCATTTGGACCCCTACCATATGAATATATTTCGGTTCGAATCAGCAGAAATTTCTTTATAAAATAAGTTTAAACGCTACAAAATTGTGATGATTTTCGCCCAATAGAAAGTGGCTCACTACAGTCTGTAATTTTTAAACATAATATAGTAATCCTTTTAACTATTGTTGTGAAATGTCGTTGCGCATCTTGCGTCATGATAGCATTTCTTCGTCAGCAGATAACTTTATTTTTTTTTAAATGGGTTTTTTTTTTATAAAAATAATGGGATTTTTACACGGCTGCATTTGTCAGTTGAAAAATGAACTATGACTTATATACTGTATTATTTTTATCTGAATTTTACTGATTGATAAAGAAATTAAAGAGTAGGAAACTACGTGGAGACTAAATGGCACCACAACACTAGTTAAGTTTGAAGTCGCTGAAATAGCTGCTAAAATATAACATTTGTATTTGCTTATAAAAAGGAGTAAGTTTACATATTGTACTAAGCATAAGGGTCCCACTGATTTCCTTATTGAATACCAAGTATTTAACCCCTTAATTCTCGCTCCCGTGATATTCACGGGCTATGACTTTTCTTCAGAATTTTCAGATTTGTTTGATCCCCACCAGTTTTATAGAATGTAATTGGCTTTATTATGGTATCATTTTACCTGTCAGTTGATAAGGTGAATATTTCTTTTTCAAGAAAGTGGTGCCGATAAGCAATTTGAATTTTTAAACCGTAATTTAATGCGACCGTTCACCCTTTCCGGCACACTGTGCCCGTGTCGTGATACCTAATTTTAGTTCCAAACTTACGTAAGGCACATAGAATATTTTACGAAAATTTTGATTTTACAATGAACATTAAAAGTAACATTTTTTTTTTTTTTTTTTTTTTTTTTTTTTTTTTTTTTTTTTTAATTTCAGAAAAAGACCTTTTAAAATTCTGGTGTGAGTTAATCTTTTCATCATTTTACAACAAAAATTGCCTGTGCCGGAAAGGGTTAAGGGGTTAAACAGAATAATCTTTGTGGCATAATTCTGTTGCAAATTTTGTAGAAACAGACTCAGAGATTTTTATTTGATAACAATGGTCCTGTATGTAAAATCTAGAATATATCTTACCTGTTGCTTCGTTATATATATAGGTCTGTTGACTACTAACCACGTGACGGATTCGTGACAAGCAGGCACCGTCAACGACCCTTCGTACGTCACAAAGTGAGAAGTTGTTGGTAAAAGGCCGTGGACGGACACGTGGTGTAGTGGAACTTCTTGCCCTGTAAAAATAAAAATAAAAAATATTTCGTCATTTTTTACAATTTTATGTTACAATTAAATTCCATTTGCATTTTAAAATTTTTAAAATATGCATTCATATATGCATTGTATGTAACTTGTTAGTAGAATAGAATGTGCATTGTATGTACATTGCAGTGATGGAACAGTGTAGTACCAAAGATTCAAGCAGCACCGCTAAATTCTAATAGTATTTATCGTCTTACTTCAGGATAAAATTTCTGACACTTTTAAAGGCGAAGAATACTATAAAAAATTAGTGGTGACAATCACCCAACTACTGCGCCACTGTTCCATGACCTTGTCAGTAGAATAGAATGTGTTTTTGTTCCCAGATGTTCTTTTTAAATATAAGTATCTTCAAATGCAGAAGGAATTGTAATTCATTGTACTACAGGGCTGCCACGGGCGACTGTTTTTTAATTCTAACTGGAACAACTTTCTCAAACAGAAATTCATAACGCACACTTTGACGACATTTACGAAAGAAATACTCTTCAAAATTTAAATTAGAAAAATACTCGTGGGAATAGAATATAAAAATAGTCGTTGTGGCAGCCCTGTGCTGCGACGGAGAAACCGAGTCCCCGATTACCAATTGCAAAAACTCTTTATTGGAAAGATATTCTTTGACTTATCTGATGGGAGAAAGTCTGAGATTAAATAAGGCAAAGAAAATTTTCCAGGGTAAGTTTTTAAATTGGCCTACTAGCATTTGGATTTCCCGCCCCTGTCCTGATATGATATATAGCTGAAAACTACTACGATTTTTCAACTCCAGCAATTTTGAAAAGAAAAAATCGTCCCCTTAATCGCAATAATTTAAAATTAAATAATGTCAAGAAGACTTTTCGAAATTACTCCTACTAAAAATCGTAGCAGTTAGCAATAAGAATAAAATACTAATACTTTTTAAATAGATACTTACCACATTTCACTGATTTGTTTATATCATGTTGTCGAAAAAACAATACATACACCTGTCCACTTTATTGCATTTCCGATACCGCTATTTCCAAATGGTAACGTTCACTTTGCAAAAACCTACATTTTTTTTTGTTTATAACCAGGGGTGTAAAAGTCCAGGCGCAAGCGGGCAGTGTCTTTTATGAAAAGTTTAGACGAAAAATAACGAATAAAATTTAGTGGTGACAAACAGCCCCCCGGCGCCTAGATTTTTACACCCCTGTTTATAACTGTTTGAAGGGTGATTGGGATATTTTATTCAAGCAACTTTTAATCAAGATAGATACAAAGATGTTTAAACAAAACTATACCATTATAGATTGTGTGAAAATTAATGTACTATAGGATTGTTTTGTTTTTAACCCTCTGTCTACCAGAAGGGTCCAATGGACCCGACATGTACATTCAAAATATTTATTCAAACCAGAAATTTCTTCAAAACAAACTAAATGTATAAATCAGACAATAATAAGTTAAATAAACAAATTAAATAGTTTTAAGTAAAAATTCTGGTGTAGAATGTTTTTATAAAACTTGAGTAAAATTTCCGGTAGTTCTAGGGTTAAATATTTTATTTTCGAAAATTCTGATGGGAATTCAAAATTATAAAAACACAACTACTTTTGCTGCAAAGTGTAAAACGCCAAGTTACTTTTAAATGTTCAAAAACTTTGATTTGTCAAAATATATATACATTAAGGAACAAAATTGTTTGCTCATTTTACAATAAACAGCATAAACAAATTCTTATGATTACTGTAGTTATTACGGAAAACACATCGGTTAATCCGCATGTAAGCAATGTTTTAACATAATACTTTTAAGTCGTTTGCCGCAAAATGCTCCGAATGTTTTTCTTTTTTTTTGTTTCTGTTTTTTTTTATTCTCCCTAGATTTCTCTTGAGCCACTTCTTATTTTTATATGCAATCATCATGTATTTACAGAATATATCTGCATCTGAAGATTTCACATTAATATGTGTATATTTTAGCAAAAAGTGGTAAGCATTGTATAATTATTTTTCGGAGATTATTTATGCTATATATTTTTTCGGATGAAAAATAAACTTATTTAGGTGCAGTCTTAACCCTTTGTTCCATACTGTCCATCACAGTGGGCAAAAAAAAAAAAAAAAAAAAAAAAAAAAAAAATTTCATGTCCAACCAATTTCATTTAGAGTTCCTATTGAAAACTTGTGCTACTCTGGGACATCTATGTTTTTGGTAAGAAAATCTGCATGGCACCAGAAGTCGGGTAAATTACTGGTTGAGATATCATCAATATGGATAGTGCTGCCCGTATATTAAATTGTTATTCTTCTGCTTACGGGTCAGGAGTGGCGCCTACTTTTATATCCAATCCTACCAAAATTCACAAAAAAATTGTTTATCACAGATTTCTCTTGAAAATACCCTAGTGTGTGAAAGAGATTATTTTTCAAAAAGTAGTACGAATAGAATAAAAAAAATAGCTGAGATGTACGGTGTCCCATCCAAATCTCGTAATCAAGAGGTTAAAAAGGTTATGACGCATAGCTAGCAACTTTTAGAAATTTTTAATACTGTTTTAGTATATAAATGGTCGCTTCAATATGCCTACTTATGGCTCGCAGAACACACAAATAAAGCACACTTTTCTTTAAGTTCTGATCCTAAAGCCTACAGTTATATTTCATATGAATGAGAAACATTGGTTTCGAGGAACTTTCCTAACCCTATTGTTGTCTATGACACCAATGTCAAACAGTACTATTTAAGCAAAATCCATTTATAAAGGCATGCTCTGAATTGTTATTTTTACCTACTATATAATTTTTCTTGCTTTAAACGTTTGTATTCGTAAAAAAAAATATATGAATGTACATGATATAATTGATCATATTGTCATTAAATCAGTGTTGCCTGTGGGCTACTTTTTTAAAATTCAGATTTCTTGATTGACATCACTTTTTCGAAATAGTAAAATTCTCATTATTTAATGACATACTAATTAAGTCTAAAACAAGGAGAATTTTATCATTTCAGAAAAGTGGTGCCAATCAAGAAATCTGAATTTAAAAAAAGTAGCCCACTGTTAACACTGCTTTAAATTACAGCAAATTTTACATTAAATTGAAGCATTGGGAAATTTGTATTAACGCGGAAATTTGTAAAACCTATCTAAAATCGTTATATTCAAAGACAACGGCAGGTTTGAGTTTTTCTTATAAAAAATAGCCGGTCAACAATATTTCATGTAAGGTGTAATGGAGAATATTTTAATATTTTAAAAGTGCATGTTTCATAAAGTATGTATTTTTTATAGCCACAAAAATATTCCAATACAAGTATATCAGGACATTGGTTATTTCATGATTTAACCTCTGGAATAGTATTGGTTAATTTATGGATACTTAAATTTAAACGCTAAATGCTACTATCATTGACAACAGAATTTGGAATGAAAAATTTCCTTTTATTAAGTACGTGAAGGAAATCTTTTACTTATTTTAAATAAATTTGTTTGTAAATTCTCGTGTCATTTAATCAATGCAGCATTTTACGAATAGAAGTACACTGCCCGTGAAAGATCTTATAAAATAAATTTTAAAGTAATTTATTTCACATGGAGATTTTTTAGAATTCTGCACGCTATATCGCAAGAAATACTTAAAATTTTTACATAATATTTTGCATTATTTGTACCCGTTGCTGCATACTTTAAAAATGGCAAATCCCCAACGTTAAATTTACTAACTAAAATAGAGTTACACAGAATGAGAAAAAAAAAGTTAAATTATAAAAATTTATTTTTTTATTTTTAATTACAGCTTGTCCGCTGTAGTGGACACTATGCACAAAGAGACTATGCACCCGAGGGAAATTTTTTCTTTCCGAAGGGAGTCTTATTGTATTCTCTAGTGTCAAATAACCTTCCTTTTTACACTCATCGGTAAAGAGTTTTCACATGAACAGCAAGCAACGAAATTTTGTTAACCGCTTAATTCTCGCTACCGTGATATTCACGGACTGTGTCTTTTATTCAGTTTGTTTGATTTCCACCAGTTTTATAAAATAGTGCAATTGGATTTATTACGGCATCATTTTACCTGTCATTAAATAAGGTGAATATTTCATTTTCAAAAAAGCAAAAAAATTGCCAAAAAGCAATTTTAATTTTTAAATGTAATTTAATGCGACAGTTAAGGGGCTAAATAAAATATTTTTATTAAAAAATTAAAAAAATCATTCTATTTTTTTTTAATGTGTTCCATTAAATCAAATTCAACGTTGTTTCATATAGGAATGGTGATAAAGAAGTAAAAATCAAGTTGTTCATTCAATATTTTTTTATATATTTGAGAGAAGGCTGTCCATACAGAACACTTATGCGACTTTTTTTAACCCGACAGTAATCGTGAGATATTAGGTGCGTTCTTAATTATATATATTCGTAGCACCTATAGCCGCCGTCTGGCCCGTCCGTCTGTCTGTCCATTTGTCCGCATATAACAGCGCAAAAACTACCCAACCGAATAATTCGAAATTTAATATGTATAATCGCTGCAGAATTCTGTCAAGTCATTACAAATTTTATGAAAATGGAATCAAAACTTAAAAACATATTCATAAAAGTTTTCTTCATTCTATTAAATCCTTTCATATGTAATTAATTCAATGATACCCCATGCTCGTTAATGATTCTAGGTATGGTGATTACGTCCTATTTAAGGTAGAGTCATATTATTTCCGTATTACTGAGTTTAACATATATAATCTTAAAAAAATTGTATTCATACATTTTTGCATATGCAATAGCTATTGGGTTAAGGTCTTAATATTTAAAAAAACTAGTTGTATTATGAAGGCACCTCATTTGCAACGGTTGACGTACTATTTCCAATTTGTTTTAGACTGCTACTGTTTGAGTTTATTCTTTTTCCTGCCGGTTTTTGCTGGCGTAAAAAAGAAAAATAACATGCAGTTTTCATTAATTATTCAGCTAATTATTCAGCCTTTTCAATGGTGTTACGCGGTTAAACTTTAATACCGATGCATAAACTTGGGAAATCCTTCTGGAACATCAATTTACAAAAGACTTTTAGGACAGGGACGAGCTTCTACTGCTTTAACTCCTTAACGACCGCATTAAATTACGGTTTAAAAATTGAAATTGCTCATTGCCACCCCTTTTATGAAAACGAAATATTCACCTAATTTAATGGCAGGTAAAGTAATACCATAATAAAGCCAATAAAGCCAGTAAAGTATAATAAAGCCAATTACACTATTGTATAAATCTACTGGGAATCAATAAATCTGAATAAAATACATAGTCCGTAAATGTCGCGGAGGCGAGAATTTATGGGTTAAAATTGAGATCTCATAAAAATTAACAATTGGCAACATGGAACTATTAATAAAGAGGAACTGACATATCCTTAAAATAGTAAAGCTTCAACTATAACCACTATTGCAGATGTTGATTAACACCGGTAGAAACTTCCACCAGTAGATTTATATAGAAATTTTCTCCTTATTTAAACGCGTTATTATTGCAAATTTTCTGTCATAAATAATGGTAGAAACAGTTTTTCATTTTTACTGGTAGGGTTTTACTTTAGCGGTAGTCACGCCCTGCATTTCCGCCATAGTGTGACAACGAGAGAAACAAACTGGCAGTTTTACAAGACAGAATGACACCAGTAAAAACAAACAGAAATTTATGAGAAAAAATTTCCGTGAATAAGACGCTTAAGTAAAACGAAATTTTCTATTCAATTTTACTGGTGTGATGTTTGCTCCGGCGCTAATCAGAATCTTAAGATCCAATTTAAAAACAGCAGCCGCCATCTTGTGACAACCTCCTCAGTTACTTCACTCGCAGCTAATATTCAGTACACTATATCTCCTCCTTTTTATTCACAATTCCATTGTTGGCAATGTGTTAATAGATGTTGGGTATAGCCGCGTTTCTGTTTTTGATATATTTCGTCTATTTAACGATATTATTTTTTTGTAGGTTTAGTTTGTAGGGACGTTGTGTCTGATCAGCCGAAGTTAAGCCACCAAATACGTACCTAGACGTTATTTTGTGCAGTTTTCGCTCGTAAAAGGTTTTGGCATAGATGCCAACATCTCTTAATTATTCTGGAGTCGGATCCAAAGCAAGAATGTTTAAAAGCGAAAAATGTATTTAACGAAATTTATTTTTTTTCTACAGCCAAATAGTGTTACATTTGCTGTTAAAGTTTTGATGAAATAAAGTTTCGGGTTGAAAATATGTTTACCTTAGATGAGACTCCGGAATAATTACCGCAAATTTCGGCCTATAATCCTCAGATCAAAGAATTATATTTCGACCGAAATTTTTTAATTTACAATTGAAGTTAAATAATTACCGCGATTTAAATAGTTACATTTTATGAAATAAGATTTCTGTATCCAAGCTTAATTGCTTGATCCGCGGATTATAGGCCGGAATTTATGGTAAGAGATGTTGGCATCTATGCTTTTGGTGGTTTGTTTAACTCTAACCACTCTCCTAAAACTACTGGTTATTGCATAATGCAAATTTCTCGTTATATCGCACCATGTGACAATTAACCCTAGATCTACCGGGAATTTTATTCAAGTTTTAATAAAACGTTCTACACCAGAATTTTTATTTAAAACTATTTAACTTATTTATTTACCTTATTTTTGTCTGGTTTATATACTTAGTTTATTTTAAAGAAATTTCTGGTTTGAATGAATATTTTGTATGTACCTGTCGGGTCCAATGGACCCGTCTGGTAGACGGAGGGTTAAATGGACCATTTGTGTTGTTCACAAAGAAAACATTGAAAGGCAGTTTTATCTCAAGATACGCTACGTCTGATTATAAAACCTTTTTTTTTTCTTATTTCATTGAGTTGTGTTAACAGGAAAAATTCATCTCCAACCAGATGTATAAATGTCTATTCAAATCAAAAATGCCTGCATAAAATCAGTTAAATATATACCGCACAGAGATGAGTGAAATAAATAAGTTAAACAGTTTTAATAAAAATCCTAGTGTAAAATATTTTGTGTAAAGATTAAGTATAATTTCCGGGTGTTCTAGTGTCAAAATACAATAAAAGTTCCATAAAAGCTCTCGAACTGTGTACGTGGATTAGCTTTAAATAAATTTCTCGTTGTCAATGACAGAAACTCATCCGCCATCTGGTTCAGATTCAGAAATTTAAATTTCAACTTGAAATGTCTGAAACAAGCGTCCAACTTGTCACTGTTATGCCAAATACATGATTAATATTTCAAAATCTTTCCAAGGTCTTCATTCATTTTCGATTTGTACAAAAAATCGTGTGAACTTTGTATTTTTTCAAACGGTTTTATAGTTCGGTGCGGTTTTTTATTCAGATAGATTGATTTTCGCCACTTTTCAAAAATAGTTATATTCAACATATTTTATGACGGTTTAATTAATTATTAAAAAAGAGGGACTATTACTATTTCAAGTACGCGATAAAAATCAGAAAATCTGAAATTTATATAACCTGTCCAAGTGGAAATGATGCTTTCCATAGTTTTAACTCCATTAAATCTGACAGGAAAAGTTGAAATGCAAAACTATAGTACTAAAAAGCAGTTTAAAAGTGTTATCACCGATTTTGACGAGGGTGGTAACATTGGAAAGATCCCGTTGTCGGGATCAAAAACTCAATGGAACTACCCGTTGTAAATCAGACGTTTTCGAGATTTCCGACAACTTATGTCAAACAATATATTAATTTATTACAATGATGTCCATAATTAAACGAACCTACTTTAAAGTTGTCTACAGACGAAACTGTCGTTGAAAATTTGTGAAATTTTGTGAAGCAGATAATGAAGGGATAGAATATGTTTAAGCAAAAAAAATTAGTTCAAAATTTCGCCACCAGAAGGCGCTTTTAATGAGTTACACATTTAACATACATTTCCGATAATTTAAATATTTTATTGCAACAAAACATGTTCCACATGACGGGCATCATTTTCAGCTACCATCTGAAATCGTAAGATAGCGTGTTCAACAGTTGACCGCAGTGTGTTCTGGGAAATGCTAGGAACATGTCGTGAAATGCTGTCTTTAAGATCAGGTAAGGTTCTTAGATTATCATGACTTACCAAATGTTTTAAATGGCTCCAAAGCCAAAAGTCACATGGATTGAGGTCTGGAGATCTAGGAGGCCATATATTACGAAAATGGCAGCTGATTAAACGATTTTATGCGAAGGGATTCTAAAAGACGTCCTGAACAAAGTGGCTAATTTGGGGAGTAGCTCCATCTTGCATAAAAATTCAACGTAAAAGGCACTGTCGTGCTTGCAGATCTGATATTTTTTATTTTGTAACAAGGGTGCATATCGCTGCCCGGTGATCTAGCATGTTGCTGGATATCTAGCACTGAATTCTTCAAAAAAAAATATGGACCGAGAATAAACGACGCAGAAAACCCACACCACACCGTCACATTTGGTGAACGCCACGGAAACTGTAAGATTGAACGCGGATTTCCTCCTTCCCAAATTTGGCAGGTGAGAGTTTTCACTGAACCATCCAAATGAAAATACTCTTCGTCTGTCCAAAGGATATTCCAATACAATTCTGAAACGACGTCAAAGCGAGCAAGTAACAAAAGTGAGAATCGGTGTCGAGTCTCGAAATCATGTGGAAGCAACTCCTGCACTAGTTGAAGCTTGTACGGTAATACTGGAGGATAATACGCATGATCATTTGGACAGTTGAAGGAGGCCTATCCAATGCTTCTGCCACATTGCGGACACTGGTACTAGCATGTGCATTTGAAGCTTTGTCCTCTTCCAACTGAATTTTGACCCTCTCTACTCCTTCTGAGGAAACAGGTTTTCTTCATCTTTCAGAACGAACTTTCAACGAACCTGTTTCTTCTTATTTGGCGACCATTAATCGAAGATTTTTAACCCTCTCGCTGTGTAATTGTTTTATCAAAATAGTTTCAAATATTGCGTATTTAACGCCTTTGCGATGAGCGTCTTTTAAGAATTTTTATTCAATAGTCAGTGGTTTTTGAAAACAAAATTTTTTGTATAATTAAATCGGGAAGATGCTCCGATTACATAAGGCAAAATTTACAATAAAAAATAACTGGTGGCAATAATCAAGGAGGGTTAATTAGACGGAAAAAATTCATGGCATAGAAAATGTCGGGTTACGCAAATTTTGCTACTTTTACGTTGCCCGATGAAATCTCGGGATGCACAGCGAGAGAGTTAATATTTAACCCCTTCGGGAGCATTTTACGAAATTTATAATCTTTTGTCACCGTTTTTTAAAAACAGAAATTTGTGTCTTCTTGAATCGAGAAAATGCGCTTATTAAATAAGGCAAATTTTACAGTAAAATTTTACTGGTGAGAAAAAACAAGGATTCTGAGAACTTCATGTGGCACGCATACGTGTCGCTCGTCCCCAAGGGGTTAATGGACTTTTCTGCATTCCCTTCGAAGTACGAAATTTCCGTGGAGAAACTAATGCGGAATTACCGTTTTGGTAAAGCTAGGTCTGGTAAACGTAACGACATTCTGAATACTCCTAGCAAGCACATGGAAAACAAAATCTCAGAGAAAGTTTCTAGTTTTTATAACAGCTGCTGCGTGTCGTCGAGAGAAATTTATTTGCATCTTTATTTGAACGGTGGGATTTTATGCCCTCTGGCGGCGAAATTTTACCAGACAATTCCAGAATACAGTTGTCAGTTTGGCCTTTTTTTAACCCATTAATGACTGACGTTGTATTTTCCCAACATTATATTTGTGATTTTTTAATTTTTTTACACCAGTAAAAGAGAAAAGTAAAATTTGTCTTATTTAAGCAACACATTTCAGTAATTTACAAAGTAAAAGCAAGTGTTTAACAAAAAGTGCTGTGAACTGAATAAAATTCTTGTAAAATGTGCTAGTCCTTATTGGGTAAATTCAGAAATTTGGAATTCTTCCCGGAAATTGTGAAAGAATACTTTTTGCTTTATATAATCACGTAATGTCCTAAATGAAAAAAAGCAAAAATAAACTACTAAGATTTCCTGGTGTGAATTCGAAATTACTTATTTAGTAAAAAAAAAGTTATGTGTAAAGCATTTTGTTATAGTAAAATTTCTAAAATATTGTAAATGTATACTACGTCATCACACCCTGAATATTTTTCAGGGGGCGGTCTGTATTTTTGTATTATTTAATCTGAGAAAAATAAAGCGTAAAATTTTTTAAAAATTATTGGTGTTCTAATTGAACGCACAGTGCAAACTCTGTACAAAATATCCGACTACCGCAGATCCGCCATTTTTTTGTCAGAGCTCAGGCCAAGAAATCAGTGGTCGGTAGAGAAATGTGTAATTCATTAAAAAATGCCGTCTGGTTGTGAAATTTTGAACTAATTTTTTTTCGCTTAACCCCTTAGTTCTCGCTCCCGTGATATGCACGGACGGTGTCTTTTATTAAGATTGTTTGATTCACACCAGCAGTGTTGTCAGTAGGTTACTTTTTTTAAAATAAGGTTTCTTGATTTGCACCACTTTTCTGAAATGGTAAAATTCCCATTATTTTTATTTTAATTAATATGTAATTAAATAAGGCTAAATTTACTATTTTAAAGAAGTGGTGCCAATCAAGAAATCTGAATTTTAAAACTGTAGCCCACTTGCAACACCGCCCACCAGTTTCATAAGATAGTGTAATTGGCATTTTTAATGTATAATTTTATCTGACATTAAATAAGGTGAATATTTCATTTAAGAAAAACGTGGTGCCAATAAGCCATAGGTGGCCAACTGTGGCACGCTCTACACTACTAAAATTTTACAGTAATCGTTACTTTATCTAATCATTGAATCTCTGTGATTAAAGAAGTCGACTCTTTCTCTAAAATTTTAGTGGTATCAGTTTAGTGGTATATTTAGTCGTTCCACAGTTGGCCACCCCTGCAATAAGCAATTTGAATTTTTAAACCGTAATTTGATGCGACCATTAAGGGTATAAACAAATTCCTATATCTTCATTATGTCCTTCAGAAAACTTCACAACTATCTGATCAATAGCCCGTAGACAACTTTAAAGTAGGGTCGTTTAATTACGAGTACCCTGTAATTATACTGTTACATTTGACACATCGTTAAATATAAGTTTTTCTGTTAAAAAAATTTCCCGTTAACTTAATTATGTTACCTATGATTAGAAATTAAATATGCAAAAAAAAATAAAGAAAGAAAATTGAAGAGAATAAAAAGTTAATGGCTGAAAATGCAGGCTTGCCACTATTTTTATGTTTATATTCACATCACTACTTATTAATAAATAAACTTTGTAGTGCATTTCTCTTGCACATGTTGTCAAAGTGCATCTGAAAAGTTTTTATTTGAGAAATTGGTGCGACATGAATTAAAAAATAGTTTCCAATGATGGTCTTGTAAATGTATTGTTTTATGTGCTGTGTGTGTGTTTGTTGTTGCTGGACATTTGTAGTACGCACTGGTGGTTGCCGACTTCTATATAAATGTGTGCAGGAAGCCATATAACAGCAAAAGTTATAAATTTAACGACGTAACAAATTTTACAGCATAAATATATTATAGTAAATAAACAAATTGCGTGAAATAAATTGTCAGCTATCCCGAAAACAGACTCTCCACGTCTTACACAACACGACGAGATCTTTCCAACGATTCCACTCTGGTCAAAATCGGCACGTTAGACTTCTTTCACTTCCCTAGTAAGTGAATGCGCAAGTTAAAATAAACTCTCCAAAATTGTGTAAACCATTACACCATTTAATTAACGATGTAAAAGTTAGAGGATCATGCTACACAATCTCTGCATACTCTTCCAACACATTTTTGCCTATAGTTTCAGTCACTTGAAATAATAATGGAGTTATGAATAAAGAGGGGAGACATATAGTGTACAATCTACCAGTTGCGACAGAAGTAACTGAAGAGGTTGTCACAAGATGGTGGCTTTTTTTTTATTTAAACCGGATCTTTAATTTCTGATTACCGCCGGGGCAAACTTCACACCAGTAAAATTGAATAAAATTTTTTATCTTATTTAATGTCTTATTCATGGAAATTTTTTCTCACAAGCGTCGTAAAAAATTCTATTTTTTTACTGGTGTCGGTTTGCCTTGTAAAACTGACAGTTTGTTTCCCTGGTTGTCACAATATGGCGGAAACGCAGAGCCTGACTACCGTCAAAGTAAACGTCTACCAGTAAAAATGAAAATCTGTTTCTACCATTAATTATGACTGAGATTTTGCAATAATAAGGCGTTTAAATAAGGAGAAATTTTCTATATAAATCTACTGGTGGAAGTTTCCACCGGCTATAAAACAACCCCTCCCCCCCCGCGATAGCGGTTACAGTTGAAACTTCACTATTTTAACCCTTTCCGGGTGGGAGTAACTCTGCTTTTAAACTGTTGAAATAATGGACTGACACCAGAATTTATAAACGAATTTATTAGAAAACATGAACTTGCTTACTTTAACGTACATTATAAAAAGAAAATTTTAATTAAATATTCTTGGTGCCGTTTGTCAGTTTTGGAATTAAATTTAGGTGTCCCTTTTTAAGGACACAGACCTCGAAATGGTTAAGGATATGTCAGTTCCTCTTTATAGTAGCTCCATGGAAATAATCGTACTTTCTACAAAACTTGTTAGGAAGATTTTCTAGAAGTTACAGGTGGGTAAGAGCAGAACCAGTGATGAATAGAATGATCTGCCCTTATATACAGGGTGAGTCTAAAATCATGGGACAAACTTTGAGGGGTGGTAGGTGTGGCTATAACCAGGGGTGTAAAAATCTAGGCGCCAGCGGGCAGTTTCTCACCACTAAATTTTATTAGTTTTCTTCGCTTAATTTTTATTAGCGTTCTTCAAAATTTGTAGGCGAAAGGTTAGACGAAAAATAACGAATGAAATTTAGTGGTGACAGACTGCTTGCTGGCGCTAGATTTTTACACCCCTAGCTATAACAAACAATTACTGTATAGGAATATATGACCGGAAGTGACGTGTTGAGGTGCAAACATTAGAGGGGACAGTTTGGCGCATTATTTATTTCAAAATATCTCATTCATACCAGAAAATTCTTATAGTATTCTTTTGCTTATTTGAGACAGACATTTCATGATTACATTAAAAAATATTCTCCTTTGAAAATTTCTGGTATGAAATCGAAATTTTTGAATAATAAAAAAAAAAAAAAAAAAAAAAAACTGGCAAATCTCTCAAACACAGGAAATACATGAAATGAAATAGAAATGGAGTTTTTTTTTTATTATTCAAAAATTTCGATTTAAATGAGGAAATTTTCAAAGAAGAATTTTTTCTTTGTGTAATCATGGAATGTCTGTATTAAATAAAGAAAAGAATAGTACAGGAATTTTCTGGTATGAATGAGAAATTTTGAAATAGAAAAAATGCCAAATTGCTCCCCTGGTGTTTGTACCTCAACCAGTCACTTCTTGTTACATTTTCCTATACAATAATTGTTTGTAATAGTGAGCTCTACCACCCCTCAAAGTTTGTCACATGATTTTAGACTCACCCTGTACATAGAGTGAAATTTCCCTGTGCGACCTTCTCCATTTAGCGACCAACTCTCTGAACAACCGTTTTTTCCTGGAACGAAATTTATTCCCATAGGCTCAATACTAATTTTACCTCCATTCAGAGACCATCCCAGTTAAACTCCCTCCATCAGACCAATTTCTTAGAAGAAAATGAAACCAATTCCGTTTTCTCTGGCGGCCGCTTGAAGAAGGTTTTATTAGAAAAATAACTCCAGAGATCACATTATTCCTCAAACTTCTAAACAAAGTTTAGATTTTTTTTTTCTATTCAGGTAGCTTTCAAGGGTTTAAACCCCTTTGCGCCTTTTTAGGCAATAAATTTAACTCTGATGACAAATTAAGAATGACGTTCGATAAAGTCCCCTGAACTATTCTGTCAGGAAAATCTCAAAGAAATAGATAAATTAAGGAAATCGTCATTATTTGTTCTCGTCCGAAAAAAAATTGCACTTATTTACTGAACTTCGAAAGGACTTGGAAATAAAAGTTATAAATGATAAAACCGTAAAATCAAAGCAAACGTTAATGACGTAACGTTAAACGTTAATAATAAAATAAAACGTTATTAATAAAATAAAACATTATTAATAAAATAAAACGTTAATAAACATTTCTTAAACTCTATAGTAATTAACTTATTTAATTAACTTTCGTTTTGATACTTAAATTTTCATATTTTTTCCTAATGTGAAAAATAAGTTTTAGTAACATTAATTGATACCTTTTTCAACGATTAAAATCTCGATTTAAACATGATGTCCATTAAGAGACTAACTCTCGGAGCTACCATTTTTTATTGGAACGGAACGTGGTCGCTTATCTATATATAGAGAGAGGGTGTTTCATAAAAGATGGGGAAAATTTTAAGAGGTGATAGTACTCATCCAAACAAACAACTTTCATCAAAGAATGCATGGTCAGAAATAAAACGCAAATGTCATACAGGGCACCAAAGGTGATGTTGTTGTTATACTTCCATATTATTCAGAAAACTGGAATTCGTGACAGAAATTAAAAATAGTTTTTTTTGGTTTATTTAATGACAAAAATTTTGAAACTACATATAGTACAGATTCTTTTTTTTTTTAATTTTCCGGTATGAATGCGAAATTTCGAAATAAAAATTGAGACCAAACTGGCAACCCTGTTATACAAAGCAAAAAGACAGTAAGAACGATTAAGTGGCAAAAACAAGGTGGGAAACCGCTCTGTGTACAATCTTTGAGCCTCTGAACCATTTTTATTTGTAGATAACACGCAAATCAGCCTTTTTCCTATTAGTGAAGGGCAACATCTTTCTACACGTTCCTACCGCGATTGACGATTGCACAGTCGGACCAGTGGCTATTATGTATTAATAGAGGCGAAATTTTTCATATGCGTTCTTCTTCTTCCCCATATCACATTTACATGCTATTAGTGTCGTTCTTCTCCCGATAACTTGCAACAGGAATGGAGCTTTTTGTTTTGCATGGACCAAGTTTCCAAATGCGCTAGAACATTTGCGTTTTATTTCCGGCTACAAATGAAAATGGCTCTGAGTCTCAACGATTGTACGGAGAGTGTTTTCCAACCTTGCTTTTGCCACTTAATCATTCTTTCTGTTATTTTGCCTCGTATAACAGGGTTGCCAGTTTGGTCTCCATTTTTAATCTTGAAATTTCACATTAATACCAGAAAATTTTAAAAAATGAATCTGTACAATATGTAATCACAAAATTTATGTCATTAAATAAAGCAAAAAGTACTATTTTTAATTTCTGGCACGAATTCGGATTTTTTGAATAAAAATGGAAACCACGCTGGTAATCCTGTCAGTATAACAACATCACCTTTGGTGTCCTCTAGCACTTTTGCTTTTTATTTCCGAACATGCATTCTTTGATGAAAGTTGTTAGTTTGGATGTGTACTATCACCCCTTAAAGTTTTGTCCATCTTTTATGAAACACCCTGTATATATGTATATATATACATATATACAGGGTGGTTCAAATTAAATTATCCCTGTTTCGGACGCTCTAGTGAGAGAAGCAGTGTATGTAACGTCTTCATATTTGGAGGATATACATATCAGACCATGGGAAACTGATTGGTGCAAAACATTTTTTAGATCAAACAAAGGCCGCTAGGGGAAAATGAGGCGCTGCGATCGGCTTAAAGTAAGGAAAATGTAGCGAAACAAATAAGCAAAGAATACAAGGTGTCGGTAATTAACATTTAAAAAAAAATTGCCACCACTAAATTTTTAGTATTCTTCGCCGAATAAGAATACTAACAAAATGATTCGGAGCATATACTAATACAATTTAAAAGAATAATATTAAAGAAATTATTGGTGGAAATCGGCTTATTGGCACCTAGATGTTTACACTTTGGTCATATTACATTTTCCTAACCGATCGCAGCGCCTCATTTTCCCCTGGCGGCCTTTGTTTGAACTAAAACTTTTTTTGCACCAATCAGTTTCCCATGATCTGATATGTATATCCTCCAAATATGAAGACGTTACATCCACTGCTTCTCTCGCTAGAGCTTCCCAAACAGGGATACTTTAATTTGAACCACCCTGTATATATTGAAAAATCCAAATTCATATAATTTAAAACACAGAAAAAACGTCTAACGAACTGTAACTAAAACAATAAACAACAAAACCAAGAATAACTAAGAAAAAAATTAAATATGAAGACAAGCGGCAAGGCTAACGACTTGCGTTTCGGGGTTCATGTTTGACGTGCACAATATTCCCCCTCACTCGCCCAGACCAAAAAAAAAATGAAAAATTGAAAAAATATGAAAACTACAAACTAACCCAAAACCGTCAAATGAAATCCGTGAATATCCACACCGCTAAGCAACTTCCGTCAGGTGTCACATATCGATGTATCATTATCATAGAACAATTCCAAAGTTTTGCTTAGATAGCTTTTTTTCTTGATAAAATTGAGAGTTAAATCATTCAGAAAATGTATTGGGCATTTTTTTTCGTTTATGTAAAAGTGAAAAATTTCACCAACCATTTCATCAACATTTGAACACAAATTTACAATACGGTTTAAACCATTTAAATATATATTCCTAAAAATTGAAACATGCACGTTACTATTAAAGTTTAAGATTTTTATTGTATCAAAATCAAAATAATTTCTTTTATCGTAAATACTATTTACAAAAATTCCGTTTATAGTTTCCAATTTAACATCCAAGTAGTTGACTATGTTTTGATTTTCTGATGCGTTCTTTAAATTTAAAGTATTTGGATAACATTTAAACTGATAAATGTCTTTATTGTTATTTTACCAAAATATCATCTATATATCTGTATATCTTTAAATCTTATTCCAACAACAAACTGTCTTCTTATGTAAACAGATCAAAATCTGCTAGGATAATGGAATTATGAATAAAGAGGAGGACACATATAGTGTACTATCTACCTACCAGTTGCGAGTGAAGTAACTGAGGAGGTTGTCACAAAATGGCGGCTGTTATTTTTTTTTTAATCGGATCATCACTTTCTGATTACCGCCAGGGCAAACGTCCCACCAGTAAAATTTAATAGAAAATTTCGCCTTAATTAAGCGTCTTATTCACGAAATGTTTTCACAAAAATGTCGTAAAAATTTCTATTTGTTTTTACTGGTATGAGTATGCCTTGTAAAACTGTCAGTTTGTTTCCCTGGTTGTCACAATATGGCGGAAACGCAGGGCCTAACTACCGCCAAACTATACTCCTAACAGTAAAAATGAAAATCTGTTTCTACCATTATTTATGAGTGAAATTTTGTAATAATCAGGCGTTTAAATAAGTTGAAAATTTCTATATAAATCTACTGGTGGAAGTTTCCACTGGCGGTAAACAACTCCTGCGATGGCGGTTACAGTTGAAGCTTCACTATTTTAAGGATATGTTAGTTCCTCTTTATTAATAGTTCCATGGCGAGGATGGAACTGCAGCTACCCCCCATTGGAATACCTCTCACTTATTTATATATGCGTTTCCCTTAAAACAGATAATTCTCGCAAACAACAAATGGAAACAAATCAGTGAACAGTTCAGTACAGTGTTGCCAGATGGGCTACTTTTTCTAAATGCAGATTCTTGATTGACACCATTTTTTTGAAATGGTAAAATGCGGATTATTTAATGACATATTTATTAAGGCGAAAACTAAGGTAATTTTACCGTTTCAAAAAACCGGTGGCAATCAAGAAATCTTAATTTAAAAAAGGTAGCCCACTGGCGACCCTGGTTCAGTACTGATATCCTTTTCTTTAGAATTCTTGAAAAAATCCATAACTTTGTACTTCAAATCATATAAATTTATGCTATTACACAGATCCCAAAAATCATATGTATGCAAACCTGTAATGTTTTTCAGATTTTTTAGACTTTTTACAAGTTCATAACTTATTTAACTAAGTTAACTTATTTTTTATTATTATCGATGAATATTCTTTTATGACTTGATCGAAAACCTTTTGTAATATATTCAACAATTTTTTAACTATGCATTCCAGATAAGTACCAAACCCACAAGTATATACATAAATAAATAAATATATATATATATATACATATACATATATATATATATATATATATATATATATATATATATACATATATAGTGACACTGTCTAGTGACGCGTATATGAATCAATTAAAATTTAAACTTTAACATTTCAAGTGCTGTGATTGCTAATGCGACCGCTTAATTTTAATTCTTAGGTGCCAAATGACACACATTTTAATAAAATGTTTCTTAGAAAATGAACGTGAAGAAAAGCAAATGTTTGTTTACTAATAAATTCGATTGTAAATTCTGATGTCGGTCAATAATTTCATCATTTTATGAACAGAATTATACTATGCCTCAAATTTTAATAATAAATCTGAGCTCCAGGATTCAACTATAGTTAAATACAAATATTTGTATTATGTAATCACTGCAGTCTGCTATTATATTACGCGAAGTATTACTCTTTCAAAATTGCGGTATTTAAGATGAATATAAAAATATACACTTAAAAAACAAATCTTTGTGCAGTCTATGGTTAAATAAGGCGAATTCAGTTCGAAATTACACATTCCCATTTCCGTATTATTTTCTTCGATATATATATATATATATAGATCTCTTTTATTATCTATTTTCTGTAATGTTTGCGTTATAAGGAGCTAAATTTTGACATTTTAGGCTTAATGCCGACAAATTTGAATGAAATAACGCATCTTCTATGAATGAACTCACAAGCTCCTCTGACGATTCTGTGGGTCATTCATAGTTTCTTATTTTACATACTGGTTTACTATGTTCATTTCTAAATCATCTTTAGAACTTTACCAATTTCTTCATATATTTGAGATTTCAAATTTATTATATATATATATATATTGTAGATGCCTGAAGAAACTGGTTTTTGCAAGTCTTGTTCTTATAAGATTACCCGTCAACAACATTTAATTTTTTTTTCTTCCTCTTACAAAAAAATTGAAAACCTTTCTAATTATTCTTGTTTACACACTATAAAACGCTGTGGCAAAAATTAAGTACATGTGAATAAGTAAATGTACACCGAACCATTTCTCACTTACTCTGCTTTTAGAACAAAAAAAAATTAGTCACGCTACATATTTGTACTCTTTTCACGTACTAAGAACTAAATTATGTACTAAGTAATACGTTGTTTCAACAAATACTTTAAAAGAAGGCCTCTGTTTAGAAAATTAATTACATCATGAGGCCATTATTTAAGCTGATTAAGTCATTTTATTGCTTTAGAATATTTGTCGGTATTATAAACATTACTTGTTTTTAATAATAAGTAAGATTATATATAAAGGGGAAAGAGTTAATATAATATTCAGATCTGAGTATCATGCGTTATCCGCTTTTTATATGAAATGCTGTATCCATTAAAAAAATATATTAAAATGCTACTTTCGCATTAAACTAGAAAGTAATTTTTTTTATTTTGAAGAAATATATATATTTTATATCTATTCTCTGAAAGAAAATAATTTTTAGGAAATATATTTTTTTATAATAGAAGAATAGTTACTGCTAACTAACTAATAGTTATACTTTATAATGAGAAATATATAAAATAAATATTATTTATTTTGAAAACCATGTACCAGAGTTGTAAGCTTCAGGAATTTTTCAAGTCGTTATATAGGTAATTTTTTATGGGGAAAAAAACCGCGCTGTGTGCGCAAAATTTCGCAATATTTAAGTATTAGCTGTTACCCGTGACTTCGTTCACTTAACACTTGAGGAAGAAACAAATGCATCAATTAAGCTACAATTTTCGATAATTAACCCATGAATGCCGGTTGGTACGAAAATCTGCCATTTAAGTAATACGAAAATTTTAAATGTGAAAACCAGTATTTTAGTAAATAAATTTTCATATTATTTAATCTCAAACTTTGAGAGTTCAAATAAGTTAAAATTATAGTAGGGAAAACTGGTGTCAACTGGTACCTAGGTATTAAAAATGTGTAAAATAAACTCGGCATTAATGGGTTAAAAGCAAATACAATTAACCATTTATCACATTTTATAGCAGAAAAACTTCTGAAACTCCCAATTTGCTTATTTTTGTTTTTATAGGATGATTTAAATTTCTTTCATGAGCTTGAAATTTCATACTCCTTTTCTAAGGTTAAATGATGAATAAATGCGCATCGCTGTTTTTCTATTTTATCATTTATATTTATTATATTTTACGTGTCGGAACCCGCTGAATTCGGCTAATGAAGAGATCGTTGAAAGAACTGTTAGATTGAAGTTATAAAAAACTTACAAAAATAATTACAATAAATAATCAATATTATGAGTTAGTTTGGCCTAACTTAAAAAACAAATATTATTTATAACTAAAGTTTAACCCTTAATTGCATGAATTATTCTTTTAGAATTGTGTTTTTTATTTTTATATTAAGAATTATACACCAGAAATCTTAAGAATGATTTTTAATTTTATTTAGTAGCATAATTTTGTAATTTTTAGAGGATTAATATTTTTATATAAATATAGTGGTTGTAAGAACTTAATTTATGTATTAAAAATTAAATGAAAAGGAGGTGGAAATTTACATCACTATGCAATAAAGGGTTAACTTTAACTATTCAATTCTTTGAAAAATTAAACTTTATTACTATAAGTAATCAGTTACTTGATATTCAGTTAATAAATTAAGAAGTTATCAATTGAGGCTTTGATCTTTATTATTACGAAATGCAAAAATCGACGAAAGTTCGTCCCTATAATACAATCATGTTTTTTTTTTTTTTTTTTTTTTTTTTTTTTTTTTTTTTTTTTTTTTTTTTTTTTTTTACAACGAAATTTAAAAATGTCGTCTCTTTTACCGCCGCAAAATTTACATGCGATATTTTCATATTCATATTCACTATTTTAAAAACGTTTAAACATGCAATAGATTATAAATAAATATAATTCCAAACATGATCTCACTTTTGCTAATTACAATTTTGCATGGGACATTCGCACTCTTGACTAGATGTTCTAATATCAGTCCCAGCGAATACCAGAAAATTATTCTTTTCGACGCATGCGTTGTAAAATATTTAGTTTTATCAAAGAAAATACTCATTTCCTTTTTACTATGAGATCATTTTAGCTCACTGAAGCCCTTTGAGATGAACGTCTCAATCTCATTATCAGCGTAATATATAATATATTGAAACGTGATAGGTTTATGAGTAAAAATGAGGTTTTTTTTCTTTTAAACGTTACGCAAATTTCTATTTAAAAAAAAAAAAATAAACAGTTATTTTTAATTGCAATAAGAAAATGACAGCGGTAAAGATATAGTAATTCAGATTGTTTCCCTTTTCTATGTAACGATAGAAGTAATCCACTTGCCAGCTCTGTGAAGAAGTTTCCTAAAATACTTTTAAAGTTATAATTAAAATATACTTTTATATATCAAGATTATAGTTTTAAATATCAAGTGCGGGCACACATACAAATAGACCGGGAGCCGGCAGCACAGCCAATCATATCATAGAGTTCACGGCTGAAATTCCGAAATTAGTTAAAACTTGATTCGCATGTTAACCCTTACGACTCCGTTGGCTCGGATGTGGAGACATCATCTTTCTTTACAAAATTTATTTCTGGCACCAGTAATAAAGGAAAATAAAATTTAACTTACTTAATCAGAGCATTTTCGAAATTGTGTACTTGAAGGAAACTTCTTTTAAAAAAGTTAAAAAAGTCGAATAAAATTTGTGTAAGAGACGCCGGAGCTTTAAGTGTTAACCCCTTAACAGTGTGGTCCGAACTGGATTCAGGCAAGAACACTTAACTTGCTTCGTTATTAAAAGCATTTTGATACCACTAATTTATAACTGTAAATTTATCTTTATTGATTGTCAGATATTTTTCGATTAAGTAATGTGAATATTTTAGTATGGAAAAAGTGGTGTCCAGCCACATTTTAAAGTTTTTTGTAAGAAAACAAATGTCACAGTTAAGGGGTTAAAACGCGATCGGTCTGCCAAGTCCTATCTTGGTGGAAAACACCCAAAACCCCGATTTTACGGTTGACTCGTAGGCTTACGATTGTGTTTTCCTACACCCAAAAGTATGAAAAGATGGAGGACTAGGTATTCATGGGAAAATATGGAGGAGACGTCAAATAATATACCTACCTTTCATCCACTTATATAACATGAATGACAGAAATTATGTTTTAAATTTTATATTAATATTTTTTCACTTCATGAATCATGTAAAAATATGTATTTTAATTTGTTTAAAACATGAAATCGCTTAATGAAATCTAGTATTATTGTACATATAGATAACCATTGAAACTTTAATTTTTTTAAATACTAAATTTCAAGTAAGAAATTGTAGATAAATGTAAGCTAAAAATTGCATTTTGAAATTATGCGACTTTTGATGCAAAACGTTATTTCTTAACACTAGAACGCCCGGTAGGAGTCGATTCGACTCCGACCATATGATTAAATAACATTTGGAACCAGGAATTCTTTCACAAAATAAGTTAAATCTTAAAAACGGAGATTTATATAAAATAAATCAGTCAAATAATTTTAAATAAAAATTCTGGTGTGAAATATTTTTATGAAACTTGAGCAAAATTTCCGGGCGTTCTAGTGTTAAAATACATTGTTATGTGAATTGAAAATGACATCACTTCGACAAAATTAAAATAAATGTATATTAATACGTTTTAATTAAAATAAACGCTTTACATGAAAAATATGCACCATTTTTACCCGATAAAACTTTTTACTAAAAACGCTTTTGTGAAACGTTTAATCTGCCAACATTTAAAAGTAATTAATTAAAATAGTATATGCTTAAAAAAAAATTCAATTCGTACGAATAAGAGGCAATAACTATCCACTTAAATGCACGGAAGTTACATTTACACTCAGGGATGAGATTTCCGCGTTTTTGCACACCAGTATTTTGTTAGAGAAAATGATATTTCATTTAATCGGCAAATTTTCACGATTTAAGATAACAGCATTATCTCTAAGAATATACTGGTGTGGAAAAACGCGGAAATCTCATCCCTCATTTGCACCCTTGGTTGTAAATGTCAATGCGTCGACAAACGATTTTCGCTTCTGTGCAATGATTTAATTCATGAGGCTTTAATGTGTGAAAATATGCTTTTAGTTTCTGGGAATTTTACTTTCTTTTTCAATTTTAAAGATAACATAGCGTCAAAAAATATGTTAATCCGTTTTATTTCCCCCTTTTTTCTACAAGAAAGTGTCTTCTCCTGATAATCATAAAATGAATTTTGAATGAAAACTCTCATTTGTATGTAACTTATATTGACACTTTTTAATCAGTATTAGAAGAAAGTATTTATGTTGTTCATTTTAAGTATGACGTCATCATTTATCTATTTTCATTAGTCAATAATTTAGTCAACTTTGAGCTCCTTGTATTTTTAACGAATACTTGAAAATGCCTGTTTTATTTCAAATATGATGTCATATTTTTCTAAGCAAAATATTTTTTAATAATATAATTCATCTTCGTTATTATTCCTTATAATTATTACGCAACTTTTGACAGAAAACCTCTTATTAATGTAACAGATATTCCTGCTTTATGTATAATAAAAAATATTTCCTCTTTTTTTGTTTCAACTATGACGTCACATATTTTCTATCGAATTCTTTGTATTTTCACGTGGAAATTGTTCAATTCAAAATTAATTGTCAAGGAGAAAGTATTTCTCCGGGATTTGATTTTCTTGGCAGCGGTAAAGAAATATGGTTAAATATTATAGGAAAATTGTCAATTGAATCTGTATGTAAAATAATGAAATTTTAAATTATTAAGAAAACTATTTGAATCAAATAAATTAAAAATAGCCTATGTTCATTTCCAGGTTGTAATCCATCTATAATCCAAAAACACAAAAGCATTAATTCATCCGTTTAGATGCTGACTTTATTCAAACTTTCGGACACACATTGACATTTATAATATTATAAGGATACATTTTCTATAAAAAAATACTGGTGCAAAAGAATTTTCTGGTCTGAAAATTCCAGAACACATACGAACACTGATAGACTAAAAAAATACTTCAGAAAATGTTTTCACAAACAAGTTAAAAGCTGTTTAGACAAATCTACAGTTAAAGACCTATTGACATACTTTTTTTTAAATCTGAATATAAATAATTTTACTAACTGAGTCATTAAAAAAAATTTACCCATAAAATACAGATAGAAAATATTTACCCCTTCTGTCGCTAAGAATTTTGTTTCAGGACATTTGAAAACTATTAAGAATTTACGAATAGTTTTATTTGAAATATATATATATATATATATATATATATATTTCACGCATATTATAAAACTAAATCTCATTAAAAAATCCAGATACGACTTCCGATTAAAATTCAGTTTTATAAATAGTATACCACTCTCCTTCAATGGGCAGCAGTAATTACTTCAATTTGAAAAAAGTATTCTTACACAACTATTTGAAAAATGCATTTTTCTCCTTATTTAAATCACATTATCTCTTCAGAAGTTAAATCAGGGAGTCAAAAAAAAAAAAAAAAAAAAAAAATGGTAGCTATGCAGATCGCGGTCCATCTAGTTAGTACCACTGTAAAATAGATTTGTATTTTTAAGGAAAACAAATTATTTACATCATCCACACTGGTAATGAGATTTTAGTATATTTTGCACCATTTATACATTTTTTCAATTTAAAGACTTTGTATAAAGAAAATGCGAGTATGAATAGGGTCTCAGCTTGTGTCAAACAGATGCGGGAACACTGTGGCATTCCGCATCTGGCTGAATTTTTATTTACGGATTCCGAATTCTCACCAGTAAGTTTAAAAAGTTATTACTGTTTTATAAGATGATATGTATTTCACAAATGAAATAACAGAAAATTGCTATTCAAAATTTTCCGGGATGAATACCAATACTAGTGAGAAGTCGGTCGATTAGTGATGGCGACACAACTCGTGTCCTCTGGCCTAGAGTATTTCGATGGCAGTGAAAAAATCCATCCTACCTGAATTTATATATAGAATTTTTTACTTCTTTAATGACAGACATACTGCAATAATAATAAAAAAAGACATTTCTTTTATTTTAATAAACGAGGGGTTAAGTTCCGAACACTGTTATGTAGAGCAGTGTTGCCAGATTGGGGACTTTTTTAATTCATATCTTTTTTACTGTCACCACTTTTTAAAAATAGTATAATTCGCCTTATTTTTCAGAATTTTTAATCTATTTTTATATAGGCCAAATATTTCTATTTCAAAAAAGCGGTGACAGTCAACAATCTGGGGACAAAAATGTCCCCAATCTGGCAACACTGATGCAGGGCAGGATTTCCGAACAACTCAGCTACGTGCGAATGACATACCATAAATTTGGTTAACCCTTTTTTTCTCAGTATTCCATTACATGGAACACACAACTTGATTCCCAAATGCCACAATAACGCCAGAATTTTGGTACAAGTATTTTCCGTTACTTATGTATGGGAAATATAGCTTTTTCTTATTCGCAAAAAAATTTGTTAGTAAATTCCGGTGTCACTCATTCATGTAATCATTTTAGCAATGTAAGTGCTTTGCGCCTGAAAGGGATAAGTAATATCCGGTTTATTTAATAGCAGAGAGTAAATTCATTTTTTTCGAATTTTTAATGGAAAGATTACGCTACAAATTTACCGCTGGATGGGATTACTGCGGATGAGTTCTTGGAAACCTTTTATCTACAGGATGTGTAAGTCTGAATTATCTTTCTCTATTATTCAATCCAGTTTGGTCATTCAGTGGTTATAACCCGGGAGCATGCGGGCAGGGTATGATATACACTGGTTACTTAAATTTGTCCCCATTAATGTATTCTTCGATTTACCTTATTGAAAAAATTTTAATTTTAGTCTTTGTTTTGATAAGGCGATAATAATTATTTGGAAGTACAGGTGGGAAAATAAAAGCCATACGCATCCCCGGTATGCCGTTCCCTGTGCATGTATTGCCTAGTTAATAAAGAAACTTTCTATTCTAATGAGGTTAATTAAATAATTTTTAATCAATGTGGAATTTGTAGACTTGTACAAGCAACGGGTCATAGTGTATCAGCTGCATAATGGGTAGACAGATTGAATAATATATAAATAAATAAATAACAGTTATGAACTACCTTCGTAAGCAACAAAAAGTCAGGTTATTGGCTGAATTGTGAATTAATTCTAAAAGCTTTCTATTTCCATTATTCTAAGCAGGTAGTTCATCAAAAGTAGATGCTCCATTACTAGTGCACCCACTTTTCCTGTCATCAGATTCTTAGCTAAAGAATTGAAATTTCCTTACAGTAAGAACTAAAAGATGATTGTTAAAACTTTTATGCATGCTATTTTAAACCTTTGAGGGGCAAGGGATTGCGTTTCTGTAATGTCTAATTCATATCGGAATCTGCAAAAGATTTATTGCAAAATAAGTAAAAGCAGTTTTACGACTTTTTTTCCACCAAAGCTAGAAAAGTAAAATTTAATAAAATTTTCCTGGTGTAAATCTTCATTAATCGTAGGTGGAATAAAATATATCCCCCCCCCCCCCTCACAGTGTTGCCAGATGGGCTACTTTTTTAAAAATCAGATTCTTGTTTGGAACCACTTTTTTGAATTAGCAAAAGGCGCCTTATTTAATGACATATTAATTAAGGCGAAAACAAAGGTAACTTTACCGTTTCAAAAAAGTGGTGGCAATCAAGAAATCTGAATTTTAAAAAAGTAGCCCACTGGCAACACTGCCCCATCAAGAGGTTAAATTTTAAGTTTATAAATTGTGCTTGAATTTTCTACGTAGGACGCACTTTAACACTAGAAAGTCGGGAGTTTTTACTCAAGTTTTATACAAATATTTGATACCAGAATTTTTATTTAAAACTGTTTATCTTATTTAATTATCTCTTTTTCCCTTTTTTTAACACTTATTTTATAAAGAAATTTCTGATTCGAGCCGAAATATATCTGTATGGTTGGGGCCAAAATGCGGCTCTCGCCGTCATTCTAGTGTTAACCGTAACCACGGCTCTCGCCGTCATTCTACTGTTAACCGCAACTTTTAATATTTTTTGTTACCGCTATATTTAAAAAAGAAATGTCGCATTTATCGTAGATTTCTTTTTCAATAAGTTAAGGCAAACACAGTTTAAAAATAAATACTTCTGGTACAAAAGCGTAAAAGTTGCCTGCTATGATTTTAAAACTCCTATATCCATTGGGGTATTTTAGATTTTAAAAAAAAATAAGGTTTTTCCGTTTCTAAATAAGAAAAATAATATTTTAAACATAATAAATAAATTAACAAAGACACCTCTTAAAAAGAACATAGGGGAGACCGCGACTAGTAGGCACAGTTTTTAATTATTGATTTTTATTCATTTTTTTGTTTAAGTTTTTTATGAAACTTTAACTGTACTTTTAAAGAACATTGGGCTATAAAGACTCGGAGTTTTGAGTTTGTAGCTTTTGTAGTTTATGTTTAGCTGAAGCCTAAAATAAAAGGAAAATTGTGCACCAACCTACCCCGTCACGGGGCAAGTTGCCTATACATATGGGGTAAGTTGGCACATGCTTTATAAAAATTTAATTGATACTCAAATAAGACATGCATTTAAGAGAAATCAATTTCATTATCACCAATAAGTTTAAACAAAGGCGTTATCGCCGTACAATGTAAATTATGAATTATAAAGACATAAAAATAATTAATAAAATGTTAACATTGAGTAACTTCTATCCTACTCGATATCATCATCAGAGTTACAGTTGCCAGAAATAAAAAATCGAGTGCCACCGTTTGAGCAATCCTCGTGTGCCCAAAATCTTGCATTGCAACCACTTTTTTCGGTGTTTGCTGTTTTTCAAGCTGCCAGCACACACCAGACGCCGAGCCAACTTGCCCCGTGATCAATGCGCCTACTAGCCCCATAATAAATTTCTTCACAAAAGGGACACGTAACCATCTAAGCATAAATAATCGAAGTAAATCACATATGGGGTAGATACAGTTAACTATACACTAAGAAAATCTGAGCAAGTTAAATCGCAATTATTAAGATAAGAATCAGAAATTATAAAAAGAATGAAGCAACAAAAAATTACTTACGAGCGCAAAAAAAAAAAAAAAAAAAAAAAAAAAAAAAAAAAAAAAAAAAACAGAAAAATCGTAATAAATTTCCACTGCACGTAGGTAACACTGCAAAACTACAAGGAGGATTGTAAAAAGCCAGAAGAAAGGTACTCTGTGACTGGTTACGCAATCTATCCATAAACATGTGATTAATGAGGACTGCGTCTACTTACCCCTGTAGCCAACTAGCCCCGGTCTCCCCTACATTTTATTGAATCGAATATAGGGCAAAAGGGAAAAACTAAGAACGCTTGCTAAAAATTGTCATATGGTACTAGTAAGGTAGCCATTATAAACAGCAAATCACAATATATTTCTACTTTTCTTCACAAAAGTGTAGTTTTGATTTTTGTGTATATATTTTACAATCAAATGTCCAAGAAATCTAGTATGCAAAAACAAACAAAAAAAAAATGCATAAATAACTTTCATGAATTCAGATGCTTTCTAAAAAAAGAAGAAACACAAAATATTTACCGATACGTGAAATTCTAAACATCTTGGACTGCAAAAGTTTTACAATGTTTTCGCAAATGCAAGGTATTAAGGAAAACTGCGATTTTTCATAGTGGTGTAAAAAGAACAGGTGCGACGCAATGTGTAAAAGATTCTCTTGAGGCCTGTAAATCATTTTACTTTTATTAAACTGAAGATTCAGAAGTTTTGAATCATATTTTCAGACCGACTCGACTTTCTTTACAATATAATTGCTAATGAAAAATTTGGTTGTTTATAATGGGAAAAATATATTTCAAACACAATCTCTGTAAATCAATGAATATTTCGGTCTTATGTCTACGATATGGTTTTATATTTGTTTCCAGATAATAAAGCGTTGCATAAGTTTTCCCGAAATCGTATGCACGATACATAAATTAATAAATAAATGAATAAACATTATGATTTATAAAAAGTACATCAAAAATGCAATAAATATTCTCATGCATATTTATTTACTATACATTTTTTTTTCTTTTCAACAGCGTTAATTGCACTTCTGAAACTTTTTTCTAGTTTTAATATATTTAAAGGTCGACATGTTAAAATCCCCCCTTCCTAAATAAGAGATAGGTCATTCATCCCAGAAATGCAAAATTATGTCCCAAAGCAAGTCTCACTCTGCAGTATCTAATTTCGAAATTTTTGTTTTCAAAATAGAAATTTTTTAGTCTTTTAGTGTTTAAAGACTTCTCAAGATACAGAAAAGAGAATCAACTCAGTTTTGGAGCAACAAATGTGCTGAAAGTAGATAAAATCACTGCTACTGCTGACCCAAAAGCTGGACAAAAGAATTTCACATATTAGGGGCTCACAACCATAGTTGACCAAGCCCATTAAAAAAAAAAAAAAAAAAAAAAAAAAAAAAAAAAAAAAAAAGATAGTCCGTTTAGAAGGTGCATAAAATCTGTTTTATCCACTCCCACAGTGAACAAAGTCTGTTTTCACATACTTTCTCCATTTATGACATCTGTTTACACTCATATAATTCCTATTTTTATCCTTCAGTACTTAAGGTTAGTTGGGGTAACTGGACCCACGAGGTAACTGGGCCATATGCTATTTTATAAAAAACTGTTGATGATTTTAAAGTTTTAGCTTTTGTGAACAATGCACCTTAATCTCTACTTCTTAAAACAACTTGCGCCAACTCAATCGTAACTCTCACTTTGCTGTAATAGATTGTTAAAAATTCACGTTTCTTTTTTTAAAAACAAAGTCAATGTGATTGAACTTTCTCGACTTTTTATTAAAATAATGTAAGTACTTTTATTAAACAATCTTGTTTTTTTAAAGATTAGGCATAGAACTACAATAATATTATTAGGTATCTATACATATTTGCTTCATGTTTCAAATATAAGCCCGGTGTCCCAGTTACCTTATAAATGTTTCAATAATGGGGTAACTGGGACATGTATCCGGAGTAACTGGACCATGCTGTATCCTGTTACCCCAATAGTTATAAATAATTTTTTGAGTTACTCTTACTGCGGGAAATAAATTTCGCCATTGTTTTTTACTCACAATAAAGAAAATTTTAGATTACCTTATTTAAATTACGTAACAAAATTTTTTAAAAAAGGCATATTGGGTGGTATCAAACTAAATTTCTTGAACCCTTGAGAGGCGGTGATGCCGTTATGGCATCAGATAATTTTAATCCCTAATTGCCACATTGGCACCGTAATTTTATAATGAAAATTTCACCTTTATTAACCCTCTATCTACCAGAAGGGTCCAATGGACCCGACATGTATATTCAAAATATCTATTCAAACCAGAAATTTCTTCAAAACAAACTAAATGTATAAACCAGACAATAATAAGTTAAATAAACCAATTAAATGGTTTTAAGTAAAAATTCGGGTGTAGAATGTTTTTATAAAACTTGAGTAAAATTCCCGGTAGTTCTAGGGTTAAGTACCCGAAAATATACTTTTACATGTTTACAAATAGATTCTCTTGCAAATACTGGTGTCTCTAAATTACTTCAACATTTTACGAAAGCAAGAACCTTGCCCCTGAAAGCGAGATAGCCAAACCTTGAAATTGTACGATACACAAGTGTCACATTCTATACGGAAACCTTTATTGTTCCTACCACTATTTTGAAAATAGTATCTTCATCGCACCTATCTTTAGAATATGTTAAAAAAATGACCATGAAGATAACTCATTAAGTGTTCTGGTAGGAACAATAATATTTTCCCTATATTGTACGTCCCCTGGATACAGGTAAAGTATTTAAGTACTTCCGTAGTCGTTTGTTCATAGATTTACCATGCTATTTCTCCCCCTTAAAATACCCATTTGACTTTTATACTTATTACCTATACTCAAGTACAAAAGTACTTACTAAGTTTTATGTTTTTGGCATAAATAAATCTAATATTTTCACTTTCAGTGCTTTATTTAGACAAATTGACAGCAAAGGTTTCCCTTACAACGCTATATATTTGATATATAATTTCATGATCTGCCTGGTTTAAATTTTTTCAAGTTGTTTACACTTTTTCAAATAGGACCTGATATCCCATATAAAATAAAAAAAATAATAATAAACATGTGTGAAACATAGATCCTCCTGGTCCACTTATCCTATTTTTATAGGGCAACTGAACCCATGAGGAAAGAAAGATGAAATATGCATATTTTTATATTTTTAAATATTGAAATTTAATTTTGAACATTTCTGATAGAGGAAACCTAACGGAATACATTTGCAGAAGTTCAGACTTTAATTCAGATGAACATTAGCTTTTTGAGGCTGAATTGGCGGAAGCTCCATAGTCACATTGTAAAATCCCAGTTGCCCAAACTAAGCTTATATCATGTTTAGGGTATCGTTCATCTCATGAAACCCTTATGCAGGGTACCTACAGGTCAGCGAATTTACCTGACTTTGAGGCAGTTAAACATCAGTATTTTTTTAAAGAAAAAATATCCATTTGATTTCACCTGATTATATAAGTCAAATTTTTTACATAAAAATACTGGTATTACTGCTGAAATTGTACGAACCCAGCTATAGTCTCATTCCTTTGTCTGGTCACAAGCTCGTACTCGTAAACTATTTAAGTTACAGACTTTTTTTTTGCATAGACCTGAATACAAATGAGTTACATACTGGGTCACATCCAAATCCAAAAAATTCGAAAAAGTTATGTTATTATAATTAAATAAATTAATGCAATGACATCACACTCATTTTTGCGATTTCAACATACAACATTAATTTCAACCATCTTTTCGTGAACACGATAGTCCTCTGGTAGAGCTTGTTATTTTTAACGGAAAAATCCTGGATTGAAGCGTGTCGATGAAAGTTGAAATTTTCTATTTTTCATATTTAATTGTCCGGTGCATTTAATTAAAAGAAATGTATGTTTTAACTATTTTATGGCTTCATTTTATTTTTATTTATTTTTTTGCACAATTTAAGATATCATGATTTTATGACCATTTTCCAACTTTATAAATATTTAATTTATTTTACAAAAATTATAATTTATGGCTCATAAATTAGAATATGAGAAATTTAAAGAAATATAAATTGCATTTTACAACTAGCTAAAAAATAATCGTATATAATTAATTTGTATTTGAGGGTGATCAAATATACATTAATTGCATGAAAAATAATTCATATTCGATGGTAATGAAATATCCATTAACTTCATTAAAGAACAATTAAATACATTTAGTTTTTAAAATAAATTGCTTGTATAAAAAATTTGTTTTCTTTTCTCTTTTTACCTTTTGCACTCCGTTGTCGCCGCTGCGGCGACATCATCTTTCTTTGCAAAATTTGTTTTTGGCACCAGTAATAAAGGAAAATAAAATTTGTGTTATTTATTCAGAACATTTTTGTAATTATGTACTTAAAGGAAAGTTCTTTTTAAAAAGTGGTGACGACCAAATAAAATTTTTGAAGAGACGCTGGTGTCCAAAGGGTTAAACTATGTTTACTTTTATTCTTATTTTTGTTAATGTTTTCGAATAGCTTTAATAATTGAAAGGGTAATTCAAAATATTTTTAATTATTACAGAAAAAAATCTTTGAAATGTGATTTTGGAGTATTTTTAGGTGTTCTTTCAAAAAAGAATTTCCTTGACATTTTTGGTGCTGACAGCTATTGGCAAAAAGATAACGTACAGTAAACGTTACATTTCAAGAGACGTTTTTTTATTGGTACTGATAATAGAGGGCAGAGCCAGCCATTCTAGTAAAATCTATTCAAAGTGACTATTAGATATTTATCACGGCACGAATTTCAACTTTTTTTTTTTTCGATTTTTCCTCACATTCTGAGGGGTTTTTTATTTGCCTTTTTAAGGCCGAAGGTTGTTATAAAATATTTTATAATTTTTTTTTTGTCAAAAATTCGTTTTTTTAGAAATTGCGAAATTTTAAATTGATTACTACATTTCACTGTCCGATAAATCTTATGCTGTTAGAATTGTCTAAAAAACTGTTGAATATTTGAATTTGATTAAGGGTGTCTGGGGATCAAAATTCTATTTTTTTTTTTAATTTATAGAGATTTTGTTAAGAATTTATTTTCTGAAATATGTTTTAACATAAGGGTATTGCATGTAAAAAAAAATCTGAAAAACTTTAAATATTAAAAAAAATTAATTTAAAAATTGTAATTATATTTAATTTTTGATATAACTCTGGAAGTACTTACTTGATTTACAAACTTTTACGCTTTTGTGTACAGAATATGTGCCATTTTAATTTGTCAGGATTTCTCAAAATATTGATTATGAATTTTATAAAAAAATTTTAAGTAAAAAAATGAAATTTTTTATGAGTTAGTTTTGAATTAATCAGGATATTTTCACAATTATCACTCAAAATTAAAAATCCTGAAGGCAATTTGTTGGAAATATAGCATAAAATCTCTGTTGGAAATTTCATACATATATCTTGCAAGGAACTTTAGATATATTCAGGGGTGTAAAAATCTTGGCGCCAGTGGACAGTCTCTCACCACTAATTTTATCAGTTTTCTTCCCTTAAATTTTATTAGCATTCTTGAAAAAAAATTAGACGAAATATAAGATGAAAAATAACGAATAAAATTTAGTGGTGAGAGACTGCCCGCTGGCGCCTAGATTTTTACACCCCTGGATATATTCTTTTAAAGTTGACAAATCGTGAAAAATTCATTCTGAGATAAATGACGTTAAAGTTCTCGACAGAGGGTAGTTGATGCATTGCTTCTCAAGGCAAGAGATGTAATATCTGTGGATCTGGAGCAGATAAAAGCATGCGGTTTGTGGTATTAAACGCTAAATACTCAGTATTTTTTTAAGCCAATACTGAGCGACAGTGCTGTGCCGCCAGATGAAGGGAAACATGCATTCGAGCGCCGTCTCACAGCGAAAACGCGAATATTAGCACCGGCATGAACGTGTTAATTAATAAATCAAAACAATAAATTTCTAATTATTAAATTCGTAATATTTTTCTATAAAACCATAGATGGTTATTAGTTTTTTATACCATTACCATTAAATTTAATTTTCAAATTATTACAAATCGAAAAATTTTTTTAAGGGGGTCGGGGCTAAAGCTTCTCAAAAAAACAATTTTTTTATTGGCTTAAAAAAATACTGAGTTTTTAGCGTTAAATACCGCAAACCGTATGCTTTTATTTGAATTAGATCCAGAGATATCCAGAGATAAAATCATAGATGGCAATACCATTAAATTTAATTTTCAAATTATTACAAATGGAAGAATTTTTTAAGGGGTTCAGGGAAAAACTTCTCAAAAATGCAATTAAAAAAAATTGCATTTTTGAGAAGTTTTAGTTTAGTTTTGAGAAATTTTATTTAATATATATTTTTACTCTTATATTGAAGATTAGGCAATAGAAATTTAAAGATAGATTTTTAACTTTAATTTTTTAAATATTTACAGGACTAGTATTTCCGTATAAATATACCGGTTGCTACGGATTAAATGAAAAGCGATGCATATATACATCACTATGAATTTAAGTGTTGCAGGACTTTGTGGTGGAAAACATGTTCTTTTGAAAAGATATATGAATAAAATGACTCGTTTTCGATGATTTAATATCCATTAATTTTTATTTGCACTTTTTCTATCTTAATACATTAAGCTTAAATGCGTCTAGCTCAATACAACAAGTCTGCATATTATGTAGAGTATTTTTATTTAAAGTAGGTATTTTATGCAATACTGCCGTAGGTTTCCATATTGCAGATGTGCGTTATTTTAATGAATTCAGATCGATACTGTAATCTATGAATACTATTACTCACCTTATTTAACATTAAATTAAATAAGGTCCTGTTTCTGTTATTTATGTATATTTTTTTATTCCTTTCATTTAACGAGCGAAGTTCCTCCTGAATTAAAAAAAAATATTAAAAATTTAGTTTTTCTATTTTATTATAATAGAATCATTATCGTTGTATCAAAAAACTGAAACGGTGTGAATAATTTCTAACATTTGTAAAAACTCAGTAGCAAATGATTATCATCAGCTCGCTAATGCATTTTTGATTGATTGTCCATTATTAAAGTTTAAAAAAACTAAAAATGATTAAAGTTTTAATTTGAATGATAACAAGAAACTTACTTACTTTTTTGAGTACTCTTAACATAAAAATATGTCCGACAACGAGCAATTTTATGTAAACGTGTAGTAAAATTATTTAAGAATTAGTAGGAGAGGTAGGGGAGGTTTGATACATAGGGATGGTTGATACATTGACAATTTTTCTCAACAAATGACATAAACAGCCATTGTAACAGATGTAAAGGCTTCTTTTATTAGCAGAGGCCATCATTAGATGGACTTAGCAGTGAAGAACTGACAACGTTTTTTTTTCTTTTAATTTTGAAGGTTTTTTGAATGTCAATGTAATTTTTTTAAATACAGATTTTCTTTCATAACTCTTATTACAAGGAAGATAATATCTTGTAATTATCTTTTATTTGTAAAGCACATTGTCATGGTGAGTTTTACTAGAAAGCAGTTTGGCATTTTGAAACTGCATTTATACAATGAGATTGAAAATCCAATAAGGCCTGATAGGGAAAATTGATACATTATTGCTGTGGAGAAATGATGCACTTGTATATTTGAAATTAATAGTTTTTTTTTTAACATTTAAACTAATATAGGACTATAATATTCATTATTGTTTTACAGCAAGAGCTACTGAAATTGGTAAGGATGAACAAAGAGACCATTCATAGACATTATGTAGGTTACATAGAAAAGCAGTGCGATGATAGATGGTTAGTTCGCTTTGCTCGTCATGTAGAAGGAAAAAAGTTTAAATGGCCTGAAAGGGAAAATATTTCTATAATTGACGAAGGGCAAATTGAATAAACATTAAATATACCCTATTTTACTTATCAAAATGATAGAGTTATTAGTTTTTCTTTTAACCATTTCAGGGGTGGTGGTATGTTTATGAAACCACTTAATTTTAATTCCCAATCGCCACATTGGCACCAGCATTTTCGTAGATTATTTTCCTTTTACTAGGAAAGTGAAATATATCCCTTTTCTTATTTCTAATTAAATTTGTTGGTAAATTCCGGTGCCATTCATTTATTCAACACTTTAACATGGAAAATGCTTTGCCCTTGAAAGGGTTAAAGGAATCTAAAATGTGCTAAATTTATGCTAAATTGTTTGCAAATCAGCAATGTTCACTTCATTTTTCCTTGCAGCTAGATCTCTAGGGTTTTTTTTCATTATTTATTTACTAAAAGGTGTGTTAATAGGATCGTTTAAATAATAACAATAGTTTAAATATTTTTGTAAAAAACATCTCTGAAACAAAAATTTGTCAATGTCAATTCGTTTTAAATTTTACTTAACTATTTCAAGTTTTATCATAAAAAATTGTATTACGCATAAATTGAATTTTCTGCATTTTTTTTTTTCAATTTACATAATAATGTATCAAACCTCCCTTGCCCGTGTATCAATCCTCCGCAGTAATGGGGAGATTTGATACAGTAGTAACCATTCAAAATAATTGAGATATATTTTTTGAATGACTATTTTTTAAATTCACAACATTTTTAATAAATGAATAAAATATCGCTTTATAAGAAAACACGAATTTTATTTTAAAAAATAGCTTTCTAAGGGTTGTAAAAAATTAGTAAAAAAAAAAAAGTGTATCATACACCTCCTACCTCCCCTATTATATTCTGCATAAATATGAACTAATCTGAAATATATATTTGTTCATTTTAATCTTATACAAATATGTACTTGAAATATTTATATGTGTATTATTAATAAATAAATAAAATTTTAATCTACAAACAGCATTTTTTTATTAATCCTTTATTTCTCGCTTCCCTTAATATGAAGATCTGAGGTGTGGTTGTCTATTTCACGTGCCCATGATATTGCCGGGCTGAAGATTTAAAAGCGAAAAAAAACTTCCGAATCCAGAAAAAAGAAATAACTGGCATTCACATAAAAGGTCTTTGAAAAGCCCCGTTAGAGTTTGGTTTGTACGATCTATGTTTGAGTAAATTATCTCTTCTGACGAACCAAGCATTTCTGATGATAATTTTATTGTAATTGATAGTCAACATTATATATACATGTATATTATTTTAAATATTATTTGTGAAATCTTTTAAAGTAGTAAAAATGTAAAAAATAAGAATATTATTCGTATTAATTTGTATGGTGTAAAACAAACATTAACGTGCAAAATACCCGCATGATTGCTTTTCGGCAAATGTGAATTTGTTCTCGCATCAAATATACAGCTAATTGCATATTTCAATTAGAAATCTTATAATTACTCAATTTCAGTCAATAAAAAAATAATTACTTTTTTGAAGATTTTTATAAATATTAACCCTCTCGCTGCGCAACCTGAGAGTTTTTCGGGCAACGTAAAAGTAGCAAAATTTGCGCAACCGGAGATTTCATCGGGGATGCATTTTATGAGTTGAATTAACCCGCCTTGATCATTCCCACCAGTTACTTTTTATTGTAAATTTTGCCTTACCTAATCGGAGCATTTTCCCGATTAAATCAGAAGAAAATATTTGTTTTGAAAAACCGGTGGCAAAAGAATAAAAATTCTTAAAAGACGCTCGTCACGAAGGAATAAAATACGCAATTTTTGAAACTATTTTGAAAAAACAATTACTCAGCGAGAGGGTTAAGCGATCTTTAAGAGTTTAAAATAAACGTTCTGTTGTTTCCGACGTTGTATAAGTTACGGGTCATGTTAAAGCATCACAACCAAAAATTTTACTTATTAAATATTTCTTATGCCTTCGAGCTTAATTGTCATTACCTATAAAAAAATTTAAGCAAAGTTTCTTGTTCTATTCGAAATTTACTTATTTGATAAACTGCTTATATGCAAAAAATAATGGAAATTATTTACGTTTGTTTTTTGTAGGTAAATATCCATATTTATTAACTGTGGTGTCGAAAATAATATTACAAATACTTCCATTAAGAATGATGTCATATGAATGGATAATGGAACTATTAATAAAGAGTTATATTAATAGTTATATACTATAATTATTATAGTATATAATTATATTAATATAATTATACAGGGTGTTCCGTTAAAGGGGTCCAATATTAATAGGGGTAATAGAGGAGATCACATGGAGCATAAATCAGTATATAAAGCCTGGTCGGATCTCAATAGTTTTCAAGTTACAGCAAATAGAATGAAAATTCGGAAAATTGTAAAAGAACCCTCATTGCTAAACTATCGATAATGCTACATAAAAACGAAGCACATATTTAGAAAGAGCAGAAAAAAACCTACAAACTGACATCAATTGTATTAAAATAGCAATATTTATTGACGAGTTACAAGCCCTGAAACAGTGAAAAAAGTACGAAATCCAATATACATCAAAATAGTTAATCGTTAATTCCAAAAAGACAACTCTAGCTACAACAAGGAAAATGTAGTAAAATTTGGTCCATTCCGAAAACTTTCGAAAAAGCTTACAATGAACCATATCGGTTTAATTGTGTGAGAGAAATTAATAGTTTCTTAGTTACAACTCCGTTTTCTTTGACACTAGCAAAGGTTAAACTCCGCCCATCACGATTGGAAACACCGCCTTTTTAATTAGTCTCAACTATACATTTTCGATCATGCTTCTTCTGAGATGCAACATTTTTAATTATTCAAGAGTTGAATGAACCAAAATAACTTTACAATAATAGTCTACATTTTAAAGTGGTCTTTTATTGATATAAAGCTTAAGTTAAATTCTTTAAAAAATTAAGCTGGTGGTGAAAATTCGGAAATAATTAAAAATATTGCGATTTGTAACTATGCAAGAAGTTTCAGTACATGTTTTACATGGACAATTATTGTATGTATATGTGCATCATAATTTATGATAGGAAATAATAATAACAAATAGCATAATAAATTTATTAATTATAAATTTAAAAAAGACACTAAATTTTAAATTAATTCATACAAACTTTGTAATTTAAAATTTGAGTACACCACAGTCTGAGACTTACAAAATACTGTGCCAAAAAGTGTTGAAAATAAAAGAAAAATGACAAATAAAGAATTACATTCCACGTACTTTATGACATATGTGAAGCATAGTCTTCTGGCCTGCGCTGCACAGTTCAATGTCGGAAGGCAGACGAACGGACATTATTATAATAGGTGTTCGAAGTTGCGCCCATTAACAGAATCGCACAGCCGACAGCGACGTCGTAAATATTGGCGAACACGCCGAAAAACTCCGACGGAGTTGGGAATGTCTCCTGCAGCGACAACGATTCGCGCTAGTAAATCCTCCGGTGTATCCACAGGCGTTTCATACACCAGCGATTTAAGGTGTCCCCAAACAAAAAAGTCTAACGGATTGAGGTCTGGAGAGCGTGCAGGCCAAGCAACAGGTCCACTGAGTCCAATCCATTTTCCAGGATATGTTGAATTGAGGTGATTGCGAACACCTATGAAAAAATGTGCCGGTGCGCCATCGTGCATAAACCACATATTGTGGCGCAATGTTGCTGGCACATTTTGCAGTAACTGCGGTAAGATATCCCGTAGGAAAACCAAGTACGTACTGCCATTGAGTACATCTGGGAGTAAATATGGCCCTATGAGATAATCGCCGAGGACATCTGCCCATATGTTCACACTGAACTTTTGTTGTGCGTTCGACGGGAAAACAGTGTGCGGATTTGTATATGACCATGTGTGCATATTGTGCGTGTTTACCACGCCCTCTCTCGTAAATGTTGCTTCATCAGTAAATAAAATATTTTCCAGAAATTGTGGATTATTTTCTGTTACATTAAGCAACCAGCGTACGAATTCTGTCCGCTGAGCACAATCTGTTACTGATAACATTTGTACCCGCTGCACATGAAAGGGGTGCATGTTTTCTGCACGCAGAACACGCCACACACTTTGGTGAGAAACACCGACTTCAGACGCAGCAGCTCGTGTACTCGTGGAGGGGTTATCTTTAAAAATATTCAGTACATCTTCTTCCATTGCAGGTGTTCGTACATGTCGAGGTTTCCCTGCATCAATGCATGCTGTATTAAACGATCCAGTCTCCCGTAATCGTCTATCGATTTTTATGAAGAGTTTCGAACTTGGGCAAAGTCTCCTTGGAAATTGCTCACGGTACATGCGCTGTGCTAGACATGCATTTCCATGAGCTTGCCCGTACATCAGATGCATGTCCGCATATTCTTCGTTAGAGTATTCCGGCATAATTATTATACATCAACTTACTACAATCCCACTTACAACAGCCTCCCTTTAACATAACGCCCACTGATGACTGCTGTTTTATTACACTTTTCTTCCTATACACATAGAAAATTTGCATAAAAAGTACTTCTCCTTCATCACCCTGAAAGTTCATGGAGGAAACGCAGCAGTCACGGAGTTTGCTTTAAGACAAGGCGAGAGCTGCACAATATGTCATTCACTTGACCAGGCTGAATAATGAAAGGGTATTGATAGAGGTTGATCAGAAATGTATAATTGAAAGATATTAAAACGGGGTGTTTACAATCGTCATGGGCGGAGTTTCGCCCTTTCCGAGCGTGCAACAGTACAGAGTTGTAACTAGGGAACTGCTTTATTTCTCCCATACAATTAAACTGATATGGTTTATTGTCAGCTTCTTCGAAAGCTTTCGGAATGGACCAAATTTTATAATATTTTCCTTGATGTAGGTAGAATTGTATTTTTGGAATTAACGATTAACTATTTTGCTAAATATTTGATTTTGTATTTTTTCACTGTTTCAGAGCTTGTAACTCGCCATTAATTCTCAATATTCTAAAACAACTTATGTCATTTCGTAGGATTTTTTCTACTCTTTCTAAATATGTGCTTCGTTTTTATGTAGCATTATCGATAGTTTAGCAATGAGGGTTTTTTTACAAATTTCCGATTTTTCATTCTATTTGCTGTAACTTGAAAATTATTGAGATCCGGCCAGGCATTATATACTGATTTATGCTCCGTGTGATCTCCTCTATTACCCCTATTAATATTGGACCCCTTTAACGGAACACCCTTTATACTATTATACATATTCTTAAAAAAGTGGAGCTTCAAATGTAACCGCTCTCGCAAGGGCTGATTACCTCCGGTGAAAACTTCCACCAGTAAACTGATACAGAAATTTTCTCCGTATTTAAAGGCATTATTAATGCAAAATTTAAGTCATAAATAATGGCAGAAACATATTTTCAATTTTACTGGTGTCAGTTTACTTTTGCGATAGTCGGACCCTTCGTTTGCGCCATATTTTCACAACCGGTGAAACAAACCTACTGTATTACTAGTCAAACTGACACCAGTAAAAACAAATAGAAGTTTTTATGATAATTATCAGACAATAATTAGAAGAATAAGATGCTTAAATAAGGCAAAATTTTCTATTCAATTTTACTGATGGGAGGTTTGTCCCGGAGGTATTCAGAAACTGCAGATTCTATTTAGAAAAAGCAGCAGTCATCTTGTGACAATCTCCTCAGTTACTTTACTCGCCACTGGTAAACAGTGCACTATATATTTCTTCCTCTTTATTCATAACTCCATTGAATGGACTAATAAGTATTTCACTCTGGCAAATGATCAGATGCCTGAATATTTTTTTTTAGATTAAAATGATGTTTTTATCGATTATGGTAAATTTTATGCTAAAATAATGGCGGTCATTATTTTTATCTTTATTGTGCATTTTCATTTATTAATAATGTCCATAATTAAATATTACGTCTACCAGAAAATTTTGCCCGATAATGTTATTTCACGCCTGAATTTTTAAAAATCAGATTTCTTTACAGGCACCACTTTTTTGAAATGGTAAAATTCCCACTGTTTTCACAATTCACATTAAGGTGAAAGAATAGAAAATTTATCACTTGAAATAATTGCTGCTAATGGAATAATCTAAATTTTTAAAAAGTAGGCGTTAAATAACAATATCGGACAGAACTTTCCGGTGGACCAAATGTATATTTCACAATCGAAAACAATGCATGGAATACAGGGGTCATACTTCTCCGGAAATTTCACGACCGGGAAAATCTTCGGAGCCAGTATTTTCTTATGGAAAAATCTCTTCTTAAATAAAGCGAAATATCGCACATTTAACCTAGATTTATTTTTCTATAAACCGTGATATTTTTCTGAAAAAATCCCTTAAGCGTACAACCCCTGGTTCTGTTTGAGTTTACCTATTCTATTACAATAACTATAATCAGTCCAATCATATGGTGAATGTATACAGGCGGAGCCTAAAATCATGTGACAAACTTTAAGGAGAGGTAGGGGTCATCACAAGGATTCAGATTTGCATAGCAACCCATGGTTGGAAATGATTTCCTGGCGCGGTAGTGACGACACAAAACACAGGAAAGAAACGACACGAACACAGAGAGAAAACATGTTTATTATTCTTAGTGTTGCAAAAATGCCGGGACAATGTTGGAAAGTGCTGAGGAACTTATTGCATGCATCGTGGCAGCTGCTGGGGAAGTCCGGGACACTACCGGTATTTTCCAGACATTAGATATTCCATGCGCCGGAGATGCCCTTCCATGCACCATGGCTCGGGGTCTTAATTTCGAACACCTACGTTGATGACTATCATTGTCTCTTTAACCCTTTATCTACTGACGGTACTTATAAGTACCACTCACTTTAACCCTAGAACTACCGGAAATTTTACTCAAGTTTTATAAAAACATTCTACACCAGAATTTTTACTTAAAACTATTTAATTTGTTTATTTAACTTATTATTGTCTGATTTATACATTTAGTTTGTTTTGAAGAAATTTTCTGGTTTGAATAGATATTTTGAATATACATGTCCGGGTCCATTGGACCCTTCTGGTAGACAGAGGGTTAAACTTTCATTCCATAGTGAATATTACTAATATTCTAATGTTACTTTGCAAAGACACTCTTTTAACTCCACTTTATCCGGATATATGGCAGCAGTAGTTCTAGGTTTCTTATTTTAGAGAAGAAGGAAGCTATCTTTGACACCGACGATGGGCTTTGTGCCGACATTTTGTACAGATTGTCACACTCGTCTTTTTATTGCTGCAAACAGAGTAAAAGATATTAGATAAGTTTTGGATTTTTTTATGCGTTCATTGCGATCTTAGAGTATAGTTTGACTAGCTATTTTAGGTGAACGGTGTATGTATTTGATTTAGCAGTTGAATTACTCAGTGGTACTTATAAGTACCGTCGGTACACTGGGAGTGGAGAAAACTTCTTGTTTACTTTTCGTGCGTGTCGTTATCCATCGTTTTCATCTGCTTTAAAATGTGATTACTAAAATGTAGTGTAGTAATGATTTCCCTGGTATTTCTTTTCTGTTTCATTATTATTTTTTATAGGAAATCGAAAAAGTTGTGGCACCGGCTCGTTTTTGCTATGCTAGAAATGGCATACGTAAATTCATATATTGCATATGTGGAGATGCGAGAGAACATATATTTCTCCTGTAATATAGACGTCGCATAAATAAAGGACTGCTAATAAGATCGAAACCTAAAAAATAAATAGTTTTTTAAAACCTTTTGAAGGGCAAAGCATTTTCAATTCTAAAGTGTTGAAATAAATAATTGCCACCGAAATTTCCCAAACGATTGATTTGTGAATACGAAAAAGTCTTTATTTCCCAAACTTATTTAATCGAAAATATTTCCTGGTGCCATTAGAAAAACTTTGTGTGCTTTCTGTTTTGATACTTTAGTCATAGTGTACTGACGGCACTTTAAAACACCACTTTAATTAATTACCTCTAAATATTTAAATGTCTCACGGATGAGTATTTTTTTTATGTTTATCCTTTAATTTTTATTGTAGTAACTGAAAAAAAATATTGCATGAAAAAAGCTGCACTAGATCATAATGTAGTAAATGAAGGGTTAATGTTTTTTTTTTCTTGGTTTTTTTGCTGTACTTAAGGATAATAAACGTGTTTTCTCCTCTTATTCTTGTCCTGTATTTCTTGTGTTTTGCGCCGTCACTACCGCACCAGGAAAGAGTTTCTGACCATGGGTTGCTATGCAAATCTGATTCCTTGTGATGTCCCCTACCTCCCTTTTAAGTTTGCCCATGATTTTAGATTTTAGATTCCTGTACATTAATTTTTGTCACATCACCTGGAATTAACACTGGGATTCCGAAACTTTCAAATCTTTTAACTCCATAAATATTTATCCCTTTCAGGTCGAAGTACTTCTGTTCTTAAAATTTTGAAAGGATTGAATGACAAAAGAATTTAAAAATAAATATATTTCTAAATAGCTTAAAATCTTTTCTTCAGGTACATAATAAAAAGAAAACTTTCATTACAAACTTCCCGTGTCAATGTGGCATTTAGGATTTAAAATTAAATAGTCACAAATTAACAGCTGCCATTCAAGGAGTTAAGAAAAACATATAAGCTATGCCGTTCGCGGGCTTCCTTTATCCAATAAAGACATACATAAAGACGGATTAGGAACGAAGCAAACATCCACCAGTATTTTATTAGAGTGATTTGCACTTTCAGGACAAAAGTTCTGCGGTTTCGTAAAGTGAAATTTTCTATAATAAAATAGTTTGGGCGGATTCATTTCATTACAAAACATTCCTAATATCTGCAGATAGTCTCTCACGTTTAAAGCTCTGCTAAATATAGATATATTTGACTATATGATTTCAGATATTCTAAGTTTAACACGTTCACGCCTCCGCGGTGGGTCACACCCGACTGTCTCAGAGTTGTCAACTCTCCGGATTTTTCACACCACTGTTATTTTTAAAAAAATTTTGTTCCTTTAAATCGCCCCATTGTTCTAATTAAACAAAACAACATTTTCTGTATTAAAATACATGTATCCAAAAAGCCGGAGACTTGGCAGCTCTGAGACAGTTGAGTATGACCCACCGCGCCGGCGTGAACGCATTTTTACATAAATCCAGTAAAACTTTCCCTTTTAAATGGGTTAAAGGGAACGCAGGAGTCACAGAGTATGAATTAGCTGATATCATGGCAAAAAAGGCAGTAGCGGACACTAATGTCACATCATACTTCCTTCCACATCAAGCTTCTCATTTAAAATATAAATTAAAACAGAAAATAAAAAATGAATGGTAGCAAAGATGGGGCAGTGAAGACACAGGCCGCTACACACATAACTTATTACCAAGTGTTCCCATTCAATTTACCGTAAATAATCGTTACCTTTTTCTTTTCTTCACCAATCACGACCCTTTCTAGAAATATCTTTACGACATAGGTAAACGTGACTACCCTCTTTGTGTATGTGTTCTCCCCTCCACCTCAATTCACTACGTACTGGATTGTCCTATAACAACATATTATCACGTTAAAAAACACAGAGCTATGGCAATTCCGGATTGGATTAATTATATTAGTGAAAGTCCTGTTCTCATGAACAGAATATCAGCACTAATGAGATATATAGAGAAAAATGAGGTCATTTTTAGAAATAATTATCCATACCTCTCGGGCACTTCTTTAGACCATGATTCATGATTTTTTTTGTTATCTTGTTTGTTTCCATTGTAAATAGTTTTCATATATATTCATTAAATATTATTATTAATAATAATTTTATTATTATTGGTATTATAGTTATTACAAGTAGTGTTTTTGTTAATAATATTTTGTATTTATTATAATGCGTCATATTTTGAACCAGACAGCTATAATGAATCTTAAGTTTTTTTTTTTAAATTACCAAAGCATAAATATAAACATCAAACATATTTTTTAACTGCTGCTAAAAGGATGGAGTAACAAATTGGTTCCGGCCGTCCGTAGGAAAACACTCCATCAGGATTGCAGCTTGAAACTACGGTTCAGATTTCCCTTTCCCTTTCCCCCTTTCTATAATAAAATACTGATGGATGTTTGCCCTGCGATAAACAGGCCCTGCTCAATTGTGATGTGACAAATGGGTGTAACTATTTGGCAATTAAATGTTTAAATTTTTAATATATAGGCGACCCTTATTTCAAACTTCTATTCATATTTCGGAATTTGACACAATTCCATATCTAAGGGTGCCTTTTGCATCGCTCTGCATCATTTCCCAGATAAAATAGCATAACATGTTACATTTGTTTTCAAGCACCGTACCACCAGTTGTGAAAATTTCGCCATCACAATTTACGAATTGTAATCTTCGCCTTATTTAATAGCAGTTTTCTTAAATTAAAGGAAGCAAAAATTAATATTTAGAGACTGAGCTCACCAAAAATCTTAGATGTTGATGGCTAAGATGGCATTGAACGTCTTTTAATAATTTTAGAATAGTGTCTTAAAATGTGTCTATGAAAACATTACTGTAAAACGATAAATATTTTTAGAACCATAATTCTATATTTTGTGTTTAATTACAACTCTTTTAAGATGAACGAAGGTTTTATTTCGAGATGCAATTTCTTTTAATCAATGCTATAGTAATATGTATCACTGCCCACCCTCATAGATAAGTGAAGTATAGAAACTACATTTCATGTTTTAATACGACTATTTATTAACTTATTTTATTTAATAAATATACAGGTTTGATCTGGTTTGAACAAAAAAACTCATGTCTAAGTCTATTACATTTTACAATTTAAATTTGAAGAAATATTTATAGGTAAAATTTTAAATATTTGATTTTTAATTTCTTATTTTTCCCTTATTGTGTGCACATTTAAGAATAAATAATCACACTACGTCCACGAAGAGTTTGTCAATTATGGAGTTTTGGTTTCCAAAATTTCAATTTTTGAAACGCAAAACCGTTTAATACATCACCACAAAAATATTATTCATATATATCTATCTGCACCTTAAAAAATTTCTATTTTGGAGTAATACTACTATTATTTCAAAATAGTAATCTCCCATTTATGTTAACTGAAATTTCTGTCCTTTAAAAAAGTTTATAAGTGGAATTTAAAAATTTAAAAGGTTCACAATTATTCGTTGAAGATTGGAAAATGGCCTGAATAGTGATACCCATTTTTGAGTAACACTTTTTCTGAGTAGTAATATTTGCCCATTTTAATCGCAAAATCCTGCGAATTAATAAGATTAGTATATGGTTGTAGTGCCGAAAAAAAACAGACCCTACGTGAAAGCAAAATGGTTTGTACATAAGGATAGAAATATTTCTTCACCGCGCGTTGTGAAATGACATAATGAAGTAACATTGATTTATTTTAACACTAGAAAGACTGAGAATTTTACTCAAATTTTAGAAAAATATTTCACATAAGAATTTTTGTTTTAAATTATTAACTTATCCATTTAACTAGTTTTTGTCTTTGTATCTTTTAAACTAGTTTTATAGAAAAAAACATTATGGTTTGAACCGAGATATGTTCATTTGGTAGCAGTCAAAATGGCTGCTCGTGGGCTATCTAGTGTTAACCCCTTGAGGGGCGGTGGGATATATTTTATCCCACCTGCGATTAATGAATATTTGCACCGGAAAATTTTATGAAATTTTACTTTTCTAACTTTAATGGGAAAAAGTAGTAAAAAAGCTTTCCCCTATTTTGAAATATTTTTTTTCTAAATTTCCGGTGGGAATTCAGAATTACACGAACGCAATTGCCTGCCCTTCAATGGGTTAATAAAATTAGAAGATAAGAATAAATTTTGATAATAACACCGTGCTCGAACTTTTTAACGTCTTAGATGTCCTGATGATTAGTATGTTTGCTTTAAAAAATCGTAGTTGCTGACATTATATATATTTAAACTTAAAATATTCTTACAATCAATTATTATTTGAAAAGAAAGAAAATCAAAGAATAGTTCAAAAGAAAAAGACATAAAAGGATACATATATAGTCAGTTTATATTTTCATTTAGTAATATGCTTATTCCATATTCCTATTCATAATTGATTCAATATTTGGACTCGATATCAAAATACATATTATTAACTTTATAATAAAATTTTAATACCAATTACTCAAATAAATTCCTATCTTGTAATCGCAATCCGTAATTGAGTCTAATCACAGCACAAATCCACTCATTGGGCTAATTAGCCAAAATATCAGTACGTATCTCGTTTATTATTTTTTTCTTAAACATTTATTGAGGACAACAATACACATAAATGAAATTTTTAATATAAAGTTGAACCATGTAAAATAAATAGCAAATATATATATTCAGATAAATATAAACAGATAATAGCCATTAAATATATTATTAATTATTAAAATGTATTTCACCTAAAACTCAGACTGTGTAAAGGCTTGCTGCTCACCAATGGAAAATTATATAGTCCGTTTGATTCACGCATATGAATTGTCCAACAAATTCTTAAAAGTTTGTGATTATTCATTCAAAGTTTATGACTATTCATTCAAAGTTTATGATTATTCATTCGATGCACTAAGTTGATTTGATTCAATATAGATGTTATCACACTTTTAATGTCTACCAACAAGATGATCAGAAGTCTGTAATATTCTTTTCCTGCGAATTTCTCATGATAGGATTTATGACTTTTAAACAACCTTTCTTCTTAATCTGCGTACCTTCCGACTGGGATTGTTGTTAAGGTGAGTTATTCTTCAGTGTATGTTATCGATTAGTCTGAAGGCTTCCGTTGCTTAACCTTTTGCGCTCGGCGTCTCTTACACAAATTTTATTCGATCGAAACCACTTTTTAAAAGAAGTTCCGTTCAAGTACACAATTTCAAAAATGCTCTGATTAAATAAGGTACATTTTATTTTCCTTTATTACTGGTGCCAAAAACAAATTTTGCAAAGAAAGATTATGTCTCCGCAGCGGAGCAAACGAGTGCAAATTGTTAATTATCAGAATCTTCATATAGCATATTCCAGGCTACTAATGACTGCATCTTTCTTGCTGTCGTGACTTTTCTAAATGTTGCTGGAATCTTAGGCATTCGCAAGATATCAGCATCGCTCTGTTTAGCTGTTTCCGTCAATTGGAGTTGAAGTCTTCAAAAAGGAGAAACATTAGAAGATTATGCGATACCGAATAAGTGAAGAGAGTTCTTCTTAAGTACATCAGTTTGGAGTTTAAGTTAAGTCTTAATAAAGCATATCATTCTCTATTCTTCGCTGGGACTTCGTACATAACAACGTTTCGGAATCGCAACATTGAGTCGTAGTAATGCATACGTTCTGGAATCGAGGATGAGATTCTTAATAGTAGCACAATCATTTTAGAATGTAAGATGAAAGTCATGAGTGAACAACATTTTGAATGGGAGCTTAGTCTTAATGAATTTCTGTAACTTATCTTTTTTTGACACCGTACTTTTATAATGGAGTTATGAATAAAAAGGAGGAGACATATAGTGTATTGTCTACCAGTTGCGAGTGAAGTAGCTGAGGAGGTTGTCAAAATGTGGCGGCTACTTTTTTAAAATCTGTTCTTCAGTTTCTGATTACCGATAGGTCAAACATCCCACCATTAAAATTGAATAGAAGATCTCGTCTTAAAGAAGCGTCTTATTCATGGATTTTTTTTTCAAAAATGTCGTAAAAATTTCTATTTGCTTTTACTGGTGTAAGTATGCCTTATAAAACTGTCAGTTTGTTTCCATGGTTGTCACAATATGGCGGAAACGCAGCGCCTAACAACCACCAAAGAAAACTCCTACCAGTAAAAATGAAAATCTGTTTATACCACTATTTATGACTGGAATTTTGTAATAGTAAGGTGTTTAAATAATTTGAAAATATCTATATAAACCTACTGGTGGGAGTTTCCACCATCGATAAACAACTCCTGTGATAGCGGTTACAGTTGAAGCTTCACTATTTTAAGGATACGTCAGTTCCTCTTTATTAATAGTTCCATGACTTAGATAGGTCTTATTCCTGATGTTATAATTTTATTCTTATTTTTTCTTCATTTTGCCTCCTATAGGTGAGTGTCGTTATGGACGCTGGTTCGCTGGAACCCCTCTCTTGGGCGTGCACCTTTTTTTCCTCTTTGCATCTCTAATTTTTAAGACGTAGGGGTTCTAACCCCACATCTGGGATAATGGCCACATGCGAAGTATCGTCGTGGAGTTGCATAAATTTTCTTAGATCGGTCATAAATATTTTCTTGAGACCATCGTATTATCTTGTCCGCCTGCTATTCATATCTTGTCAATCATGTGGCTTCAAAGCCGTTTTTATGATTCATAATTGCCTTATTTACGTCTGGTCTTCGTGAGAACATTTTTTATACCCATTATACCAGGGTTCTTACGGTTACCGTTATTTTCAACTTCGAATATCAGTATTTTTTTACAGAAAAATAAATCTAGTTTAAACGCGCGAAATTTCGCATCTTTTAAGGATACATTTTCTATAAGAAGATACTGTTACGGAAGAATTTCTTAGTCTAGGAATTCAAGGACCCGTACGAACCCTGCTATACACATATACAATATTTCTAAAATTCAAATCATTAATATAATTGTAAAATAAATTTGATATTTTTATTCCTCATTTTTTTTTTTTTTTTTTTTTTTTTTTTTTTTACCAAATTAATGATGCCAAGAAATATATATGTATTTATATGTATACACATTGTACAATTATTATTATTAATTGACAATCGTTACTGAGTATTTTTCCCTTATTTATTTTATTTTATTTAATATTTCGGAAAGAACAAACTTTCAAATATTCCTATTATTTTTTTTTAATACTATTAGATTTTGCAAATTCTATAAATATTTATAATTTTAAAAGCAAGCATTTTGCATAGTTCATATCTATGCAACATTGATTCAAAAATAGATATTCTTAGAAATAATCCCTTTTACAGACACTGGAATAGTTTTAACATCAATGATTCTATTTGAGCAGAAATAATTTTTATAAAAATAACATGTTTAATTTTCCACAATAAAGATGGTTTAACCCTCCGTCTACCAGACGGGTCCATCGGACCCGACAGGTACATACAAAATATTCATTCAAACCAGAAATTTCTTTAAAATAAACTAAGTATATAAACCCGACAAAAATAAGGTAAATAAATAAGTTAAATAGTTTTAAATAAAAATTCTGGTGTAGAACGTTTTATTAAAACTTGAATAAAATTCCCGGTAGATCTAGGGTTAAGTAAATAATCTCTTTTCTCGACTTCAAGGAATATCTAAAACTGTCGCATTTTATTATTGAAATTAAGTGGGCATAGCTTATATAGTCATCAATGGATGTGCTTTTAGGGAAAACTGCCGTAATTAGATGAACTAGGCTATCCAAACGAGACCTCCGGGGTTGTAGAACATAAAAGAAAACCATTTTTTTTAAATACCGATATATTTTTCTTGGACTGCCCACTAACAATACCAAAATGCATTTTTATTTGAAAAGTATCAATTTTTCAGTCAAGTAAGAGTTTTGAACTTTATTAAATGTGACATTTTCGCGTATGAGTTAATAGCCGAAGACATCGCCAAATATTTTTTTTTTTACTTACAGCAATTCTATTAATATTATTTTAATTTATTGATGAAGTTTTTTCTTAGTTATATAATATCAGCCGGAAACAGATGCTAAATTATTTATAACAACTTAAATACAAAGTATTTCGCTTTCATAATCGATGGAATGTGACAGAGATACATTTTTAAAAATCATATTGAAAATTATTTTAAAAACTGTAAAAATGAAAAGAAAAGTTATATAATTTTCAAAAAAAAAAATTGCAATTTAGTTTTGAAACGAATTACATTATAAATACGTCTTTTTATTCAACGGTGTAAAAATTTAAAATAGTGAGAAGCTCAAAAGAATTAGAAGAACTCTTAGAAACTCAAAAAATTTCGGGTAAAGCGAAATTTAATCTTCGGCTGTTGACATCATCAAAACGACGTCAGCTTTACGCACAGACACGTTTGTCCTTCATATTATAGATACGTTTGTGCGATTTGTTTTAAAGTGTGCAGAAAATGTAGTTCTTTTATATAGGAGAAAGTAGGTGAGGGTTGACCATACGGGAGGTTTAACCCACCCATCAGTTTTCATATTTAAAAGAATTTCAGAGTTTTTTCAATAGGTGTCAACCAAAGCTACTGGAATTCTCAATCAACAGTCTTTGTTTCAAGCAGATAATCGAATTAGGTATGAAAAAAATCAATTGTGAGGTGTTTTCAACCTAAATGTTGTGTTTTTTAGAGAATATTTTGCAAGCTTTTTTCAGATAAATATATCATAGAAATTTAAGTAAGTAGATTTTAACCCTTTAAGCGTCCCACAGATTTCTCCATTCATGTTGAACGATCCATAAAATAGTAGCTATGAAATGTATTGGTATGAGAATTTTTATTTGGTAACCTTACATATTTATTTATCTTATTCACTTAAAAAAAAACTAGCTTTAATATCGATTTCGTGTTAAATTAGCCTTTGATTCCAAAAGTTACGTGACGAAAAAACACGGTTAGGACGCTTAAGGGGTTAAGTAATGCAGAAATACCGAGCTTTCATTCCAGGAATAAAGATTTTACATTAAGTTAGGCTTAATATAACAATGTGCTATTCTTCAGAAAAGGGCTATATGGGGGGGGGGCTTAATCCAGTCAATGTGAAGGGGGGTTTACTGAACGCTCAAGGGTTCCTTAATTAAGTGGTTTTGGAAATCTTTTTATTATAGACTGTGCATAATGAACAGTTAAGGGTTATACATAAAAAATAATGTAAATTTATTCTGTAAAGCTACAGTAAAATTGTGTAATGGAAAAGAAAATGTTTAACATTGATTAAAGAGAGATGTGAAAAATTGCTATAATATCCACTGCAAGAAAAAGTTTAATAAATGGAAAAGTTGATAGGAACTTTTGATAGGAATAGAAACAGTGAAAAATTCTGGAAAATACTAGAAAGGACTAGAACGCATTAAAGCAGTAGTCTTAACGCTTAAATGCATAGTGATGCATATCCAATCCCTTTTTATTTCATTCTTAGCAACCCATATATTTATATAGAAATAGTAATCCTGTAATAATTACAAAAATATAAAGTTAAAAATCTGTCTTAAAGTTTTTGGTGTTTAATCTTTAATATAAGAGTAGAAAACATAATCCTAATATATATATATATATGCATTTAACCCTCTTGATGCACAACCCGAGATTTCATCGGGCAACGCAAAAGTAGAAAAATTAGCGCAACCCGAGTTTTTCTCGGGCATGCATTTTTCCGTCTAATTAATCTTCGTTTATTATTCCCACCAGTACTTTTTTCATTTTAAATTTGCCTTATTTAAGCGGAGCATTTTCCCGATTAAATTAGACAAAAAATTTTGTTTTGAAAAACCGGTGACAAAAGAATAAAAATTCTTAAAAGACGCTCGTCGCGAAGGAATTAAGTACGCAATTTTTGAAGCTAATTTGATAAAAAAATTATGCAGCGAGAGGGTTAAGGATTAAGTTTTACAAAATAAAAAATTATATAAAGAAAGGTATTTAGATTCATACGTATTAAAATATTTACTAATTTGCAATATTTTAGTTTTTACTTGTATTGCAGATGTTGTTGTGTTAAACGCAGTATTTTCAGATTAACTGAAAAAAAAAACGTTTTCATTACGATTAACCTGGTTTGCAAAAAACCGGAGAAATCTCATCTCTCTAGAACATAAGAAACATTTGACGCATTATACGAAAAATGTACCTCTGGTTATTTCATTATTTTTCCTGTGTTATAAACCTTTCAGATAGTCATATATGATTTTTTCGAAACTCAATAAAAAATCACGCATTTAAGAGTTAAACCTATCAGGGGGCTTTTTATGATTATAATTATTAATTATTAACCTCTTAACGGTTCGCATTAAATTAGAGTTTAAAAATTCAAATTGCTCATTGGCACCACGTTTTCAAACAGAAATATTGACTTATATAATGGCAGGTAAAATGACACCATAATACAGCCAATTCATGAATTTTAAAAAACTGGTGGGAATCAAACAATCTGAATAAAAGACACAGCCCCTGAATAACACAGGAGTGAGAATTAAGCAGTTAAACGCCGCAATGACACCAAAATTTTGCTTAAATCTTTCCCATCCGATAATTATATTAAATGCAGACTTTTCTCATTTACAAATAAATTTGTTCATAAATTCCGGTGCCAGGCATTTATTTCAACATTTAAATGTTGAAAGTATTTAGCCTGTTACTGGAAGGGTTAAAAGATTTTAATGAAAATTTAAGTTCTCGTGCGGTTGCAAAAGAACATAGAAAAACTTTAAGAAGGTATGTAAACAAATTTCACTAGGATGAATACAGAGAGATGACGCCAAACAATAAAACAATTTGAGTTGCCAGATTGAGTGTCACAAAAAATAGGAGATGGAGATAATAAAAAGTGGGACAGTGGCTCCTAAATCCGGACTGCACGAAACCTATAAAAACGGAACCTGCCTCTAACTGAATACTGTCTTAAATATTAAAATTTCATTTTCCTTGCTGTACTATTACACCTGCTCAGGCAAAATTCTATTTAAAACAAAATTTTTCTTTTCTGGCTTGCGATTGCGTCTAAACAGGTTTGTTTAAGCATCACATTTTCAAAAATATTTTTTATGATGATTAAAGCATGTAGGATAAAGTTATTTTGCCTTTTTTAAACTGAGTTTATTTCTCTTCATAATTATTTCAATATAAAACAAAGTGGGTCAAGCATTCTATATAGTGGGTCAAGCCTCCCATATAGTGGGTCAAGCCTCCCATAGTGGATCAACCCCCATGGGCCAATATGTGGGGAGCCTTGACCCAATATTTTCGCATGATTAACCCTCTCTCTCTGCGTAATTGTTTATAAGAATAGCTTCAAAAATTGCGTCTTTTAAGAATTTTTATTCTTTTGTCACCGGTTTTTCAAAACAAAATTTTTTGTCCAATTTAATCGAGAAAATGCTCCGATTAAATAAGGCAAAATTGACATTAAAAAAAGTACTGATGGGAATAATCAAAGAGGATTAATTAGACGGAAAAATGCATGCTCGAGAGAATCTCGAGCTGCGTAGCGAGAGGGTTAAAATCAATCATTTTTCAAATTTCTTATATATTACACTTATGTAGCAATTTTATTTTGATAACTGATTGTATAACAAATAAAATGATATATAAAACTTTATTCTACGTTCAATATTTAATAAATAAAATATCAATTTGTAAAAAGTGGGTCAACGCTCCTTAATCTCCCCCTACATCTTCCACAAAGAATTGAATTTTTGGAACGTTTAGGAGTGTGCCCCTTTAACAGAAAACGCTCTGAGGGTTTCCACTGGTGAGATTGTGAATGCTAGTATTTAAAAAGAAACTTTTTCGTGCTAAATTTTTAATCCTTTTGCAAAATAATAATAATAATAATAATAAAAATATTTTTAGGAGAGATTCCTACAATATTGATCAGAAACATCTAAAATAATTTTTTTTTTACTGAAAAAAGTACTTTTCAAAAAATGGATAAGTGGATGCCATCCAAAATGCACATATATGTAGTTAGAATAGTGTTGGCCAAAATTGTGGACATTTTTGGAATTTTTATGTTTTATAAATTTGTGTGCTTGAAGAATATAATAAATTTCCATGGAGTTATGAAAAAAAGGAGGAGACATATACTGTATTGTCTAGCAGTTAGAATGAAGTAACTGGGGAGGTTGTCACAAGATGGTTGCTGTTCTTTTTAATCGAATCCACAGTTTATGATTACTGCCAGTGAAAACTTCCCCCAGTAAACTTTAATATAAGTTTTCGTCTTATTCAAGCGCCTTATTGTTGGGAACTTTCTCTCACAAGCATGGTAAAATAATTCTATATCTTTTTAATGGTGTCAGTTTGCCCAAGTATTATAGTCTTTTCACTGGCACAGACAGTAGGTTGTCTTGGTTGTCACAATGTGGCGGAACAACCACATACAAAGTAAACTTCCACCAGTAAAATGTATATCAGTTTTTGCCGTTACTTTTAATTGAAATTTTCATTAACGAGGCGTTTTAATAAAGAGACAATTTCTACTTAAATTTACTGGTGGAAGTTTGTCACCGTTCTAATGAACCTCTGTAAAAGTGGCTACAGTTGTAGCTTCACTGTTTTAAGCATATATCAGTAATGGAGTTATGAATAAAGAGGAGGAGGCATATAGTGTACTCTCTACCAGTTGCGAGTGAAGTAACTGAGGAGGTTGTCACAATATGGCGGCTGCTTTTTTAAAAATCCCATCTTTAGTTTCTGATTACCGCTGATACAAACATCCCACCAGTAAAATTGAATAGAGTCTTATTCATATTAAGACATGGAAATTAGTCCAGAGAGAAACATTCGCCTTGCATACAATATTTCAAATGAAAATGAAATTTTAAAGTGATTGCTTAAAAGGCGCAAAGGCCAACATAGTGAAAAAGTGCTCTATACTGATGGCTCGGGTTCGTGTCCCGGCTTGGAATCTTTTCACTATGTTGGCCTTTGCCCCTTTTAAGCAATCACTTTAAAATTTCATTTTCATTTGAAATAGAGTCTTATTCATTTAAAGTTTTTCACACTAAAGGGGTCAAAATTCTATTTGTTTTTACTGGTGTCAGTTTTCCTTGTAGGATTGTCAGTTTGTTTCCCTGATTGTCATAATATGGCGGAAACGCAGGGCGTGACTACCGCCAAAGTTACCTTCTACATGTAAAAATGAAAATCTGTTTCTACCAATAGTTATGAGTGAAATTGTGCAACAGTAAGACGTTCTAATATGCTAGAAATTTCTATATAAATTTACTGGAAGAAACTTCCACCGGCGGTAAACAATCCTTGCGATAGTGGTTACAGTTAAAGCTTCACTATTTTAACACCTTCAGGGGCAAAGCACTTCTGATGCTAAAATGATTGATTGACAGTGGTATTTTTGAACAACCTTATATGAAACTAAGCAAAGGCTTTTCTTCACTTGCGTTATATGAAACTAAATTTAGTTTCTAAATTCTGGCGTGGATGTGGCATTTGAGAATTAAAAGTAAGTGGTATGTAACATATACCGGTGTCCTTCCAGGGGTTAAGGATATATCAGTTCATCTTTCTTAATAGTTCCATGTAAATTTCCCTTAACCCGGGAGGACGCGCGCCGGACCTGGTAGACCCGGAGTGCGTACGGTTTTTATAATTGTCACCACTATTTTTTAAAAGTAATCTTCAACATTTTTTATCGCAAAATTCTCTCCGATTAAATAAGGTGACGATTATCATTCGTTTTTATTGGTGACAAAGTAAAAACCATTCATACCCTGGGTATGCGCGCGTTCTCATGGGTTAAATGCAAATGTTTTTATGTCAAATTCAAGGAAATTTAATACATAATTTAATAAAAAATATCATATTAAAAATATCTCCATGACAAAAAAGTTACGCTTGCAAAAAAATAAGATCTATCTTAGATTTATTTATATTTTAAAGTTTACACATTCAATATTTAGTAAGATAACTCTTTTTTATTACAGTTTCACAGCGTTTTTTCATTGAGAGAACTAGTGTTTGAAGATCATCGTTTTTAATCGCATGATGCCAAGAATCAATTATAGCTTAAATATGTTGTGTTTTATTAGAGGGGCGCTTTTTTGTACAAGGATTTTCAAACGTCGCCACAAATTTTCTATAGGATTTAGATCAGGGCTGTTTCTTAGCCAGGGTAATAATTGTATGCTTTTATTTTTAAACCATTCTTTCCATATTTTTGACGTATGGCAAGGAGTGGAAACCTGCTGAAAGATAAATGGTGTTTTATTGGGGAAGAGTTCCCTGATGGAAGGTAAGGTTTGTTGGGGTAACTGGACCCACGAGGTAACTGGGCCATAGGCTATTTTATAAAAAACCGCTGATGTATTTTAAGTTTTTGCTTTTGTGAACAATGCCCCTTAATCTCTACTTCCTAAAGCAACGTGTTTCCACTATCATAACTCTCTCTTTGCTGTGATAGGTTGTCGAAAATTAACGTTTCTTTTTTTAAAAACAACGTCAATTTGGTTGAACTTCCTCGGCTTTTAATTAAAATACTGTAAGTACTTTTATTAAACAATCTTTTTTTTTATAGATAAGGCATATAGCTACGTTACTATTATTAGGTATCTATACATATTTACTTCATGTTCCAAATGTATGTCCGGTGTCATAAATTTTTCAAAAATGGGGTAACTGGGACATGTATCCGGGGTAACTGGACCATGCTAGATCCAGTCACCCCAATAGTTATAAATAATTTTTTTCAGTTTCTCTTACAACGGGAAGTAAATTTGTCCATTGTTTTTTGCCCAGAATAAAGAAAATTATAGAATACCTTATTAAAATTACGTAATAAAATTTTAGAAAAGCATATTGAGTGGTATAAAACCAAAATCCTTGACCCTTTGAGAGGCGGTGATGCCGTTATAGCATCACATAATTTTAATTCCTAATTGCAACCTTTGCACCAAAATTTTATAATGAAAATTTCCGTTTTATTAAGTACACGAAAATATACTTTTACTTGTTTTCAAATAGATACTCTTGTAAATACTGGTGTCATTAAATTATTTCAACATTTTACGAATGCAAGTACCTTGTCTCTGAAAGCGAGATAGCCGAACCTTGAAATTGTACGATACACAGGGGTCGCATTCAACAGAGAAACTTTTATTTGTTCCTACCACTATTTTGAAAATAATATCTTCATCGTACCTTTCTTTAGAATATGTTAAATAAAATGATCATGAAGGTAACACATTAAGGGTTCTGGTAGGAACAATAAAATTTTCCCTTTATAATGCGACCCTTAGATACAGATTAAGTACTTAAGTACTTGCGTAGCCGTTTGTTCATAGATTTACCTAGCATTTTTTCCCCTTAAAATACCCATGTGACTTTTAACTTATTACCTATACTGAAGTATATAAGTACTTACATAATTTTTATGTTTTTGGTATAAATAAATCTAATATTTTCACTTTCAGTGCTTTTTTAGACACATTGTAAGCAAAAGGTTTCTCTTACAACACTCTTTATCGACATATAATTTACATGATCTGCCTGGTTTAAATTTTTTTTAAGTTGTTTGCACTTTTTCAAACAGGAACTGATATCCCATATGAAAAAAAAAATAAACGCGTGTGGAGCATAGACCCTCCTTGTCCACTTACCCCATTTTTATGGGGCAACTGGACCCATGAGGAAAGAAAGATGAAATACGAATATTTTTATACTTTTAAATATTAAAATATAATTTTGAGCATTTTTGTCTGATAGAAGGATTCTAACTGAACACATTTACAGAAGTTCAGACTTTAATTCAAATGAACATTAGCTTTTTGAAGCTGAATTGTCAGAAGCTCCAGAGTCACATTGTAAAATCATGGTCCAGTTGCCCCAACTAATCTTATAAATTTTTATTCCAGGACAGATGCTATGTATTATTATTATTATTATTATTATTATTTTGCATTCGGAATGCTATCAATCACTTGAATGCGGCCCACACTACCTTCAGACATACAGGCCCAAATCAAGACATTTGTTGGGTTCTTTGTAGCTGCTGCATTGTAATCAGGATGCAGCTCCTCCCCTATTCTACGTACATCTCACATAATTTCACCCATCACTACCAAAGAGTGATATTTTACTTTCATCGCTCCAGATTATTTGCTTCCATTGATTTTCTGACCAATTAATATGTTCTGTTGCTCACTGAACTCGTTTCTTGCGTTTCGGAAGATATAATTTTTTCCCCCTCGGAATTCTACCTTTCTGTCCAAAACCTGCTAATAATCTCCTTATTGTTCTTGAACTAACTGAAATGCCCATTGCATTCATTTCACATCTAAAAGCATCTGATGAAATTCTTCTATCTTTGAGCATATTCTTTTTATCTTTCTGTCGTCAGAAGCACTTGTGCATTTTTTTTCGGCCTTACCTTGCCTTATTTGTCACTGATTTAGTTTCTTTATAACGTGATCACATCTTTCGTACGCGAGATAAGGTGACTGATCCACCAACCTGTCTTTCAATTTCAGAATAAGAGAGACTAATTTCTCTCAAAATGACAAATCTGCTTCTTTTTGGAGGTGTCTAGTCAAATATTGTTGTTGACGACATCATTTTAAATTATTTGCATCAATAAAAAAAATAGAAATATTAAAGAAAAAAATCTATTTAGTTACTCTAGTATTCACCCTTCTGCAAAATTCATTCCAGCAAAATACCGCTTTTACAAATCAAAACATGCTACAGTTTAGTTATTGACATTTGATCATGGAGCTATAAATATTAAAAGGAGACGACATATCAATCTAGCCTCGTGGAGAGTGTGGAAGCTAAAAGACGGGTTCTCAGCGTCCGCCATATTCGACTTTTCCGTAGTTGATTTGTGCAGCGAGGAGAACTGGTTCACAGCGCAGCCACAGACTTCTAATATAAGTAGACTCCAAATCGGCAACCTTTTCTTGACTCCTACATCTCTGCCCTCCATCACGTGATGGAAGGCAGATTTAGCGCGCCAAACCGGTTTTTCTCCTCGGAATCTCTCTCCAGATTCCCGCCGAAACATCGTCTGTCAGCGTTTGTCTTGAGTTGACCGGACTTTTGCTTTGCCAATAAAGGGATTACCGCCAAAATACGGCACCCTTTTGGCGATGAAAGCAAAAGATGTTGGAGTCAAAACGTTCCCGAAAGAATAATGGAATTGGGAGTCTACTTATATTAGAAGTCTGTGAGCGCAGCTCACCGTGGTCAAGTATGGCGGAAGCAGGGGGTAGGAACAGCTTCAAGTGACGTCATTTATGTCGCCTCCTTTAGTCTTCATTCTTCCATGCATTTGATTGGTTCTCATGAACTGTCACTGTGATTGGCTAGGAAGCGTTTATTACAATACACTTTAGCATCCATGACTCATTGCGTTTGTATTTTAGACTAAAGTACGTGTAACTGTTTTTTGTAATGCTTTGTAACTTTTTTTTTTTATTCGAGATTACATTTCCTTGAATGGGATATATAAACATTTGTATTTAAATGATAAGTAATATATTCTATAAGCACACAAAGTTATAAAACATGAATATTTCAAAAGATGTCCATAATTTTGGCCACCACTGTATATGGAAAAAAAGATACAACTACCTTTATCCCTACACCGTTTAGGATACAATCACACGAAATGGTCATTACACTTGGAGTATTGACTTGTTTCAGCATAGCTGCCAACTCTTCCGCTTTTTTTACCACAAAAATTTAATAGAAAGTTTTGCCTTATTTAATCGGCAGATTACGGCGATTTAGAAAGGTGAAATTTACTATAAAATTTTTGTGGTACGAAAAAGCGTAAGATGTTGGCAGCTATGCTTTCAGAATAAAATCTATTTTTTGAAATAGGTTGGTTGTTGGTTGGTTGTATTTATGTCGGCCAATTATCTGCACGTGGGATATAGGCCCAAAGGGGGGAGTGCCTTCCGTGGAGGTCTTTCTAAGGGATCCTAACCCGTATTAACGCTAGGAGAACCAAGGTTCGAAAAAAACCACGAAAACTCCGAACTATTAGGCCGACGGGCACGATTGGGATCGAACCCAGCACTTTCCGTCTACCAGCTTCGAGAGCAGAACCTCTCGGCCACTGGTGGGGCTTTTTGAAATAAGAGTCGGCTACATATTTCAAGCTGCGCAAACTTAACTCCCACTTTTGACACTTTATTTGCTCTCCTTGGATCAAACAATCCAGGAAAAGTATATTTTATATATTTTCCTAAAATATTCATGATTATAAAAGACGTCAAAATTTAAGGATTCTAATATTAACTCCTTCAAATGCGGTGTTATATATATATATATATATATATATATATATATATATATATATATTTATTTTTTTTACCGTAATTTTAATTAAGATTTGATACAGGATTTGATACAAAAATCATTTAACCCTTAAAGAGGCAACGTATTTCTACACAGAATTATTTCCTTTGAAAGAGTTAAATTCACGCGGCAATACTTTCCCGAAAAATCTTCCGACTTAAAAGATTTATTTTCTGTGAGTTACACTGTATGGACCCAAAGAAATTTTAAGTATTTTTTTTTTTTTACTGAAAAGCAAAATTTAATTAAGAAAATTAGTAATAAACTCTTATTAATTTATTTTAATTATGTACAACATAACTTTTTACATAAACAAAATGGGCATCGTCAAAAACATTGGTGTGTAAGTTAATAGTTCTTTCCTGTCACATTTTCTGGGGATTTAGCGAAATTTTAATTTCTGAAGGACTAAAGTAGGGATGCACAACCTGTGGCCCGCGAATTTCGCCAATTTATAACTGGAAAAAATTGCAATTTTTGTCTATAGGTCGCAGGAGAAATTGAATTTCGTCAATTTGCCGAAGGAAATATTAAAAACTTTGTCAGTCAGTTAAGAATCACGAATTTTGCCGAACAAGCGCGGAATAATCGCAAATTTCGTTGATAGGGCACGGAAAAATCGCGAATTTTGTCGATCAGGCTCGGAAAAATCGCAATTTTCGTTGATCGGGTACGGGACAGTCGTCAAAATTTTTGATGATACGCGGAAAAATTGCAAATTTTTTTGATCGAATGCGGAAAAATCGTGCATTTTGTCAGTCGTGAGAGAAAAAATCTCGAATTTCGTCAATTTACCGCAGTAATAATTGTAATTTCGTCAGTCAGTTAAGAATCGCGAATTTCGTTGATCGGGTGCTGAAAAATCGCGAATTTTGTCGATTAGGAACGGTAAAATCTCAAATTTCGTTGATCGGCATCAGAAAAATCAATTATTTCGTCTGCTTATCGCGAGAAAAAATAGCGAATTTCGTCAATTTGCCGCGGGAAAAAATTGTAAATTTAGTCAGAGTCGGTTAATAGGGTTCCTACACTTTAGGAATTACCCTGACTTTTCCCTGACCGAAAAACCATTATTTTCTTACAGAAAAATTCGCCTTTTGCAATTGCTCGATTACATCGCATTGTTATAAATCCAATTTTTCTACATAAAAATTCTGGTATTTCCGCTGAAAGTGTAAGAACCTTGGTTAAGAAACGCAAATTTCGTTGATTGGGACAATTTTTGTCGATCAGGCTCTGAAAATTTGCAAATTTTGATTTTGCTGATTGGGCACGGAAAATTCGCGAGTTTTGTCGATCCGGCTCCGAAAACTTGGGAAATTCGTTGGTCGCCGCACTTTTTTTTCGATCAGGCACGGAAAAATCTCAAATTTCATTGATCGGGCACGGAAAAATCGCGAATTTTGTGAATGTTACGCAGAAAAATTTAAAATTTCGTTGATCGAAAATGGAAAAATCGTGAATTTCGCCAGTTTAACACGAGAAAAATAAACGCAAAATTTGTCAATTTGCTGCCTGAAAAATTACAAATTTCGTCAGAGTTAGGTAAGAATCGTGAATTTCGTTAATCGGGCGCGGAAAAATGTCGAATTTCATCCATTAGGGCAGAGAAATCGAAAATTTCGTCGATCAGAACGGAAAAATCGCGAGTTTTGTCCATCGGGTTCCGAAGAATCGTGAATTTTATTAGTCAGGCAAGAAAAAATGCGCGAAATTTGTCATTCAGGCGCGGAGAAATAAAAAATTTCGTATACAGGATGTTGAAAAAAAGCAAATTTCGTCGATCGGGGTGAAAAATCACGAACTTTTTCTATCAGGCGTCGAAAAATAGTGAATTTTGTCGATAGGCTTCGAAAAAATTGCTAATTTTGTTGATCGGCTTCGGAAAAATTGTGAATTTTGTCGATCGGCTTCGGAACATTTGTGAATTTTGTCGATCAGACATGTAAAAATCGCAAAGTTCGTTGATCGGGCGCTGGAAAATCGCGAATTTCTTTGATCAGGCTCGGAAAAATCTGAAATTTCATTGATCGGCTCCGTCTCTCCACTTCGTTCATAAAGTTCAATTTTTTTTCGGCACTAGCCACTTTCATGCCTATGTTTTTGTTTTTTTTAGCAGTTCTAATAAAACAAAATTTACTCCCCGAATAAATTCAATAAATATTATCTCTCCTTGAAAACAGTCTTTGCTATATCTGTGATATATATACAAACGTTAAATGTTGATATATCCTTGCCAACTGAATTCAATATGTTGACTAGGCAGGGTAACATTGATGGGTAAAACTCTACCCCCCCCGCCCGCCCTTATGAAACCATAAATTTTATCTGATTTTAGGCCACAGATCACCTCTCTGAAATAGATTTATGTCCGTGTTACTGATGTGGCCCTTGAAAGCCCAGACGTTTTTGTGAGTGGCCCTTCTCTAAAAAAGGTTGTGCACCCCTAGAGTAAAGGGACCATATACTGCTACAGTTTAATTGCGCATCAGAAAATCAAAAACTAAAGACAACGACTAGAGAGTTAATTTGAAACATTCTCTGCACTAAAAATAGGATTTGACAGTGTTTGAGTGTATTTAGTTATTGCCTTTAGAATTTTACGTGTGTTAACCCTTTCGCGGGCGGTGTCCACAAAAAAGGACACCTAGTTTTTATTTTACTGGCACCAATAATATTTAGTTAAAAGTTTCCTTTCATAACGTACTTGAAAATTAGCAAGTTTGTATTTTCTAATAAATTAGTTTATAAATTCTGGTGTCAGTACATCATTTCATCAGCTTAGTACAAAAATTACTCTGCGCCGGAAAAGGTTAATCTGGATGTTTTTCATTTGAGATACCAAATTAATTATTTGTTATTGGTGGATACACACTTAATAAATTTTCTTTTATAACTCTATAAATATATTTAAAAAGCTGCTAAACTATTTTTTTTTTTTTTTTTTTTTTTTTTACATTCCTTGATTCAAAAAACATAAATATGTCTCGAAATTGGGTGTTACTATTTGGAAATTTGACGTGTGATTTTTATATGCAGACAATCACTATTTCAAAAATTGTACTCACATTTAGAACAGAAGATTATTGAAAGCCTAGTTACTCATTTGGTGTGAGAGGTGTGATATTATTGCATAGCTGCCAATTTTTAAGTTTTTTTTTCTTATCATTAAAATTTAATAGAATTTTTTTTTCTTTATTTAATAGGCAGCTTTCATCGATTAATTAAACAACATTTACTTTTAAATTTTAGGGGGATGAAAAAAGCATAAAAGTTGGCAGCTGTATTATCGTGAATGGTTTGCGAAAACAGGCTGGTGTATGTGAGTCATTCTCTGAAAAGTGGCAATTTTATGTCCCAGGGGTCTTGAAGACATATTTTAAAAAATACAAAAAGAAAAAGTGTTTTAAACTATCAATATTAATCAGTTATACATATAAACTGTAATTATTTGCTTATTGAAATTGAAATATGATAAATTAAATGTATTTTTTAATTCAAATATCATTCCCTCACTATGTCCCCATTCACGCATGTGGGAAAGAAAATGCTTTCTCTGCTATTGCAGCAGGTATGTTTATAATTATTTTTTTCTCAATCCATTACACATACTTAAATAAATATTTAGATTAGAGCACTTTTTAATGATGTCCCTAGTATTTGTCATCATTCCCTCACATAACTATAAATTTGCACCTATTTACTTAGTAGAAAGCAGCACTTGCTTTATATATATCTAGGACAGTTTGTACACGAGTAAAGTGAAGCAGCTATCTTGTTTGCCCAAAAACAATCCTGAATAGCTAGCACATGGTTTTCAAGTACTAGATAAAAGTATTTTTATTATCCACCATTCCCTCACCTATTATAAATTTAATAAAAACTAATTAAATATCCTTTTTATGTTGTTATATTATTAGAAATGTGTTTAAAAAGATATTTAGTAACTGAAAATATACATTAGACTAATCATTTTTGTATAAAATGGTTTTTAGAAGTATTTCATCATTCACTCACAATCATTCCCTCATAATTTTAATGTATGAGGGAATGATCTAAATCCATTTATACGTGTTAAACAGTTAAATAAGAAAATCTAATGCAATAAAATACACATGAAAAAACTCATAAGACTTTTAATTAGCGTAAGTAAACATAATGCATTTTTTATTTTTATTATTTAACTGAGAGAAGTTAAAAATAAATAAATATATATATATATTTGTATTAATTCAGATAACTATTAATTCTGCTAAATCTTAATGCTTTATCTTTATTTGTTCAATTGACATAGAGTAAAAATAATATTATTTATTGAGAGTATTACTTCTAATTAAAATTTCTTTTCTTTTAACCCTTTCAAGAGCATTGGTATGCTTATGAAACCACTTAATTTTAATTCCCAAGCGCCACACTGACACTAGACTTTTTATATATTTTTTTTCTTTTTAACATGTATGTGAAATATAGCTTTTTTTCTTATTTATAAATAAATTTGTTCTTAAATTCCGGTGTCAATCATTTATTTGAACATTTTAGCAATGGTAGAGCTTTGAAATTAAAATCTCAGAAGATATATCAGGTACAGTTTGGTTCATATTATTTTTTGATAAATATAGAAATAAGGTAATTGTAGGCTGATTTTGAGATATTTGAGGCAATTTTATAGGGCCGCAATTTATTTTTAAAAACAGCCACTTTTCCGAGAATGATATAAGTGTCGTTTTTATTAGCTCACAGGCTATCAAAGCCTGAGAGCTAATGTGCCCGCCGTTCTGTATTTATGTACGTACGTATGTATGTATGTACGTAACGCGATAACTCTTGATAGAAACATCCGATTTGCATCAAAATTTTTTTCTAGGTTCATTGTGATAAGGCGCCTCCCTGATTAGTTTTGGGAGTTCATTGGTTAAGGATAAAGGGGGAAAAACGGGGTTTGTCCAACCCCTTAATTCAGATAAATGGGTTTTTCATGCAGAATCATTCGATTTGCTCCGAATTTGGTATACCGGTTTATTATGTTAAGGAACCTCCCTGATTAGTTTTGGGGGTTCATTGGTTAAGGATAAAGGGGGAAAAGGGGGGTTAGTCCACCCCCTTAATTCAGATAAATAGGTTTTTCATGCAGAATCATTCGATTTGCTCCGAATTTGGTATACCGGTTTATTATGTTAAAGAACTTCCCTGATTAGTTTGGGGGTTCATTGGTTAAGGATAAAGGGGAGAAAGGATGGTTAGTGGATACAAAATTGATTCAAACAATTTCTCCAAATTCAAATTTGATACAATGCAAAACATAATGTAGGTATTTTCTCTTGATATCTTATGTTTCCCATTCTTTACATGAGGTTTCCCTGTGCAAATATAATTATAAATATGCAACACAGCAATTTTCATTAAAGCTGTCGAATGTTTGACCCGAATCTTGAATTTTAGAAAAAGAAAGTTTAGGATTTGTTCTATTAACCCCTTGAGGGGCAAGTAATCGCGTTTGTGTAATGCTGAATTCCCACCGAAAAGTTTGAAAAAATTTAATTCTTAGTAAGGAAAAGCAATTTTCGACCAATTTGCCCTCAAAGATATAAAAGTAAAAATTATTTAAAAGTTTCTGGTGCAAATCTTAATTAAACATAGGTGGGAAAAAATATATCCCACCGCCCCTCAAGGGGTTAATACAAAAATAGTTTTATCACTTTAGCTTCCATACCGTTAAGAAAGTAGCCTTAAAATTATCAAAAAGAACGTAAAATCATACGTCAATCAGTTTATGAAAATTTTTTCAACGCAGTGATGGAACAGTGGCGCAGCAATTGAACGATTGCCACCACTAAATTTTTATAGTATTCTTCGCCTTCATAAATCTCAGAAATTCATTCTTGAAGTTAGATGATGAACACTAATAAAATTTTGCGGTGTCAGTTGATTTTCTGCTGCTACACTGTTCCATCACTGTCAACGCATTCGGATTACTATAATAAAACTTCATAGCTTAATAACGTGAAAAACGATGTCTAAGTAATAATTTGTAAAGCATATAACACGTCTAAAAACAAAATTTCAATCAAAGTCGAAAAAATAGCTGAAAATTTTGTACATCTCTGTATATGAGCTATAGATTTATCATATAATTTACAATATGCTATAATTTAGAGCAGTTACTGAACGCATAGCACAGTTCAAAATTCCTCGTCAGCAATTTCCGTCAATAAACGGAAATGCAATTCTGATGTTTTTTGCAGCTCCGTATATGATTTATAGAATTTATACACGCTAAATAGTATGCAATTTTTATTAATAATTTGTAAAACATATAACACGTCTGAAAACAAAATTTCAACCAAAGTCAAAAAAATAGCTGAAAATTTTGTACATCTCTGTATATGAACTATAGATTTATCATATAATTTACAATATGCTACAATTTAGAACAATTACTGAACACATAGCACAGTTCAAAATCCCTCGTCAGCAATTTCCGTCAATAAACGGAAATGCAATTCTGATGTTTTGTGCAGCTCCGTATATGATTTATAGAATTTATACACCCTAAATAGTATGGAATTTTTATAATTTAAAAAAGTGTTCCACAACTGAAAACGCACTTCCAATAATTATTGTTCATATAGTGAAAATTATAACTGATTTATTTTGTGTGCCTCTGTATATGAAAGAATAATGGCACATCATATTCAATAGTAAGCATGTTATAGAGCACCTTAGAGGTATATATCAATTTAAATACTTTTAAATAGTGTAACATGAACAATATGCACCACAAACATTTTTTCCCACAGACCGTAATGTAACATAATTCTTTTTAGTGTCCCTGTAAATGATCGATAAATGCTATCAATACCATATTCTACAGGTATCACCTTGTAGTGCACTTCATAGATCTGTATATAAATTTCAAATTGTTTGAAATTATAAAACATCATTAAAAGCCACCGCAAACGATTTTACCCCATAGGCCGTAATGTAATGAAATACTTTTGAATGTCCCTGTAGCGAAATTATGACTGCTACACGCTACATTTTGAAATACCTAACATTCAACAGTGAATATCAATAACATTTTTCAATTTCATGTCACTGCGACTATATTGACGCCAAAAATAATTTTGGCCAGATGGAATCGGTAAATCACCAACAGTGCGCCCCCTGAATACTAGGTCTGAGCGCTCACACAAAAATGGCTGCAGTCGAAGGCGGAATTTTTCAGCTTGTGTATGGTTCCTTAAATATTCGTACCAATAATTTTTAAAATTTTTCTGAGATTAAGCAAATCAAATAAATCTTTTATAAAATACCGGTGTCAAAATTTAAGGACCGTACATACTTTAAAATAATCTCGCCATTTTTGTGTCAGCGTTAAGGTTTAGTATTCAGGAGGCAGGGGATTAATAGAAAATGTGCTAATATTGTATATTATTTTATTTTGACAACTATTTTTGTATTTATTTCAAGTATTTGTGGTCTTAAATATGTACGTAGTTATCATTAACCACTTCAAGGGCGGTGGTTCATTTTTGGACCACCTAATTTTAATTCCGAAATGGGATATTGACACCAGAAATTTGAATTGAAAATTTTCCCTTTATTAAGTACGTGAAGAAAAGCTTTTACTTATTTCCAAATAAATTTGTTTTTAAATTCAGGTGTCATTCATTCATTTCAGTATTTTACGAATAGAAGTTCTTTACCCCTGAAAGGGTTAACACTCATTTAGGTTTCAGCATTTTATAATAACAAAAATAATAATAAATTGCTGCAATTCTTTTACATCGTTGAGGATTCTTTTATTTCGGACAACTGTTTCACTTTTTAAATTTATAATAGGAGCAACATTTCCAGACGAAGAACTTCATAAAACATAAAAGATACAAGAAATTTCTTATACCTCTTTAATACTTTAATAATACGACATTTTTCAAATGTCTTCAAAACTTTTTCCTTGCCTATTGTCAAATGAATAGTATGCAAAGCATCTATATTCTTTAGATTTCAGTAAACAACTTGTTCGGCGAATTTTAGTAAGTCTTATATTTTGCTATTTGGATTATTGCATTTTTTAACGTAAAAGTGTTTTTAAAGCAAAAGTGAAATGAAGTCTTAATGAATGTCTTAAATATACAGATTTTATTGCTACTTCTATACGACTTAATCAACGAACTGTAGTTCTAATTATTAATTTATTTACGCTTGAAAATTTAAATTAATTTTTAAACACATGAAGACATTCGCTTAATTACAAATCTCATTAAAAATATGCAATTACTTTTTTATTCAAAGTAAACTTTTCTTCTAAATATAAAAGCTATACACATGCACGTAAAACTTAATTAAAAATTGTGTTTTGAATGTAATACATTCCATTTTTTATTGTTTTCTCTGAAAAAAAAATCGTTAACTTATTCATATTTAATATTAACAAAATAAAAAAACAACAATTTTTAGACTAATTATAATATAGAATTCATCGAAATATACTGAAACTCTGTATAAACAGTAAAAATATGTCTCTGCATATGCAAACAAAACTGTCAGCAAACATTGTTAGTTCAATGATAGCATGTAAACATTTTAAAAGTATAAAAAAACAGCTGTTTCCCTAGTATTTTAAGAATTTCTCCAATATTATGTACCGTAATTTCCGGTGTATATCCCGCAGATCAAACAATTCAGTTTGGACCCAGAAATTTTATTCAGTATTTGAATACCAATATTTACCGTGATCTAAAAGTTACATTTTATTTTTAAAAATTTCTGGGTCGAAACAGGATTGCTTGATCCGCGGGCTATACACCTGAAATTACGGTACTTTTACTTTAGAAAGTAATGTGGTACTCAGTACTTTTTGCGAACAGTAATCTAAAACCAATATTTGCGAAAAGTTAGGTTTGCTTTATTTAAGGATAGATAATAAGAGATTAAACAAGGTAATGTTTAAGAATTGTGGTACCTCTGTGGGCCGAGTAGTAAGTGTGTAAATCTTTAGAATAAATATGTTTGTTCTTTTAAAAAGAATAATATTAACTATATATATATTAGGTATACCGGAATGTTCTGTCCGATAATGTTATTTCACGCCTACTTATTTAAAATTCAGATTTCTACCTTGGCACCACTTTTTTGAAATGGTAAATTTTCCATTGTTTTCACCTTACCCGCGGCCGTCGAAATACTCAAGACTGGAGGACGTGAGTGTGACGTCATCACTATTCGGCTGAGTTCTCACTGGTGTTGCAATTTTCTTTTGTTTTGTTTGCGGAATGCTGGTCATATCATAAAACAATAATAACTATTTAAACTTACTGGTGAGAATTCGGAATCCCTAAATAAAAATTCACCCAGATGTGGAATGCCGCAGTGTTGCCGTATTCCAAATTGCCACCAGAAAGTTTAAATAGTTATTATTTTTTTTTTTTAAGATGCTAGGTGTTCCACAAATAAAATAAAATAAAATTGCTATTAAAAATTTTCCGGTGTGAATTCCAATACTAGTGAGAAGTCGGTCTATTAGTGATGACGTCACACTTGTGTCCTCTGGCCTTCAGTATTTCGATGGCTGTACCTTTACAGCTTGAGGACGAGCGACCGTTATACATGCCACTTAAGTTAATCAGAATCCTCCATTATTCCCACCAGTTATTTTTTACTGTAAAGTTTACCTTATTCATTCAGAGAAATACTGTGTCCTCTGGCCTTCAGTATCTCGATGGCTGTGCCTTTACGCCTTGGGGACGAGCGACCGGTATACATGCCACTTAAGTTAATCAGAATCCTCCATTATTCCAGTTATTTTTTACTGTAAATTTTACCTTATTCATTCAGAGAATTTTCGCGATACAATTGTAGATTTTTTTTTTTTTTTTGAAACATCTGTGGTAAAAGATTAAAAATAAGCAAAGCCACATCGTCCCGATGGGGTTAATTAACATAGCATTATATCAGGTGAATTATACGATTAAAAAAGGTGATGCCAATGAAGTAATCTGAATTTTAAAAAGTAGGCGTGAAATAACATTATCGGATAGAACTTTCCGGTAGACCTAATACACAGGGTGTTTCACAATTATCTGTCAGAAATGTTAAGGTAGGTAGAGGGGGCCTTAGTAATCAGATTTCGTATAGGAAAGTGGGTGCGGAAATGAAGCGTTGAGGCGGTAGAGGGCCATGTTAAGTTCAGTGGATAAAAACATTTCGCTGGCTTGAGTCGTCATTCTAAGCATGGATTTCGAGTAGCATGCGTCGTAACACCAATGAGGAGCTTACCGATATGCAATTCATGTATGGGGCTGCGCAGGAAAATGGAGCGGGTGTTCAAAGGTTGTACATGGAACGATTTCCAAGTTGGAATCTGCCGGATCGCCGAACATTTGAGTGTCTTTATCGAGAGTTCTGCGCGAGTGGATTATATTTTGCCTTGGGGCGTGATACAGATACTGGAAGATATCGCAGAATTCCTGCGGTGGAAAAAGCGATATTATGCACAGTAGAGGTATGTTCTTCGAAAAACTCGAGAATTTTTGGGCGTGCGTTGGGTGTGAGCGATTTCCTTGCGCAGCCACATACATGAAATGCATTTCGGCACTAATGTCCTACATACATTCATGTGACGGACAGACAGACAGAGGAGTAAAACGAATAGCTACAAATTATGTACATGGGTGTGCTTAGAATGACAGTACAATATTTTAATTGTTTTAGAATTTAATTATAAATTAATACATTGATTTTAAGGCATTTTCTTTGTTAACTCAGATCAGGTGATAAATCGACAAATATTCTTTATGGTTACAATCACATGTGTTACACAAACAATGGAGTTAATTATGACCCATATCATCCCAAACTACGCTCGCTAAAACAGGAAAAAAGTCAGTTGTCTGGCTATTAATTTTATATTGTTGAATAATAGTCCAGTTACCCTGACTTCAAATAAGTCAACAGCCCTGTTAAAGTGTTATGAATTTAAATCCAGACGATGGGGAGTAACGAACTCGGGAGAACCGAAATTCGACCGAAACAATCTGTATTCCAAAAATCTCGTTTCTTCCTTCTTATTTTTTCAACATTACTCATTGATTTGAGGCTATCGGCTCAAATGAGACACTATTTATTTTTTGCTAGTATGAACTTCACTGTTCATAATTGTCAGTCATGACTGACTCAAGAGCGAGTGCAAATTATAAAGCAAGCAAAGTATGTAGGACTAAAGAATGTATAGGTGTTTTAAGATTATTCATGGTGAAGCTTAAAATATAGTTAAACTGACAATTTCAGCTTAAGAAACTAGGTTATTTTGAATAAAATGAGTGATCTACTGGTATGAAGAATGAATTTGTAAAACAAATATTTCAAACTGCATAAAGATAACAGTGCTTCAATAGCATTTTTTAAAATGCTAAACGTTTTATATCATAGAAGAATGAACGACTGTTTCTTTCAATACAGGGGTGTAAGGAGAGAATTTCTTTAAATTTCTTTATATTCTTTAATTTACCACATTTGCAAATCTTATTTATAAAGTAAAATAAAAAAAATCGAACAAGCTATCATTTTTCCATGTGAATCTAAGAATTATGTTTTCTAGTTACAAAAAGTTCCATTGTCTTGCTCTATCAGATTTTCTCAAATATTGATTTAAATTTAGAAGATATGTTTTATTTTTAGCTTAAAACATATTAATAATTATTGTTTAAATTAGTTCACTATAAAATTAGTTTGCTGAAAGAAAGTAGTGCTCATTTATGGGTCTGAATATAAATAAAATATTTCTAATCTAAAATGTTTAGCAAATTGAAATGTAAATTAAATCACACAAAATACTCGTAATAAATTTAGATATGTATTTTAATTTAGAATAATCTTTTCCTTAGAGAAAACTTTCAACAACAAAAATTATACATACAAAAAGCGTATTCTTATTCAAACTCAAAATGAACTGTACATTACTAGATTATTATTATTATTATTATTATTATTATTATTATTATTATTATTTTGGTGTGTGCGGTTGCTTTTCTCCCCATCTGGACGTCCACACAAAATTTGATTTTTTTTTTTTTTTTTTTCTTATGAAAGCAATCTCCACAGTGCTATTAATAAATTTGCATTTTTTGTATTATATCACGAATGAGAATTCCGACTTTTTGTATACCAGTATAATCTTAGAGAAAATGTTATTTCATTTAATCGGAACATCTTTTGCAATTGAACAGAACAACATTTCCTCTAAGATTATATTGGTATACAAAAAGTTGGAAATCTCCTCCCTGATTAAATACTAAATTTACGAAGTTCACCAAACTCATCCTGGGGCGATTTATCTTTTGAAAACAGTTCTAAACTGTCAACTTTTCTACAGATTGGTCATTTTTTAGCATTTGGCTTATCATCCAAACACACTTTAGAAAATCTTTATAAAATACGGGCTTCACATTTCGGTTTGAGCTATTTTACAATGTTTAAAAAGGGGGAAAAAACAAGAAAGGTGTGATCAAAACAAAAGTCTAAAAAATTTTAGCAATTATTAGCAAAATCGTTAATATGAGTAGTAGAAACTAGTAACTATGCGTAATAACAAATATCATGTATGATCAGATTTCAGAAAAGTATATACAAATGAAATCATTTATTTGCTTAAATAAAATCAGAATTATAAATTACCTTAAAAAAACGGTAAAATTTATCATGCGTTTTAGGAATAGAATTCGTAAATTTTTGCTCCTAAAAAGGCTTAAGAATACAATTCTTAAATCTATTCAGATCTACTATTCCCATTCTAGAAATGATGCATTTTTTACTATTTCCAAAGCATTTCTTAATACACTAGTACCCCCATCACGAGTTACAATGAGCAACAATGCGTTTCTCACTAAGAACTGGTTTCTCCGCCAAAGAAAGCACATAGAGATGCCAAATGCAATCCGCCAAACCCTTCTAAGTTTTGATGGTTTGTAATGTCACTCTCCAGAAGGCCAATTGACAAGACTTTTTAAGAATTGTTTTCTTTGCCTAATATATTTTCAGAATTTCTTTCATTAACGACATCGAAAAATATTTTCCCGAAATAGAGTTGCCAGTGGGCTACTTTTTTAAAATTCAGATTTCTTGATTGTCACACCTTTTTGGAAACGGTAAAATTCCCTTTGTTTTTGACTTAATTAATATGTCATTAAGTAGGGCATATTTTACCATTTCAAAAGAGTGGTAGCAATCAATGGAATCTTATTTTTAATAAAGTAGCGCATCTGGCAACACTGTCCCGAAATAGTGGTTGCAATTGGTCTTCTGGTACGCTCGCTGTGGTTAGCACTCCATGTCAGTAATTTGTGACAGACTTACAAAGTACTGTGTCACTAAGGTATGCTCTTTCACTTGTTGGGTAATACCTCGAAGTAATGTTGCAGCTGGTAATTTAAAATCTTTTATGGAAAAAGTTTACTTAACACTAGAAAGCCCGCGAGCAGTCATTTTGACAGCTACCAAATGAATACATCTCGGTTCGAACCAGAAATTTTTTATAAAACTACATTAAAAGATACAAAGAAAAAAACTAGTTAAATGCATAAGTTAATAATTTAAAATAAAAATTCTGGTGTGAAATATTTTTCTAAAATTTGAGTAAAATTCTTGGTCTTTCTAGTGTTAAGCTTAATTTTGATAAGTTATAATAATAACAAGTCATTACTGTAACTTATTTTTATATTAATGAAGTCTTATGTTTTAGGTAGCTTTCATTACAAAAAGCTACCTATTGCAGGCGTTCGGAGGAAAGCGATATCAAAACATTTTGGTATATTTTCATCGATCATGACCCCCAGACCCCGAAACCACCCTCCATCAAAATGTTGATATATATATATATATGATCTTTGTCACACTGTAACTCTCGTATTTATGAACCGATTTGGATGTAACTTCTCGACCGAGTTCGTTGGCCATCTTTATCCGCCATCTTGTTTCAAAATGAAGGTCATTTAATTTTTTTTTTAATTTAAAATTTGAAATGTGGTACCAAAAAATTGAAAATTGAAAAATATTTTTTTCTTATGTGTTTGACCTTGATACAAATATTCCGGAGCAGGTTTTGTTTCCTCTATATCTTAAATAATGGCTGAGTTATGTCACTTTGAATTTCTAGCGTGGCTGACATTTTGAAACGACCTGATTTTTGTCACGCGATAACAGGCGTATTTATGAACAGATTTGGATGTAACTTGGTGTGTACATATTACATACCAATTTCTAGACCGAGTTCGTTGGTCAGCTTCATTCGCCATCTTGTTTCAAAAGGTCTGCCATTTAAAAAAATAATTAATTTAAAATTTTAAATAAGGTATAAAAAAATTGGAAAATGAAAAAGATTTTTTTATGTGCTTGACCTTGATAAAAAGATTCCGGAGCAGTTTTTGTTTCCTCTATATCTTAAAAAAAATGGTTGAATTATAGCACTTTGAATTTCTAGCATGGCTGACATATTGAAACGATCTGATATTTGTCATGCGATAACACGCATATTTATTAACCTATTTGGATGTAAGAAGACATGTGAATAGTATATAGCAATGTCCCGACCAAGTTCTCTGGCCACCTTCATTCGCCATCTTGTTTCAAAATGGCGGCCATTAAATTAAAAAAAATTATATTTAAAGTAAGATGCAAAAAAATTAGAAATTGAAAAGGTTTCCTTCTTAAATATTTGACCTGGATATAAGGATTCCGGAGCATTTTGTGTTTTGTCTTTATCTTAGTTATCTTTGTCTAGGCTCAGATATAGCAGCTTAAATTTCTAATGTGGGTGACATTTTGAAAATTCAGATATTTGCCTGCGACAGCACTCGTATATATCAACCGATTCAGATGTGAGTGAGCATGTGCAGAGGAATTACTAACGTCTCAACAAAGTTCACTAGTTAGCTTCATCCACCATGTTGTCTTAAAAGGGCAGGCACTTCAAGATATCGCCGAATTTGGCAACCAAATATAAGTTACTTTAAATAAAATCAGCTTCAATAAATCTGATTAATTTCGCGAAATTCTCAATCACAATGAGATAAAAATTAGTAATGAATTTTCAAAATCGGTTTCCACTAAATTGAGTTTCGTGTGTTTGAATAATATAAACTGGCTTTTTAAAAATTAGGAATATGAAAGCTACCTCTTCCTCCCGGCACTGGCCGGAAGGACTTTTTATTGTTTAAATGTTTAAATATAGCACCGATTGAAATGATAGAAAAGGCAATCATTAGTGTAACGTTTTGCAATTCTGTCTAATCCTGAAATTTTAAAATTCAACAGTTATTACTATAATTTACACATGTATAAAGGTGTATTTTTGTGTTGTCAAACTTTGATAACTTTTTCAAAATTGAATACCTTTCATTTAGTTTCGACTTTTTAAATTTATTGTCGAAATTAGCTTCGTCTGACTTTCGAAATAGTTAGAAAAGCTCGCAAAATGTTAAATATATATTAAATTTTAGAAGCAACAGAATTTTCAAACTAGGCATTTTGTGTATTTCAAATTCATTTTTAGTCATGAATAGAGAAATAAATTGTATCATAAGTTATGAATAAACAGAAATTTATATTTCCAAGGATTCAAATTTAGACAAAAAAATCTGGCTGTTGATAATGAAAAAAATATTGAGTAGCATTTTTTTTAGATTAAAATTTTGCACAAAAAATCACATAAAAATTTTGAAAGAAAATGAGAGGTACAAAATGTAATAAATTAAAAAAAAAAAAGTCAAAATACGAATTTCTTAGTTTTGTGAAATCTAAAATACACGTTTCTCAGCATATATCAATATAAAAGAGAACCTTTTAATGTAGTAAATACAGAACTTGTGTGGAAACATAAATTATTTAAAAACAACGTTTAAACACGCAATAAAATAAGTTGATTTGATCATACGTATACGTATCGTGAGTACTAGGAGTCACTGAGGATGTGAGTCCTAGTACTCACGAAACGTATACGTATGATCAAATCAAATTATTTTATTGTGTGTTTAAACGTTGCTTTTAATGTAATTACTGTGTAAAGCAGATAAAAGAAATCAAACTTAAAAATTACAGAAAGAGCCATTATTTAATATAAGAAACCTATTTAAATTACAAAATGCTTTTTCAATTTTAAGATTAACACAACGGTTTAAAAATTAGAAAATAATTACTCTAATTGAATTGATAATGCCAATTTCAGGTTTTTCGCAATTAATTTTACGGTTACACTATTTTAAAATCCATTAATAATTCTAGTGCGCGGGGGAAATTGTCAGTTTATTTTCGTTTAAATTATTATCGACATATTTCTTTAATTATAAGGCACGTTATAAGTAATTATTTTTTAAACATTATGTTATTTCTTGACCTTTCATATTGTATTCGGTAACACTTATAATAAAAGGCAGAAGTTTCAAGACTCGAGAATTTTGAGTACAGATGTTTTATTTAAAATCTCAGAATTCTCCGATTAAAGAAAGCAAAATTTCCTACAGGAAAATACTAGTACTTACAAATAAAGGTTTTGACAGCTATATAACTACTTGAGGGGCAATCAAAAATCTCTCTAAATCTCGAATTCGCACCCGAATAATCGAAAAATTTTATTTTTAAATAAGGAAAAGCAATTTTTCAGCAATTATCCTCCAAAGTTAAAAATATAAAATTTAGTAAAAATTTTCTGGTGAGAATCTTGTTTAAATTAGGTGGTTTTTAGGTGGGTCAATTATATTTTACCCCACCGTCCCTCAAAGGGTTAAGAGGTATATACAGATATTTGGAAAACAAATATTTTTTATAATAAATATTATATTAGTAATTCTATATAGAAGTTAATTTTTGGCATGCCTTTTGTTTCAAGAAAATTTTGTTGTAAGCCGTTTTAACCGATGGAGTTATGAATAAAGAGGAGGAGACATATAGTGTACTGTCTACCAGTTGCGAGTGAAGTAACTGAGGAGGTTGTCACAATATGGCGACTGCTTTTATTTAATTGTATCTCCAGTTTCTGATTATCGCCAGCACAAACGTCCCAACAGTAAAATTGAATAGAAAATTTCATCTTATACAAGCGTCTTATTCATGGAAATATTTTACATAAATGTGAAAATATTTCTATTTGTTTTTACTGGTGTCAGTTTGCCTGGTAAAACAGTCAGTTTGTTTCACTGGTTGTCACAATATGGCGGAAATGCAGGGCCTGACTTTCGCAAAGTCAAACTTCCATTAGTAAAAATAAAAATATATTTCTGCCGTCATTTATGACTGAAATTTTACATTAATAAGTGGTTTAAATAAGGAGAAAAACTCTATACAAATTTTCTGGTGGAAGTTTTCACCGGTGGTAAAGAACCTCCGCGATAGCGGTTGCAGTTGAAGCTTCACTATTGTAAGGATATGTCAGTTCCTCTTGATTAATAGTTCCATATTTTAACCAGATAAATAGTCCAAGAGCCGACACCACAAAACCCTATCTTGTCAAGTACAAGAAAAAAACTTTTATTTTATGGAAGAGTAGAAATGGGGGATTCTAATGATCCATGTCTGCCGGAAGTGAAGTAGTGCATAAGTCAAAAATTAATACCACTTCCGGTGTATTTTTAGAGGCTTATCCTAAGGTATAGAGCACAAGAAAAATAAATTATGGAAAATGTTGAGTTCATTCAGTATTATAATAATATCTTGGTCTGCCAGTGCGAAACACATGCCAGACGTACTTTTATCGAAATTATTTTAATTAAAACTTACGTTATCGAGCACAATGATAATTTGTATTTTAAAATTAAGTTTAAATACAGTTATTACAGAAAATCGATGCCTGCCAAAGTTCAACTGTTGCTAAACGTTCGGCAGACCAATTTATAAAATTTGCGTTCATATCATTTTGTATCGATTTCATCGAATAAAACTACGTCATTTGAGAACGTTTTGCGTCACTTTCTTAATACCGTGGATGATGTGGAATGCTTCAGAAACCTAACACTGATACAATTTAATAGGCACCCAGATTGGTGTTTTGCTACTTTCGAAACCAGACTGACCAATAACAAGTCTGCATTTTGCAAAATTTTCAAAAAGTGAAAATTTTCGAAAAACTGCAATTTCTGATTAGCTAATCTCGTTTCAAATATAGTTTTAGTAAAATATTTATTCGCACACCTACAACAGTTCCTTTATACAAAATATTACCACAGTTTATCTCATTTATTAAAAATTAATGGGAAATAATCGCAATTTTTATATGAAAGGAATAGCTAATACTGTTGGCGTGCCTCTATGATAGAGTGGCGACATACGATGCTCAGACACCGATTAGACAGATGGGTTTGTCCAAACTATGGATAAACTAGGCATTTTTTGCCATAGTTTAGTTACAGCGTCTAGAATATACAGTGTAGAAATCTGATATCCAAACAGCGCTAAAAAATGGTATCCCTTAAATGTGCAATGATGCTAAAATCCAGGGATCCGATCGCAGCGAAATCTGCGATATACTTTCAAATTCCAAAGTAAGCATCGTATTATTATAGCGTCTAGAATAAATAGTGTGGAAATTTGCTGTCCAAACAGTGCTAAAATTTCGTATACCTTAAATGTGCAACGATGCTAAAATCCAAAGAGCCGATCGCAGCAATGTCTGCGGCATCGTTTGACATTTAAAGGGTCCAATATTTTAACACTTTTTAAAGTATTACTGCGATAGCCGGTTTCCACACTATATTTTCTAGACGCTGTATTTTAATCAAAAGTGAAACAAAACTTTCTCAAATGACGTAGTTTTATTCGATGAAAACGATACAAAATTGTATGAACGCATATTTTATAAATTGGTCTGCCGAACGTTTAGCTACAGCTGAACTTTGGCAGACGTCGATTTTCTGTAATAATTATATTTAAACTTAATTTTAAAATACAAATTATCCTTGTGCTCGATAACTTGGGTTTTCATTAAAAATAATTTCAATAAAATTACCTCTGGCATGTGTTTCGCACTGGCTGCGGCATGGCAGACCAGAATATTATTACAGTACTAAATGAACTCGACATTTTCTATAATTTATTTTTCTTGTGCTCTATACCTTAGGATGCGCCTCTAAAAATGGACCGGAAGTAGTATTAATTTTTGACTTATGCACGACTTCACTTCCGGCAGACATGGATCATTAGAATCCCCTATTTAAACTCTTCCATAAAATAAAGGATTTTTTCTTGTGCTTGATAACATAGGGTTTTGTACTATCGGCTCTTGGACTAAAATAAATTAAATATATTTCTTAGTTCGATAGTATCAAAAAAATGTTTTATAAATTTCATATTTTAATATTATTTATGCTAGTGTTTAATATATGAATACTCATTAATTTTCTCGTTATTTGTCCGCAGAGCAGATTCCGGCATGGTCACTATTTTAGCGTCCAGCATATCGGAAGAATAATTAGATCAGATTTGTCTTGCAATTGTTACAGAATACTACTTAGTGGTAGAAATCTGCGCCGCCATGCCGCGATGTCGCATCCGGATTCAACAACACCCTTTTTACCGGACATTAAATAGGCATGCAAAATTACTCAGAGGCAAATATTACCATTTCAAAAATAGTGGTAGCAATGAACAAATGTGCATAAAAAACGCCCGATTTGTAACACTAGCTATAAAGCTAGTTAAAATGTAATTTTCCTAAATGGACTGTATTTTCACATTTCTAAACGGAAAGAAAATCTACCGTTTTGGATGGACAAACTTTAGGACATAGCTCACAGAACTTCCGCTTTTTCAGTAACACTATTTCCGGATACTAATCTTCGTCATTTTACAATGGAAGTTTCTTCTATTAAGGGGACAGTGGACCTTCAGTTGGGTAAAATTCGACTAACAAATCGTTTTTTTTTCTTTTTTGGTTTATTAATATACGTCAATCTTAACTGCATCATTTGCGAGAAACACAGGCAATTGCACCGCTTCCTAGTGAAATTATAGGCATTTCAAATTTCTACGCCGTAATTGAGTTATACCAAAAATAAAATTTTAAATCGCGTTTTCTCAAAATGAGAGTTTTCGTTGAATTAGTTTATTCAAAATGTTCCAGGTGTTTTAGTTTTTATCCAATTTCCATAATATTAAGTATTCTTGTTTGCAATATGCTATATTTCAAAACTTATATTAATATGCATGCATTAGTGTACATAAAAGGAAAATTTGGTAGTTATATAACTATTTTCCTTGAATTTTTGAGAAGGAATGTAAATATTTGAAGTTCTTTATTAATTTTTTTCTACATATTGGTACAATTTTAAAATCGCATACCAACATTTGTTGCAATTTTGTAAATCTACCATTTAAGAAAACCAGGTTTCTAAAAGTCATATTTAATTCGCATGGAGCATTTTTAATTAGAGTGATTGATTTACATATTTTAATTAATAGCAAAATTAATTACATACATATTTAGAAAAAATGATTAATTTACTTAGAAAATGTAGGAATTATTACGCTTGCTAAATTTCCGTACAATTTAGTCAAAAATAGAAAAACAATGTTCTGAACGTCCACTGTCCCCTTTAGAGGGTCCGGGACGCAAAAATCTTCAAATTTTGCAAAAACATTTTATTTCATTAAAAATTTCTCTTTTTTTTTTTCCCTGCTTAAAATGACATTTAAATCATGTTTCTATCTGAATTAGAACAAAAAATATTATTATTATTATTTTTTTTTTTTTGGTTTGGTTTGTTTTCAAAATCTAGCTTTCAAGCAATGGCTGTCATGGAAACGACTTCTTGTAAAAATGCATTTTCTTCATGATAGGTTTATACACCATTTCTCGTATTTAAATTCTTAAAACTCGAGAAAAGTTAAAGATAAACGGTTCAAACTTTGAACATATACTTTTCAATTGCTTTACTTTAATTTTGATTCAGCATATTTGAAAAAAAAAAATATTAATTTTGAATATATGATTTTTTTAAAACGTTGCACCACTTTTTTTTAATTTTTTCGTTAAATGTTTTTAATTTTTTATAATTTAATATTTTTTAAAAAGCTGAATCAAAATTAAAACTCATATATTTTGTTAATTTAAATGAAAAAAAAGTTGAAATTCTCTAAATAATATTTCGATTTATGACGATTTTAAATAACCCCACTTGTTTAATAAATTTTAATATATATATATATTTTTTTTTTAATATATAAGAAGTTTTATCATGTGGTTTAGTTTACAAATGATAAGGTTAACCATCACAAAAAATTCAGAATTTTAACTCAATAAATAAAAATTATTTTAAAATGTGTCCCAAACCACCTTAAATAAAGAAAATAATTCTATTCAGAAATGTTGATTACCACCAATCGGAAGGAAAGAGTTGAGTAATACTTTCATAGTTGGGCAGAATCATATTACCGCAGAGGTAAATTTCCTCCGGTATTATAGTATAGAATATCTCTCCTTCTTTAAACGAAGACTTTTTCATCTTAACGCCGGAACGACCATAGCGGTCATTTTGACTGTTACAAAAATCTACTTCGATTTGAAACTGAATTTTTTTTTTTTTTTTTTATAATATAATTGAAATATGTTACACAAAAAATTTATTTCGAGAACTTACTTATTTATTGAAATAAGTTAAATAAATTTGTTAAATAGTTTCTTAAAAAATCCTGGTGTAAAATATTTTATAACACTCGAGTAAAATTTCCGGTCGTTCTAGTGTTAACCCCTTGAGGGGCAAAGTACTTCGGTTGCTAAAATGGTAAAATGATTGATTGACACCAGGATTTACAAGAAAATTTATATGATAGTATCTAAAAGCGTTTCTTCGGGTATATAGTATAAATCAAAATTTAGTTTTAAAATGCTGGTGTCAATGTGGCATTTGGGAATTAAAATTAAGTGGTATATATAATATACCGGTGCCCTTCAAGGGGTTAAGTCGCAAAATATATTGGTTTCCAAAAATTAAGGAAAAATCACAAAAAGAGCGATAACTCGTTCAAAAATAAGCCTATCCGTGTGAAATTTGCATATGTTGTTAACTAAAAGATACTGAATAAAATTACAAAATTCAAATTAATGGCGCTGCAGTCGGATTGCGTCATCTGTGAGGAGCATAAAAATGCATGCTAGAGAGTACCGCCGCTGGGGTCGCTGTGATTATGATATAAGAAAACTGAGATAGCCAATTCATTAGTATGGCCTCGAGGTATCATTTGTCCGTATAACTGCAACTAAGAGCTATTGGGAGATTGGAGGTAGTTCGAAGTCAGACAAAGGTTGCCAGATGGCAAAATCTGAGTCTTTCTGTTGTTTATAGGCTTTGGAAACAATTTAAAACCACTTATTCGCCCTCCAGAAGGTTTAGCCAAGGACGGGCAAGAGCAACGACAAACACCGATGGCGATATTTGCGGTTATGTGCACGAAGGAATAGATCAGCAACACCCTCTCATGTTAGATTCTCCCTTGCTGCAGCCAGTGGAAGGTTGGTATGAAAGCATACGGTGCGTAGAAGGCTTCATGAAGGTGGTCTTTATGCGATGCGACAAGACATTTGTGTGCCGCTCACCTCATGTCACTGGAGGGAACGTTTAAGGTGGGCACGTCAACATGTCCACTGGATAGCAGATCAATGGTGGCGTGTTCTTTTCACGGATGAGTTCCACTTCAGCCTCCAAAGCGACAATTGGCGTTGATTGATTTGGAGAGAACTTGGAAGACGCTATCATCCATCAAACATTCGTGAAAGAGATTCTTATGGAGGAGGAAGTGTCTGTGTGTGGGATGGTATCTCTTTGGGCGGACGTACAGACCTCCATGTCTTTCCACGGGGAACTGTGAATGCTCACGTCTATAGAGATGACATTCTTGATATTTATGTGCACCCTTATGCCGGTGCAATAGTTAATGATTTTCTGTTACACGACGATAACGCTAGACCGCGCAGGGCTCACATCGTAGAAGATTATCTTCAGCACCAAACAATTCAGCGCATGGAATGGCCAGATCGATAACTGGACTTGTATCCCATCGAGAATGCTTGTGATGCCTTAGGAAGATGTGTCACTGCTCTCAATACCCCTTCTCAGACCGTTGCCACGTTTACAACTGCTTTACAAGAGCAATGGCTCGCACTTCCTAGCGAACTTATCGATCGCATAATTGATAGTATCGCACATCCCTGTATGTGCTGTATTGCTTCTAGGGGTGATCATACTCCATACTAAAGGTACTTTTCCTATACCAAACTGGCTAATTTATTTTGTTTATTTTATAGTTGTGTTAATTTCTGAAAAACCACAATCGTCTGGTAATTTATTTTAATGCTATTTTATACCTTACTATGTGTTGTACATTGTGGCTCTGTTTTATTAAAATCTACTTGTAACATTTTGAGTAATCGCTATTTTTGTTGTTTTTCCTTAATTTTTGGAAACCAGTGTACTCAAAATATATTGTTGAATGTTCGCCCCGTTCAGTGTTGCCAGATGGGCTACTTTTTTTTTAAATCAGATTCTTGATTGGCACCACTTTTTTGAAATGGTAAAATGCGCCTTATCTTATGACATATTAATTAAGGCTAAAACAAAGGGAATTTTACAGTTTCAAAAAAGTGGTGCCATTCAAAAAATCTGAATTTAAAAAAAGTAGCCCACTGGCAACACTGGCCCTGTCATTAATCGGTGCTGTAATATAGGCTAAAACGATAGAATAAATTCTACATTTTCTCAAGGTAATTTTTGTCTGAAAAATTCAAGAAAATACGCTAAATTTGGTTTTAGCATTTGATATATCATAGTTTCTACAATGTTCAATCCATATAGTTATAGTCACTTAAATGTTTACAGAAAACTTATACTAAAAAAATTATATTCTAAAACAAATCATTAATCTGAATGCAGTAAATAACACATTTATTTTGTCCTTTTTTCTTCTTTTTTATTTGTAAATTTGTTATCTAATTATTATTTTTTAACTTCTTTCAAGTTTTTATATTATAATAAAAGTAAATAATAATAAAAAGAAAACATACGACAAAACATACATTTCATAAACTTAAGATAATTTCAATATGCAGTAACTAAAAGGACATTTTGTAATTTCTTATCTAAAATGTTGACAAAAATAATAAAATTAATTGTCCATACGTAGTTTGTTTTAAATTGTCGTTTGAAATATTCTTCATTAAAATATGAGTAAATAAGAAATATGTAGCTTCATTGTAAACATACTACAAATAAAAATTCTGCAACGTTGCAAACGTTGAAACGACATTCCTTTTAACTATGAAACATTAGCTGCTTGAACATTTGCCAGGAAATGAAGAAAATCAATTATTTTTGGAAGAAACAGAAAAAGTAGTTATTTCAAATCTATGTTATTTATTTTTATGCTTTTTTTTTTTGTTGTAGGAATCTGGAACGTCGTTCAACGAATTTCTAAAGTAAATATTTCTTTCGCATGTTGTATTATAAAAAAAAAACAATAAATAAATAAAAAAATAAAAAAATTCAGAAATATTATTAAATATCGTGGTCATTTATTTTAATATATTTTTATCATTTAAAATCAAATTTATTGTTTTGAGAGATGTGTTTTAAATATTTAAATTTTAATAAGTACTTATTATAATTGCATTTAAAAGGAAAGCAGGGATGTACATTTTCACTAGTGTACAGATGCATCACCAGCATATTTACGTTTTTCCATATATCCTCAAAATGGTGTAGTTTCAACTGTAACCGCTTCCGCAGATCCTGATTACATACGAGACGAAGTTCCACTACTTAATTTCCATAGAAGTTTCCACCTTATTTAAACATCTTACTCATGGAAAATTTCAGTCATAATTAAAGTAAAAAATATCTATTCGTTTTTATCACCATATTGGGACCAGAAGCATATCTTTAAATACAGGGTTGTCAAGGTCTCCAGGTTTTTGAATACCACTATTATCTTAGAGTAAATGTTGTTCTTTTAAATCACCCAAATGTTCCACTTAAATAAAACAACATTTTCTGTATTAAAATACTGGTATCCAAAAAGCCGGAGACTATCTAAGCTCTGTAAATACATTTTTCACTTCAGATTATCTTTGACTTAAACAAATCGAAATATTTGCAGCTACGAATCTAGGGATGTTTTTAATAAAAAAAAAACTTAACTTATATCATAACTGCCAACTTTTATGCCTTTTTCTTAACACTAAAATTTAATAGCAAAATTCCTTGTATGTAATTGTCAAACTCTGCGTTCCAATAAGTCAATAATTTCTTTTAAATTTTAGTGGTAAGAAAAAAATCATAAAAGTTAGCAGCTAAGTTATATATATTTATAGCAAATAAAAAGGATTTCATTAAAATTGTTGGTTTGTTGGGAAGTTATGGTGCATACATATAGAATTGTACGCGGTTTGTACAATTAAATGCTTATATTATTTTTTGCATTACTTAAGCGAAATATTTCCGCTTTTCAACATGTCAAGGCATTTCATAATGATTTAGTGGTAGCTACGGCATGCATCTTGCGTTACGACTTTCTTGACAACTTCATAATTATATTTTTACAGTCGGTATTTTTAATCTATCTTACATCACTCTCAATAATTTTCTTCATCTAAATCTCTAAAGTGCATTTGAGTTAATATTGTTATTGAAAACATCTCTATGTTAGTCTATTTTATAATTTCAGTCACTTCGTTTGGAATATGTGTGAAGATATGACTACATTTCACTCATAGTACATTAATAAAGACAGACAACGTTATCTATATACTTTTTAGAAAATAAATAATCCATTCGTAGGACTGTGTCATTTAATATTGGCCGGTGTTTTTCCATGATTTAGCACAGATATCATTACTAAATATTTGACACATAGGTTATTTAATGCAATTTTTGGTACAGTTTTTTCTGAAAATGGTATAAAATTTTAAATACAGCTAAACATAACTATCTTTCTAAGTGAAGTAAGAGTATGCGAGTTCATTTGTGCTTATTTCATAACTTACCTCTGTATACAATTTGGCTCAACTGACTGCTTAGTATACGGAGTTCGTCGTTTGACAAGTTTCCTATCTTGATAGAAAAAAGAAAAAAGAATAAAAATATGATTATTAAACAATATGAAATTTCATTCACATAAAAAAAAAAAAAAAAAATGTTAACTGCCTCAGTGTGTTTCAACTGCGGCCCACGTGGAAACACTTAATTTTAAGAGCGATTTTTGCCGTATTTAATCTTTGAAATTGTTAGAATAAATAAGGCAAAAACTTTCTAGTAAAAAAAAAAACTATTTCTATGCCGGTCGCAGTTGAACCAGACTCAGCAATTTCATGTATAAATGTTTTAAAAAAACATGTTTTTTAAATAACAGTAATTTGCTGTTTAGAGCAGGATGGTCTAACTTGTGGTAACTGTTTACCTGTTACCATACCGCTGTTTTCGCATTGAAAATCTTCAAACTTCACATTATACAACTAGGGTGCTCGGCCCCCTAAGAGCTACGCTCGCCAACCCCCGTTCAGACACAGCAGTTTCTAAAAGCACGCTAATTTGATCGGTTTTAAAAAGATTTTGAAAGATTGAATTACAATTTAAAAAACAGTGGCGATCTCCCTATAAACGGGTATCTATTCATTTCTCTTTGATTGGGGAATTTTAAGGAAAAATAAGCTGCTGTTAAAATATATTATGGCTGTTTTCCTCTTTGATTAAATAAAACCAGTTAAACATTTCAAAATAAGCTAATATAAAATGAATTAAGTAAACAGAGTCTTTGTCTCCCGGTATTTTTTAACAAAGCGAAAAGAAAGTTCTTTTAAATAAGACATTTTAAGCAAACTCTCATGTCAAGCACACAAGTCGTATGTTTGTTGTTCAATAAATAAGTAAATAAATGAAAGACATTTTAAATGTATTGTTTTCAATCTCACTTAATTTTCACCAAACTTTTATTTCTCTTTTTAATATTGACGTGAAAATACATTTGTTAGAAATGAAATATTATTTGCGCTGTCCCAACAAAAATATTTGAAAAGTTCGTCTCGAAATATCAAGTAAATGTCTCGCGCAATTTTTAAATTTAAATTATTTTGCAATATTATTTTTTTTAATTTTACGTAATAAGTATCATGTGACGTAATTTCTCCTATTTAAGACGTCTAACGCTTGTTGATGAATTTATTATTTTATAACATCCTTTTTCTGTTAAAATTCACGTGTAAATATAGTTTTTATGAAGTAATTTTCAATACGTTCCTGCTTTTTATACGTAATTATTTAATTCTAATTTGAAAGGTTTTTTTTCTGTTTATAATAGTCACGTTTAAATAAATTTTAAATTTGAAGCAAACATTATTGTTTGCGCTGTTTATACAGTTGGCAACAGGTTAAATTAGTACAATTTTCTAAAATAAGTAAAAAATATCTCTCGAAATGCTGAAAATTTGAATTTAAAATAGAAATAAAAGCTCAAAAAATGAGTCATATTTAAAAAATAAATAAAGTCTGCACACCGAGAAATTCTAACGTATAAAATGATCTAAAAATGAAATAATTCCCATGCACAATTTTTGCTCCTAAAACTCTTTTAATGGAACGATTTTGTCCAACTTTAGCATTAAATATGTCTTAAAAGAATTCTTCGATTTGAAAACTGTCTGCATCAGCTTGTTTATCACACATTTCTCTATAATACCGCCGATTTTCATATTTTTTTACGCAATAAATTTCTTTATATTAACGGAGAAAGGCCTCCGGTCACAAAAAATTCAAAACCGACGGCGGCGGTAATAGCGTAAGTTACTTTCTTTTAGAATAGAGAGATACCAGACTAGATGCTCTGAGAATGAATAAGGTGAAAATACTTATTTGGAAAAATGGTGCTAAATGAATTAATAAAAAAAAAAATTGGACGCATTCAGTTTACGGTGAGTGATCAGATAATAAAAAAATTGGACTTCGAACAAATTGGTAAATAGTTTTGCCCGCTACATTTATAATCCAACAAAGAACATGCTGTTGGAGATTTCCATATCTCAGAAAAATTCTTGATTTAATGCATAGTTGACACTTGACTAGTATATTCGTCTATTCACCAACTTTTATGATTTTTTGTTTCTAAAAATTTTGAAAAAAAAACTTTGTTTTATTTAATCTCTGTAATTTGCGATTAAATAAAGCGAAGTTTTTTTTTATTTAGTGTTAACAAAAACTTATAAAAATTTTATTTAATATTAAAATGCCGGTCAACAATGTGTTTACAAAAGTTTATATTTTTAAAACCATGTTGACTTTTGACGACTGTACTCCTCATTGAGTTTGCATCTTTGAGCTTGTTCAGCAATCAGGACCACTTCGCCCTGGCGCAAAGGAGACACATGCATATGGAGTGGGATATATTTTAAACGTATAGTTACAGTGAACTTGGGAGCTAAATACGCAGCAGCTTTGTATTACCCTCAGAGTAAAGATAATAAGAGATTATATGACAAGTCTGTGGTATTACCTAACATTTTTATTAGATAAAAATAAGGCAGTGTTCCGCAGAGTGTTTTTAAAAGTGAATAGCAATATATGCACAGAACGAATGTTCAGTTCCAATGTTTTTGTCCAATCTATAGCAGCCTGGCAGAGCTTGGTGATAGCCTAGTCTTTTCCTTCGCTTGAAAAATAGTGCTTTTTTACAATTATAACTTTCATTTTGATGCATTTTCTGATAGAAATTTTGATGAGTACTTTGTAATTGTTGAATATCTGCTAAATAAATTATGTCCTTTTGGTACTAAACTGCATATTAAAGCACATATTTTTCTTTTTCACTGTATTTAAAGATAAAACTTTTTTATTCATTATTTTATGACGTTGGAAATTATTTTTAAATCTATGTGCGGCACATTATTTTTCTTGAAACTTCAGAAAAAAGTCATTAGGGAGTACAACTGCTTGTTAAGTTACTTGAATCCAACTACTGTTTTTTTATGATGTAGTTTGATTTTTTGTCGAGCTGTTCAAGCGAAGCGGATCAGTCAACCCACCAAAACGAGTGAAAAAATAAACAAAAAAAGCCCATCCACGTGATCATAACGACCATAGATTTTTTGTGGTTCAAGTGAGTGAAGACTGGGCGTAAAATTTGCTGCTGATCGGATTTATATCAGCTCACGTGATACTTTTCATGAATGTTTTGGATTTTGTCTGAGTGCATATAGACATGTATTCCTATTACGAGAGACATTGTTTGGAAAGATAAGAAGATTTAATCATTGTTTTCACCTGTTTAGAATCATAAAATTACAAAATAATTAAATTATTTCGAAATTCCTTACTTTTTTAAGACCTACTCCATGAGGTATATCTCCCTGCGCCCGGGCGGTCCGATTTGCGTCACTGAACAAGCTCTTTGTTTCAATACGTCACCCAGAAATTTTGAGTAGTAATTTTTACGTTATTTTATCCCTTTTACGTCATTAAATAAAGCAAAAATTACAGCTGGAAATTTCTGGTAGATATTTTGAACAAAGAAATGCACTAAATTATTATCTCTGTTTGTCAACAATCAGCGCTTTCTTTAAAGAACTTTTCAGCAGATAAAATTATTAGAAATAATTCATTAGATAATTTTTCTAAAAACCAACGTTAATATATTAACATAGTTGAAAAAATATAGTGTAAAGATAATAGCGCAACAAAAGAAATGTGACTTTTACCTGTATGAGAACTGCTATGGCTACTATACTGTCACTTTTACATAGTGCTAATGCTTCTGAAAAGTTGGCGAACAAATCGGAATTATATCCATATATCTGTAGCTGTAAATTAAAATAAATGTAAGAATCAATTATTTTCAACATATAGCTAAACATTAATAACAATCGTTCTCATTTAACATATTGTTTTTAATAAAAATCGTACATTAATTATTTGTTAAGCCATTAACCGCTGACGTTGCGTTCACGCAACGGTCAAAATAAATGCACATATTTAAATTATTTACATAGCCACCACTATTTTTCTATTAAAAAATTGGCCTTACTTAAAGTCATAAAAGTTTAAGATCATAAAAATTGAAAAATATCTTTCAGAGATTGTTGTGGCAAACGACGTTCAGCTAAAAAGTTGAAAAACTCAACCTTAAAGTTTTTGCGGTTAATAGGTTAAACTCCACGCAAAGTAAATAAATATTCCTAATATGTTCTCCAATATAGTGAATTTCTGAACTTTAGGTTAATAAATGCCACCAGGAAATTATTAAATGCAATTAAGGATGAACTAATAGTTATAAGGTTCTTACTTGTGGTTATTTTTGAATATTATTAATTCAGAAATGAATCTTTACCTTAATTGTTCTCTGAAGCTTGCAAATAAATAAGGCGATATTTACACAGTTGCCAACTCTTACGCTCATCTGCACCACAAAAAATTAATAGAAATTTTTGCCTTATTTAATCGACAGATTACGGCGATTAAATAAGATAAAATTTGCTATTAAATTTTTGTGGTCCAAAAAGCGTAAGTGTTGCCAGTTATATACGTTGAATCTCTATGTTATCTTTTAAAGATGAAATGCAACTGGAGACTACTTTGTCTACCACAATTTCCTTGTAGATTTCGATATCTTGTGTAACAGAATTATATCACAAAGAATACTGTTTTGAATTGTTGATACACATAAATAACCGCCATTGACACTTCAGTTTAAAAAGATTTTCTTACAATCTCTTACGAATTTTGCCTCAACTGCCGTATTTCTGTCAAAGACAGATATAATATCAACTCATTCATATAATTCTCTTAGTATAGCCTTGAGAAACCATTTTGCCTGAAACTCGTTTACGACCACAATATTCGACAGGTAACATCACAATTATTTAAAAGCAAAATTTTCTCATTAATTAAAGGAAATTATTCTGAGTTAAAATAGCTGTATCTTGGTGCTCCGCGGTTGTGCACCCCTACTTTATCCTTTTTTTGTACGGGCCAGGACTGGCTACAATTTTTATATTCTATCTCACCTCAATTAAAAAAAAAAATCTGTTTTTCCTTGAAAATATAGTAGTATAAGTATAAGATAGAGATTATTTTTTTAAAAGTAGTACACTGCGACATACATTTCACGGCCTTTTGTCGAATGATTGATGTAAAGTTCGTCAATAACTTTTATTTGAAAATCGCTTGCCACCGTAAATTCTGAAGGGTAACTTTGATTTATTTAACCCCTTCAAAGGTGGTGGTTGATTTTTGGACCACTTAATATTAATCTCTGAATGCCACATTGGCACCAGAATTTTTGAATGAAAATTTTCCTTTTATTAAGTACGTAAACAAACGCTTTTGCTTATTTTGAAATAAATTCGTTTATGTATTTTGGTGTTATTCACTCATTTCAGCATTTTGAAGGTTAGAAGTGTTTGCCCCTGAAAGGGTTAATCGAAAAGATTACATCCTTAAATAATGCAAAATTTTAATTAGGGAATATTTGCAGCATACATTGTTGCCAGCTTGCTAGGATTTTTAAATTCAGAATCCTTGATTCTACCCACTTTTCTAAAATTGTACAATTGACTGTCTTTCGTCGTTGTTTAATCTGTAATTAAATAAGGTGAACATTTATAGTTTAAAATATTGATGGTAATAAATAATTTTCAATTAAAAGAAAGTAGCAAACTGGCAATACTGGCAGCTTGTTTATCAGCGGGCCACGGTCTGATTGCACCTACTCTAATGGTATTCCGTTGTGCAGTGGTCAATAAGGTCATTCTGCCTAAATGGCACGCGATTTCCCATAGTTTTTTTTGCATTAAAGATATATTTGTCATTTTGTTAAATAAATATGTATTTTTTTAAGGAGAAAATTATTGAATACTGTGTTTTTAGTTCAAAACTAACTTATTTTGTAAAATTTGCAACTTTTTAAATTGTAATCCAACAATATACAATTGACGTATTAGGTTACTTTTATAAGTAACCGAAAACCAACTATTTATAAATCTTAAAACATCGTTTTGCTACAAAACTATGCACAAATGTTAATCTTTAATATTAACTGAGATATTTAGGATTAAAGATGCCACAAAGTTGGCCCATCCGGTGAGGTTACTTTGTGACAGGTGTATTTGAAATGTAAACTTGACACTTTTGAATTTTTTGAAATGCAAGAGAAAGCATTCATAAATTATTTATTCTCTGAAAATTATTAAAAAAAAAAATTAAATGCGAAAACGATATTTAAATGTCGCTGATTTGTCCCATTAATCTATTCCAGCTTAGCTGCAAAAGATTCGAATAGCGTTTTGCAGCTTCCTTAAATGCATCACATCTTTAATCATACTGACGCTTTCATAATAATTCATACGCATATTATTTCTTAAAATATAGCAGATCCTCTTTAACTTGATATTTTGAATTTTACAATTAAAAAATAGCATGTTGGAATTTTTTTGGAAGTAATACAAAACGATAGAGCTGCACAATATAATGACTATTAACTAATAAGAAGAAAAGGTTACAAGGTAAAAGATGAAATTATATAAGGTGAGGAAACATTAAAGAAGAAATACAATTCTGTTTTATGTTATAGAAAATAACTTCGAACAAAATATACGAAATAAAAATGTTGAATTATAGTTTTTGTTTCCCAGTCGAGCCAAAATTGGTTTTTAACAAAACCAGTAATCCCCTACCACTTACGGAGCCCCACCAGTGGCTGAGAGGTTCTGCTCTCGAAGCTGGTAGACGGGAGGTGCTGGGTTCGAACCCAATCGCGCCCGTCGGCCTAACCGTTTCGGAGTTTTCGTGGTTTTCTTCGAAGCCTTGGATTTTTCATGCGTAAATACGGGTTAGGTTCCCTTAGAAAGACCCCCAAGAAGGGCACTCCCCCTAGGGCCTATATCCCTCGAGTAGATAATCGGCCGTCAACAATCAACCCAACCCAACCCCTACCACTTACTGTTTTTTCCTAACCCATACCCTTGAAGAAGAACAAGTGGTCCCGGATCAAAATATTTCTTTTCAGATTGATGAGGAAAAGTTCTGAGAATGTGCCGTATCCCGTCTGAAACGTATTCAGAGCTTTTCCTAATGCAAAAAATTAAGAGAAGTCTTCGAAACCTTTCTGGAAGATTGCGAATTTGTCTTTGTTATTTTTCTTCCGCTAACAAATGTCTACTCTTTGCTGTCGATATATGCAGTAGCCACGTCGCTTCCTCTAGACGTCTTAACCACATAGCTTCCTGTGCGAGGACTGTTTTGGAGGCCGTTTCAAAAATCTGTTTCTAATTAGGGGATATATTTCCATCGCACGAAATTCCAACTTCAGATTGTTTTAGATATGAGCTTTTTTAGTAGACGGGGAAATTCGTCCTTTGGTACGTTTTTGCATCTACTACCAGAGATAATTTTTTCCAACTTGACAACACTCTTCTTCAGGGGCATTTTAAAGAACGGAAAAGGGCACATCAAGCGGCTGCAAGAGATGAGTTGAATTTGAAAAAAATACGAGCCAACATAATGTTATTTTTCTCACAAAAACGTAGCACTTCAGACCTTATATGAATGCGTTCTCATAATGTTTCAGGTCTATCTTGACACTAAAACCAAAAAAAAAATCTTATATAGCTAATATAATTTTTAAACGTAACCTTGTGGGGCTAATTTACGAGAGAGTCGATGTGTCACAAAGTATCATGTCAAAATCAAACGTTTATGTTTTGATTGTGCTGCTATATCTCACAGAAATAGCACTTGACTAAGATTATATTACTCCAAATTCTAAATAACACAATAAGAACAAAGAATATTTAAATATGTTAGGTGAATCTCATACACGTTACGCTTCAGCACACAAAGTTTCCGGTTTTCCTGACAACAAACAGGAGCTGGTTGCAACCTTACATCGGCCAGAGAGAACAAGCGAGTTGTTAGAGCATCGAGCAATGGTCGTTTGGTAATGTGGTACACCGTACTAGAAGATAGTACTGCTATTTGCTTTCCTGCTATACCGGACGGAGCGGGAGATTCGAAATGCGAAAACTAGATCAGGTGTCACAAAGTAATCACACCAGTCACAATGTACGGTATTCATTTAATAGCTATACATATTCAATTACTCAATAAAAAGTTGAAATACCTAAAATCGAAAATTGAATAGCATATCGAAAGTTGAATAGCTTATTACTTAATAATTGAATAAATTAATAACTTTATTTAATAATAACTTAAAATAATAATAATAAAAAAAATTTTAGGTACATAATCTTAAATATATTCTTCTTAAATAATGCATACTTCAACATCCATTTTTTACACACTTTTAACATTGACTATGGATAAAACAAGTAGTAAATAATGAATGACTGATACAGTAAATTTTACCAAATCTTTTCCTTTTCAGTTTGCTTTAACTCATTTTTTTTCATCTTCCGTGTTGGTCTCAATTTTTTTTTTTGATTCCTGAATGATATGGATCTATATAAGTTTTAGGTTTTGGCTACTGCATATTTCCAGATTATTTTTTAACTGACTTCAAGTTTTTAACAAAGTTGTTTCTCAAATGCTGTTTTTGCTTTTTTAAAGATTTAATTATTGTCTCTTTTATATATTGTTATCGTAGTTTTTGCTTTTTAGTTTTCACTGCATTATTTTGTTTTGTCGTATATGGTACAGTTTTTAAGCATGCATCAAAGATTAACTCTACAGCTTTTCGCTTTTTTGGTGGAATTTGAAATTTTTGTTCTAACATTTTTTAACAAACTTCTTTTAAAAGCACGAGATGGATTAGCTTCAGTATCGTAAAATAATCCTGGAACGTTCCTTGAAAAACGGATAGCTGGGTTTTCCTTTATTTCCAACGAAAGCTTAGCAACGTAAGAATACATACATTAGATACTCTTCTTGTACAAGGCACACACCCGAACCTGGCAAGTAAGGGAATAAAGATACAGGCTAAATTTATATTTAAAAGTTGTTTTCAGTGGAAACTATTTGCAATGAAATTTTATATAAGCAGACTAAAAATATCACATCGTAAACGCATTTGAAGGCACGTAAACATTTTAACGTTTGCGTTGTAAAACAAATGGTAACATTCCATGTATATTGCAAAAAAGTTTGTTCTTTTCAAGTATTTTATAATAATTAAAGCATTTCCTTAAATATTCTGTTTGTTTTTTAGGAAACAATAATTCCATAAATTCTGTCATTAATTCGGGAGAACGCGCACATACCCAGGGTATGAATGTTTTTTACTTTTTCACCAATAAATACAAATAAAAATCGTCACCTTATTTAATCGGAGACATTTTTGCGATAAAATAAGTTGATGATTACTTTTAAAAAGATAGTGGTGACAATTGTAAAAACCGTACGCACTCCGGGTCTATCAGTCCCGGCGAGCGTCCTCCCGGGTTAAATATGTCGCCTTTCAAAAAGAGTATTGGCGGTTGGGCCACTGACACACGGGTTCGCAACGCCTGTTTTACAAAATACAAATTCATTTTATTAAATTTAAAATATTTAACAGTTCTCGAAATTGTTTACAATGTAATAATTTTGCGCTCCTTTTACTAACAAATGAATATTTCTATTTCCACCATTTTAGACTAAAAACATTGTTCATATATCAGGGCTCCAACTCGGTCCATTTTTGACACCACTTTTATTTATAGAAAAGCCTACATAAAAAATTTCGGAGAAGCTCAGCGGGAAGAGCATTTTCTTGCAATTGTTGCAGAAACCTACCACATTTTTTTTTTCTCTAAAAACTTACTGGCTTTCAAAAAACAGAGTAGATAAATACAGAGTAGACAGAGTAGAGTATAAAACAGTAGTAGAAACAGAGTAGAGCCCTGATGTATATACCGTAATTTCCGGCCGATAATCCGAGGATCAAATAATTATGTTTCGACAATGGAGTTATGAATAAAGAGGAGGAGACATTTAGTGTACTGTCTACCAGTTGCGAGTGAAGTAACTGAGGAGGTTGTCACAAGATGGCGGCTGCTTTTTTTTTAAAATCGGATCTTCATTTTCTGATTACCGCAAAGGCAAACTTCCCACCAATAAAATTGAATAGAAAATTTTGTCTTATTTAAGCATCTTATTCATGGAATTTTTTTTTCTAAAAAATGTCGTAAAAATTTCTATTTTTTTTTTTTTTACTGGTGTCAATATGCCTTGTACAATTGTCAATTTGTTTCTCTGGTTGTCACAATATGGCGGAAACGCAGGGCTTAACTACCACCAAAGTAATCTCCTACCAATAAAAAGGAAAATCTGTTTCTACGATTATTAATGACTGAAATTTTGCAGTAATAAGGAGTTTAAATAAGTTGAAAATTTTTATATAAATCTACTGGTGGAAGATTTACTGGCGGTACGCAACGCCTGCGACAGAGGTTACAGTTGAAGCTTCAGTATTTTAAGGATATGTCAGTTCCTCTTTATTAATAGTTCCATGGTTTCGACACAAAAAGTTTATTTAATAATCGAAGTTAAATATTTACCCCGATTTAATATGTTACATTTCATGAAATAAGATTTCTGGGTCCAAACATAATTGTTTAATCCGCGGATTATAGGCCGGAATTTACGGTATTTCCTGCGTCTTTAAACGTGTACTGGTACTGTGTGAAAAAACACTCCCATAATCCGTCATCTCTCACTTTGCACAGGGTTTCCAGTTTGTACTATATTTTTAATTCGAAACTTCACATTCACACCTGAAATTTTGAAACAAGAATCTGTACTTTGTGTAATTACAAAATTTCTGCCATTAAATGAAGCAAAAAGTACTATTTTGAATTTCTGGCACGAATTCGGATTTTCTCAATTAAAATTGAGGCCAATCTGGCAACCATGATTTTGCATCGCGAATTGTGGTTGCGTTCCGCTACATATGTTTGTATAAAAAATGCTAGATATGTTTATTAAAAGTAACTTAAAATTTCTTAAATAACTGAGAAAAATTCTACTGAAAAATCTGTAATCTTAATGTGCAATGAACAGGAAGAATGGTGGCTAATCCGTGTGCTAGCAAGCTAATTGTCACCGGTACATCGAAGTAGTATTTTTCTTTGAATTACTTTTTACCAGAAGATCTGCTAAGATAGTTTCAGAAAAGAAAATTATTACTTCCTATTTCAAAAACATATGAAAAGGGAAAACGATACTGAAATATACGCGGAACGTTTCCATTTATTTTTTTTACATCTTTTTAGTATTTTTTAAATAAAATTTTTATAAGATATGTATTTATCTATTTTGATCATTTGAAATACATATTAAGTACCCGATTAAAGAAAATACTATTGGAGAATCACGTTGAAATTCTTAGTTTATTGACTCAAAACTGCTTATTTAACCACAATTTCTATTTTAAACATAATTTTAATTCGACTTATGAAAATACCATATAAACTTACCTTAGTTAATCTCATAAAACTTTTAGGACTTTCAGTTTGTCGCTGAAAGGTCACTGAAGAAAAGATGTCAACTAAATACGTAGAATATTTTATAACTCTAATTTTTAAATTGGTCGCCTTTTCTTAATATTAAATTTCAGGTAAATTAAAGCTATGTCGTAGACTATCGCGTCATAAGAGTTATTTTATTTTAAAAATTTAAAAAGAAAAACCGTGTACAATTTTCGGGATTTTTCGCCGCATTAAGGAATATGAGTTCGCTTTAAAACGAAAAATGTACTTTGAAAAGAGAATTTGTTTTATAGAAAGCATATTTTAAGAGTCATAACTCGGTCAATTTTAGTGTTATATGAATGGGACTTTTTTGTCTTACTTGTCAGTGTAATAGGAAAATTTTACTAAATATAACTTATAGGACCGGGGGACCGTATAAAAATTAAAATTGCGTAATTTTTAAGAAATTTTTTTATTGACCCAAATCGCTTTTAAAATATTTCTTTAGCTGATTTAAAACATTTTTGTAATTGGAACTATATGTCTATGAGTAACGGTTTAGGAATTAGCCATTGGACACCGTTGAGACCGGACACCCTGCATAATACTATTGTAACAGAAGACTTACTAAAACAGATTTTTCCCCTATCATGTGCAATTCCGTTTACGTAGTTTTTACATTAATATATCTTAGTTCAGTTAACGTCTATTATTAGGTGCATTGTTAGTAATATTCATATGATCATCATTTTTTATTGTTATTTTACAAACTCAAAATGTTTATTACATGTTGACTTAGAAAATCCCCCTCCTAAAAGTGGCCTTTCTCGTTCAAATAATGCTAAATAAAATGAACAAATCGATCACGTAACGTTAAATAAGAATGGACATGTAAACACCATAAGCTTCAACTTTTCACTGTTTAATGGGATCAGTAATACAAGAAGAAAATTGTTAAGCAAATAGTCATAGGTAAGTGCAGGAAGAACAAGCATTATAAAAGCTTGCAGGTCGCCAAGCAGTTTTCACATACTGTACCTCACTCCGAGTTTTTGGAAACATTATGATTAGTGATAGATTTTTACACGGCACTCCGAGTATGCACTTCTATATCGCTTCTTTTTATGTGATATCACTTCTTTTTATGACTGACGTTTTAGGTTTGTGTCTTGACGGGATCATTTACAACGAGTTGTTTTCGATTAGATATATAATATAGGGCTGAATGTTTTCTTTAACCCTTTGAGCTCTGATGGGTGAATTTTCCCCCACTTAATTTCAATCTCCAAATCTCACACTGGCACCGGAATATTCAACCAAATTTATTTTGAAAAATGATTAATGCATTTTTTCGTGTATATTATAAGTCGAATCTTTTGTTTACAAAATACTGGTGCCAATGTGACATTTGGGGTATTTGAAGAAATTCATCCCCATAGCTCAAAGGTTTAAGAGATTAATAACTACTTTTTACATTAAAATGTTTTTCAAACAATAAAAACAGTTCATATGCAGCCATTTATTTTACTTTTATATTTTCTTTTTAACACTTTCCAAGAAAGTTAAAAAGTGCTTATGACTTCGGTTTATCTCTCCGTCTAGACGTCTGTCCGCGCTCTAAGTCTCCTAAATATACTCGGATTGCCCTGAAATTTGTGGATGTTATTGACGTTTACTATAGCACGGTCCCTATTTATAATGAAGTTTGTAGCATATTTAGTCCATTTACAGGGACAGCCAAAAATATTCCGTTACATTAAGGCCTATCAGGAAAAAATCTTTTCAAATGATTTTACACGCTTTCAAACAGAATAAAATTGATATGCATTTATGAAGCATACTAAAATATGCATTCTGTTGACTATGCAGTGCAAAGAATAGTTATTGTTCATTTACAGGGCTAAAAAAGAAATTCCAATACATAATGATATAGAGGTGGAGGGAATTGTTTACGGCGTACTTTAATTATGTTAATCCATTTCATATATAATTAAATTGATATACGTCGCTGAGGTTTACATACTATAAATTATTTCATGTATAATACGAAATGTATATAGAATTTATGTAAACACAAAATATTTCACATACTATATTGTATCCGAAGTACTGTTCATTAGCGATGATTGCTGGAAATGCATTTTTAATTAAAATATGTGCTTTTATGTTTCACTATATTTATGCATATTATATAGTGTATATAAATGCTAAAAATTCTATACAGGGTTACACAAAAGTATTCGTAAGGGTTACTGGGTATGGACGCAAATTGCTTAAAGGTGGTTTTTAAATGAGTTATGCATTTTTACGATGAACTGCATTTAATTTACTAAGACATGTTTGTAGAATATAGATAAAATGATACACAGGGTCACGTAAAAAATTGGATACATGACCGTCTATAAATTATAATTTCTGGAAATGTGATTTCAGCAGTTTTAAGAGTGTCTTCGTTTGAATCAAATTTTAACTAAATAGTGGCATGTAATAAAGGTTCTAGGTAAACTACAGGGTTGTACAAAAGTATTCAAGTATGTTTCCGTATATTAGTATAAATTGCTGAAAAGTAACTTCAGCATGTTAGGCGTTTTCTTGCTAAACTAAAATTTCCCATTATATAGTATATATATCAACATACAGATCCAATACAGGGCTGTTTAAAAGAATTGGAAAACATATTTGGCTATGAACGGTAAATGCTGACATCAGTTTTTCAAATGTTTTATGAGTTTTCTAAAATGTTTACTTAGTTATCTTATTTACATTCTTTCCCTAAATTACGATGCCTTGTTAAAGCATTCAGGAAGTGTTGGAAAGTGTTTTGTAATCTATGTTTAACGCATGATTTTGTTTACTTGTTTTTTCTATTTCCCAGATCAGTCTTTTCCTATAAAATATACCAAATATATTTAACTCATATTCACAAAATACAATATACACGGGAATAAAAAATGTAAATAAATATGGCTTATCATGCCGTTCTATAAATTAGAGTTGTATTAATATCCGTTAGACTCCATGTTCGTATTTAATAAAGCAATGACAAATCACAATACATTAAAAAACTTACACATTCTAAATATCAAGCTTGAACTCAAGATCAACCTTAGAACTTAACAATAAAAATATATCAGTTGATGAGCATTGTTTTTTAAGTGGAAAAATTAAAATTTTTTTAGAAGAATAGGACTCCAAAATAGCGATATTTTGCTAAAAAGTACGGTAAAAAGATAAAATTTTATATTTTAAACAAAAGTTTATTTTAAAATTCATCGCAGTATTAATACTTAAAAAAATTGCCTGAGAGAAACATTCGTCTTATATACAATATTTCAAATGAAAATCTATTTTCAAATTAATTGCTTAAAAGGCGCAAAGGCCAACATAGTGAAAAAGATTCCATGCCGGGACTCGAACCCGGGCCATCGGCATAGCGCACTGACATGCTACCGACTAAACCACATGGAATGACACCCAACCTGGAAAATTTCTCGATATTACATGTTGACAAAGCTACAAACGCGGCACAAGATGAAATTTTTATCGTGAGGCACCGACATGGAGTAAACACGAAACATAATTAAATCCAGCATCGATTGAAACTATATTAATACTTGGAAATTTCCACTCGGTCCGCCAACTGAATACCAATATTATTTTAGAAAAATTTTCTTTTTAGATTTTTCTTACAAACCTCCCCGGAACCACACCCTTGAAAGTTAATTCTAGCGCAAACCTACCATAAAATTTTCTGTTAAAATTTATTGGTATTATGTTGGCGGACCATTTGGGAGCCCTGCTAGTGAAACTGGCGAAAGTGGCTGAATGTCTAGGTGCTTACAAAAATATTTCCATAGGTGCAAATGATTACAAATTTCATACCACTGTTTTCAAATTGAATTATTTTTTCTTATTTAACTGCAGAATTATACTAGTGACATGATCTGACAAAATAATGATTAAAAAAAATCATAAAAAAATCTAATTATTATTATAAATGTGATTCACTACAAAAATTTACAGATATATAATAAAAATAAATACATATATTGTTTATTGAGAAAGTATATGTGCGAAAATCTGACGAATCATTGAAAGAAATTTCATGAAATTGGTTTTCAGATGAAATCCTTTTGCGCGCACACGGAATTTTTTTTACATAATTAAAAGCATCTCCTTATATTCAGAATGATTTTCTCCCAAAAATAAATATGATGCCATTCCAAGCACGACCACCTTTTTAAATAAAATGAATTATTTATATATTCACAAAACGAAAAAAAAGTATTTTTAAATGTTCTTGTAATGCGTTCGATACTTTTGGAAGTAAAATATAAAAAACATCGAAAAGAAAATCATATTCTTGAAATGAAACACAAGCAATTTTTATTACTGTGTTTCATACCATGAAAAAGATATAGATTATCCATTTAAAAGTACTTCACCCTCTTTAATTCAACTGTGAAGTCAGTTAAATATGAAGTTATGTTAAACGATAGTATGGAATTACATTTTGGATGACCGTTATTTATTCAAAATAAATAAATGTACCTGTCTTACGCCACTGAATATGTCTCATTTTGTTCTTTTTTCTACTATCGCAGGGTTGTACAACAATTTGCCTTAACCCTTAAATGCGCGATTTTTTATTTTGTTCGAAAAAGTTATATAAGTTTCTCTGAAAGGTTTTTTGCACAGGAAAAATAATGAAAAAATTCTCATATATATTTTTCAAATAATACGTCAATCTTTTTTTCGATTTCACATCTGTAATATAAGTAAAAACTACTGTCGTGTGGCTGTTTAACGCTAAAATAATACAAATTAGTAAATATTCTAATAATATGTCTCCAAATACATCCATTTGCATAATTATTTATTTTATAAAACTTAACCTTTAACCCCTTAATTCCCATGATAGAATACGTTCTTGAAAGTACGTAGTTCACAGAATCTGACTTTACACAAGAATGTTTCAATGGTTTATTTCGCTTTATTTAAATACGGGATTTCTGTTATTAATTAAAGCAGATGTTGCTAATGTAATTTTCTAGTGTGAATTAGGTATATACAAATAAAAAAAATATATTACATTCAAAACACTCTTGTTTGCATATATGCAAACCTGCGCACTAAAGGGTTATCCCTTTAACTCCCATAATAGAATACGTTCTAGAAATTATGTAGTTCAGAGAATCTTACTTTACACCAGAAGGTTTCACTGGTTAATTTCTCTCTATTTAAATAAGGAATGTCTCTTTTTTAATTAGAGCAAATATTGCTATTTTAATTTTTTGGTGTTATTAGCTATATGAATTAAAAAAATCTATTAAATTTAAAGCAGTGTTGTTTGCATATATGCACAGATGCGCACTAAAGGGTTAACAGTAGAACGACCATAGTGGTCATTTTGACCGCTACCAAATAAAACTATTTCAATCGGTCCCAGAAATTTCTTTATAAAATTAATTAAATGTGTTCCACAAAGAAATAAGTTAAATAAAAAAGTTAAATAGTTTTTCATAAAATTCTGGTGTAAAATATTTTTTATAATACTTCGGTAAAATTTCTGGTTTCTCTAGTGTTAACACCTTGAAGGGCGATGGGATGTATTATATCCCACCTACGATTAGTGAGGGTTTGCATTAAAAAAAAAATGATGAAGTTTTACTTTTCTAACCATGGAACTATTAATAAAGAGGAACTGACATATCCTTAAAATAGTGAAGCTTCAACTGTAACCGTTAGCAAAGGGGTTGTTTATCGACGGTGGAAACCCCCACCAGTAGGTTTATATAGATATTTTAAACTTATTTAAACGCCTTATTTTTACAAAATTTCAGTCATAAATAGTGGAAGAAACAATTTTTCATTTTTACTGGTAGGAGTTTTCTTTGGTGGTAGTTAGGCCCTGAGTTTCCGCCATATTGTGACAACCATGGATACAAACCGACAGTTTTATAAAGCATACTGACACCGGTAAAAACAAATAGAAATTTTTATGACATTTTTGAAAAAAAATTCCATGAATAAGACGCTTCTTTAAGACGAAATCTTCTATTCAATTTTACTGGTGGGATGCTTGACCTATCGGTAGTCAGAAATTGAAGAACCGATTTCAAAAAAGCAGCCGCCATATTGTGACAACCTCCTCAGTTACTTCACTCGCAACTGGTAGACAATACACTATATGTCTCCTCCTTTTTATTCATAACTCCATTTTTCTAACTTCGGTGGGAAGCTGTCAAAAAATTGCTTTTTCTTATTTGCGAATAAATTCTTTTAATGTTTCCGGTGTGAATTCGACATTACAAAAAAAAAAAAAAAAAAAAAAAAAAAAAAAAAAAAAAAAACACTTTCCCCTGAAAGGGTTAAAACAGTTCTCCACCGTTCTTTCCAAATTAAAAGCTCCGCCTTATTAATTCGTAAAATTTCCGTCATTAACCCTTTAAGCTCTGGCGGGTGGATGTCTTCAAAATACCGAAATGCCACTTTTGCACCAATATTTTGAAAACAAAAAATTCGGTTTATCATATACACGAGAAAATGCATTAATATATTTTCAAATATATTTGGTCGAATATTCCTGGGCCATTATGACATTTGGAGATTAAAATCAAGTGGGAAGAAATTCATCCACCAGAACTGAAATGGATATAGCGATTTATTTGAATGAAATATTTTAGTGGTAGCTCTGCAGCCATTTATATGCAGGTGAGATTCTTTTGCCCTAGTGAGTACTTTTTTCGAAACATTGTATCGGTAGATTACCAAGAATGCATAATTAAAAATTTATATTAATTGGTGGTCAGAATTAAAACCCCACTACGCGGACATTCCAATATATCAGTGTAAAGACTTCAAATTTTGTGTATACTACTTAAGACATGGAGAAACGAATTACGCAAAAATATTTTTTTCCAGGAACACTGATAGATGGCGATGTACAACAGAAAATATAAAAAAAGGCAAAAATAATAGTTAAAAACAAACAAACACATTAGAAAAAATAACTATTTCCCTTTTAATTTCTACTGTCCTCACTGAAAAAAATTAAATAAGCTTAACCCAGGAGAAAGCGCGCATACCCAAGGTATGAATGGTTATTACTTTGTCACCAACAAATACAAGTAATAATCGTCACCTTATTTAGTCGGAGACAATCATTATAAATTTTGCGATAAAGTAAGTTGAAGATTACTTTTAAAGAGATAGTGGTGACAATTGTAAAAATTATATACACTCTGGGTCAATCAGGCGCGGCGCGCGTCCCCCCGGGTACCCTACCAATGTAACTGATATTTCAATTTGTAAACACAAAACTTTCCACAAACCCATTGTTCGCTGCCATGTTCTGAATATAAAAGAGGATAAAAACTGGACAGTATATTTTGTTTGGAACATTCCAATAATGACAAAGCAACCACTCATTCGTTTGTGATCACCTGGGCATTTTATTCTCAGGATCTTAATCCGTGTGATTTTTTGCTGTGTGTGCACTTAACCCCTTGAAGGGCACCGGTAATTATATATATCACTTAATTTTAATTCCTAAATTGGCACCAGTATATATACTAAATTTTGCATTATTTAATGTACGTGAAGTTAAGCTTTTACTTATTTTCATATATTTTTTCATGTAAGTCCCGGTGTCAATCAATCATTATGCCACATAGTGAACTTCGCTTTGACGGCTATAGACGCAAGTGTCCGTCAACGTGTTAAAAAATCTTATCTATCGAGGAATTCTATTAACCTTGTAATACCTGAAAGAAGGGATGACTCTATTTGTGAGAAGTATCTCAGTCGACTAGTTAAGATTTGCTGTTGAGCTGTCTACAGACTGTAGATTTTATGTCTTCATGAAGGAAGCCATATTGAGTAGCATTCCGTGCTAGATAAGGCTCTGGTTGCGTAAACATTTGGTACGTTGAAATAAAGTTTGTAAAGATGCATCTTTTCAGAGTATGGCCAGTTGTACAGCGCCATCTCGCGGTGATTTTTTCGTATAATTCGATTCCCCATGTTTTGAATAGCACGTGCACAAAATTTGAAGTACATACTCATAATAGTTCAATATAGACAGAGGACAAAGTAGGGGTGTTTTAATTATGGCCACCCAGTACTTCTATGAAAAAAAAATAAAGTATTAAAAACATGTTATTATTATGCATTTTATTATTAGATTTATAATTATTTATGATTCAGTAATAGTCTATTCAGCGATAAGTGCATGCAAAATTTTTGTAAAAAAGACAAATTTACATTTTAGGTATAATTCGTTCAGAATAAAGAAAGATCACATTTAAATAAATAACGAGAACGAAAGAGCGCGCATCAGATATAGAATATGAAACAATTTCCAACACTAACAGTATTTTTTTAAACAATAAACGACCATAGCGGTCATTTTGACCGCTACCAAATAAAAATATTTCAATTCGAACCAGAAAGTTCTTTAAAAAAAAGTTAAATATGTATCATGGAGAAATAAGTTAAATTGTTTCAGATAAAAATTTTGGTGTAACATAGTTTAAGGGGTCTCAGAACTGTTAAAGCTACAAAATTTTCGAAATTTTTATTTATTTAGATATCAAACTCCTATCTTTTCTGAACATTTTGGTATAATTATTTCCTTGAAATTCACATTAGAACAGAAGTTATGGCTTTTTGAATTGAACCCGCTCAATGGCTGAAGCGGCATTTCCGAAACTTTGAAGTCATTTTTCTCCACGTTCATGACGTTTTTGGGCAAAAGCGCAGGATATATCAAAATCTTCTGATTATGCTTTCATGAAAATTTCAAAACATATATTTCCTTTTAGTCTGTATAAACTGAAACAAAAATTTCATTTTTATTATTAAAAAATATATATTTTTTAGGTAATTAGATAATATTTGCCTTATATGAAAAGACTGCTTTGATAATGTGTACCAGTAAAATACCATAATGTAACCCTTAAATCTATAATTTTTTATTTTGTTTCGAAAAAAAAACATACATATGATTCTAAGAATGGCTTATTACACAGGAAAAATAATGAAAAAAATCAGACATATATTATGCGTATAATACTTTAACTTTTTCTTATGTTGCAATCTGCAAAGCAAGCAAAAACTACTGTTATAACTAAAATAGTGCAAAATAAGTAATTGTTTTAATAAGCATGAATCTAGGTAACTATTTTTATATGAATTTTATTTTAAAACTTAACTCTTCAATGCAGTGTTGCCAGTAGGCTAACCTTTTAAAAATTCAATTTCTTGATTGCCACGACTTTTATAAAATGATAAAATTCCCCTTGTTTTTCCCCTTAATAAATATGTCATTCAATAAGGTGAATTTTGCCATTTCAAAAAAGTGGTGCCAATCAAGAAATCTATTTAAAAAGAAAATAGCTTGCTGGCAACACTGCTTAAATGCATGAATTATTCTCTTAGAATTGTGTTTTTTATTCTTATAGTAACACTAGAACCGCCATTAGGGGTCATTTTGACCCTTGTCAAATTGATAATATTCGATTCAAACCAGAAATTTCTTCATAAGATGTATTAAATATTTGCAGCACAAAAATAGGCTAATTAAAAAAGTTAAATAGTTTTAAATAAAAATTCTGGTACGAAACACTTATCATAAAACTTCAGTAAAATAGCCCGCTGAAGGGTAGATACCGGAAATTTTAAGATATATTTTTAACTTTATTTAGTAGCATATTTTTGTACTTTTTACCGGATTAATATTTCTATATAAATATAGTGGTTGCTAAATTTAAATAAAAAGTGATGCAGATATGCATCGCTATGCATTTAAGGTTTAATTAGAAATTGAACTACTAATTTCGTAAACTAATATATATAGTAATAATAGAACCGAACATTTATTTTCGTATAGTAATAATAACTTTATATAAATGCAGAATTTTTTTAGCTAAATAAGACGATTAAAAAATATCTGAATGGAGACTGTTATATTAAGTGAAACGCTAGCAATGTGCATAAGCTCTTGCCAAACGAATACTAAGTGAAAAAAATCCTGTATGTTAACAATTCTCGTGTCTCCCAAATGGTTCGCCAAGTATTTTTTACAGAAAATTTCATGGTAGGTTTATACAGCAATTGCGTTAAAAATAACCCGCTGCCATCGAAATACTCAAAACCAGAGGACGCGTGTATGACGTCCTCACTAATTGGCCGACATCTCACTAGTGTTGGAATTCACACTGAAAATATTTTTATAGTCATTTTCTTTTATTTTATTTGTGGAATATATATCATCTTATAAAACAATAATAATAATTTAAACAATGTGGTTATGAATAAAGAGGAGCTGACTTATAGTTTACTGTCTACCAGTTGCCAGTGAAGAAACTGAGGAGGTTGTCACAACGTGGCAAACGATTTTTTTTAATCAGATAAACCGTTTCTGATAACCGCCGAAGGAAATTCCCACCAGTAATTTTTGAATAGCATATTTTGCAGTATTTTAGCGGCTTTTTCAAGAAAAAGATCCTCTCACAAATATGGTTAAAATTCCTATTTGTTTTTTCTGGTTGCAATTTTCATTATAATAATTTAGCTGACACTGACAGGAGGTTGTCTATGTTGTCACAAACGGCGGAAATACGCGATATGACTGCCGGCGAAGTATTCTTCCACCAGTAAAAATGAATATAAAATGTTGCCGTTATTTATGACTGAAAGTTTGCGTTAAAATGGTCTTTAAGTAGGAAGAAAATTTCTATTTAAATTTACTGGTGGAAGTTTGAAACGGCGGTAATCAACCTCTGCGAAAGCGGTTACAGTTGAGGCTTCATTATTTTAAGGATATGTCAATTCCTCTTTATTAATAGTTCCATGATTTAAACTTGCTGATGAGAATTTGGAATGCGGCAACACTGTGGCATTCGGCATCTGACTGAATTTTTATTTAGGTATTCTGAATTCTCAACAGTAAATCTAAATATTTATTATTGTTTTATAAGATATACATTCCACAAATAAAATAAAAGAAAACAGCTATTCAAAAATGTCCGGTGTGAATTCCAACACTAGTAATAAGTCGGTCGAATAGTGATGACGGCACACTCGTGTCATCTGACCTTGAGTATACCGATGCCACCGAATAACCTACAAAAGTCATTTCTGCACAATTTGGAAGGAAAATCTGAAAAGAAAAATTTTCTAAGAAAATATTGGTATTCAGTTAGCGAACCAATTGGATCTCTGAATCCATCAAACCGTATGTATCAATTTTTACCATTTCCAATTGAACATTTTTTTTCAAAAATAATTTGCCCGTTTAATCACTGAAAACTTAGATTAAATAAGGCATGATTTTCTACTAAAAAATAGTTGTACGAAAAAAGTGTATAAGTTTGCTGCTATAATTAAACGCTTTAGCATTGGTATAGTATTGCCATTTAAATATACGCATTTATCTTTTTTAAAATATCCTTTTCATTTCGTTAATTCCTTTCTAACTAATTAAAGCACTTTCTTCTAAATAAAAAGGAATGTCCATAAACAGTATTTGACAGAATAACTGCTCTAAACTTCGCACTTCTCAAAATAAAGTACGAAAAATTACCTTCGTATGGAGATAAGTACTCGTATTTTCTTTCTTACAGCAATTACTCAGCTGTTTCTAAAATTATTGTGTGATTGAATGAAGAAATAAAGTAAAATTTCTTCCTGAAATCTGAAACAATAAGAAAAGACGTAAGGTCTGCAACGATATAAAATGTCTAGATGTCAGGAAAGTTTAATAGAAAGGACTGAAATCTGAATAATAAATGAAAATAACAGATTTTTGATGAAAATTGAAATTTGCTTTGACATTCTTTTTCTTTGATACTCCCTGATTATTGATTCAAGGAGGAGCCTCTTTCTGTTTTATGCAGCCAATTGAGAATGAAAATTCAAAGGTCATGACAGTCAAAGAAAGAATATGGAAAAATAAATTGTAGATTTCTGAGATTTTGGAAAAATGTCATCGCATCGAGATAAAGTACAGAAAAAATATGGAATATCAGTAGAGCTTATTTTTAAACGTGCAATCTATATCATCCCTTTTTCATTTATAAGCTATTCGGTTTATTTTTCATTATAAGTCTAATTACCATTTTAACACCTTAACGATCGCATTAAATTACGGTTTAAAATTTCAGATTGCTTTTTGACACCACTTTCTTGAAAAAGAAATATTCACCTCATTTAATGACAAGTAAAATGATACCAGAAAAAAGCCAATTACACTATTTTATAAAACTGGTGGGAATCAAACAATTTGAGTAAATGACACCGGCCGTGAATATCACGGGAGAGAGAATTAACACTAAAACGCCCGAAATAAGTCGATTCGACTCCGACCAAATGATTATATGTCAATTGGAGCCAGAATTTGTTTCATAAAATAAGTTAAATTTAAACGACGCAGGAATATGTTAAATAAATCAGTTAAAGAATTTTAAATAAAAATTCTGGTGTGAAATATTTTTATGAAGCTTGAGTAAACTTTCTGGGCATTCTACTGTTAGAGAATTAATATAGTCAAAGAATGGATTTGTGTAACGCAATCTTTTGTTTATCTTCATGAAATTATCAGAATATTCCCAAGAATTTAGTCATAGAAATAATTATCATACATTAAAAGTAGTTTTTTTTTTTTTTTTTTTTTTTTTTTTTTTTTTTTTTTTTTTTTGCAGTTAGTTTTATAAAGTAAGTTAATTTTACCAATCATGCACAAAAAATTTCAAAACAGTGGAATAAAAGTTTTCAGCTATGTACTAATAACAAGGCAGCCACAGACAACTATTTTTTAACTCTATTTAGCATCCCTTTTTCAAAACAAAAATCTTTTACATACGTTATGACGATATTTGCAAGAGAAATATTCTACAAAATGTATTTAAAAAAATAATGGTGCGAAAAGAATATAAAAATAGCTGCTTGTGGCAGCCCTGTAATAATGATATGATGATATGCAAGGCATATAACGCGCACCTCAAAGAAATACATTTTGAACCAGAAATTACTTTTAGTGAATACAGAGTTTAGAAAATATTCATGACGTAGAGGTGATGTACAGAAATTAAATATCCCTGAAGTTGACATTTTAGTGTGAAACACCGCCCGCTGAATACTAGCCCTGAGCGCTGACGCAAAAATGGCGGCGGTAGAAGGCGGATGTTTTCTAGCGTGTATGGTCCCTTGAATTTTGGTACCAATAATATTTAACCCCTTCAGGGGCAAGCAATTACGTTAGTGAAATGCTGAATTCCCACCGGAATCTTTGAAAAATTCTATTTCAAAATAAGTAAAAGCAATTTTATGGCCTTTTTTCCACCAAAGTTAGAAAAGTAAAATTTAATAACATTTTTCTGGTGTAAAACTTCATTAATCGTTAGTGGTATATATTATATACCGGTGCCCCTCAATGGTTTAAAAGTGTTTGCCACTTTATGTTTCTGAGTCTAAACAAGTCAAAAAATCTTTTATAAAACACTTGTGTCCAAATTTAGGGGATCGTATATACATTAAAAAAATTTCGCCTTCAGTAGCCGCCATTTTTGTTTCAAGCCTAGTACTCAGAGGGCGGTGGGTGAAATCGATATTATCAAATTTTCTCTTATAAGTATTTGATTTAACCCTTTGAGAGACGGTGGTATGTTCACGTAGCCACTTAAATTTTATTACCAAGTGCCGCATTGGCACCAGAATTTTGGTGAAAAAAATCGGTTTATTCTGTATGTGAAATATAGGTTTTTCTTATTTCTAAATAAATATACTTGTAAATTTCGGTGTCAATGATTAATTTCAACACTTTACCAACAAAAGTGCTTTTTCCTTGAAAGGGTTAATTAGAAATTGTAAATATAAATAATATTTTAACTCCTTAAGCGTCGCACCCGAAAACTGTAGACTACATTTTTTATCAGGTCATCAAGTATGAAACTTGTGATTAAAAAAGGGCCGGATTTCCTACGGGGCAATCTTCCAATAGTAAATTTTAACATTTGCACTCCTTTGTCGCCACTGCGTCGACATCACCTTTCTTTGCAAAGTTTGCTTTTGGCACCTGTAATAAAGAAAAAGAAAAATTTCCTTATTTAATCAGAGCATTTCTGAAATTGTGCACTTGCAGTTATAAATTCGAAATGGTGGCCGTAAAATACAATATGGCGCTAGAGACGAATTTTTTTTTTTTTTTTTTTTTTTTTTTTTTACGCACCATATTGAGTGCATATCTTTGGATAGGTCTTTCAAAATGAAGACGATGTTTCATTGACTATTTTACGAACAGAAACTCCGTTTAAATATTACGCAACCTGGAAATTGTGTAGGGAGGATCTCTAGCTTTACTGCAACTCTAACCTTCATAGACATCTATAGGCCTCATCAAAACAGTGTTTATAGATAGGAACTAACAATTAAACACAACTTTAAAGTCATCAACACAAGTAAATAAAAAATTAGGTAAATAATTAAAAAGTAGTTTCACATTGATGAGAAAGAATTAATTAGTTCGCTTTTTACGCAGTCGGGTTTTTTGATGTTTTAAATCTAATGTTTACTTGTTAATACTAGTAATTCTAAATTGTAATCTTCACATTATTTAACACTAGAACGCCCGGAAATTTTACTCAAGTTTCATAAAAATATTTCACCCCAGAATTTTTATTTAAAAGTATTTAACTGATTTATTTGACATAATTTTGCGTCGCTTTAATTTAACGAATTTTATGAAAATAATTCTGGCTCCAATTGACATTTAATCATGTGGTCGGAGTCGAATCGACTCCTTCTGGGCGTTCTAGTGTTAAGTCCAGAATTCTGCGATTAAATAATACAAATGTTAATTTCCTAAAATGTTGGTATTTAAATGTAAGACCTCGTAAGCTCTCGTGTATAGTTCAAATTACAAAAACGTTTGAAAAGTTGCTTTTCATCACAATAAAATCCATTCACAGGAAAATTGTCATATTTTATGCAAATTGCAAAATTTAAATTTTTATATGGTCCCATTGTCCTATAGTATTTTAAGTACAAGAAAAAGTAAATGATTTATTATATTTTGAATTTTATTAATTATCAGCTTACTCCGGCACTAAAACAGTTTTATGATTTTTAATTATTAAATACATACCGCGATTTCAGTAGTATAATGTACCGATAACATACACGTTTAGTCCCAGAAATTCTAATTAATATCATACCGTATACGCGAACTCAGTACATTTTTAACTTAAATTATTACAGAAAATTTCCGGATCTATGTATGTTTTTTAATAACGGGATAAACGCCAGCAATTACAGTACTAACTTTTTTCCAGTGTCTAAAAATAGATTTTTTGCAGTTATAAAACCTGCTGGACTATACGAAAATCATATAAGTTATAATAATATGTATTCCTTGAATGAGAAGTTAATAAGTAATATTACTATTTGCCAAGAAATTACTGGAAGTTCCAGATTCAAATATAAATATTGCATGAAAAATCCAGTTATACTTATTCAACAGAAGTTACACATATCGTATAATCTACTCAAATATTTCTTTTCCAATTTAAGAAGGGCATTTTAAAGAGTACTAAATTTTTAAAGTATGTCTACAATACTTTAAAAATATATTACTTTATTTATTATATATTGCTTTATATATTAATACTTTAAATTTCATCAGTATTCTTACAAAAAATTTAGACGAAAAATAACGAATAAAATTTAGTGGTGAGAGACAGCCGGCTGGCGCCTAGATTTTTGCATCCTTGTCTCAGACTCTGATTAAAGCTTTATCTACTGATGGTACTTAAAAGTACCACCCACTTTAAACTTTCATCTCATAGTGAATATTACTAATATTCTAATGGTACTTAGCAGAAACACTCTTTTAACTCTACTTTATCAGGATACATGTCCGCAGTTGTTCCAGGTTTGTTATTTTAGCGAGGAAGGATGCTATCTTTGAAACAGTCGGTGTGTTTTGTCCCGACATTTTGTACAAATTGTCACGCTCGTCTTTTTATTGCTGCAAACACATTAAAGGATATAAGATAAGTGTTGGATTTTTTTATGTATTCATTATGATTATAGAATACAGTTTGACTAACTATTTTAGGTGTACGGTGTATGTATTTGATTTAACTGTTTGAATTACTTGGTGGTACTTATAAGTACCGTCAGTACACTGGATGTTGGAGAAAAAATTCTTGTTTATTTTTCGTCTGTGTAGTTATCCATCGTTTTCACCTGCTTTAAAATGTAATTACTAAAATGTAGTCTAGTAATAATTTTCAGAGTATTTATTTTCTCTTTCATTGTTATTTTTTAGAGGAAATCGAAAAGGTTCTCTCTCCGGCCCTTTTTTGCTATGCTAGAAATGGCATATGTAAATTCGTATATTGCATATGTCGAGATGCGAGAGAACATGTTGTCGTTGGAATATAGACGTCGCATAACTAAAGTACTGCTAAATTGATAGAAACCTAAAAAAAAAAAAAATAGTTTCCTTAACCCTTTCAGGGGCAAAGAATTTGCAATACTAAAGTGTTGAAATAGATAATTGGCACCGAAATTCGCCAAAAAATTTATTTATAAATATGAAAAAGGCTATATTTCACATACATATTAAACCAAAAATATTTTACCACAATTCTTGTGCCATTTGAAATACCGTCTGGGTTTTCTGCTATTTTAGTCATAGTATATTTATTGTCAGTACTTTAAAGTAACACTTTAATTAATTACCTCTAAGGAATTAAATTTCTCACGGTGAGTATTTTTTTTATATTTATCCTTTAACCCTCTCGCTGCGCAACCCGAGAGTTTCTCGGGGAACGTAAAAGTAGCAAAATTTGCGCAATCCGATATTTCATCAGAGATGCATTTTCTCCGTCTAATTATCTAACCTTGATCATTCCCACCAGTTACTTTTATTGTAAATTTTGTGTTAACTAATCGGAGGATTTTCCCGATTAAATGAGACGAAAATCTTTGCTTTGAAAAACTGGTGGCAAAAGAATAAAAATTCTTAAAAGACGCTCTTTGCGAAGGAATTAAATACGCAATTTTTGAAGCTATTTTGATGAAACAATTACGCAGCGAGAGGGTTAAATTTCATTGTAGTAACTGAAAACAATTACATGAAAAAAATTGCCGTAGATTGTATGGCAGTAGATAAACGGTTAATTTCAATAAGTCGAAGAATATTTTGAAATACTGGTGACAGTTCGCCTTCTGGCACACAGGTTCACCGTCCCCGAATTACAGCAGTTAAAACCAGCATGGAAAAGCAAATCAGATCGTTTAAGATACTCAAATCTTATTTACATAATCACTAGAACGCCCGGAAGGAGTCAAATCGACTCAGGTCAACTGATTAAATGTCGATTCGAACCAGATATTTTTTCATAAAAAAAGTTCATTTGCAAAAGCAGAAAATTACGTTAAATAAATCAGTTAAATAATTTAAAATAAACCTTCAGGTGTAAAATATTTTTATGAATCTTGATTAAATTTTCCGGGCGTTCTAGTGTTAAGATAAAATAAAATTGTCTTAAGGCTGTTTGATGATGAAGTTAATATTTCTACAGATGATAGTAGCAGTTCAGTCTATTAGAAGTTATAAAATTCATTAATTTTGTAATGATTAAAAATTGCACATTTTATATAAATAATATTAATACCATGGCTGCGAACTTTTACGCTTTCTTCGTACCACTAACATTTTACAGAAAATATTATCTTATTTAATCGTCAAAATCTCACGATTAAACAAGCCGAAAATGTCCACTAAATTTTAGTGGTAGCAGAAAAGCGTAAAAGTTGGCAGCTATGTTAATACATTACTTTTAAATTTGTTTGCTTAGTAAAAAAATATTATTTTCTACACGTGTACTGATTCAAAACTCATTCTCATACACAAACTTTATTAAACATTAGTAGATATACCAACGAAATAAGATACAAAACTGTTGCGGGGAAACAGGGATGATTTTGAACATTTCAGTTATAGTTGTGATCGTAGCCGTTGCTCTTACTCATTCCTCATTCCTTTTGAATGCTTGCACCTATGTCCATACACCCAACCCCCAACTAAAAAAGAAAAAAATATCTATTTATATAGCCCACATTAGAATAAAAAGAAATGTCTTTTTAACAAACAACATCTTTTTTTGATAAAATGTATGTACATATTAGAAATAATTATAAGCTATTACTAGATCCAGGGAAAAATATAAGTGAAAATAAATAATAATTAAACTCTAGCGTTTTGTTTAGTTAGTTGGTTTCATTATTTTATTAGAGGGCTTTTCGATTTTTCCTTAAACACAACAAGAGAAAACCGTTATGAAACAATAATTTTTATCCTATTTTTTCCAGCATTTTTTTCTTTGAATAATATGTATTTCATGTCCCTTTATTACTTTTGTGACCTCAAAAGTGGCAGGTCAATGGTTTTCAAACGAATGTCATTTGAGGAAAAAAAAACAATAAATCGTAAGTAAGAAAAAATTCTTTTGCTATTTTCGTATGGACATGTTAGTTGATATATGACCATAAGAAGTAACATTAATTTTTCGTTTTGTATTTCGTTGTTTTCGCCATCAAGGACTTCATCCTCATTATATTTATTGTTATTGCTTTGTTTAAGAATGTAGGATCTAGCACTCCAGTAGATACTCTTATTGTTCTTGATCTGATATGAAAGCTAATGGTCAAAGAATATGGAAGGGACTGTATTATTTTTTTAATTTTGAAGGGATTTCATAATATTTCTAACTTCAAGAATATTCACTTTATTTTCAAGTTGTAGAAAACACAAATTTGAAAACTTTATAGCTGTGGCGTCAAAACTGCGAATCGTGGGCAGAAAAGCTACAAATATTTTATATAGAAAATATTCCCTTTCCTTAATGGTAGAAATTTTGTGATTAAATGAGGATTTATGTTTTTGAAAAATTGGTGAAAAACAGTTTCCAGGTAAAATTTTGAATACCCCTGCTTTGTACAATAGCTATCAGGTATGAGAGCGCTCCGATCCAAGTGGTTGATTTTCACCAATAAATTTTAATAGTATTCTTTGCTTTATTAAATCTCAGAAATATCGCGGAGTAATTCTGTTTATAAACTGAATTAATAATGGACTGATACCAGAATTTATAAACGAATTTATTAGAAAACATGGACTTGCTTATTTTTAAGTACGTTATAAAAGGAAAATTTTAATTAAATATTCTGGGCGCAAGTAAAATAAAAATTAGGTGTCCTTTTTCAACGATACCGCATGAGGAAGGGTTAAATAAGACGAGAAACACAATTAAAACTTACAAGGGGACCACAAAACATGATGCGTACATATTTTGATTAAATTTAAAGTATGGTGTATGGGTTACCTCCTAATTATTCTGCTGAAAGTTTTTCTTCAAATGGGTCTTAGTTTTTAAGAAATTGGCGGTCAAAGTTTAGCATACACTTCAAATACCCATTAGTTTAAACAATGTACATGGAATTTGTAGAGTTCTGGATTTGCTAAAGATCCTGTAAAACTTTGAGGCACATTAGCTGTACTGTCAAGATGCTCGAACAAATGAAGTAAGATAAGCTCATTGGCATGTAATTGGCAAACGAGCCATTGCAGCTTCTTTCGTTAATTTCGTTATAGAAATCGTATTAAACCTAAATTGTAAACTATATTAACAGAAGATCCGTCTCAGCCAATGGTAACAAGTTTGCTGGTACCAGTATTTTTCGTAGTAAAAGTGTTTTTGATATCTTCATTTAAAATTAAAGCCTTTCTAGATTGTAAGGAGAGGTGTCCCGAATACCAGAACCTGGTTCCTTTCTTAAGCTTATGCATACAACTAGTAAGTATATACAAATAATACAACTATGCGGATTGCATGAAAACAGTTTTGTACTTACGACCATTAAAATATAAGCCAAAATACTCAGTTTCTAAATACACAGACGTATTGCTTAGCCCTTTGAGGGGTGCCGTTTGCAGTCTGCAAACGGTTAATTTTAAAGCCTAAATTGCCAATTGGCACCAGTAATATTTTAGTACAATTTCGACCTCATAATATACGTGAAAAAAAAAAAAAACTCTTGATTATTTGCAAATAAATTTGTCTGTTATTTACGGTACGAATTAATTATTTGAATTTCTTTTTAGGAGAAATGCCTTGTCCCTGAAAGGGTTAAGAATGATCTTTATTTTCACAATGCTCGTCTAATTTTTCTTTTGTTCACAACATTTGATAAGTCACTTCGGGATATCATGCCATTATCTTGGAGAGCAGCAGAAATTATCACTGCTCCAGCTCTGTCGGAAATACCACATCTGTCCGAAGTTTTAGAGACTACGGAAAATTCCTTATCCTAAACGTGGACAGTGGCATTCATGAGCGATCTACAAACAACTCAATTTTTTGATACAATTCAGATATAGAGCATTTCTTAGTCACCTGGCCTGTACTGTGGCTAATGGCCTTTCATCAAGGAAAAGGTTTCTTACCCTTATATGCATTTTTTTTCAGAGTAACAAGACTAAAAAACATATACATTTGCACCACGCAATGTCGATTAGAGACTGCATCTTTGCGGAATTTTAAAATTATCTCAAGATACTTGCATTCATTTTTTCTAGACCGTTGAACTATGAACAAAGAGGAACTGTGTTATCAGTAGGCTACTTTTTTTTTAATTGATATTTCTTAATTGGCACCACTTTTCTCAAATGGTGCCAATCTCCTTGTTTTTGCCTTAATTATTATTTCATTAAATAAAGCGAATTTTGTTATTTCAAAAAAGTGGCGTCAATCAAGAAATCTGAATTTTAAAAAACTAGGCAACGGGCAACACTGAAGAGGAACAGCACATACATTGAACTATTAACACTAGAGCCGCCAAGGCGGTCATTTTGACCGTTTCGAAATTTTCATTGCGTACCAGTTTGTATCTATTTAGAGTATAACTTTCAGTTTTCGTGAGTTTTCCTATAATTCGAAAAGCTACGATATGCCAATTATAAATTTTTCAGTCAGCCAAGATTTGTGAAGTAATGCAGTAGTATAGCTAGAACCTCCTAAACGGTCAAAATGACCGCCGTAAATTTTAATGCACATTTTATCTAGTAGATGTCGCACTTCATACAACCACACTTCAACAAAGATTACAACATTACCACAGATAACTTCTTCTCTTCACTGTCCCTTGCAGAAAAGTTGAAGTCACTAAAAACAAACATTGTTGGCACAGTAAATTGTGGACGATAAACAAAATTCCAAAGGCCATAAAATTTGAAAAAAAGTCTTTATACAGTAGCCAAATTCTTGCCAAATGTGATATTACGTTGCTTTTATCAAGGGAAGAAAAATAAATATTTTTAAATCTTAAATTCCCGACATTCATCCGTTACGTTTGAAACTAGTGATAAGCACGTACCAGAAACTATAAAGTTCAAGAATGCTACAAAATTTGGCATCGACGTGCTCGACCAAATGGCACGGAAGTATTCTACAAAAGCTAGTTCTAGATGATGACCTCTACAAGTGTTTTATAATTTGCACAATCTAGCGGGCATTAGTTCTCAAAAACACAGTCAAAAAAGGTGTTAAATACCAGTATTTTGTTAAATAGAAATCCGCTTTCTTCAGTCCCGTTATATTATTCCTAGTATTTTCTAGAAGAAAATACTGGTAGATCCCTCTTATTTTGACTGAGCTTTTCCTTGACCACTGGCAACCCTGAATACAGTGTTGCCAGTGGGCTACTTTTTTTTCAGATTTCTTCATTGCCACCTCTTTTTTGGAACGGGAAAATTAGCTTTGTTTTCGTCTTAATTAATATGTCATTAAAAAAGGCGCATTTTACCATTTCAAAAAAGTTGTGCCAATGAAAAATTTTAATAAAAAAAAGTAGCCCATCTGGCAACACTGCCTGAATATTGTATTGCTCAGGGGATAAATATAAATTTTTGTTTTCACTAAGTTTATTCTTGTTTTTGGCAATTTCGATTTCGCATGAAAAATATTTTTTACTGTAAAAATATTCTTAAAAAATATATATATGTTATAGATATATATCTCAATACAATATAATTGTAACTTAATAAAATATAAAAAATACAATAAGAATTATGAAATATATATTATTATTACGGGCAATGATGTTAATAATAGCAATAAACGATACTAAGAGTAAAAAATGGCAAGTGGACAATATTTGAGCATGGTAATCTACATCGGTCAAAATGACCGCTTTGGCGGTTATAAGTACACGTTTTTTCCGGCGGTTCTAGTGTTAAGAAATAGGAACTTACATATCCTTAAAATACTGAAGCTTGAACTGTAACCGCTTTCTCAGTAGTTGATTACCGTCGGTGGCAGTGTTGCCAGATGGGCTACTTTTTTTTTATTCAAATTCTTCGTTGGCACCACTTTTTTGAAATGGTAAAATGCGCCTTTTTTAATGACATATTAATTAAGACGAAAACAAAGCTAATTTTCCGTTTCAAAAAGTGGTGGCAATGAAGAAATCTGAAATTAAAAAAAAAGTAGCTCACTGGCAACACTGGTCGGTGGAAACTTCAAACAGTAAATTTATATAGAAAATTTCTCCTTATTTGAAAGCCTTCTTAATGCAATATTTGAGTCATATATAATTACAGAAACAGATTTTATTTTTTACTAGTGGAATTTTACTTTGGCGCTAAACAGTTCCTGCGTATACGCCATATTGTGACAACCAGTAAAACAAACTGACAGTTTTACCAGGCAAACCGACACCGGTAATAACAAATATACATTTTTACCATATTTCGGAGAAAATATTTCAAAGAATACTACGATTAAATAAAACGAAATTTTCTGTTCAATTGTTCGTGGTTTTCATGTCCTCGTATTGTATATCTTTACAGTTAAGTTTTGAAACTGTAGATGTCAGAATTAGATAGATGTGGTTTTTTGTTATAATTATGATCTATGCATGAAATAATGTTGTGTAAGTCAAATGCAGCTGTTAAAACCACAGAACTATGTATACATACTTTAATGTATCGATCAATGAAGTTTTGGCGGTGATAAAATTTATATAAAAGTTATTAGTTAGCGCATTGCAATAAAGGATTTAATTTTAACATACCAATACAAAAACTAGAAAATAGTTTAGGACGAAATAATTTAATTTAAAAATTTAGAAAGAGATTAATATCAAAATAAATTAACTATATATGAGCATCGCCATAGTGCCAACGGAATAAAATTCGTGTAAGAAATGCTGGTCCCCGCTGTCACCTGAGAAGTGACATAGGACAGATAATGGTTAATAATGATAATTTAGAGGACACAATTTAGATTACATTAATATTAATAATATATATTTAACACAGTTTTTGAATTTAAAAATAATTAAACTTAATAAATAAAATAAAATAGATACATTTTAAGAAGAAGCTACATTCAATGCAGTAAAATGTCTGGTTCAAATCACGCAAAATTAAGATTTCGTATCAAAAATTAAAACCTGGTAGTAAGAGGGTTAAGGAAAATTCGAAATAACATTTTCTTAAAAGGTTAAGTGAAAAGTATAAAATAATTTGTTGTTTTGACTATACTTTACAATAACCCGATTTTCATACATTTTATTCAAAATTTTAATCTTTTTCGGGCAGTATAAGCATAGCTTCTAACTTTCACGCTTTTTTACTACCACTATTTTTAATCCGAAAATATTTGCCTTCTTTAATACTATATTTTCGATGATTAAATAATATCAAATTCTCTGTTAAAAATTAGTGGTAGGGGAAAAGTGTAAAACTTGGCAGCTATGGCATACGGAACACGAATTTGATACAAGTATTATATAGTTTTACTATATATATAATAATAATTATTTAAGGATTATCCTCTTAAATTAAATTAATATTAGTAATATTTGGGTAGTTTATATGTTTGCATATCTGCCAATTCTTACGCTTTTTTGTAACACAAAAATTTAATAGAAATTCTTACCTTATTTAATCAGCAGATTACGGCGATTAACAAAGGTAAAATTTACTATTACATTTTTGTCGTTCAAAAAAGCGTACCTATGGGTTTGGCAAAAAAAGGAGAAAATGCAAAACTTTCACCTTTTTATTAATTTTTTAATGACCTTTGGGCAGTAATAAATATTAATATTTTTCAAAGGTATTTTATTTTCAGAATGAGGATGTGATATATCAATTTTTACACTTCTGCCCATTTTGAGTTGAAGAAAAATATATCGCTCCAGCTTAATAAACGAGTTGAATTTAAACATAAAAAATGTGGTATCATGCTGGAAACAATTTGACATTCTTGCGCTAAATCGTGTTCATGATAGTTTTAAAGGGTTGACAATCCACAGGAAATTAGAATACAACTATTTCCGATTAGTATTATTGGTCTTATTTAATAGCAGAATTTCTGCATTAAATACAGCAAATGTTTCAAGTCCAAAATGGTGTCTCTGAAAAAATGAAAAGAGCTAACAAATCTTATCCTACTGAGACCTGAGCAAAATAAAATACATACATTTTTTCTAATATTTTTTTCTAATAAATAGGCATAAAAAATGAGTTTTTTAAAGAAATTATTAAATTTCATATTTTAAATTTTGCTGCACAGCAAACCCATTTACCCTTTCAGGAGCAGAAGAATTCTGTTCGTAAACTGATGTATTAATTGACTGACACCAGAATATTCAAAAGAATTTCTTAGAAAATAAAAACCCGCTAATTTGCTCTGTTACAAAAGCAAAATTTTATTAAAATATTTTTGGTGCAAATTGTCAATTTTGGAATTAAAATGAGGTGTTTAGACCGTCTAGCCACCGCTCTTGAGCGGGTTAAATGGATTTTGAGGCCTTAGACACTTTCAAATACACTGCTCAAAACTGTTTAAGCATATTGTAAGTCTTATATAAAATAACGGTACAAGCGAATTTATCTTTTACAGAAATTAAAGAAGAGAATCAAAAATACAAATATTTCTCATTTTCAAACTTCGGCTCATGCAAATTTTGAGTTTGACGTCAAAAATGACATTTAGCGGCAGCGAATGAAATTCGGCTTTCGACTTACTGAAAGACAAAGCGGAAAACAATGATCGACATTCAGTAAAAGTTTGGTTTCGAAGAGTGCGATGTCTCTAAGAAGTCAAGCCGCAGGACAGAAGCCATTGGAGTTTCATAAAGTGTGATTTCCAGGATCTGGAACAGTTTTTAGAGGATGGAAATGCAGGCCGAAGACCAGGAAAGATGGTAGACATGCAACAACGCCGTATGAAGATCGATATTTAATGCTTAACGGATCGGAGACACCGAAATTTGAATGCCACTCTTCTTCAACAACACCTTTGCCCGGCTACTGGCACCACAGTGTAGAAACAAACTGTCCGAAACCGGGGTCTATATGATAGCAGACCAATGGTATATGTTACGTTAACTGCAAGACACCGTGGCGCCCGCAGGGAGTGAGCAACATAGCATGTGAACTGAAAGAGAAATGAATGGCGCAATATTCTTTTCTCTGACGAGTCCCGTTTTACTGTTCATCCTGATAATAGGCATTTTTTTTTGTCTTGAGGGAACGTGGCACGCATATTCACAATACCTACTCGGTTCAGATTCGACACCGGTATTTCTAAGTACATTTTTCTGGTGTGAAATCTTAAATATTTTAAAATACATAATTTTGCTATTATTTTCATGTAGTAATAAAAGTATCCTAATCCTAAAGCCTGTTTACAAACATTTATGAGATGTAGAAATTAAAACTGGACAATGTTTTATCAAATGAATACTATAATGAATATTACACAATTTTTTTAATTTTTCTGCCATAAATTAATGTATATTTTTTAAATATTATTAATTATTACTACAGAGTGGGTACTAAATGCTATTGCATTCAATAAAAAGAATATTTATTTTAATTTTAATCATTTGATAAAACATTTTCCGGTTTTAATTTCTACAACTGATAAATGTTTGTAATTACAGGCTTTAGTATTAGGATACTTTTATTACTACATGAAGATAATTGGTTTGTAAAACTATTTACTATTATAACTATTACTATTCTAGTACTATTATAAATGTGAAAGTGTTAATTTGTTTGGTTGAAGCCAGAATCAAAACAGATAATTAATTTTTTTTTGTATTCATTTTCATTTATATTAATACCTTTCCTATATTTAAATTTCACCATAAGTTAATAAAATTTATATATTTTGTTTGTTTCTAATACACATGATCAAAGTTATAAAAATAAAATCTATTTTCAATCAAATTTAACACTAGAATATTCTCTTGCTTTTTAAATATTAAGGCATTTCCAAGAAAAGAAATATGAAAATTGATTTGACACTGAAGTAATAATAGGTACAGCAATGTTAACCTCACTAAAAATGAGCCTAATGCGAAAATCCATGAGTGATTGCGTTTCTGCATTGTTTATAGCCACTATTTCTTTTTAATCGTAATATTCGCCTAATAAATTATGAGATTGAAAAATGCGACGATTACTATTTGGAAATGGTGATTAAAAAATCCAGAAACACAATTACCCCGAAAAGCAGTATTAGTTTATTTGGTTACATAGCTGCCAACCTTTACGCTTTTTTCCTACCACTAAAATTTAATAGGTATTTCCCCCTTGTTTAATCGGGGGATTTCGACGATTAAGTAACACAATATTTACTGCAAAATTTTAGTGGTAAGAAAAAAGCGTAAATGTTGGCAGCTTTGTGGTTATATTGTGCTAATATTTGCTTTCATCGCTAACAGTGTTGCCAATTTAGCGAAATTCTGAATTCAAAATTTCTACCAGGTCTTTTTAAATAGTATTTTAACTTTATTTTATCGACGAAAATCTGGCATTAAATAAAACGAAAATTAGTATTTAAAATTTCTTATATGTATTTGAATGCAAAAATATTTTTAAGCACCGATCACTGTCACTGATACACGAGCCATAGTACCAATATTGGTAAAATATTGGATTTACATTGGATATATTTGTAATAAAATATCAACACTTTAAATTGTAATTATCTCCAACGAAATGTCAATAATGCGAAAATATTTACTTTATGTTGAAATATTAACAGTAAAATTGCTAAATATTTTTGCCAGTTTACATTTTGCATATATTTACACACTATTGAAAAAAAAATATTTTTTTGAAATTTCATTATACTTCCATTATAAAACAAATGTTTTTTCTACTTGCTTCTAACTCTTATTTTATGTCTTACAAACAAATAAAATGTGCAAATTTTATTAACTAATGTGAAAATTTTTAAACATTGGGAAAAAAAATAATATAATGCATAATGAATACAAAGTCATTTAATTATCCGTTTTGACGCTGATTTCAGCCAAACATTTTCACACTTTCACATTTATAATATTATTAGAATTAGGCAACTATCGTTATTACATAGAGATAAACAAAAACAATTGTTTCAAAATATTCAAATTTTCATACCAGAAAAATATACTGAGAAATACCAGTGTCGAATCGGAACCGAGTAGGTATTGTAAACATTCACGTGGCACTAGATACAATCCTGCGTTCGTGCAAGGAAGTGTCAGATTTGGCGGTGGGGGAGTGATAATCTATTCTTGGAATCTCCATTGGTGGGCGCAGCAAGCTCTACATCATTCGAAATGGAACTCAGACCGGCCAGCGATATAGAGATGACATCCTCAGACCTATTGTAGTCGCTTACGCTGCAGAAATTGGAGATGACTTCATGTTAATGGACGACAATTGCAGGCCATATCGTGCTCAATTGTTAGATGATTTCCTTTTAGAGGAAGGAATCATACGACTGGAATGGCCAGCGTGTTCTCCGGACATGAACCAAATAAAGCGTTTTTTGAACTTTCCAGGCAGACCTGTTTCTTTCCGCCTACCTCTCACACAAACTCTATAAGAACAGGAAAGGAGTCTTCTAGAAGAGTGGGAAATAATACCCCAGCTCCTCATAAATAGCCTCAATGAGCCCATGCCTCAAAGCTATTCAACGTTGCTGGTCGCTGGGGAAACTATAGCCTCTACTAATAACGATTTTCTTTAAAGGAAACTCCTTTTTTATTCGTTTTTTCTCATATGCTCAAATTGTGTTTTTTCCTTTTTGTATCCAAATGCTCATTGCACTGCATTTTTGTCTGCCAAACATGTGTAATTTATTTCTCATATAGCCTTAAACGTCGGTCGATCATGTATCAATCATCTAAACAATTCCCCAACCGCAAGATCCTTCCACAAGCTCAATCTTATTTAATTGTTTTGAGCAGTCTAATTTAAAAATTACTAAAACCATAGCAGCCAACTTTTACGCTTCTTTGTTACCACTGAAATTTAACAGAAATTTTTGCATTATTTAATCGGCAGATTTCACCGATTAAATAAAACAGAATTTACTACTAAATTTTAGTGGCGAGAAAAAAGCATAAAAGTTGGCAGCTAAGCTAAAAGTATGGGAAAGAATAAAATTTATTATAAAGAACATAATGCAAATATTGATATACTTTAATAGTAAAAAGTCTTTCATTTTCCTGAGGTATTTTATCCGATAGTAAATTGTTTCCTTTTCAAATTTCTTTATTGTACCTGTTGCCCCTATTCCCATTTGGTATAAAATTGCTACCAAAATAACAGTTGCGAAATACCTCTCAAAATATACTCAAGTTCCAGCAGAAACGGTTTCACGGAGCTTGAGTACTGATGCTTTTCCAACAGTGAAAGACTCAGTAGAATTTTGCATTGAAAATGCGGCTTTACCCTGATAAATTACAAATCTAAAACAATCCCAGATATGCTTCTTATACTGTCATTCCTATAGAATATTAAATAATTCTAAATAATTTTATAGAATATATATCAGCCATATTTATTTATTACATTTAAGTATTAAATCTTAATGATTTGTAAATATAATTTGTGTTAAAGCAAGCAAAATGTTTACTTTCTGATTGTTCAAGCCTAACGATACAATAGATGAATTAACACTAGAAAGACGGGGAGCGGTCATTTTGACCGCCACCAAATAAATATATTTTGGCTCGAACCAGAAATTTCTTTGTAAAACTAGTTTAAAAGATTCAAAGAGAAAAACTTGTTAAATGTATGAGATAATAATTTAAAATAAAAATTCTGGTGTCAAATATTTTTTATAAAATTTGAGTAAAATTCCCCGTCTTTCTAGTGTTAAGACCCAACATCCATTTAACCCCTTGAGGGGCACCGGTATATATTATATACCACCTACGATTAATAAAGTTTTACCCCAGAAAATTTTTATTAAATTTTACTTTTCTAACTTTGGTGGAAAAAAGCCGTAAAATTGCTTTTACTTATTTTGAAATAGAATTTTTCAAAGATTCCGATGTGAGTTCAACATTACTGGAACACAATCACTTGCCCCTCAAGGGTTTAAAACTTTGAGGGGCGGTGGGATATATTTTATCGCACCTACGATTGATGAACATTTGCACCAGAAAAAAAATATTATGAATTTTTACTTTTCTAACTTTGGTGGAAAAAAGGGTTGTAAAATTGCTTTTCCTTATTTTGCAATAAATCTTTTTTCGGATTCCGGTGTCAATTCGACATTACAGAAACACAATTACTTGCCCCTCAAGGTGTTAAATGGATGTCAATAAAAACAAGCTACGTCGACAACTACTTCATATTTCCCTTTATTCATTATTTATATAGTAAAACTATAGATCTAACCGCTATTGAAATGAGCTAAAGAATAGTTGAAATAAATTAAAATATTATGAAAAAAAAACTTACCAACAGAGCGTCGAATTCCAACTTCACTCACTTATTTCGCCATTTTGTGAACAAATAATTTGCCGTTGCCACAATCCATGAGCTGAGAGTTGATTTCCGATTCATACATTACAACGCAAGTTTGGTTTTAGCTTGCTATAATGCAGTTTAACGCAATAGAAGTAGAAACCAAAACATCCATTTTAATGGGTGCCAGGTCTCAGGAGGCTATAGTCACTAATAAAGAAATTTCAACGCTTGTCATTTTACATTGCCTTATCTAAACCTTTGCTCTCGTGATGTAACTCTCATTCACTGTTATTGTTGCCAGCAGTGTTACCAGTGGGCTACTTTTTTAAAATTCAGATTTCCTGAATGCACCACTTTCTTGAAATGGTAAAATTCCCTTTGTTTTTGCCTTAATTAATCTGTCAATAAGTAAGGCGCATTTTACCATTTAAAAAAGTGGTGCCAATCAAGAAATCTGAATTTAAAAAAAAGTCCATCTGGCAACGTTGGTTGCCAGGAGTCCCGAGTAAATCGGGGCTCCTAATGCTCTGGACACCACTAATTTCTTACAGTTTATTACGCCATCTTTAATAGCAGATAATTCAGAGATTACACAAGGTCAAGACAATAAACCTAACCCTTTAATGCATGATGATACAAAAATGCACCACTATATTTATATAGAAATATTAATCCTGTTAAAAGTATAAAAATATGCTACTACAGAAAGTTAAACATCCATCTTAAAATTTCCGGTTTCTAATATTTAATATAGGAATAAAAAACACAATTCTAAAAGAATAATTCATGCATTTAAGGGTTAAGTTTTACAAAATAAAAATTTACATAAAATAAGATATTTCGATTCATACTTATTAAAATATTTACTAATTTGCAATATTTCAGTTTCTACTTGTATTGCAGATGTGCAACATCAGAAAAGGTTGACGTATTGTACAAAAATGTATCTCTGATTTTTTTCATTATTTTTAATGTGTAACAAAGCTTTCTGAGAATCAAATATAATTTTTTCGAAGCAAAATAAAAAATCCTGCATTTAAGGTGTAAAATACTGGTGTGATCAGCACTTGAAGCCCCTATTTACGTGGGACACCTGGCAATTGAAATACTCAAGGCCAGAGGACACAAGTGTGACGTCATCACTAATCGTCGACTTCCCACTAGTGTTGGATTCCACACCGGAAATTTTTGAATAGAAATTTTATTTTATTTGTGGAGTATCTATTATAAAACAATAATAACTATTCAAATCTGCTGGTGAGACTTCGATATCCCTAAATTAAATTTCAGCCAGATGCGGAAAGCCATAGTTTTGCCGCAACTGACTGATTTTTTAATGGGGGGTTCCAAATTCTCACCAGTAAGTTTAAAGAGTTATTATTGTTTTATAAGATGATAGGTATTCCACAAATAAAATAGAAGAAAATTGCTATTCGAAATTTTCCGGTGTGAATTCCAACACTAGTGAGTAGTTGGTCGATTGGTGATGACATCACAACTCGTGTCCTCTGGCTTTGAGTATTTCGATGCCAGCAGCGAGGGTCACCTCTGGAATGCTAAGAATGGCTAAAATGCTCATTTTCTATATCAAAGAGAAAAATTTCATACTATTATTTTTTTACAAGTGATATTTTCTTATTACCAATTTATTTAAATTTTGCTAAAAATATTGCGTTGTTTATCTCGTTCCTTCGTAATTATATTTCACAAGATGTTACGATTGTTGGCATTTCATAGGCATTTTTTAGAATAAATAAAAATTTTTAAAACATGAAAGCTTACATTTTTATAATCATTCTGAGAAGTAATTAATTCAAAACAAAATTATACTCGATGAAAAGTTTATTTCTACTCGTTAGTTAAATTAGTACTAAAGTTAATTATGTGCTACTCGTTCTGCCTTACAGCCGATTATTTGAAGACTAGTAGACAAATTTGCGTTTAGACACATAGGTTTTGTTTAATAATTGACGTCAAATACGTACTGCAGTCTATTAAGTTGCATTTTATTAAATAATGTTTCTGCTTTTGAACCCTTGAAGGGCGGTAGGATATATTGTTTCCCACCTACGATTAATGAAGACTTGCACCAGAAAAAACTTATTCAATTTTACTTTTCTAGCTTTGGTGGAAAAAAGTCGTAACATTTCTTTTCCTTACTTTTCAATATATTTTTTGAAAGATTCCGGTGTGAATTCGACATTGCATCAACGCAATTACTTGCCCCGGAAAGGGTTAAATATATTTTTTTTCATCCTCGAAATATACGCAAGCAATTAGGGATGCAAAAAAGCTGTAACCAATTTATTTATTCTTAACTACAGTTAAATATGTTTTAGTAAACAATCAAAAGTAATTTTGAAATTTGCTCATACTACTATTTCCAGGGATGAGATTTCTCCACTGTTTTGCATACCAGTATAATATTAGAGAAAATGTTGTTATCTTAAATTGCACTATTTTCCAAATAAATAAAGTAACATTTTATCTAACATTATATTGGGTATTCAAAAAAGCGGCAAAATCTCATCCCTGTATATCATAGCTGCCAACTTTTACGCTTTTTTCTTACCACTAAAATTTAATAGTAAAATTTCTCATATTTAATTGGTTAACTGTGCGAATAAATAAGTTAATAATTTCTGTTGAATTCTAGTGGTAAGAAAAAAAGTGTAAAAATGGCAGCCATTCTACTTCAATAATCCCCTATTTTTACTTGTATTCAGTGTTGCCAGATGGGCTACTTTTTTAAATTCAGATTTCTTGATTAGCACCACTTTTTTGAAATTGTTAAAATACGCCTTCTTTAATGACATATTAACTAAGGCAAAAACAAAGGGAATTTTGCCGTTTAAAAAAAACTGTGCCTATCAAGAAATCTGAATTTTAAAAAAGTAGCCCACTGGCAACACTGCTTGTATTTCAGGAAATAAATGCGCGATCTATGAAAACATGTGGGCGGATGTATGAGAATTATCTGTATATGATTCGTATAATTGCAGGGGTCGCATCATATAGGGAAAATTTTATTGTTCGTACCTCAATTTTCAAAAAAATACGTTCATCATGTATTCCTGCTCCATCTGTTAAAAATATATGTGCTGAAAATTAATGATTACAGATACTGGTAGGAACAATAAATTTTTCCCTATACTGTGCGACCTCTGTAATTGTATCTGTATATATTTGTATGTCTGTGAATTTGAATACCATTATTTTATGATTGTCATTTTTCTCATTATTTAATAACAGAAGTTTGTTTTTAAATAAAACTTTTATTACTATTAAAACTAATGATGTTTTTATCACTTACCCATTCCAACCCTATGTATATAAAATACGACCAAAATTACGGCAGTTCAAATAACTGAAGTATATTGGCATGCTTTTAATTATAAAATACTATCTATTTTTCTTGAAAATGTTTATCACGTTTTAATATATGACTTATAAAATTTGTAAACAAGAAACTTTACTGACATTAATAATAGGATTTACTTCAAAAGTTTTACATTTCAAAAAAAATAATTCCTTTAGTCAAATGCGCCTTTCAATTAAATAAATTCAATAATTTTACAAATAAAATGTTATATTTCATATGCTAGAATGATATTTCTCAAAAGATTTTAACATTGATTAAATTAATATATGTCAGAATTTAAAATAAACATTGACATAACTTCTTTTAAATGTAAGTAAATATAATCATTTTTCAGAATTTTAATATTCTGCTTTACTTAGTAAAAATGTAACAAAGAATTCATTTCCGGAACTGAAAAATTAGCATTATAAAAGTTGTTGCATTTATTTAGAATGCATTTGTTAATTTCTCTCCGATGTTTTTCTGTTCTTTCAATAAATGAAGTCGAAGTTGTATTTTATTCAATATTATTCATTTAGCGATGAACTTAATTAAGGAATAAAATAGTGTTTAATGATTTTTGCCCAAATACTAACTCAGTAAAATTCAATTATGTAAATGCGCATTTTTCTCTATAATAAAATTTATGATTCAGAAAGTGAATAAAAAAAAATATATCTTTTGTCATTAACGGATTTAGAAGAAAACGGTGTATCTATAATTTAAAAAATGCAATTCTAATCACAATATACTTAATAATTTATATATATATATATATAATGATATTATATGCTCATTTTTTTCATTTCAGATTCATTTTAAAATTTGTAACAATCACTCGTGCAAGTACCTGAAATGAAAGGTTCTACGAATTTTCAATATTAGCAGAGCGCTTGAAACTGTTTGAACAAGATTTTTAATAAACTAGTCTAGATGGTATTTACAGCTTTGATTTTTTAATTTGAACAGTAAACAAAATTACTGCTACTTTAATCGTAAATTGATACTTAAACTTAATTACAGAATACGCTTCAGAGGTTCACTAAATTAATCTCAAAAAATAAACTTATCAAGCATCTCTTACAAACATATTTATTCTAAAACAAACTGTTCATATATTTTATTAATACTAGAACCGCCATGAGGGGTCATTTTGACACTTGCCGAATAGACAATTGAATTCAGATTTGATTAAAGAAATTTCTGATTCAATTTGAAGCAGAAATTTCTCTAAAGGTATGTTGAATGTATGCATCACGAAAATAGGCTACATAAATAAGTTAAATAGTTTTAAACAAAAATTTTGGTGTGAAATACATTTTATAAAACTTGAGAAAAATTGTCGGTGGTTCCAATGTTATGTTAGTGAGTTGTAAAAAGTAATCAAGTGCACTGTATAGAATTTAAAATGCTAATTCGACAATTTATAAAAATAATTCTCATATAACCCATTTGTCCATTAATATAGTTTGATATAAGTATACATTTTTTATGCATTATTAATAAATTTCGTGATACTAGAGAATTAACTTCTGCTTGGCGTGATTTCAAAAACTTGCAAAATTGACAATTTTTTAATTGTTTGTTCAATTTTTTCATACACTAACACCTATAAACAAATAGAAAAACGTTGTCATGCTAAATGTGCCTTTACAAGACAGTGGCAACGCACCGATTACAAAATGCGATTGGTTAAAAAGATTTTGGACCCAAAAAAAAAATGCTAAGAATTATTTAAGATTTTAAATGAAATATTAAATTAAACCATAAACAGATTTTTTAGATGATGCTTTAAGAATAAAATATAAATATTCTACCGAAATAATAATCGACCGACTTCTCACTAGTGTTGGAATCCACAGAGGAAATTTTTTAATAGAAATTTTATTTTATTTTATTTGTGAAACATCTATCAACTTATAAAACAATAACAACTATTTAAAATTACTTGTGAGACTTCAGAATCCCTAAATAAAAATTTAGCCAAATGCGGAATTCCACAGTGTTGCCGCATCTCGCTAATTTTTTATTGGGGATTCTTATTGCTTTATAGATGATAGATATTCCACAAATAAAATAAAATAAAATTGCTATTCAAAATTCCCCAGTGTGAATTCCAATACTAGTGAGAAGTTGGTCGATTATTAATGACGTCACAACTCGTGTCCTCTGGTCTTGAGTATTTCTGGCAGCGGTGGTGCTCTAAATCTAAACTAAACTCTGAGGCAGTACAATCCCGAGCAGCGTTGCCAGATTCGCCTCCAATTTTAATCCGAAATTTCAAATTTATCCCGGAAATTTTGAAAGAAAAATATTTACTGTATGTAATTGCTAAATGTCTCTTATTAAATAAGGCATAAAATACTATTCTTTATTTCTGGAGTGAACCTAAAATTTCTGAATAAAAACGGAGGTCAAATTGGCAACCATGATCACGAAGAATCGTGGCTTACAGTGCAGAACTCTATTTTCTTGACAATGGGCCCTAGTGTGCTGCACACCATATGTCTAGAGCGGGCCTATAAAATCCTAAAGTGTTTAGTTCTAAAGCAAGTATGATACTCATTTTATTGACTCCAAAAAGATGACAGAATCTTTTGCAGTCCGGTGTAAAACTATAGATCTGTTGTGTGGTACGCTGACATCTAAGCTACTGTGCTTGCAGAAACACACCCGGAGTGATTTGGTTCATAAAAATGTTGTAAAAACCTATCACCAAGTATTGGTATAAATAATATTGGTATTCAAAATCGGCACAGTGGGAGCCCTGCAGTATTTTCGAAAAGTAATCTTCTCCTTATTCAATCACAGATATCATCTGTTAGATAAGACGAAGGTTATCATTAGTATTTACTGGTGACGAAATTCAGTAGATAGCTGTAAGTACAATTGACTGCTATATTAATATACATATACCTTGTGCCAAAAAAATATTTGCCAATATTGAATGTGTCTTGGTAAATATTGGCTTAATATTGGGATGGTTACAATTTGGCAGTAACCGATATCTACTCAGAGATCTAACGGGTGCTTATGTTTGAATTCCAGAAATTTTGAAAAGTAATTTTCATCTTATTTATTTGCAAACTTCTGTACCTACATACAATGAAATTATCTTTCTAGCAATATTTTGGTAGTCAGTCAGCACACGTATGAACCCTGAATGATATTATATAGTATACGTATTCCTAGTTCCAAAGCAATATATTCCCTTAATTCTCGCTCCCGTGATATTCATGGGCTGTGTCCTTTATTTAGATTATTTGATGCCACCAGTTTTATAAAAAAGTGTAAGTGGCTTTATTATGGTATCATTTTACCTGTCATCAAATAAGGTCAATATTTCTTTTTCAAAAAAGTTGTGCCAAACAGCAATTTGAATTTTTAAACCGTAATTTAATGCGACCGTTAACCCTCTCGCTGCGCAACTCGAGAGTTTCTCGGGCAACGTAAAAGTAGCAAACTTTGCGCAACCCGAGATTTCATCGGGGATGCATTTTTTCCGTCTAATTAACCCTCCTTGATCATTCCCACCAGTTACTTTTTATTGCAAATTTAGCCTTATCTAATAGGAGCATTTTCCCGATTAAATCCGATGAAATTTTTTGTTTTGAAAAACCGGTGACAAAAGAGTAAAAATTCTTAAAAGACGCTCGTCGCAAAGGAATTAAATGCGCAATTTTTGAAGCTACTTTGATAAAACAATTACGCAGAAAGAGGGTTAAGGAGTTAAGCTGGCTATATCTAAACAAATATTGCTGTAAAATTGGTGTTTTTACTCTTCACCAGTAAGGAGCCAAAATTGTCAAAAAATATTTTATCTACGTATGAAATGCTTAGCCAATGCTTTTGCAATGTTAAAGCTTTATCGCCAATGTTTCCGATTTAACCCTTTCAGGGGCGCCGTTAGTATGTTGCAAATGCTTAAATTTAATTCTCAAATTGCCAATTGCCACCAAGAATTTTTTAGTAAAATTTTTCTCTCATAATATACGTGAAGAAAAGCTTTTGATTATTTACAAATAAATTTATTCGTAAATTGTGGTGTCAATCAATAATTTTAAAAATTTTGGACCAGAAATGCCTTGCCCCTGAAATGGTTAAAGCCATATTTCTTTAATGGTGACGACTTCTTCCTAATATTTTCAAAATAAATCAAATACTTTATAAATATTAATATTTCTAGTAATTCCGAATATTACAACAAGTAATTACTAAAAAACTCAATATAAACGATATAAAAAAGGAATCCAATATTTGTTTGCTACAATGTCATAAACATTCTGTTGTATTTCTACATCCATTCTTAGAAAGTTTATTAGTATTTAATGGTTTTTTAACAAATTAGATTCTAAATAAAACTTAAGAATTCTACGAGAAAATTTTAATTCGTAATTACAAAAAATTAAGTAAAAAAAAAAAAAAAAAAAAGAAATGCAACAATTTCTCTTGAAATATTTTATTCATTTATTGCAAAGTTTCACTGTCATTCTTAAATACTAAATAGATTATAATACTTAGAAATCTATCTTTAATAAACTTTTACAGTTAGAAGTTAATTTTGAATGATTAAGAATCTTTACATAGGTGAATTTTGTATTAAATCTTGTTTAACACGATTGCTGACCTAATGCTTATTTGACAGCTTTTCAATACTTCTCTCGAATATTAAACCAATATTGCACAGTCAATTTTAGGCTCTGTAATTAGAGGGAGATATTAATATCTTAACAATTTTCCAGAGTTACTGTTTGCGGGAAGTATTGACTGAAATAACATAGTACCGGCTTGTTAGTTTGAAATACCCGACATTCATTTTAGGGCTATTATTACTCTAAGCTGTATCTGAGTAATATATCAGCATGGTTTATTCTGGTGTAGTAGGCAAGGAACATGTCATATGCCACAAGTGATAAGATTAGTTTAAATGATGTGCCTTAAAACTTTTTGCCTGAAAATCGTTTGTAACCACTAATTTAAAAAACATAATAGTTGCCTTATTTAATCTAAAATATTCCATCATTAAATACGAAAATTTTTATGTTCTAAAGTTGTGGTAGTAAGCTGCCCTGTGGAACAAAGATTAAAGATTAGTAATTCAAATTATTCTAAGAGATTATTATGCATAACTGTAATTTTCATGAAATAGTAACTTATAATTTGTCTAAAAAATAAATCCTACGTTATATAATTAAATATAGGGTTAATAATTTACATTTACATAATACGGTAAATCTCATAAATATACGCTGCTTCAGAGGTTTTTTTTTTTTTTTTAACAGACGCAAGTTTCATCAAAAACACAGATTCACATCAATTAGAGTAGTCAGATTACAAGGAGAGCGCCAACCTGGGTAATCATAGATTTTGATTACTTTAATATATGATGTAGGGTAGAGACCCCTTAGTCTCAGGTTCAACGGATTTTATACAACACTCCATAGTTCTTGAGAAACAGGGGTGTATAATATTTTAATACAGCTTAAATACTTCGTAACGAAAAGACTACTTCGGTCGTAGCTCAGTGTGTACAGTCTCAGTGCGTTTGCTCGTGGTTCCTTGGGCTCGAATTCGGTACAGAGACGCGGTAAATTCGTTCTCATTTTTTGTTTTAAAAATATACTTGTAATTATAATTTGATAATCTCAATAAAAAATATTAATATCGTATATTAGTTATAATGTTAACATATTTAAATTGTAACTTAGCATTTTTTATTTTTAAACCATTATTACTCATCATTTAAAAAGATTTAAAAAATTGGATCTATTATTGAACAATAAAAATTCCAAAATCGTTACAAATGCTGTTGTGGCGCCATCTAGTTATTGTAAAATAAAACATATTCAAATAAAATAAAAATAAAAGCGGAAAGAAGATAAAGGGGAAAGCAAAATAATTCAAAGAGAAAGCATAGTATTACAAATTTAAAAACTTTAATATGCAAAAATTAGGTTGTAATTCCACTTTGATGCTAATTTTTCATATAATTATGCTCGATACTTTAAAAGCAGAGTAATAATATCATAGTATTGACTTCCCTTGTTAAAGCATAAATGATATATGAAAATACGTAAATGATGTTTCTTTAAACTTACGAATTGACACAATTGTCTAATTCCATTGCATCGATAAAGAATATATGAAATACATTTTAAAAGTGATTTTTAAAAAAAATTAACAGTTTTATGATGTTTTATACAATTATTTAGCTACAAGTAAAAAAATAAATAGGTTAAAATATATAATTGATATACAATACTAAAATTTTTAATTGAGATTATTATATTATAATGTCAAGAATATTTAAAATAAAAATGAGAAAAACAAATGTATCGCTTTCCGGTACCGAACCCAGGACCGCGGAACAACGAGCAGACATCGTACCAAACGAGCTACGACCAACGTAGTCCTTTCGTTACAAAGTAAGTATTTAAGTTGTGTTATAATATTAGATCACCCCCCCACCCCTTTGTTCCTCAAGAACTAAACACGGATGTATAAAATCCGTTGAACCTAGGGCTAAGGGGTCTCTACTCTACAACATATATTAAAATAATCAAAATCTATTATCACAAAGGTTGGCCCACTCCTTGTTAGAAGTGCTTAAAAGAATCCTCGCGTATTTTTATTACAAAAAATGGCACTAATATTGCCACATGGCAAAGAAAGATAAGGGAGAAAAGATAAGCTTTGCAGAAATTTCCAAGAGTTACGAAAATACTCGTTCAGTTTGAAACAACAAAAATAAAGATATAAGTTCCTCAGAATAGCTTGTGACCTTATAGAGATATACATGTTGGGTGATAGCATGGAACTATTAATAAAGAGGAACTGACATATCCTTAAAATAGTGAAGCTTTAACTGTAACCGCTAGCAAAGGTGTTGTTTATCGACGGTGGAAACTCCCACCAGTAGGTTTATATAGATATTTTAAACTTATTTAAACGCCTTATTTTTACAAAACTTCAGTCGTAAATAGTGGAAGAAACAATTTTTCATTTTTACTGGTAGGAGTTTTCTTTGGTGGTAGTTAGGCCCTGAGTTTCTGCCATATTGTGACAACCATGGATACAAACCGACAGTTTTATAAGGCATACTGACACCGGTAAAAACAAATAGAAATTTTTATGACATTTTTGAAAAAAAAATTCCATGAATAAGACGCTTCTTTAAGACGAAATCTTCTACTCAATTTTACTGGTGGGATGCTTGACCTATCGGTAGTCAGAAACTGAAGAACCGATTTCAAAAAAGCAGCCGCCATATTGTGACAACCTCCTCAGTTACTTCACTCGCAACTGGTAGACAATACACTATATGTCTCCTCCTTTTTATTCATAACTCCATTGGTGGTAGTTTTTTTAAGGGTCTTAGTTGGCAACACTGGTAAAACCTCTATGAATTGGAGATGTTTGATCTGATTAACAGAGTTAGACTGACTATTTTTTTTCAATTATTTAGCCTTTTCAGAAGTATGATTCCTTAAACAGATCGAATACATAATAAGCTACTTATATGAAGCAAGCAAATGTGTTTTTGAATGTCAAACTAGAATTATACGGATTTTAGTAAGAAGCTGGTCAAATCTTAAAAGTTTCCCCTATATATTTTATTGTCAGAAATATGTAGATGAATGTCCGAATAGTATTATTAGTATTTACGAACTTCAGACACTAATAAACGGCATTATGTCGCATCAAGCATTTACAGTTAGTCATACATAGCTGCCAACCTTCTACTAATCTTCCGCAATATCTCGATTAATTTGACACAGGTTAACCATTTTCGAACCAGAAAATTTATTTCTTGAATATTTATTTATTTAATTCAAAGTTTCTACGTGGAACTTATTATACTTCATTTCTTCGAAAAATATCTGGTTCGAAACGTGTTAAATCAGGGTCAAATTGATCCACGTATTACGGAGGGTCAGTTTGAGGTTGACACTTATTGTCATTTATCTTTATTAAAGAGCCCATTTAGATCAAAAAGTTTTATTTCTTTCGATATCCATTATTTTTTATCAAACTAGGGGGCTCTGCCCCCTTCGAGCTACGCTCTCCAACCCCCGTTCAGACACCCCAGATTCTAAAAGCATGTTAATTTCATCGGCCTTAAAAAGATTGAATTATAATTTAAAAGAACAGTGACGGTCTCCCTGTAAACGGGTTTTTCATTCAATTTCCTTTGATTGGAGATTTTTAAGGCAAAATCAGCCGCTGCTAAGAGATACAATGTCTGTTTTCGTCTTTGATTAAAAACAAGAAAGAAAAATCATGCGTACGGCATAGATTATGAAACACTTTCCAACGTTCCCTGAAAGCTTTAACAAAACTTCGTTATTTAGGGAGATAAGGTAAATAAGATAACTAACTAAACATTTAAAAAACTGATTTCAGCAGTTACCATCTATAGCCAAATATTTATTCCAATTCTTCCGAACAGCCCTGTATTTGATCTGTAGGCTGATATAGATACTATATAATAGAACATTTAGTTTAGCAAGAAAACGCATAACAGGTTGAAATTTCTCTTTCAGCAATTTATACTAATAGATGGAAATATACTTGAATACTTTTGTTCAGCCCTGTTGTTTACCTAGTACCTTTATTACACGCCACTATTTAGCTAAACTGTAATTCATACTAAATCACTCTTAAAACTACTGAAATCTCATTTCCAGAATTTATCATCTATAGGCGACCATGTATCCAATTCTTTGCGTGGACCTGTATATCATTTTTATCTATATTCTACAATCATTTCATAGAAAACTACATGCAGTTCAGCATAACATATTTTAAACCCACCTTTCAGCAATTTATGGCCATACTCAGTAACCTTTACAAATTCTTTTGCGTAGCCCTGTATATAAACTATAACATTTACACACACCATATAGTATTCATAAATATAGTGAAATTTAAAAGCGCATATCATAATAAAAATGCATTCCCAGCAATCGCCGCTAGTATTCAGTACTTCGGATACAAAATACTTGACTGAAATGTTTTGTATGCTCCTGCAAATGCTATGCTCTTCGTATTATGCATGAAATAACTTAAGTAAGCCTCACCGACGTTTATCAATTTTATTATATATGAATCTGTATAATTAAAATATGCCGCAAACAATTTCCACCTATATCATTTGTAATGGAATTATTTTGTGTAGCCCTGTAAAAGAATAATAACTATTCGTTGCACCGCATATGCTACAGAATATTCTGCATATTTTAGTGCGCTTCGTAAATGCATATATTTTTTATTATGTTTGAAAGGGTGTAACATCTTTAAAATTGATTTGAAATTATTTTTGTTTATATGTTGTATATTCTCGCGGCCGCCATCTTGGATATTTTTAGATTTCATGACAATTTTTTGTTGGCGATCTTTATCGATATGGCTACCCCGACGAGTGACGTGTTCTAGCAACCCCGTTTTTCCGTGAGATTGTGTTTTGCGGCGGGAATAATCACTTCACGCCTGGATTTAGCTGCTGTGAGTACGTATCGCTGCTTTCTCTTGTGATTTTGTCTACGTGATTTGATACCAGGTTGTATCTTTCTATCTTTTTATTTTTATGCTAAATTTATTGGATTTATTTGATTGTCTATGGTTTATGTTGTAAGTTTACCCGCTGTTGCCGATGTAATTTAGAAAAATCGGGAAATTTTGAAGGAAAAGAGGGGTTTATTTAGAATGTCTAGTCATAGCCCTAATTTGCGAGATTATGACAAGGCAACATTTTTTAGAGTTGGGTTTCAAGAAAGGAGATGTATGTTAAGGTATGTTAATAATTTTATGCAGATTTTGTTGCAATATTTTATATTAGCTGTTTATTGTATATTTCTCATGCATGTGGGCTTTACGATTTTTATGTATTTTTGAGACTGCTGCACAGCTAGTTTGCTGAATCCGGTGATGTTTTTTCAGTTTATGTACGTGTAGCCCTCATACGTTCATTTACTAACTGCCACTTTAACGAGTTTCGTGCATTTTGGAGATTGCTTCACAACTCGTTTGCTGAATCCAGTGATTTTTTTTCGGTTTATGAACGGGTAGCGTTCATACGTACATTTACTATCTGTCGCTTTAAGGAGTTTCCTGTGTTTTTCAGATTGCTGCCAAACTAGGTTGCTGTATTCAGTGATATATATATATATATATATATATATATATAGATAGATATAGATAGATAGATAGATATTCATGACTGCGAAGCGTTCATACTTTTGTTTTCTTCAATATTTACATTTTACATTCTTTAAGCCTAACATGCGCATAAATCGCTGCTTGACGACATTTACTAGTTGGAAGAAAAGGGGTTTTCACGCCAAGAAAAAAATCCAAGATGGCGGCCGCGGGAATATATGACATCTGTACCTTAAATTTTTTGTTACATGTTTTTCAAGGGTCCTTGAATATCAGTTCCATTATTTCTGAATACTAATTATTGTGCTTAAATAAATCGTATATTACTATTAAAAATATTGGTACATTCCAGGACCAGTGGTAACCCTTTAATATAAGAGTCTTCAACGGTATTAATGTGCTTTAGATGTCTGCACGGGAGAAATGAAGGCGACCTTTCAAACAGGCGGGCCGGGCCGATAGACAAAATAAACGGGCCGTCAAAAAATTGAACAGGCCTGCCGGGCCGGGACGATGAAAATTTAAGCGGGCCCGATATAAATATTTAGTTAACAGTATTTTTGGAAATATACCTTAAGGTGGTTCTCTTATTCACTGCTCAATTATGCGAAACTTTTAGACATATTATCTGAATCATTTATATCTGTAAAGGCATAAAAATAACAGGCCTGACCCTTGAAGGCATTTGGAATCGAATAGCTTTTTCGATTTTTGATAAATTACTTACATAGATAACATTCGATTCAAAACGCTAACTTTGGCAGCATTTTCTGAAAGATATATTGCTTTTATTTAAGAAAAAATCGGCATTGATATAGTTTCTGAATAAGAATACCTGCGTTTCCGAAAAGAAATGAATTCATAAATGTGACAGAATGTAGCTCCTTTGGATTTGAGAAAAGCCTTAAAAATGAGAGCAATATTTTCACAAATCTACATTTTACTACACAGTTTCAAAAATTATCATGGTTTTTACCCTTTATTCTAAACTACATTATTTTTTTAATGAATCCTTATTTGAATTTTGAAACGCCTGTAGAGATGATGACTAAAACACTGTAAGTAATCATTAATGTTACTATTGTGTGTTTTCTGTTTTGCGAATACATAGAACTCTAAAATTTACTATAAAATGTTCCCATAAATATGTATGTATATGTATGTGCATTAAACGAATCTTAATTGTATGTCGAGAAAAAAACGGAATTTTTTGCAGAAATTGATTCTGGTCGGGCCGTCTCAGTTTTCATTGATTTTTGTACGGGCCGAACCAAGAACGGTAAAAAATGTGAACGGGCCGGGATCGGGCCGAAATTTTAATTTTTACACCGGGCCTGGAAATTCCGACCCGTGCAGACCTCTAACGTGCTTTATAGAATTTCGACGTGTACTTACATCTTTCATAGAAATAATAAATGATTGTTACTAACAAAGATTACACTGATAAAAATGAAAAAGAAATTAAGCATATGTTGTATTTTTTTAACTTGCACTTTCCTTTCACTTTATATAGTTTACATCTCATGCTGTTGCAAAGATTACAGCCCACACGATTTTGACGACCAATGTTTCAGAATTGTAATATGTTTCTTATTCAAGCGCAGAATCTTTGCAATATGAAAAAGAAACATTTCTGTTCGAAAGTATTGGTATTCGAAAATACGGGATGAGGCAGGTCATGTGTTGGAAAAATTAAAACTAATGATCAATGGTAGAATTTTTAACTTAACACACTGCCGACGGACAATTTTAATCAAATCCGAATTTTAAAACAGTAGAAGGTCCACCCTTTTCTGAAAGGCATTTATAAATTTGTGTTCTAGATAGGTTTCGCAAGTTTATGGATCGTTAAATATCTTTCAATGTCCGAATTTAATATAAAAATGTCTTACAATCTAAAAAAATATGGACATTATATAAATGCATTTTCTATAAGGTAGAAGCCACGCACTTAGTCAATAATGTTTTTTGAATGAAAACGAGAATTCTTGTTTCCTGTCGTGAATCTGTTAATTTTGAATAACAAATTCCTTTTATTACTGTTATTATTATCATTATTGAGTGATAAAGAAATAGGTAGTACTTGCATTTTTAAATGTTTCTTTGTAAATAAATTTTGCAACCTGAATATTTAAATTATTCTTAAATTCATTATCTTCAGTATGTTTATCGAATTCATAATCACGTTTTCTGAATTTCTGAGAATACTGCAGAGAATTTTAATCATTATTATTTTTAGGAATTTAAACATATTAAATACATAAATGCCAACATTTACCACTTTTTGACATGATATTTCTGTTTGAAAAAAAGTTACAAAACTGTGTCATAGTTAGAAAGTATATTAATAAGCAATTTCAAAGCTGTATCATAAATGCTATTAATGAAATATTTTCTACTACTGCATCCCAAAATTACTTGATAAAGAAAAATTGAACATTAGGATTATACAATATAAATAGGGATAACTTATGTTTTGTAATTTCAAAGTATGATATTATAGAGAATGAAAAATTGAAATTATTAAACGAAAAATATGAACAAAACTTATTTTTACACTGCGCCAAAGAATACAAAATATTAAAGACATGGAAGCTTTTATTTTCGCAAACACAGATGCGATATATGAAAAAAAAAAGGAAAATTCAAATTATTTTTAAATTTTCAGTTGTGCGAAACATTTAGCATTTTGATAAATTCGAAAATCTAATAATGGCTAAAGCAGAATTCAACGTTTTAGTCCCTATTTCCATATTACTGTAAAGTACCTTTCTCCTGTTTTTCTGTATTATATCCCTCGGATATATCTTTCTTATATATGGAGATATATTTCTCTCTGATTTTTTCTCCTGTAACATCGTTTATGATTGCGGGTTGACTGCTGGTGAAACAGCAGAATCATTTCTTCTAACGATCTGTACAGATGGTGAAAAATTCTCACTACCAATTTTTTTTCCCCTATATTGTTTCCTGTCGTTTCAATGCCTCGCTTGTTTCTGCATTTTCTTGCGGATTTATTTTTTTATTTCTGTTTTATCTTTCTTTCAAGAGAATTTTTTATTTGGTTTTCAGCGTTCTCTCAGCTTTTATCTTATATTTTACATCTAAAACCGATTTACACATAGGTTTAACGAGAGAAACGCTTTTTTCTTTGCCTTGCATGATTATTTCAGAATTTGTCCATTGTACAAAAATTGATTGAAAAAAATGTTTAGGGGAAGACACAGGTATTAAAACAAGAAATAAAAGAAAAAATAATTTTTTTTTCAGGAACTAGAATTATTTTCACAAGCGATTTTTTTTTTTTTACAAGAACTAAATTCGGTGAGTTAAATAGTATAATTTGTATATTTTTATATACGGTGTAATTTAAAACTCATTGGACAAACTTTAAAAAGGGGTAGCGTAGGGGAGCTGGGGATGAATG